>JAYEPQ010000001.1:37033812-37658812 GCA_036321105.1 Dracaena cambodiana
ATCATTAATTAAATTATTCTTTTAGTTTTTTTCTAGTTTACCATGGTAAAGAAACAGCACGTCAATCAATTATAACTATTTATTTCAAATATATATTTTTGCTGAAATAAATTTTAATATGAAATAATTTTTTTCTTTTTTTGCTTATGAATAAATATCATTAAAACCTACATTAATGAAAAAAATTACGATTGGCAATATTTTTGATGAATCAATAATTTTTTAGGAATCCAGACTTGCCATATTGAATCAATGAATCAGAACTTGATATGTTCGGATTATTCAAAATGCCAAAAAGTTTAGAATTATTTTCCTCCAAATCAATTTATTGAAATAAATTTTTTCTTTTTTGCTTATGAATAAATATCATTAAAACCTACATTAATAAAAAAATTAAGATTGGCAATATTTCTGATGAATCAATAATTTCTTAGGAATCCAGACTTGACATATTGAATCAATGAATCTGAACTTGATAAGTTCGGATTATTCAAAATGCCAAAAACCGGACTTACCAAGACTTATTTTCCTCCAAATAAATTCATAATATATTTTATTTTTATAGCTATTTTGAAAAATTACTCTATATTTAAAGTCAAGTCTTCTTGAAAATATAATGGTGGACTCATTGAATTTTCTTGGAAATGCGGTCAAGAGCGAAGACTTACTATCATGATAGAAGCAAATCAAGACTTTTTTAGATGTGGATGACCATTGACCGTGGACAAACACACCCATTTCCCCAAGTTCGTCAGTCGTTCGCTCTCAATTTTTTTTTTTAACTTAATGTCCATTACTTTTAGGAGTGTGTCCTCCTCAAATTTCAAAATTGTTCCCCTCCAAGATTATAGTATATTTTAGGCCATTCAATATTGAATTTTTTTCAACTTTCTCTTTAAAAACTCTTTTTTTCAATCAACTGGGGTTTTCATCATGTCATGTCTTGCTCATTTATTGACTTGCAAAAATATAATTTTATCGTCGAATCATATTTGCTGTAATATAGAAAATTTATGGACTAGGAGTTCTGCTCTGTCCTAATCTCGATGAACTTTCTATAAAGTTTGACTACAAGTAGTAACCCTGTCCATAATTCTTGGATCCAACCCTGTGGATGACAACTATGGAAGTTTGTTTGAACTTGCACGTTCTAGTCATAAGTATTTATTATAAAGACTTTTCAAATCCTAAAAGTAGGTCAATACAGCAAGAAATATTTCATTTTTCAAAATGAAAAGAATGTGCTTTAGACTTCCAACATGATGATTAAAATAAAAAAAATAAAAAAAAAGACTTTTCTAATTACTTACAAGTACTATTAAAGTAGCTTATTATTTAAGTCCATACAGTCTGCAAGAAATTTAGTTCTTAGATCCTGTTGGTAATTGTCCTTCAAATAACAACATCATACAACAATAACAGAATCAAAAAGAAAAAAGATAAATAAATAAATTCCTCCAATCAACAATTATAAAGTGCAAATAAGTGTTGCATGGGCCCTTATCTGCAAAATGTCATCACCATATGTTCGGAGTTTTCCGAAGGAGCACACCATTTTTTTCCTGAAAGGCCTAATTAAAAACTGTCCGGACTGAAAGTCCGAACCAAAAATATACAGTTCAGTAGACTCACTAGAAAAAGTGGTTGCTCATTTGAAAACCCCATTTGTCCTCGTGCTCAAACATAAAACAGCAGGAGATATTATTTGTTTGGCACATCTGAAGGTGTGTTTAAGGGAAGCAGTGGAAGTAATACTATTTCCACTACTTCAAGTATTTGTTTGGTCAAGAAAAAAAAAAGTTGAAAGTTACTTCTTAATTGATGAGGTGACACCTATATTGCACTTCACTTCATAAACTTTTTTCCTTATTCCTTACTCTTTGGAGTTGAAAGTGAGTTAAGAAGGAAAGAAAGAAGGCAAAAAATGTTTTTTTTTGCATGTCATTATTGTCTTTCGAAAATTATACATTTATTCCTAATAAATAAATAAAATAATATAAACCACATTTTATTTAATTAATTAATTAATTCTCCTTCACTTTCTAACACACTTTCTTCTTTGACTATATTAGCAAACAAATACAAAAAAATCATTCTTCTTTTACTTCAATTTTGAAAGTTACTTCTCAATTTCTTCTTTATTTCCACTACTTCTAAAGTACCAAACACACGTTCAGTAAAGCTTTCTCGCCATGTGTGCATGATTGAATCATAATTGGAATCTTTGGAAAAATGGGGGGAAAATGCATAATGTGTTCAGTCTCAAAGGGGAGTTTCCAAAAGAGCACATATTTTTTCCTAGTGAGCCCATTTAGCCCATTTAATAACTGTCTAGACTGAAAATCAAAACCAAAATTATACTGGAAAGTGTGCTCACTAAGAAAAGTGGTGTGCTCCTTTGGAAACTCCTGTCAAATGAGTGTCCTACTTACTCATTTATTTTCCTTTTAATTTCTCTTTTTCTTTCAAGGAAAAAAAAAAAAATCTCCCCTGTTAATCAATAGAATTTGAAGAAAATATATTTATTCTAGTAAAATTAGTGAAAAAGATCCTGGTAAACATGAAAACCTGCTATGTTCACCGAAATTTCTATAGCTATGGTATTGATTGATTCATTGAAAATGGATGGAAAAGTGTTATAGGAGGTAGAGAGAGTAAACTTTTAGCTTTCTCTCTACTTTCCATAGATTTATTCGTAAAAAGTAGGATTTGTATAAAGTTGCCCTCTTTTCAATCTGGCTTGGAAAGTAGGGGTATGGAATAATCAGTTTTCGCTGAATCCGCCTAAAAGTTGAGAGAAAATATGTTCCCTTTCTTTTTTTAATTTTCCGTGCGAGAGGAGGCTACATTTATCCTTCCTTTGTTTGGCAATCAATTCACTGCAAACGATGCATCTGACATGTGATTGGTCGACCTATCCCTCTATTAGTCAATCCATCAACTATATATGTGACTTTATATTTTTTGAATTAGTCAGCCAACTTTTTGCTGGTCGACCAATTTAGAGTTAGTTTAGTGTATTTTCATAAATGGTCGGTAAACTCTATAATTGGTCGGCAAACTCTATAATTAGTCGACCAATCTAGAGCTCCACTTTTGTTAGGAATTGCATATATGAGTATAGTCTCATATCGGATAGAATAAAAAAGTTCATGAGTTTAAATACAAAATTGGAATATTTACTTATTGGTTTAAAATTTTGAATCGGATCGGTCTCAACTTTGTATTTAGAATCCATCATGCTTCCAGGGGGTTTACTTTTTTTGTTTCCCGCAATCCTTAGTTTTCTGTTTCCCACAGTCCTCTAAACCCAAAGTTGGAATATGTTTGTAACACCCAAAATTTTCATGATACTCAAAATAATATTCTCAAGTTTATTAAATAATAAATTATTGGAAACAAAAATTTCTTTATATACACCTCCAAACTTAATTAAGTTTCTAAAAGCACATCTTCGGCATTTAGTGGTGATGAGTTGTGAGAGGAAAGTGAGAAGTGGCATTCTAGTTGGACACTTGTCATACATACAAAAGTCTAGAGAAATTCTATTTGCACCCTGCTATTTACTCTTCACGCCTTGATTACTCTTTACACCAGACTTCCGTTTTGAAATATGAGCAATTTACTCTCAGCACACACATTATTTTCCAATTTTACCCTTCACTCCCTTCAACCTCCTTTGACAGAATTTTTCCCCAAATTCAACCGACAAATCCCGTTCTTCCTACCTGACCCACTTGGGCTCCTTCTCCCTCTCCTCAGCCTTCACCAACACCCGCTGCAGCAGCGGAGGAGAACCCTCTATTCTCTTCTGTTGTTGCAGCCTCGCAGATGATGTTACCAGCACCATCAGCAGCAGCACCATCATCACCAGCAGCAGATTCAGAATCAGATGGCGGCGTCATCGATGGCGACGGACGCTGAGCAGCTCAAAACTGGTGGCGGCAACCTCATCCGCCACAGCAGCTCCCCTGCTGGCTTCTTCGCTCACCTCAACGTAGACAACGGTACAATACTTCGCTTCCAAAATCTCTCTTACTTAAAATTTTGTGATTCCTCCATTTATTGGAACTATCTGGTTTGGATTAAAATGGAAAATTTTCGGTTCTTTTTTTTTTTTTTTTTGTCCGTCCGAAGTGGAATGGAATTGTAAATTTTTGTTTGCTGTTTTCACAGGATATGGGGTTATGAGGGGGATTGCCGGATTTAGAAATGAGAACGAAGGCGGAGGAGTCGCTGGAATCGGGCCAGGGAACAGATTGAAGAGCCAATTAAGCTTCTCGTTGAGGCAATCTTCAGGTGGATTGTTGCCTCAGATATCACAGATCGAGAACGAATCCATGGGAGGGTACCCTACGGGTTCATGGGAGAAGAGGGAGGAGGTGGAGATGGAGGAGGAGGAGCGGAGAGAGATGGAGGAGGATGAGGATGGGGAGAGAGAGGTAGGGAAAGAGCGAGCGGTAGTGGTGGTGGATGGAGGAGTGGGTGCGATTGCGGCGGTGCAGGAGATTTTTAATAAGTTTTATATTGGGATTTATAAGGGTAACTTAGTCAAAAAAAATAATGGTAAACTTGTAATTATTTATAAATTTTAAAACAGTGCGTCAAGAGTAATTTTCAGTGTGCAAATAGAATTTCCCAAAAGCCTAAGGATTATGCTAGAGGATAAAGTTACCAAATTACCCTTAGGCATATATATAACCTCATTCTTTCAAAAAAAATAAAAAAAATAGAAGGGAACAAAACAAAACCACCTTCCAGCTATAGGTTTTTCTGGTTCGTTGGAGAAAGAAAAGAGAAAGGGAGAAAGAAGATCTGCTAAAAAAGATTAAAGTAAATACAAGTAACACCTTGTTCTTATTCTTTCTTTGAACCGTATTTGAGCATAAGTAACATGCATGTTCTTTCTAGAGATTTATTCTATTTGTATTGTGAAATATTTTTTTTTTATGAATTTTGTGCAAGTAACACCTTATTCTTGTTCTCTCTTTGAACCGTATTTGAGTACAAGTAACATGCATGTTTTTTCTTGGGATTTATTCGATTTGTATTGTGAAAATATAATTTTTTTATGGATTTTGTGCAAGTAACACCTTTCTCTTGTTCTCTCTTTTAACCATATTTTAGTACAAGTAACATGCATGTTCTTTCTTGGGATTTATTCGATTTGTATTGTGAAAATATAATTCTTTTATGGGTTTTGTGCAAGTAGCACCTTGTTTTTGTTCTATCTTTGAACCGTATTTGAATAAAAGTAATATGCATGTTTTTTCTAGGGATTTATTCTATTTGTATTGTAAAAATATAATTCTTTTATGGATTTTGTGCAAGTAGCATCTTATTCTTATTCTCTTTTTGAACCGTATTTGAGTACAAGTAACATTCATATTCTTTCTTGATATTTATTAGACTTATCACCTTTACATGATTTGTGTCTGTTATTTGCATGAATAGTCTTACTTATTCCATTTCCACTATTCTCATTATATGTTTTGTACTAAAGCAATTTATATGTATACTTTTTATTTATTTTTGTGCTATGATAGTACACATATTTCTTGCTCTTGTATTACTTACTGGGTGTAATTCTCTGGATTTTTTTAAGTTCAGATATGGAAGCAGAGAAGGGGAGACTGCTCTAACCAATGACCCTTCACCGACTAGATCGAGTAGAAGATATTAGCACAAAACTTCTTGGACACTTCGCACTCTTTATTTCTGTTTTCTCTTACTGGGCACTGCTTTAACTCTCTTATATTTTGATTTTTTTGTGTAAATATTCAGAGCAGTGTGTCATTTTATATAATCAACTCTCTGTATAAATGAAATCTTTTCAGTTTCAGATATATTTGTTCATCTTGATATGACAGTAGTTACAGTTATTCCACGATTCTGTAATTGTTGGGTTATATTGCAATAGTTAAGTAGCGTCCTCCATTTTTGGAAAAGAAAAAGGGGGCCGAAAAATGAGGGCGTTACAATGTTCATGTGCAATGTGAAGGGGGAGATTGTTAGAAAGTATGTTAGTGTAGTCCCAAATCAGATAGAACAAGAAAAATTAATGGATTTAAATACAAAATTGGAGCCTCTATCTTTCAGCTTAAACTTTTGGGATAGATTAGCTCTTGGCTTTATATTTTGAGCCCATCATGCTTCTGAGTAGGTCCAATGTTTCTCCCCAACAACATCTTTGTAATTGATTTTGAACTGGTTAACTAACCATAGGTCTACTAATCTCGTTGTTGCTCAAGCCAATCCACATATTTTTCATATTTTTTAATATTTCATTAATTTATTTAGTAAACTAACCTCCTATATCAACCAAATAATATTTCGTCCTATTAAAGAGCTAAGTTTATCAGGATGTCTACATCCAACTTTCTATGAACCACTTTTTATAACCACTTTCTATGAAATAATCAATGAAAAGTAGAGAGTGAGTTTCCATAAACCATTTTCTATAATTACTTTTCATGAACTAATTAATCAAGAAAAGTAAAAATTAAAAAATAAAAAGTTACTAGACCCTATTAGTCTACTTTCTATAAACTAATCAGTCCCTACATTGTTTATCGTTTCTTGAATTAGTGTCAATTGAGAATGTTGAAAGGGAAAAAAGTATAAGAAAAGAAGAAGAAAAATTTCTTTAGCCTCACGGCCAGACCCAAAAGCGGCTAGACCTTAGCCTCGCGTCAGGTATACAACGTGAGGCTAAACCCTAGCATGTAAGGCTATTTAGCCTTGCACCAACTAAATCCAAATGGATTTTCAAAATCTATAAAGAGTTTCCAAACAGTATTCAAACTGATCTAGTGGCCACTTCAAGTCAAATTAAAGCTCTAGATTTGGAGATCTCAATTATGATAAAATATTTAATTAGAATCCTTGACAAATACAAATATTTTCATCTCTAAGAAAACCCACAATCAATTCATGCCTATAAATAGGTTTCAAGGGAAAACTTTAGGAGGATCTTTAGCAGATCAAGCTACGCACAAGGAGCACATCCCAGTACACCTAGGGCCGGTCGTCCACTTCCTCTCCATCAACGGTAATCTTTGAGCATCGAATTGTCAACGGAGTCTACGGGCTTGACTCCATCACCACATTGAGAGCCCACAAATTCTGTAAAAGAGGAAGACGTCATATAAATTCTCTCGTTTGTTTTCTTTAACTCTTTCATTATAATTTTGGGAAAAAATATTGTAATTTGATCTTCCATGGCAATGAAAGACACGAATTTCACCAAAAACAAACTTGCGATCACAGTGAGAGATATCTTCTTCATTGAGTAGGAGATTGTGGCGCAATCTAATACAAAGAAGGTCGGACAAACCATCGAGATGCTTGTCATTGAAATCGACCAATAAAAATATGAGAAATATCTCTCCTTAAGGTTGGTCTATCTGACTGAATGCGGTGTTATCGCCACGTAAACATTAAAACCCGTGAATTGGGTGATGAGAAAATTCCCGTAAATTGGGGATTCCTTAGATCAACAGTTACAAGACCATCAAGGAAAGAGACCCTTCCCATCAGGGGAAAAACTGTTGCCCTATCTGCCAAAGAGAAACAAAGCTCAACGTTCATGAAGAGCCAAATCCAAAACAGCAATTGACGAACAAGGTGAAAAGCACTTAAAGCCCACGTAAAACGTGAGGCTACATGGTTGCCTCATGCATCCACAGAGACTAGAAGAAAACTAGGAAAATTGGCTAAGTTACAGCCTAGTATAAAATGCAAAGCTAATTTAAAACGCAAAGCTAGCATAAAATGCGAAACTAATGCAAAAAATGTGGCTAAGTCAGCGTATGCAGAAAACTCTCTACGCGAGACTAAGTCAGTTTATGAATTTGAATTTGACCAAAAATGCAAAACTAGCATAAAATGCGAAGCTAATGCGAAAAACATGGCTAAACCAGCATACGCAGAAAACTCTCTAGCGAGGCCAGTTCATAAATTTGAACTTGACTTGAAACACAAAGCTAACGTAAAATGCAAAGCTAGCACGAAAAACATAGCTAAGCTAACATACATAGAAAACTCTCTGCGCGAGGCTAAGTCAGTTCATGAATTTGAACTTGACCAGAAATGAGAACCTAGTGTAAAAGGGGAAGCTAACGTGAAAAAATGGTTAAACCAACGTATGCACAAAACTCTCTATGTGAACCTAAGCTAGTAGTTCATGAATTTGAACTTGACCAGAAATGCAAAACTAGCATAAAATGTAAAGCTAACGTGAATAATAAAGCTAAGACAGTGTATGAAGAAAACTCTCTACGTGAGGCTAAGCCAGTATGTGAAACTAAAGTCTAGCTCTGCGTAAAAGCATCAAAACAAGAAGTTGTGCCTCAGCTCTGTGAAGAAGTTCCAAAGTGCGAGGCTAACTTGCTACCCTGCGTAAATAACCAAAATGCAAGGTTAAGACTAGCAGAAAGGATGATGAATATCAAGCCAATCAGCAACCTAACATGATCATACCAGAGAGATACAAAATAATCCAACACCCCATAAGTTTCACCGGCATTCGTGCAAGGCCCACATGAGGTGTGGGGCACACACTTAGAACATTATTGTAAATGTGCCCTCAAATGAGACTTCCAATTTAAGGGAGTATTTGACAAATAAGACGAAGGCAGCACAATTGCATGCAACATGCCACTGTGAGAAGTTGATTTCAACAGTATTGAATAACCGCTGCTACAATTCTCGAAGATCGTCCATGTTCAGTTGTTTGACCGAACCAGAGCAAAGCATCCCAAAAAGAAGAAGATGCGATTTAAAGTACAAAATCAACATGGATGACAAACCATTGACTGTAACTTCGAACATGGTGAACAAGGGCAAGAGACTCTTGGAGAAAGAACAACTTTCATATTAAAAAATGAATAACCTCACAATCACACTCGTCTCAGCATCGGAGTCACTGCTCCCCAGAATTACAAAAACTAGCTAGCAGGGCGTTATGATGACGATGATAGTGACCATTCGGCCATAGCGTCACCGTGCTCGTATGCCTTTTCTCGACAAAGGAGAACAATGTCACACATGGTCAATAGGTCATACAACATTAATCATAGGATGGAAGCATAAGAATGCTTAATTTAGGAACAACAGAAGACTATTGACGAGCTCAAAGGACTGCTCATGAAAGTCTTAGAGAACATGCAGAAAATTATAGAAATAAAAGTCAGAGGCTCCTCCTTGGGCGGTTCTCGATCAAAAGAAGAAAAAGGGAAACAAATTGGAGGCAATGAAGAAGAACTCCACTCTAAAAAGGAAGACAATTCCAAATTCATTCTTGTTGATCCCCATACAGAGAAGATGGATAAACTCTAGAGTCAGCTAGAGGCACTAATGCACAGAAAAGATTTGAAGGAAGCATGAATGACCCTACCCAATAGAGTGGGAATCCACTCCTCCTGAAAAGTACAAGACTCTCAAATTGGAATCTTTCGATAGGAAGGGCTCCCCAAATCAACACTTGTATTACTTCCTATCGCAAACTAGCCTCCTTTTGAAAAATGATCCTATAATGACTGAAGTATTTGTGAGTACCCTGCGAGAGCCTGTATTTACGTGGTTTATGCAGTTGCCCTCAGGAATGATCAAAACAAAAATGTAGAGAAGTAGTTCTTGGGATTTTGTTTTTTTTTTTTAGGATGTTACTGAGATATCAATTTATTCCCTCTTAGCAACAAAATAAGACGACGATAAGACAGTCAAGAGCTCCATAGAGCATTTTTGAAAAAATCTGCACAACGTCGGCATGACATGACCCAGGAAACTCTGGTAAAAACTAGCAAACATAATTTCAAAATGAACTTACTTATAAAGATGGGAGCAGTAGAGTCCAAAATTTGAAAGGACCTGGTGAAACAAGGGGAATAGGCAGAGGACATAATTCGCTAACTAGAGGAACAACGTTCCGCGAGAGGTTCCACCATCAACAAACAATACTCACAAACCTCCGAAGCTAAAGGGAAGACTACTATGGCAACAGTTATAAATTCATGCCAAAAACCTCTAAATCAAAAGGCGGTACCATTCATAAACCTCAGTATGAGAAAACATATTCCTTTAAGGATGAACAAGTGAATAACTTGTTCCATCTTCTCAACAAACAAGGAATAATTAAATTCCCCGAAAAACGAAGACTAGAAGGAGCAGGGAAGACCAATGACCCCAACTACGGCTTATTCCACTAAAACATCGAGAATCCTACTAAAGAATACTATAACCTCAAGAACAAGATTCAGGCCTTGACAGAGGTTGGGTTCCTTCAGCTCAAGAAAGAACAAAAGAAGATTTCCGCAAATATGGCAACCCTCGTACTAGGCACAAACGAGTTGTCAGCTGGAGCAACCCCTACACCAGCAGAAAAACTTATCTTGGCCAACCACGACCCACATAATTCATATAGCATGGCGTTCATGAAATAATTCTCCATCCCCTTGAAAGGTTGTTTGTCAGCGACTAGTGTGTATACTTCTCCATATTCGTCACAATACTTTATACACTGGTGGAGAGTTGATGGCACCAACATATTGGCGTGAATACAAGGACGTCCTAGGAGGATATTGTATGATGTTTTTGCATCGATGACATAACACGTAACTCTATTCTTAGATCTCCAATATGGCTTCAGAGTCTGATCTTACCTGGAGATGACTGTCATTGGCATTGAAACTGAAGATTGTGGTGTTTGTGGGCGTCAACCAGTGTACCGACATCCCTAGCAGCAACATCAATATTCGTGGGATGATGCTTAGGGCAGAACCTTGGTCAACCTAAAAGTGGTTCACCTTGGTAGAGCTGATGTCTCTGGTGTAGTATAACAGTCTGTTGTGCTTTATATTCTTCACCTACACACCTTCAGGCGAGAACATGAAACATGGAATTTGTCTCGTCACTTGGTGATAGTGAGGGCAAGAATCCTCTGTATCCATAGATGGCTCCGCAATTTGCACCAAGAAGGAATCAGAATCAGCCAATGCTTCCCTTAATGCATCTCGGGTTAAAACCACAATAACTCGTAAAGTGTAATGCGAGCAGGGATATTGGCTAACTGGGCTATTACATCGAATTGAAAAGGCATGCCCATTGCCTTAGTATCCTTCTTTGAATTTTTCTGGAAGCGAAGCTCCTTCTGTCTTGTAGGTTTTCTAGACAGTTCCGTATATTTGTTCAATCCGACCTTCGAATAAGATTTGAGGTAAGTTTTACCAGATCTCCAGACGGGCTTGCCTCATCTTCATGAGTGGCCATGGCCATTGCCTTGCCTTCCAATTCTGTCAGGGCATTGACGTTAGCATGTTCTTCTTTTAGGTTCGTAGAGATGGCATTACAAGTTTGTGTTTTCTCCATCGTTTTCTTTCGACAGCTTAGTGACAACAATTGTTCATCCTTCAAGAGTCTGGGGGAATCCACATAATCTCTTCTCTTCCGATAGACACTGGGTAGAGTTCTTTATGCAATTCAGTCGGAGACGCACTGACGAGTCTGAGATGCACGGATGAATAATCCCATGATCCTGACCAGATCATCTTGGTACGTTTAAAAAAATACACCTCTGTCAAGACCCCATAAGTACGTTTAAAAGTAAGGCTCTGCCTATGGTTTTGTACAGGACTTTCAAAGAATGAGACTTGGTCCTAGCTGTAAAGCGACCAATGATCATGACCATAAAAATAAAGGTAAATTTGAACCTAAATGGGAGGAGTCGTTTGTGGTAGAAATAGTCTATTCGAGTGGAGCTTACCATCTAATCAACCAAGACGACGATAGAATGATGATGTCCATTAATGGCAAGTTTCTAAAGAACTACTACATATAGTTGTAGAACTGCCCTAGGCTAAAGAGGCCAAAGGGGTTTAAATCCTTACTAAAGCGGAAAACAAATTCATTAATAGCCCAGAGCCCAAGAGGCAATGGGAAGAGAAAACGTTTGGCCACTAAACCCAAGCAAAATTCTCAACAACTTTCCATACTGAAGGAAATAGTATGGCTAGTCCAATGCAAACGGCGATTGGTAAAGGCACACCAAATCCTTTAATAGTTGGAGGTTAGATAAAAATCTTATGACAAATTAATCACAATTGTCCTATGCTACCAAGGTAACGAGAAGAGAACAACTTTCTTGCCAAACCATCATTCTAGTGTAAAATTATGAAATTTAACAACTGAAGCCACAAAAGTAAAGGGAAGAGGAAATATTTGGTATTTAAGCCCAAATAAAATTCTCGACAACTCATCATACTGAGGGGAATAATATGGCTAATCCGACACAAACGGTGGTTAGTAAAGACATGCTAAATCCGTTAACAATTGGGGGTTTGCTAAAAATCCCGCAAACCTATCATGTTAAGCTCTTAGTTATAATAGCAAGATTTCAATCATCACTTTCGTATCATCTCGTGTGGTCATCCATCATGAACCTATCATGTTAAGATCTTACCTCTGATAGCAAGATCTGGATCATCTCACACATTATAACAAACAACTTCTTTTGTGATCGTTACATGATCATCGATTCAATCCGAAATGCATGGACGAGTCCGAGATGCGCGGACGAATCACCTCATTATTCTGACCCGATCATCTTGATATGTTTAAAAGTACACCTCTGTCAAGGCCCTATATGTACGTTTAAAAATACACCTCTGCCTATAGTTTCGTGATCCTAACAAGGCTAGACCCTAGCCTCGTGATGACAGTAAAATGCCAACTGAATCCAAACAGATTTTCAGAATCTATAAATAGTTTCCAAACAGTATTCAAACTGATCTAGTGGTTAATTTAAGTCAAATTAGGGCTCTAGATTTGGAGATCTTAATCATGATAAAATATTTAAATAGAATCCTTGACAAATACAAATATTTTCCATATTTATCTCTAAGAAAACCTCCACAATCAATTCATGTCTATAAATAGATTTCGAGAGGGAACATTGGAAGGATCTTTGGTAGATCAAGCTATGCGCAAGAATCACGTCTAAGTACACGTAGAGCCGGCCATCCTCTAGCTTCCTCTCCATCGACAATAATCTTTGAGCATTGGATCGTCAATGGAGTCAACGGGCTTGACTCCATCGCCATAGCAAAAACCCACAAATTTTGTAAAAGAGAGAGACGTCATATAAGTCCTCTCGTTTGTTTTCTTAAACTCTTTCATTGTAATTTTGAAAAAAAAAAAATGTACTGTAATTTGATCTTCCATGGCAATAAAAGAAAGCATGAATTTCACTAAAAATAGAGAACTCCTATAGTCAAGATCACACCCAATTAAGGGAATGTTGAACAAAATATTTAGGGTAATCGAATTCTCTTTATCGAATATTTTGTGGTAGATATTTCACAGCCCTCCACTTAGCCTTGATATGTGAGTGCTACCCCTCTACTTCTTTGTATTGTACTAATTCATACATTTCAATTTAAAATAGATCAAAACAATTTACAAATTGATTGTGTATTTGTATTTTATATTCCTAGTGCATAAACTGTATACCAAAAATATGAACTAACTACTAGCTAAAAAAAAAAATACTCCCTCCATCTGGTTTTCTTAGTAGTCATTTTTTAGCTAGACAAATACTTCAAGAAAAACTTGCTTTGATAAGGACAACCAATCATTAAAATTTAAAATTCAATATTTATGCATATTAGAATTGTGAAAAGTAAAATAAAAGAAATTAGTGGTATTATGGTAATAAAATGAAACTTTATGGATTTTATCATACAATAATGCATTGAGATTAGTTTAACTTGGTTTGGAATTCAAAATGGACAAGTAATCTGCAACATTTTTTTTTTTCAAAAAGAGACTACTATTTCCGAATTAGGCTGTGCTTGGATGTCAAAAGCAAAGTTTTTTGGTGTGTTTTCAAAACATGTGTTTTGAAGTGTTTTGATGGTATGTGCTTTGGTGTGGTCTGTTCTTGGATTTTGGGCGTTCAAAATTGTATTTGAGAGTTTGGTTTTCTCATGTGATTTCATAAATAAGTAAAAACCAGGTATACCCAATTAAGAAAACAGAAAGTACATGAGAGAGTTGAAACACTCCAAAACACTCCAATTTGGAGTGTTTTAAAAAATCACCCTAAAATATCCATCCAAGTGTTTTGAGGTGTTCTCGGAACACTTCAAAACACTTGTCCAAAAACTTACAAGCAATCGTTCTTATAAACACACATCCTCTTAAAAACATTCCAAAATACTTCAAATTTAAACTCCCAAACATAGCCTTAGGCAATAACAAACTACCTACTTTTTCTTTTTTTTAGCTAAAACTAACTAATTACTAAATTTTTTTTCTTTACTAGGACGCGACCAAATAGGGGCTATCATGTGAATTGAATTTTGAATAAAAAGAAAGGAGGGAAAAAAAAAAAAAAAACTTGTGACATCTTTCATTACTTAAAAGAGTATTTCAGTAACAGTGACTTCAATAATTGTTGGGACTGATTAATTAGCTTTACCCACAATAATTGTGACATGATGATAATCTAATTAGACAAACATTGATTGACAATTGGTTGCAATATTCTAAGTATTAGTTTTTGTGATTTGACAGAAAAAGACAAAATAATAGCCTACCCATAGACCTGACCTAGGAATTAGTTATGGACAATCAAGCCTCATCTAAATTCAATCTAGAGGTTTGAGATTTTTGGTAGTTCAGTATAATAAATATAAATATAAAAAAAATTAGATAAACACAAAAATACTTCCAATACTTTTCTTATCCTAGTTTTTTATGTGCTAGCTACGGATGATAATAGATGCGTCTATGGTTCAATTTTAGTCCTCTCTATACAAAATTTTGAATTAAAAAAATAAATTATTTGTTTTTAATTTGAAATTTTATATTGGACGGAGCAAAAATTGACCCATTGACGCTTTTATTACCATTCCTAGTACTAGCTTCATTATTTTATTGAAGCTTTGTTTAATATATTTTTGGACCAGATAGTGTTATTGTATAGAAAATATAGAGAAATATATTTTATAGAGATATGATATAATTTCGTAATTGTGTGTTGGCTAATCCATATTTTCTTCCATAGTCATTTATGGGGGTTGTTTGGTTGTTTACTTACAGGTTATAACTTATATTACTATAATTAAAATTGTAGTAATAGAACTTGTTACAATTTTTTTAATGCATTTGGTTTGGAAATTACAAATGGAAACTAAAACTGCAAAAGATTTTAAGGGCTGAAAAATACCCTTTGCCAATAAGTTTATATCGAAAATAGAATTCAGAACCTTTCACAGATTGAAGATGAGTGATGCCACTTGAGCCGAGACTCATTGGCAATCTAATTATATTATTAAGCAAAGAAGTGAGAGAGAAACATGGTTTTAAAATTTAAAAAAATATAAAAAAAAAAAAATCAGAAAATTTGGATTGCCTCATCCTAATTTTTCTGAAGTTTCAAAAAATTAAAATAAAAAAAAAAACTGTTTCAAACAAAAAATAAGCACTCATCTAAAATATTGGGATAACTACTTTAATAATAACTATTTACTAACCCCTATCAATTTCTCTACATCAATTGGGTTTAAAACTAATTCTACATATTTATTTCACATTACCTCTCCAAAAGCTCAAAAAGAAATAAAAATAAAAACCTGGCCTTTTGAATTTGGATTGACCAAATTTAACAAATGCCATTCAGATTTAACAAATAACATTTAGATTGAGTAAGATATCAAAGCAGGTAAATTATCTACATTAATTAAGGTATTTATCTAAAAAAAATTTGCATTCCTATTCTTCTTTCGAAATAATATTTTATCATTATCTCTATTATCAACATATTACTGATTATTATGTCGTTTGTGTTAAAAAAAAATAGTAGATTTTACATCGTTTTCACTTTCATTTTTTAGCTTTTCTCACTGTGTTTTAGAAGTTATAATTTTGATCTATGTTCATAAATTTATTTTCCAATATTTTATTTCTTGTATTTATTGCCATCCATTTAAGATTGGAAGAGCAATAACATAATTTCAATAGGCCATGAGCGTGGCAAATATGATTTTTCATTTGATTTGAAACATCGTAGCTTTAAAGGGTTTTTTTTTTTTAAATTGAAAGGACCTAATTGTAAATTTTTTCTTATTTATTTATGAAATCAAAATTGAAAGTACATTATATTAAAAAACTTATTCAAATATAAATTTAAATATTATGATTTTTAAGGTAATTTTGGTATTTCTTTGGTCAATTGTAATGGATATCTATTTATAGTGATCTAAGTTTTTTTTTTAATTAAAAATTTATATTAGTATAAACAATTGGGAAAACCGCGCAATGCTTGAAAATACTTGGATGTACTTATTTTTTTGGAAGGAAGATTAAAAATACTGAGTAGTTATAATTACCGTTGTATAATTACTATTTGCAAAGAAGAGATGAATACTGTCTTACACACTTTTTTTCGACAATTATAAATATTGCAAGTACATAAGTAGATTACCGTTACAAACTTTACAACTGCAATTACAATAAAAAAATGGAAAACACCACTTATAGTAAAGTGGTTGCAACTACTTTACAACACAAATACTAAATGTGAAAGTATATTTATTTTTGAACATCCATAACACATCTTTCCTTTATTTTTAGTGAGTTACTTCTTTTATATATATATATATATATATATATATATATATATATATATATATATATATATATATATATATATATATATATATATATATATATATATATATATATATATATATATATATAGTGCTCTTACATGTAAAATACCAATGGTAGTTTATGACCGAATATTTTATACAAAAGAATACGACCGAGAGTTTCCATTTGGAATAGCAAATTCACAAATAAATAAAACTTGATATAGAAAGCATAGTATCTACTCTTTCTAAGATAGATGAAGGATTTTTATTCTCCATCAAATTGGCTCTCAATTGCTTTATTCCATGACTAATCAATTGTTAAAATACAAAATAATTTTTCTCAACTATCATCATAATTTCGAAGCTGTGGTGCAGTGGAATGGACATTCAACATGGTATCAGATTAAACCATGTTCAAATCCTGTTGGATCTGCAATTTAAAAAAGAAAAAAAAATTATATCGCTGTGTAAAACTCAGATTTCATTACTTTGGAGTTTAATGAGAGAATTTTCCATATTTTAAATGACATCAAATGTCACTTGGTATGCCTTTTATATAAAATATTCTAAAAATAACTACAATATAGTTCAAAGTAAAATGATAGTTAAAGCTTGTTGTTCTTATCAAATCAATCACAAAGTAAACAAGTGATGCAAAATCATCTCAAGAATCTATTGAATAAATTGTAGCAAGAGAACAATCTCCAATATGCAAACAAAATTATGATCTTCTCCCTCAAAATAAATAAACTCGGCTACACTGTCTTTGCTTTGGATTTTGGAGGTTAAACATATCTAGATGAATCTTTTAAACTAATATTAATTTTTTTTTTTTTTTTCCAAAGTAATAGAGGAGAATGTTAGATAAGGAAGAAATTATTCAATCAATGTGAAAATGGTTATATATTGACAAGTAAGAAATCTCAAATTGCAACTCATCTTGTGGGCTTAGAAAAAAAAAATAGCTGATACTTGATGCGAAATATTAATATTTTGTTTGGCATAAGTGATACAAATAAGATTATTAAGATACTCTACTCTTCAACCACCATCATCTATATCATAGCAGTCCTATTATGAAGCCAATCTACCACGTTTCTATGTTCTTAACCTCAGGTAACTGTTTTAATTTTAAACTAACAAACGAAGATTCTAACATAGAATTTAACTACACAAGAACAAGCCAAGGGGGTTTAAGGTCTAAACAAAGTGAGCTAATCATGGATAAATGTATTCGAAGTTGACTTTGCTTTTTAAATGTAGTAGATGCGTCTTGATGTGCACAAATACTAACTACATATTTCTAAATAGTCTTGAGTACTGACTTTAGATCAAGTCAACATCGCCATGGCTCCTGCCAGCTTGCTTGATAATTATGTTAGATAACAACTCAAGCAACGTGAGCTTGACTTTGCAAGGGTGTTGGCATAAAAGCAGGCAAGAGTTATGGTTGTGCCTAAAGTAGCATACATCATGTCCAATCTCATGATGATATGCCAAGCTTAACTTAATGATAGAGTGCAGACATGAAAATTGACCCATTAATACTAAATTCCCAGCGGTTATACCAAAATCACAGATGATGAGTGTTAGGAGCATGATTACATATTTTGTAATGTTATTAGCAGGTCAAGTATCTTTCATATGGGCTGGAACCTGAATGTTTATACAATGTGATGGTATCCTTTTTGGTAACAATGGCATCTCATTATCAACAAACTATTTGATAGCCTACAAGGAGAATGACAGACTTCAGGCATTGTCATCAATGTATTTGATAATGGACAGCTCTGAATATGATAGCATCTCACCATTTTGTAGCCTAGAGGACAAGCTCTGTCTTCGTCTCTCTCGCTCAAGTTATCTCTCTTTCCGCCGGTCCTTCAAGCAAATAAATCCCTTCATTGTTAAATCCATCCACCCGCAAACTGAACTTCAAAGTTTTGGTGCGAATGCAAATGCAACAAGGACATTGATACGTTGACGAATTCACCTATCAGAATTCAATTTCTAGCCAGACAAAGGAGTAAGCCAAAGGAAAAACAAAGAGAAAGAAATGAAAATAAAAATAAATGAGAGAAAGCATCTTTGTGCTTTAGAATCTCCACATGATGTGTGAAAGCAGGCATACCATACTTCGGCATTAATTATCACTCGATGATCAAATATCACCCAGGCTAATATAGTAAAAGATCTCGATATTAATTTTAATCCTTATACAATATGGATTTTACCCCATCCTTATAGTTTCTCCCATGCCCCAAATTCATGATGCATGATATCATGACATGATTCAATCATTTATGTGTACACGTCCATTTCAATTAACCATGACATTATTAACAATTCATTACTAAACTTTTTACATGCAAATCATTATGTTCCCATACCATGTCACCATGTTCATTATTATGTCTATCATGTACCAGTCATATGCTAAATAAAGTTCTATATCATTATTTATCATGTCATTAACGACTATCATTCATATAAATAATCATGCCACAAGTCATTATCAAGTGTCATGTACAATCATCGTCAATAGTACATCATATATCAAATTAATCTATTCATATAACAATTTAATACTATATCATATATGAAATTAATCAAGTCATATAAAATTTATCTACGTCATGTATTAAGTGAGTTGTGCTTGTATTCGATGTCACGTATAAGCCGTGCACCTCATGTCAATATAAATTTGTAAACAATTTCACATATCCAGATCCTTAGCATTCAGCTATAGGTGCTATTGTAACCTAGTTACTAATAATGGTGAGATCACCATTTTGTTGACATTTCGATATCGAGTACTTAAAATCCTAGTCTCAATCTTAACCAATCCCTTTTATAGTTATTGTTGGATATATTCAATGGAATCAAATAAATATCTCCGATAAGTAAAGCTTGTTGGCCAATCTTCACTGCTTCTAGGACCCAAAAGATCATTGGCTAGCAGTCGTAACTAGCAAATGGCGGTTCTCTGGCTCCCAGAGAGCCCCAAATTTTTCCCAAAATCTTCAAATGATTCAAGCATAGATTCTAGCCCATCAATTCTAAAGTGAAAAAAACACATAATTCATACTCAAATCCATTACCTGGCAGTTCTGCTATGTCAACTTGACACAAAATCTATACATAGTTTTAAGGGACCTGACATGCTTTCTATTTCCATGCTTTAAACCCAAATTTTATTACTCAAGCAAGAAATTAATCAAATAAGGAAAAACTAATAAAGGAACCAATGTTACTTACCTATTTAGATTTAATTTACTTGAGAAGACCCTTAATTCCTCCCCAACCCCAATTTCTGTTGTTGCTCCTCGGTTGAGAGAGTGAGGGAGTGTGGTTTGATTTGTGTGGAGAAGAAAGAAGAAGAAAAAAATGAGACAAATAGTTATATACATCCCTAATGACAATTTTGTAAATATAGGTATCCTCTCCTTTAGCCAACTCTCTAATTAAGCCATCTAACTCCTCCTTGTTGCCATACAAAAAGAGGTGATGACACCTATGCATGGGAGGGATGCCCTTAGAAATGAGTTAAGGAATGTGGGTGTGTAAAAAGTAATTTAATTAATTTATAATTTATGAGTATTTTTATTATTTACGATTCTGATCAACGTTCTTCAAAATTTACAAAATTAATATAGAATGCAGAGATAAATAAAAAAAATTACTAGAAAATTTATGTTATAATTTTCTGATGTCTAGAATGAAAGATATAAAATACCAATAATTTATCGGAATAAATTACTAGTCGGTGTTTAACTCATTTTGGGATTTTTTTAGAAAATCCAACGAAAATTTCCAAAAAAATAAAAATATTAAAAATATAATAACCCCAAAAACGAGATGTCATTTTGAGATTATAGAATTCAATTTATGTCTAATAAAAATTTTGATTAGTCATAAATCGAGCTCCAGTATTTATTCGTTTCTACACCTTAAATAATTATGAGAAAATTATCATAATTCTAAAAAAATAAAAAATAAAAAACGATGACTCCAAAGTTGGAATACTATTAGAGAATTAAAAAAATAAGACAGAAGTAATCACGACTATCTATAAGGTCAAATTAGGATTTCTAACCCAACTGCAACGAATAGAACTGAAAATTTAGGGCATTATCCGTTTGTGATCGATAATGTTTGCCCAGAAAATACATATTACTTGGTCGATGTTGATGGCACGATTTCAACTGCCACCTGGAATGTCATGTATCACAAAAAATATTATCTCTAAATTTGTATTTGGATCCTTAAACATTGAGTCGGTTAAATTAATCATAAAAGAATGAAAGACAAGATAAGAGGTAAATTCATAATCTAGAATTCTAAATTTTAAGACAAGAGTATGTGAATAGGAATAATGTACGACCTATTTCTAGTTTACACATTCTTCCAAATTCCTCTAACCTCTTAAGGAAAACAAAAGAAAGTAAAATTTGAGCACGAATAATAAGAAAATCTCCTCGAACAAGGAGATGAACAAGGAGATGACTTCGAGTTAAAAATCCTTGCATTTCCTGTTAGAATTATCTATTTCGATTCCTTAATGAGAATTCTCGTCAGGCTATGAATAATTTATTTAAAATTCAAAATTAAAAGAAAAACTGCTAAGTATTAAATAAAAAGAAATATTTATGTAATCCACTAAGTGGTATTTTCAGTTAAAAGTCCTCATAGTCCCATCAGGGTGCCAAACTTGGTCTTCCTTAATTTTGTGGCTATGTGAAAAGCGTGTCTTCAAGTGATAATCTTTATTCAATATCTGCTACTCCTTGATAAGAGAGGAACCCCCATTAATTTTCAAGTCCATCAGATTCTGATTATGATTCTATTCGTCCCGAGTGTTACAAGCAAAGGAATTTATGAATTTCTATCCTGTCTGTGATTAATTGTAAAGTAGATGATTAAACTTAATAAACCAAGATTTAAGTATCCAAAGTTATACAAATTTTCGATAGTATAAAATCTCCCCTGCATCTTGTAGTCAGAAATCTTAAATATTAGAGACACCAAGTGGACAATGCATAATGCGTCCGAAGATGTAAAGTATGACTATTTGATAAGATAAGATTTCACTAGCTGACTTAAAATGGATCCAGTGCCCTGCTTAGTTAGAAAGCAACCTTATTTAAAGCTCAAATACTATTGAATCGGCCCATAATACCAGAACTTTATCTATTTTAAAGGTCCAAAGTTGGTGTGCAAGATCTGCGATTCTAGACAAAAGAGAGCATATTGTGGTCACTGCAAATCTACAGAGCCAACAATAAACACTTAACACTTTGATCTTCAATTACGAGATTATACTTCTTTCCCCTTTCTTTTACATAAAGTAACATAACCTGGTGTTGTGCACGAGACTTTCCATGACAGAATGTCACCAGTTCACCACTATGCAAACCCACCCTTGGTGGCTCATTCCTTAGTGGCTCATCCACTCCATTTATATTCTAGAAACTGCTCTATGGTTATGGCTGGCCCAAACCCAAACTTTTGGGCTATAAGCTTGACCTTACGCAGCTGCGGTTTTAATATCTATTAAATCCTAATTCAATCCTCATATTTGAGGACAACATTATTATTTATTAAGATGTGCATCTTACTAATTGATCTAAAACCTTCAAATTTCAAGACCACGTTTACTAATATTAAGATTTTAAATCAAATTGCCTTCTTAAAGCATGTTTAACTATCAAGGCATTCGTTTGGGAAAAAAAAAATAGTCTCTAAACAATCATTTTCTTTAAAAAAAAAAAATTAACTCTAGATAACTCAGATATATCTCCACGTCATCGACTGGGTGGGGTTTGGAAACGGACCGGGCAGACTGGGTGGACTTTGGTGAGTGTGGTCTCAGGGTCGCCTAGGCCGCGGGCGGTGAGGTCGAGGAAGCGGTAGGTAGCCCTTGCATCGGAGGCGGGCGAGGTACGTACCTCCCCTCGTACCCGCCCTCGTGCGGCGGGTAAACCGCCTGAGCCCTGTGGTTCTCCACGTCATCGAGCCACCGCCCGAGGTCGGGCTTGATCAGGTCGTCCCCAATCAGGTCCGCCGGCTGTCGACGGTCAACAACGCCTTGCGCGGCGGCCGAAGGGGGAGGGGATGGAGGAGGAGGAGGGGCGGAGAGAGGCGGCGGCGGAGGATATGGCGGGGGCGTGCACGTGAGAGAGGGTGGGACGGAGGCAGGGGAGGGACTCGCATTTTTTGGCGATGACTGTGGGAGTGGGGTGTGTGTGTGTGGGGTTGATGAAGAGGATAAGAGTGGGCCCCACTTTCGTTTTTTGGGGGAATTTAATAAATACAATTTTGGTCGAAGTAGATTAATTGTTTAATAAGTTAGCGAAAGGGGGCATGCATCCGATTTTAGAATCTCACCGAACTTCATGAGATTAATTTGAATTTTTGATGATAGTTTAATTTATTTCAGATGGGCAAAGGCCCAGGCATGATGAAGAAAGTATTTTTCGTATTAAATTGTGTTCAGATGGGTCAAGGCCCAGATAAGCCGAAGAAGGTATTTTAACTCTGTAGCCTTGGAGTAACGAATGGGCTAGGCCTTCCAGTAGACGAGAACCTTAAACTCAATGAGGCTTGATTTTGGAAAGAAGAAAAGAAGATTAAACTTCATCTGGGCCGTATTCTTAAAGTTACTGAAAATTTTAATTTTCAACTCTAGCTTCAAATCTAATTGCCGAGGGTCGATGGGGCCCAGAAAGGCTCTAAAAATATTTAATGCGAAATTCTGTTTCTTAAGGGCTTGTATCAAAATTTGCAAGTAGGTATGGAAGGGGAGTTTCTAAAGGGGCAGACCATTTTTCCTAGTGCGCCCACTTTAAAAGTTTGTCTTTGTAACAAAATTGTCCCTAAATTTTTAGGACTAAATTGCTTTTCATTCCTAAATTTTTAGGACCAAATTGCTTTTCATCCTCAGCTCTCCCTCTCCCTCCAATGCAAATAGCGGCAGAATTTTTTTTAGAAAAAAGCTTCGAATCCAATCCATTTAACTTGATCTCCTCCTCCAGTGGATTGAGAGTGAGATCTGCAGTAGGTTGAAGGGATGTGGCATGTTCTAAAGAAGATGAGAGGAATTTCTAGGATTAGTAGGAGATTTGAATTTTAGTGGAAGTGAACGAGAGAATATAGGGAAGATATTTTGAATATTTTCAAAGTGTCTACTGGAAAAAATTCTCTCTTTTCAAAGAAGAAGTGGGCTAAATATGGAAAAAAAAAAAAAAAAAAAAAAATATGGTGCGCGCCTCTAACACCTCCCGTATGGGAAGAGGGGGAAATATCTTCCGCTGTGGGGCCCACTGATACCGCTTATTCGGAGACGCGAATCTGGCAGGCCGCGTGCTGCCCTGCCGAGGGGCCCACTAACGGAGAGTCCAGCGACATGAGAGCTTACGTAAGGCATTTTCCAATTATAATAATAATAGAGGGAATCGCTCGCCAAAAAAATACGACGACTTTAATTTTCTTATGTATGGGCATAAGACTTTCTACTTATTTATGTTCTTGTTAATAATAAGCAAACAAAAAAAAAATAGGGATTAAATAATGACAAAAGTCGCACGTTAAAACTATGAATTTTGTCACTAAAGCCCTGTTTTGTTTTCTTACTATAATGCGTTACTTTAACCAAAGCCAAGAATATCTCTTTCACACTTGTCCCAGTGCAAGGTCAACTTGAAAAATTATTTTAAAAAATGACAAATTCAGCCCTTGTTCTTGCATAAAACTGTGATGTTATTTGGACTTCCTGAAGACGAGATCGAGAGTACAAGCTTTCCATGTCGAACAAACGATAATGTGCTTTTTGATACCCATGGAAACTGAGAAATATTGAAGCTATTTTTATAAGTCAAATTATGACTCACTCGCTAATTATTAGAGGAACGGCTATGAAACTCACTTAAGAATTTTAGTGTTTTTGGAAGAGGAGGTCACCGGTCGAATTAGACTTATCCGATGTGGCCGTCTCTTTTGACAAGAAGCCCTAGCTATATATCTCATTTTGCAAGATTCGCCGTTGAGATGGATCCAGCATAATTTTAATGGATCCAGTGTTTATAGGATAGGACGGGAGACGAGATAAATAATGTCAATGTTTACCTTAAAATTTCACTCGGACGAGCATTGGTTGGTTTCGGTTCAATTTTTGATAAAAACCGAATAGAACTTATTAGGAATTGAAACCGAAATCAAATTTTAAATAAAACTTATTTTTAAAATCGTTTTAGTAAACATATCTAATTAAGGTAGTCAATTGATGTTGAATTTATTTTCTATATATATGCGTGTGCTGTGTGCGCGCACGCGCACGTGGGGTACGTAAGATGACTCCATAGAGAGTTGCCTATGAAAACGCCCTATATCTCAATATAAATAGTATTTGTAAAATATATAAACCGTTAGCTCTGATCTCCACGTTAAAAAATAATAGTATACAAAAAATCATATATTTTAGGTATATTTTGACCATATATTGGATTATACAAGATGAAGGGTTTTTCAAAATAGAACAATAAAGTCTCTTATTTGATAATAAAGAAATATTTAAATCGCACGATTTTTTATATGTCATTTATTTAGAGTATGTAAATTACAATTAACGGTTCGAATTATTCACATACACAATTTATATTGAGATTTAGGGTGTTTTTATAAATAACTCTCTATGGCATCGCCTACGGTACACCATTCCCTATATACACATATGATATATGTGTATGTATTGTGTGTTCGGATTACTTTCGAATTTCAAAGCTTGTAGTAGAAAACCGACAAAAATATTTCGGCTCGATTTGATTTTGCTTAATCCGAACGATTATGATTGGTTATTTCTGTTTTAACTAAACTCTGTTAATCCTTACTCCCTAACTTTGTCCGCTGCATTTTAGAGAAATTAGAGACCCTATTCCTGCTGGATCAAATATCCTAACGAAAAATTCTAAATACGTCCCATCTTTTTTTTAGTGAGCCCCATGACTTAAAAACTAAATAATTACAAGTTTCCCATAATTTTTTTGGATAAAAAAAATCCTCAGCTCTTTTTCTTAGTGAGCCCCGCTGCCACCGTCGCTACTGTAGTAACAGGCAGCTGTGGCGGCGACAGCAGCAAGCAAGCTATTGTCACCGCCGCCACCGTTGCTACTGTTGTTATCGCTGCTGCTGCTGTGAGAAGGAGAGAAGGGAAAGTACATTTCTGAAAAAAAAAAAAAATTAGAGCTCACTAAGAAAAAAATGTATGTGTTCCAAACTCCGATAGAACTCACTAAGAAAAAAGATTGGGGGGGGCGCATTTAGAATTTCCCTATCCTAACATGGCCTTAGCTGGCTTGCCTCAATAATAAGTTAAAAATTAATGAAATCCAATCTCACAGTATGATTCACATCCCATACAAGACAAAACATGCATGTTACATGCGGAGCCATCGTTTCTTCTTTCTATATATCTAATCATAATTAATCAATTTGATGAGGCATGACAACTTTCTATATATATTTTGTTATAATACAAAATTATTTTCCTCCGTACGCACTATAATTTTGGAGATTTAGTATAGTAAAAGGGCTTTTTAATATGATATCAGAGCAATTCAAATTCAAATCATGTCCATATTTCTGTCCAAAATAAGCCTTCAACCTGCGGAAGCATGTTAAAATACAAAATAACTTCTCTCAACCCTCACTATAATTTCGGAGTTTTAGTATAGTAGAAATATTTTTCAAAATATCTAATCATGATTAATCAATTTGATGAGACATGATAAGTACCCAAAAATGAATTTTATTTCAATGCAGCTTATACAAATTGTACGCCTTCTCTCTCTTTGAAAATTTTACCTTTTCAGGGAAAAAATTTAGTTTACATCCCTCAATTAATTTTGATTTTAGAATAAATTTTTAGAGCAGATCAGTAAATTAATTTTAGAATAAATTTTTAGAGCAGATCATTTACTGGATTAATTTTAGGTACCAAAATGTTTAAAGAGTTTACACCATATTTTATATACGTAAGTACTTTAGTTTAGATTTTTTTTTTTTTTTGAGAAATGTAAAATTAGAGAGAATCTTGACTATTAATTTACTTAAACAAAATTTGATTGTTAATCAGCACAAAGAATGATTTATAAGAAATTTTTGATGAGCCAAAATATTATGTTAATTCTAAATATCATACTTATTTTCATAGTTAGTTACTTATTTAATTTAAATATTTTAATTCATTTCTAATTTAAAATAACAAGGCAATAGGTTTGGTTGAACCGGTACTTTAATGCTAAGAAAGTCATCAGAAGTCTAAATCAAATCTATTTAGATCCGAATAGTATATTCGATAATTTATTTGGTCAAAGAGTTTCATCGAAGAAATCAGAATCAACTAAGGGATCTAAACAAAGAGATCCGATTAATTTATGCGTAATTTTTTGGTAGACGCATATAAATGCAACACCTATAGCTTTACTAGATTCGTAATGAATTAGTTTATCTCATGAAGATAATGTAATTATAGAGTCACTATAATTATTAATTTGCCTAGAATAGTAATGAGAGTGATATGGTGATTAGAAAAATTGAATGAAAGTACAACATTAACGCAACGTTTTAAGTAAGCATGATTTAAGTAAGCATGATTTATTTGGATAGTAAATATACATTGAATAGATATATCTAAATCTATGGCCCATCCTTATTTTGTCTTTAACTTAAACCAAAGGATTCTATTTGAATTAGTATTTTTTATGTGCTTCGTCTTATATTATCCATCAGTACTTTTAGTGTTTATTAAAATTTAATTCAAAGTCTTAAAGCTAATCAATTTCCGTTTCCAATAATGTTAGATTGTCCAAAGCTTAAACAAACATAAACAAGAAAGATTCTGTATTATCAGAACTCTTCTTATTAAGACAATAAAGATTTTGAAATAGAATCCTTTCCTCTCTCTCCTAGATAGTAATGTCAATGTCGAAGAATTAAAAGTAAATTTGATTCATCTAACAATGATTACTTGATTATCTTTCAATTTCTCTTTGTTTTGATTTTCTTGGACTTTCTTTTTTTTCTATTTTACTATAAAAACTATATTTTGAGATCGGTATATTTCTTTACAGCATCAAAGATTACATCTCTATAGATGTTTTAGATCTTTATTATTTTCATCTACACATTGTAAATCTCGGCCATCAAATAAATAAAAGTTAATTATCACTCTTTTATAATTTGTAAAAAAATTCGATTTCAATTTTAGATGGAAATTCAATTTGAATAATGTTGAAAAAAATATATGTGTGAGTTTTACTAGTAAAAGAAATAAATAAAACTTAAAATTTTATAACCATTTGTTTAAATTTTAAAGTCGTACTCCAATTAAAAGAATCACTATAAATTTAGCGATTGTAAAAAATTTTGATGCAAAACCATTGTGGTTGATGTGAGGTTGAATTCCATTCACATCATCTTTTCTTGAATGATTAATTTATATTAACAAATTTAATTTAATAAAAAATTATTTAAAATACACATAACGCCTCTATATCACGAAGGTTATTGCATATCGAATATCACTAAATTTATAGTTAAAAAAAGATAAGTTAGATTAAAAAAATCATTTCTTTTATATCAGCATTGATATGATAAAGATTAGGTCCAACTAGTAACATCCCTTGCTCTCAAGAAAAAGATTTTAGATTTTAATCGATATTAATCAAAGTATTTAAATTGGTTATATGAGTCGTAGGCAATTTATTCTCAAAGAAATAACTCCAATTACTCGAAAAAATCTACAAAGTTGGATAATATTGAAAAAATTGTTTAGCAATTTGATCAATAATATGTAAAAACATGTAGAAATATTGAAGCTATTTTTCAAACTCGAAGACTTACTCGCTAATTATTATAGGAACGGCTATGAAACTCATTTAAGCATTTTAGTGTCTTTGGAAGAGGAGGTCACCGATCGAATTAGACTTATCCGATGTGGCCGTCTCTTTAGACTAGAAGCCCTATATATCTCATTTTGCAAGGTTCGCTGTTGAGATGGATCGAGAGGATCCAGTGTTCATAGGACGGGAGACGAGATAAATAATGTCAATATCTACCTTAAAATTTCACTCCAGATGAGCATTGATCGGTTTCGGTTTAGTTTTTGAAATTTTTAATAAAAACCGAATTGAACTGATTAGCAATTGAAACCGAAACCAAATTTTAAATAAAACTTATTTTTAAAATTGTTTTAGTAAACATATCTCATCAATTGATGTTGAATTTATTTTCTATATATATATATATAATATATATATATATATATATATATATATATATATATATATATATATATATATATATATTACTGTAGGTGAGCCGTCAGTTCAGGAAAAGTTACGTGAGCTAGCGACAAAATTATAATAATCCAATGATTTTTCTTCAATTTTTCTTTATAATTACTATCTCTACCTACTTAATTTCTTTCAGATTAAATTTCATAAATTTTGGAGTTCATTTATCATTTCATCAAGTGCATATAAAATGTTGTATTCATTGAAAACCGTTAATTTTGTGTTAACTTGATGGGGGACCAAATCAAAACTAAAACCCAAGAAATTGGGAATGAGTGAACCCTAAGGGGTCGAGATCACAATCCAAATTTTAAAAAAAAAAAAAAGATTATTGGAGATAGTGAAAATGAACTGCAGCTCGGATAACTTGCGTGAGCTGTCAGCTCATTTCCATTTCTCATATATATATATATATATATATATATATATATATATATATATATATATATATATATATATATATATATATATATATATGTGTGTGTGTGTGTGTGTGTGTGTGTGTGTGTGTGTGTGTGTGTGTGTGTGCGCGCGCGCGCGCGCGCGCGTGCGTGTGTGCGCGCGCGCGCGTGCATGTATATATATATATATATATGAGAAAAATTGAAATGAGCTGACAGCTCATGCAAGTTACCTGAGCTGCAGCTCATTATCACTATGTATATGTATATGTATATATATATATATATATATATATATATATATATATATATATATATATATATATATATGTATGTATATATATGAGAAAAATTGAAATGAGCTGACAGCTCATGCAAGTTACCTGAGCTGCAGTTCATTATCACTATGTATATGTATATGTATGTATATGTATATGTATATATATATATATATATATGTATATATATGAGAAAAATTGAAATGAGCTGACAGCTCATGCAAGTTATCTGAGCTGCAGTTCATTATCACTATCTCTAATAAATTTTTTTTTAAAAATTCTTTTGGATTATGATCTCGACTTCCTAGGGTTCACTCATACTCAACTTCTTGGGTTTTAGTTTTGATTTGGTCCTCCATCAAGCTAACACAAAATTAACGGTTTTCAATGAATGAAACATTTTGTATGCACTTGATAAAAGGGTAAATGAAATCCAAAATTTATGAAATTTAATCCGAAATAAGTTAAAGAGGTAGAGATAGTGATTATTAAAAAAATTGAAGAAAAATCATTGGATCATTACAGTTTTGCCGCTAGCTCACGTAACTTTTCCTGAGCTGGCGGCTCACCTATAGTAATCCCATATATATATATATATATATATATATATATATATATATATATATATATATATATATATATATATATATATATATATATATGAATATGTGTGTGTGAGAGCGGGGGTACGTAAGATGACTCCATAGAGAGTTGCCTATAAAAGCGACATAAATCTCAACATAGATAGTATTTGTGAAATATATAAATTGTTAGTTGTGATCTTCACATTAAAAAATAATAGTATAATTTTAAATTCATGCATTTTAGGTACATTTTGACTATATATTGGATTATACAAAATAAACAGTTTTTCAAAATAGAACAATAAAGCCTCTTGATCGATAATAAAGAAGTGTTTAAATTGTACGATTTTTTATATGTCATCTATTTAGAGTATAGAAATTACAATCAACCGTTCGGATTGTTCACATATACTCTCTATATTGAGATTTAAGATTTTTCTATAAATAACTCCCCATGGAGTCCCCTACGGTACACCATTCCCTATACACATATATGATATATGTGTATGTATGTGTGTGTTCGGATTGCTTTCGAATTTCAAAGCTTGAAATAGAAATCCGATCGAATTATTTCGGCTCGATTTGATTTTGCTTAATCCAAACGATTTTGATCGGTTATTTCAGTTTTAACTGAACTCTGTTAATCCTTACTCCCTAACTTTGCCCGTTGCATTTTAGAGAAATTAGAGAACCTATCCCTGCTGGATCAGATATCCTAACGGAAAATTCTAAATATGCCCCATCTTTTTTTTAATAAGCCACATGATTTAAAAACCAAATAATTATAAGTTTGCCATAATTTTTTTGGATAAAAAAACCCTCAGCTCTTTTTTTTAGTGAGCCCTGCTGCCACCACTGCCGCTGTAGCAGCAGGCAGTTGTGGCAGCGATAGTAGCAAGCAAGCTATTATCGCTGCCACCGTTGCTGCTACTATCGCCGCCACTATTGCTGCTGGGGAGGAGAGAAGGGAGAAAGTTATTCTGAAAAATATGAACAAAAAAATAGAGCTCACTAAGAAAAAATGCATGTGTTCAAATTCTATCGAGCTCACTAAGAAATAGGGCTCACTGAGTAAAATATGGGGGCGCATTTAGAATTTCCCTATCCTAACGTGGCCTTAGCTGGCTTGCCTCAATAATAAGTTAAAAATTAAAGAAATCCAATCTGACAATATGATTCACATCCTATACAAGACAAAACATTCACGTTACATGTGAGCCATCGTTTTTTCTTTCTATATATCTAATCATAATTAATCACTTTGATGAGACATGACCACTTTCTATATATTTTATTAAAATAAAAAATTATTTCCCTTAGAGCTCACAATACAAGTTCAAAGTTTTGGTGGAATGAAATAATATTTTAATATGCTATCAGAGCAATTCAAATTTAAATCATATCCAGATTTTTGTTTAAAATGAGCTTTCAACCTACAAAGTTGTGTTAAAATACAAAATAATTTTGCTCAACTCTCACTACAACTTTGGAGTTTTGATACAGTAGAAAATTCTTTCTACATATCTAATCATGATTAATCAATTTGATGAGGCATGACAAGTACCCAAAAATGAATTTTATTTCAATGCAGCTGATGCAAATTGTACGCCTTCTCTCTCTTTGGAAGTTTTACCTTTTCAAGAAAAAATTTAGTTTACATCCCTCAATTAATTTTGATTTTAGAATAAATTTTTAAAGCAGATCATTTACTGGATTAATTTTAGGGACCAAAATGTTTAAGGAGTTTACACATTTTATATATGTTAGTACTTTATTTTAGATTTTTTTTTTTTGAGAAATGTTAAATTAGAGAGAATCTTGACTTTTAATTTACTTAAACAAAATTTGATTGTTAATCAGCACAAAGAATGATTTATAAGAAATTTTTGATGAGCCAAAATATTATGTTAATTCTAAATATCATACTTATTTTCATAGTTAGTTACTTATTTAATTTAAATATTTTAATTCATTTCTAATTTAAAATAACAAGGCAATAGATTTGGTTGAACCGGTACTTTAATGCTAAGAAAGTCATCAGAAGTCTAAATCAAATCTATTTAGATCCGAATAGTATATTCGATAATTTATTTGGTCAAAGAGTTTCATCGAAGAAAATCAGAATCAACTAAGGGATTTAAATAAAGAGATCTGATTAATTTATGCGTAATTTTTTGGTAGACGCATATAAATGCAACACCTATAGCTTTACTAGATTCGTAATGAATTAGTTTATCTCATGAAGATAATATAATTATAGAGTCATTATTGTAACGCCCCACTTCCAGTAGTATGGGAAGTTGGAACGTTCGGCGTCGAATGATAACTCGACGAGCCTCAAACAAAATATTACAGTCACTATTTGCAATTTAATATGAATAACATGCAGAAACTAAATGAATTTTTTTTTTCTTTATCAAAACAAAGCAATAATAAATTCCCTCAAAATAAAATTAACAAAAGTCACCACAGATAAATTCTTTCTGAAAAGAAAGAGACTGTCTCAAATGAAAACTAAATATAGTGCCGTGTGGACTTATTACATTTCTCTAAATAGAAAGCAGCTAATAAAAGGAAGTGATCAATCCTGCAGATCTGCTTGTTCCTGGAAGTACAACATATCCTGTCCTGCCACTGGTGGATCTACCTCTTGATAGAGGCCTGCATCTGGTCATGCATAACCAGGATCGTCAGCAAAGCGACCCAATATTCAATAATTTAAAGAACAACAAAAAAATAATGAATAATAATATCTCACTGTCAGGAACAATCGTGCAAATGAAGGACAGAAGGTTTTACGTATTTATGCTTATCATTACTATTATTTTAATCGATATCTTTTAAATTTTTACAGTAATGTCTTTTAGTTATGGTATTTGAAAATTCAGGAAATATGAATATAGCTGGTCTGAACGCATCCCCGTCTACCCCCGGGAAAACGGAACAGTAAGTTGATCGGAGCCTATCCTGATCCTCCCAAAAATGGGAAACAGTGGCGCAGTAAGTTGATCGGAGCCTATCCCGATCCTCCCAACAATGGGAAACAGTGGCACAGTACAGTTACGTTCAGCCATCTAATTCATACAAACCTAAATTTTCCCCCAAGTCCCCAGTGTATATCAAGTTCGGTGTTAATTATCAATTTCAATATAATTTATGATTTCAGTAAATTTCAGTTCAGTATGTAGATTGGTGATAATAATTAGAGTTCAGTGAACAGTAACAATATCAGTGACAATATAACGTTGCGGTAATTTAATTATCTATCACCAATCTTATACAATAACAATTGCATTTATACGGTGTCTTTTCGGGCTTTATTTCCAATATGATGTATAACAAAGTGATTTATAATGTAGGAAAAATGGGGCTCACTACTAAATATGTGTGCATTTAGAATTTCCTAAAGTTGACTTATCATTGCAAGGAGAAAGAGAGGCAGCAGTAGCCGAAACAGGCAAAAAAAAGAAGAAAAAGTAGAATTACTAAATGCGCACCCCATTCTATATAGTAGAGTAAATTGCAGTATAGAAAAAGTAGTGTTCACTAGTAAAATATGTGTGCATTTAGAATTCCCTAAAGTTTTCCTGCAATATTGAAGTAGTTCTAGATGCGCACCTAATACTATATAATTAAGGGGAATTACAACATAGGGAAATGATGCTCACTAGCAGAGATGTGCGCGTTTAGAACTCCCAAGAGTTTCCTGCACTACAACCAGGTAGTTCTACCTGCACACCACAACCCATTTAATAAAGTAATTTACAACATAGGGGAAATGGTGCTTACTAGTGAAATAGGTGCTCACTTAGAATTTCCTAAAAGTTGCTGCAATTACTGCAGGTAGACTAAATGCGCACCACATACTAAATAATAAAGTGGTTTACAACATAGGGGAAATAGTGTTCACTAGTGAAATAGGTGCTCACTTAGAATTCCCTAAAAGTTGTTGCAGGTAGTCTAAATGCGCACCACATACTAAATAATAAAGTGGTTTACAACATAGGGGAAATGGTGCTCACTAGTGAAATAGGTGCGTTTTAGAATCCCTCCCAAAAACCCATTTCCCCTTTTTGAGAATTTCCCAAAAAAAATTCTCCCTTGCCCCTGCAACCCAACGAACAGAGGAGAAGGAAAGTGAAGAAACAGCCGAAGCACTAGCAGAAGCGGGAGAAGAAGAAGAAGCACAAGCGCGAGTGGGAAACCGGAGCGGACGGTGAAGTCCGACGAGGCGGTGGCAGGGATCAATGGAGTCGACATCGGCGACCACTATCGTTGACTTCGGTCGGATCGCCTCGCCTAGCCGCGACCGACGGGGGCAGCAGCAGCACCGATGGAGTCGCGATCGTCGACTGCCGCCGGCGCATGGTCTCGGCCGAGCTCCTTGCCCATCCGCAACCGAACACAGAAAGGGGAAAGAGAAGATGAAGAAGAAGCACCTGCGCAAGTGGAAGTGGAAGTGGAAGTGGAAGTGGAAAAGGAAGTGGAAGAGGAAGTACAAGAAGATGCGGGAGTGGAATCAGAAGAAGAAGCACAGGAAGGTGCGGAAGTGGAAGCAGAAGAAGAAGGTGAAGAAGACACAAGCAGGTGCGGAAGTGGAAGAAGCACAAGGAGATGCGGGGGTGTTTGCTAGCAACGTGGATGTCTAATTTACATAATTGCCTCCATACAAAGATTACAGGAACAACAACAATAACAAGAATAGATGGAAACTTGCTAAATGAGTTTGCATTGGGGAGCTCCAGAATCCGACTTATGTGATCAATTTTTCTTGAGCACAGGAAGACATCGACGCCAAATGGATAATACGCGGCATAATTTGGATTTTTATGCAGAAATAACAATGACATTATACCGCTACATATATAATAAAAAATATATATATTTTTTCTTCAGAATTTTAAGCATCTATTGGGTATAAAATATACGTAACACAACTCCTATTTTTAATTATTATAAGGAACTATGCTACTGCACACTGCAATTCATTGTGTATAAAACATTGGTGCTAAAGATTTTCTATCCAAGATTAACCCTTTTAATTAAATAAAGCAGAGAATATAAAATAAATGTAGCATGTTAAAGTGAGTAAAAGAACTCACTTTTAATTGAGTCGCCTCCCCCTTTCCTTTTCTTTTCTGACCTGCGTTCCTCTTCCTCTTCCCGTACGTCCTGAGATTTCCAGTGTTCCAGAAGAGAAGAGAGGTGAGAGTAGATTTTTGATCCTTATTTATCTTTAGGTTAGGATATAACCTATTTGGTTGAGATCCAACAAACGAATCTTTTTGGATGAGATTGATATCTCTCCAACTGTTTAGATTTCCCTCCAACAACCCCATTATATTTTTTTATATTTAAATTATTATTTTTTTTCCAGATTTTTAATTTAATTCAGTTTATTTATTTATTTATTTATTTATTTTATTTTATTTTTGAAGTGAAATGAACACAATGAAAAGTGGCCGTTACATTCTACCCCCCTTAAGAAAAATTTCGTCCTCGAAATTTCTTTAAACTTAAATGATGTAGAGAGGTTATACCTTTATTCAAATAAGTGTGGGAAACGCTCCCGAATGTCTTCCTCTCGCTCCCATATTGCCTCCCAATTAGAATGTCGATTCCAAGAAATCAACACACAACCTAGCCCTTTGCCGGACGCATCACTGTACACAACCATTCCTTCGGTCCCTTCCGGAACGGCTAATACTGGTATTGTTGTGAGCCTCCTTTTCAACTCATTGAAAGCTGCATCATATTCAACTGTCCAGTCGTACTTCTCTCCCTTCCTAAGGAGTTTGGTCAGAGGCCCTGCAATCTTAGAAAAGTCCTGAACGAACTTTCGATAATAACCTGCCAATCCCAGAAAGCTCCTCACTTCTGAAACATTTTTCGGAATCGGCCAATCCTTCACTGCTGAAACCTTGTCAGGATTAACAGAGATTCCTTCTTGAGAAATAATGTGTCCCAAAAATGAAACACTCTTCAGCCAAAATTCACATTTGCTGAGCTTCCCATATAATTTCTCCTTCCTTAGCGTCTCCAAGACTACCTTTAAATGCTTAGTGTGATCCTCTTGGGTCTTCGAATACACCAATATGTCATCTATGAACACCACAACGAATTTATCCAAATATGGAAGGAAAATTCGGTTCATTAAGTTCATAAAAATTGCAGGTGCATTCGTTACTCCGAATGGCATCACTAAGAATTCAAAATGCCCATATCGAGTTCGGAATGCTGTTTTAGGAATGTCTGACTCCTTCACTTTTACCTGATGATATCCAGACTTAAGATCCAACTTGGAAAATACTTTAGCAGCGCCAAGTTGATCAAACAAATCATCAATTCTCGGTAGTGGATACCGATTCTTGATAGTGACCCTATTCAATCCTCTATAATCAATGCATAATCTTTTGCCTCCATCTTTCTTTCCAGTCAAGAGTACTGGTGCACCCCAAGGGGAAGTACTTGGTCTAATAAAATCTTTAGCTTCCAACTCGTCTAATTGTACCTTAACTTCCTTTAGCTCTGCTGGACCCATTCGATAAGGTGCTTGAGAGATTGGTGTGGTGCCAGGAAGAAGCTCGATGGCGAACTCCACTGTCCTGTCTGGTGGTAGTCCTGAGAAATCCTCGAAGATATCTAAGAACTCCGACACCACTGGAATATCCGCCGGTATGGCATCCATTTGGATTATTACTCCCTCCCTAGGTTGAGCTCTGAATTCTGCTGGCTCCTTGGTACTGCTGCCCCCGATGAATTCGAACTCCAGGTGATTCGGTATCTTGAAGACCACACTCCTCCTCCGACAATCAATAATTGCATGGAAGGTACTTAACCAATCCATTCCCAGTATCACATCAAATCCGTGAGTATCGATAACCAGGAAATTAGCATAAAATTCCCTTTTACAAACCACTACAGGACATATTCTACACATTTGAGTCGAATCAATACTCCCATTACCCATACTAATTCTCCATCTAATGTTCAGGTTTTCACAAGGTATGGCATGTCGTGTCACAAATGTAGAAGAAATAAAGCAATGTGATGCTCCTGAGTCAAATAAAACGGATGCAGGTACATGATATACTAGAATCATACCTGTCACCACATCATCTGACCTCTCCGCTTGCTCCGCAGTTAGATTATATGCTTGCCCACGTCCTTTATCCACTGTCATATTTTTCTTGGCCTGCTCATAAACTTTATTTTGAGGTGGAAGTGGTCGCCTATTCTGACTGCTGATTTGATCCTTGGGTGGTTGTTGTTGTTGGGATGCTGGAAGACGAGGCATTGGCCCCCTGTTGCTCCTTCGTGGGCAATCTCCGATCCTGTGTTCACTTGATCCACATGCTAGACATAAGTTGTTGGCATACCGACACTCCTTGATAGTGTGTCCTGGCTTCTGGCAATGTGTGCAAGTGACCTTCTGTTGCGAAGACGTAACCAGCCGTTTCTCCGCATTCCTAGCTGAAGTTCCACCCAACATTTGACTGGCCGACCTCTTGGGCGCAGAAGATTGAATCCTCCTCTCCTTATTTATTACTTGCTCTATATCCTGAGCTGCATCAATAACCTCCGCATAGGTCTCTATTCTGGAGGTTACTAAATATTTCTGGATGTCTATCCTCAATCCCTGTTGGAAGCGATGAGCACGATCTGCCTCATTTGATACCATGTACGGCGCAAATCGACTCAGACGGACAAACTCTGATGCATATTCCTCTACCGTCATCCCGGCCTGCCTCAAGTTAATGAATTGGTGCTCCATTTCCCTCCTGGCTGTTCTCGGAAAGAACCTTGCAAGGAAGCTTGTCGTGAAAGTTTCCCACGAGATCGGTTGGGATAGCCTGCTCTCCTCTGTTTGCCACCAAGCCCTTGCAATATTCGTTAATTGGATTTTGACGACATTCACCTTGTCGGCTTCAGGAATTCGAGCGGCCCTTAATAAGTCTTCCATCTGCATGAGCCACTGTTCAGCCTCCAAGGCTCCTACTGTTCCTGAGAAAGTAGCTGGATGAAGACGTCTGAAATCCGATATCCCTCCTGGACGCTGGTCCCTCGGTTCCGCCACACGATCTAGGGTTGCCATCACTCCCGCTCGAAAGGCTTCGGCCTGCTGTTGTTGCGCGTCGACCATCTTGCTAAGCAGTCCCAACATTTCATTAGCATCAACGGAGTTTGAGGTCGAACCGGAATTTCCCCCATTCCTATTAGTCTGACGGGCCATCCTTCTGAGGAACAATATAACGTAAGTATTACTTAAATAAACATAATAAAAGTAAATAGATATACGTAGAAAATCATATTTATGCATATATGTGTATAGTCGTATCGAACCTTAAATAGTTTAGTAAATTTAAACTATTATACTTATTTATTTATTTGCCGACTGTAATGATATTCAAGTTTGTTCAAATCACTTGAACAGACTTAAAGAAGCCTGGGCTCTGATACCACCTGTAACGCCCCACTTCCAGTAGTATGGGAAGTTGGAACGTTCGGCGTCGAATGATAACTCGACGAGCCTCAAACAAAATATTACAGTCACTATTTGCAATTTAATATGAATAACATGCAGAAACTAAATGAATTTTTTTTTTCTTTATCAAAACAAAGCAATAATAAATTCCCTCAAAATAAAATTAACAAAAGTCACCACAGATAAATTCTTTCTGAAAAGAAAGAGACTGTCTCAAATGAAAACTAAATATAGTGCCGTGTGGACTTATTACATTTCTCTAAATAGAAAGCAGCTAATAAAAGGAAGTGATCAATCCTGCAGATCTGCTTGTTCCTGGAAGTACAACATATCCTGTCCTGCCACTGGTGGATCTACCTCTTGATAGAGGCCTGCATCTGGTCATGCATAACCAGGATCGTCAGCAAAGCGACCCAATATTCAATAATTTAAAGAACAACAAAAAAATAATGAATAATAATATCTCACTGTCAGGAACAATCGTGCAAATGAAGGACAGAAGGTTTTACGTATTTATGCTTATCATTACTATTATTTTAATCGATATCTTTTAAATTTTTACAGTAATGTCTTTTAGTTATGGTATTTGAAAATTCAGGAAATATGAATATAGCTGGTCTGAACGCATCCCCGTCTACCCCCGGGAAAACGGAACAGTAAGTTGATCGGAGCCTATCCTGATCCTCCCAAAAATGGGAAACAGTGGCGCAGTAAGTTGATCGGAGCCTATCCCGATCCTCCCAACAATGGGAAACAGTGGCACAGTACAGTTACGTTCAGCCATCTAATTCATACAAACCTAAATTTTCCCCCAAGTCCCCAGTGTATATCAAGTTCGGTGTTAATTATCAATTTCAATATAATTTATGATTTCAGTAAATTTCAGTTCAGTATGTAGATTGGTGATAATAATTAGAGTTCAGTGAACAGTAACAATATCAGTGACAATATAACGTTGCGGTAATTTAATTATCTATCACCAATCTTATACAATAACAATTGCATTTATACGGTGTCTTTTCGGGCTTTATTTCCAATATGATGTATAACAAAGTGATTTATAATGTAGGAAAAATGGGGCTCACTACTAAATATGTGTGCATTTAGAATTTCCTAAAGTTGACTTATCATTGCAAGGAGAAAGAGAGGCAGCAGTAGCCGAAACAGGCAAAAAAAAGAAGAAAAAGTAGAATTACTAAATGCGCACCCCATTCTATATAGTAGAGTAAATTGCAGTATAGAAAAAGTAGTGTTCACTAGTAAAATATGTGTGCATTTAGAATTCCCTAAAGTTTTCCTGCAATATTGAAGTAGTTCTAGATGCGCACCTAATACTATATAATTAAGGGGAATTACAACATAGGGAAATGATGCTCACTAGCAGAGATGTGCGCGTTTAGAACTCCCAAGAGTTTCCTGCACTACAACCAGGTAGTTCTACCTGCACACCACAACCCATTTAATAAAGTAATTTACAACATAGGGGAAATGGTGCTTACTAGTGAAATAGGTGCTCACTTAGAATTTCCTAAAAGTTGCTGCAATTACTGCAGGTAGACTAAATGCGCACCACATACTAAATAATAAAGTGGTTTACAACATAGGGGAAATAGTGTTCACTAGTGAAATAGGTGCTCACTTAGAATTCCCTAAAAGTTGTTGCAGGTAGTCTAAATGCGCACCACATACTAAATAATAAAGTGGTTTACAACATAGGGGAAATGGTGCTCACTAGTGAAATAGGTGCGTTTTAGAATCCCTCCCAAAAACCCATTTCCCCTTTTTGAGAATTTCCCAAAAAAAATTCTCCCTTGCCCCTGCAACCCAACGAACAGAGGAGAAGGAAAGTGAAGAAACAGCCGAAGCACTAGCAGAAGCGGGAGAAGAAGAAGAAGCACAAGCGCGAGTGGGAAACCGGAGCGGACGGTGAAGTCCGACGAGGCGGTGGCAGGGATCAATGGAGTCGACATCGGCGACCACTATCGTTGACTTCGGTCGGATCGCCTCGCCTAGCCGCGACCGACGGGGGCAGCAGCAGCACCGATGGAGTCGCGATCGTCGACTGCCGCCGGCGCATGGTCTCGGCCGAGCTCCTTGCCCATCCGCAACCGAACACAGAAAGGGGAAAGAGAAGATGAAGAAGAAGCACCTGCGCAAGTGGAAGTGGAAGTGGAAGTGGAAGTGGAAAAGGAAGTGGAAGAGGAAGTACAAGAAGATGCGGGAGTGGAATCAGAAGAAGAAGCACAGGAAGGTGCGGAAGTGGAAGCAGAAGAAGAAGGTGAAGAAGACACAAGCAGGTGCGGAAGTGGAAGAAGCACAAGGAGATGCGGGGGTGTTTGCTAGCAACGTGGATGTCTAATTTACATAATTGCCTCCATACAAAGATTACAGGAACAACAACAATAACAAGAATAGATGGAAACTTGCTAAATGAGTTTGCATTGGGGAGCTCCAGAATCCGACTTATGTGATCAATTTTTCTTGAGCACAGGAAGACATCGACGCCAAATGGATAATACGCGGCATAATTTGGATTTTTATGCAGAAATAACAATGACATTATACCGCTACATATATAATAAAAAATATATATATTTTTTCTTCAGAATTTTAAGCATCTATTGGGTATAAAATATACGTAACACAACTCCTATTTTTAATTATTATAAGGAACTATGCTACTGCACACTGCAATTCATTGTGTATAAAACATTGGTGCTAAAGATTTTCTATCCAAGATTAACCCTTTTAATTAAATAAAGCAGAGAATATAAAATAAATGTAGCATGTTAAAGTGAGTAAAAGAACTCACTTTTAATTGAGTCGCCTCCCCCTTTCCTTTTCTTTTCTGACCTGCGTTCCTCTTCCTCTTCCCGTACGTCCTGAGATTTCCAGTGTTCCAGAAGAGAAGAGAGGTGAGAGTAGATTTTTGATCCTTATTTATCTTTAGGTTAGGATATAACCTATTTGGTTGAGATCCAACAAACGAATCTTTTTGGATGAGATTGATATCTCTCCAACTGTTTAGATTTCCCTCCAACAACCCCATTATATTTTTTTATATTTAAATTATTATTTTTTTTCCAGATTTTTAATTTAATTCAGTTTATTTATTTATTTATTTATTTATTTTATTTTATTTTTGAAGTGAAATGAACACAATGAAAAGTGGCCGTTACATTATAACCTACTAGATTCGTAATGAATTAGTTTATCTCATGAAGATAATATAATTATAGAGTCATTATAATTATTAATTTGCTTAGAATAGTAATGAGAGTGATTTGGTGATTAGAAAAATTGAATGAAAATACAACATTAACGCAACGTTTTAAGTAAGTATGATTTATTTGGATAGTAAATGTACATTGAATAGATATATCTAAATCTATGGCCTATCCTTATTTTGTTTTTAATTTAAACAAGAGGATTCTATTTGAATTTGTCTTTTTCATGTGTTTGGTCTTATATTATCCATAAGTACTTTTGGTGTTTATTAAAATTTAATTCAAAGTCTTAAAACTAATCAAATTCCTTTTCCAATAATGTTAGATTGTCCAAAGTTTTAAAAAACATAAAAAAAAGGAAAGATTCTGTATTATCAGAACTCCTATTAAGACAATAAAGATTTCGAAAAAGAATCAGTTAAGCACCAATTGAAAGCCTAAAAATATTTCCTTTCCTCCTCGTAGATAGTAATGTCAATATCGAAAAATTAAAGTTCTAACAATGATTACTTGATTAACTTTCAATTTCTCTTTGTATTGATTTTCTTGTACTTTCTTTCTTTTCTATTTTACTAGAAAAACTATATTTTGAGATTGGTATATTTCTTCCCAGTATCAAAGATTACATCTCTATATATAAAAGAGAGTTTGATGCTTTAGATCTTTATTATTTTCATCTGAACATTGTACATCTTGGCCATCAAATAAATAAAATCCAATTATGTTTACTTTAGCAGTATCACTCTTCTATAATTTGTAAAAGAATTTGATTTCAATTTTAGATGGAAATTCAATTTGAATAATGTTGGAAAAAAAATATATGTGTGAGTTTTACTAGTAAAAGAAATAAATAAAACTTAAAATTTTATAACTATTTGTTTAAATTTTAATGTCGTACTCCAATTAAAAGAATCACTATAAATTTAGCGATTGTAAAAAAAAAATTTGATGAAAAACCATTGTGGTTGATATGAGGTTGAATTCAGCTCACATCACCTTATCTTGAATGATTAATTTATATTAGCAAATTCAATCTAACAAAAAATTATTTAAAATACACATAACACCTCTATATCACGAAGGTTATTCTATGTCGAATATCACTAAATTTATAGTTAAAAAAAGATAAGTTAGATTAAAAAATCATTTCTTTTATATCAGCATTGATATGATAAAGATTAGGTCCAACTAGTAACATCCCTTACTCTCAAGAAAAAGATTTTAGATTTTAATCTATATTAATCAAAGTATTTAAATTGGTTATATGAGTCGTCTACGATTTATTCTCAAAGAAATAACTCCAATTGCTCGATAAAAATTCTACATAGTTGGATAATATTGAAGAAATTGTTCAGCAATTTGGCCAATAATATGTAAAAATATGTAGAAATATAGATACAAAGTGATTGCATAGTCTTCTTTGGCCAAAAATGGCACATCGCTTGATCCAGAGATATATTTTATATGTAAGAATTAATTATTGTGTAAAATGCAGCACGCTTATATTAATAATTGTTGAGATAATAAAAACTAACAAATTAGATATCATCATATATCCACATTCACATCTTACGGGAAATTCTATTCACACATACCATTTTGTTTAAGACGCTAATCTTTAGAACTTCTAAAAAAATTATAAGTTTACCATTATTTTTTTGGATTACGTTGTCTTTTCCCAATACACTGATCAGGTATTAATACCGACCTAATTAAATATCGATCGGGTATTAATACCCGACCAATATTTCATTTTGGATTAGATATTAATATCTGATCTGAATAAAATAGGATAGAAAATAAGAAAGAGATAGGGACGGTTACAATTAAAAAAAAAGTGAGCCTGTCGAGTAAATATGGAATGATTCAAAATTAAAAGTGAGCGTAGAAGAGCATAAATAGAATTTTCCCAATCGTACTCTTTTCTTTCTTAGGAAATTTTACCTTTTATGGAAATTTTTTGTTTCAATGATTCAAAATTAAAAGTTAGCGTAGAAGAGCGCGAATAGAATTTTCCCTATCGTAAGTCTTTTCTTTCTTAGGAAATTTTACGTTTCACGGTTCAATCTCTCATTTAATGCTAATTCTATAATAAATTCTTAGAGAAATCATAAATTTTTTAGACTATTTTTATTTGTTCTATCCCTCTTAGCCTTGGCTCAAGTGATACCAACCCTCTTCAATTTGCAAAAGATTCTAAGTTTAATTCCTAATAGGGACTCAATTTTGGTAATATTGTCAAAAGTATGTGTGCAAGTTTGATTAGCCAAAAAATGTAGTGTAACAAAATTTGATTGTTAATATGCACAAAGAATTATTTGTAACAAATTTTTGATGGGCCAAAATATTATGTGACTTCTAAAATATCATAATTATTTTCCTAATTAGTTTCTTAATTAATTAGAATGAAATGTTGTTAAATTTATTTTAATTCATTTCATATTAAAAATAACAACTCAATTGGTTTGGTTTAGCTGCTGCGGATACTTTGATATTAAGAAAATTATCAGAAGTCTAAACCAAATATTTTTAGATCCAAATAACATGTTCGATAACTTTTATGGTCAAAGAATTTCTTCCAAAATCAGAATCAAATAAGGGATCTAAACAAAGAAATCTGATTAATTTATGCATTATTTTTACAAACGGCAACACATATAGCTTTACTAAATTCGTAATGGATTACATTATCTCACGATGAAGATGTAATTGTAGGGTCACTATAGTTATTAATTTCTTTAGAACAATAATGAGAGTGATGTGGTGATTAAAAAATTGAAAGAAAGTACAAAATTGAAGTGATGTTTTAAGTAAGCATGATTTATTTAGATAGCAAATGTACATCGAATATGCACTGATCTATCTAAATCTATATCTATGGCCCATCCTTATTTTGTTTTTAATTTAAGTAAGAAGATTCCATTTGAATTTGTCTTTTTTATGTGCTTAATCTATATTATCAACCCTTGGCGTTTATCAAAATTTAACTCAAAATCTTAAAGCCAATCAAATTCTTTTTCCAATAATGGTTAGATTGTCCAAAGTTTTAATAAACATTAAAAAAAGATTCTAGCTAGCTCATTAAAGCAATAAAGATTTCAAAAAAGAATCAGATAAGCACCAATTGAGCATCTAAAAATATTTTCTTTTCACTCTCGTAGATAGTAATGTCAATGTCGAAAAATTGAAAGTAAATTTGATTTGTCTAACAATAATTACTTGATTCACTTTTAATTTTTCTTTTTTTTTTTAAATTTTCTACTACTTTCATTTTTTTTTTATTTTGCTAGCAAAACAAAATCAATTGAAAGTTATGATGGTAAAACATTAAATCTCTATATATAAAAGGGTGAGTTTGATGTCTTAGGTTTTTATTTATTTATTTATTTATTTATTTATTTTGTCCTTACATTGTAAATCTCGGCCATCAAATAAATAAGAGCCAATTAGGTTTATATTTATCAGCATCACTATTCTCTAATTTGTAAAAAAATTCGATTTTGACTTGCTATGGGAATTCAATTTGAATAATATTGAAAAACTTATACGTATATGTGAGTTTTACTCATAAAAGAAATAAAAAAAATAACATTTTATAAATATTTGTTTTAAATATTAATGTCATACTCCAACTAAAAAAATCACTATAAATAGATAGTGATTGTAAAAAAAAAAATTTGATGTAAAACCCTTGTGGTTGATGTGAGGTTGAATTCCATTCACATCACCTTATCTTAATGATTATTCATTTATATTAGCAAGTTCAATCTAGCTACAAATTATCTAAAATACACATGACTCCTCTATATCACAAAAGGTTATTGCATGTCGAATATAACTAATTTTATTATTAAAAAAAAGACAAGTTAGATTAAAAAATAATTCAGTTCTTTTTATATCATCATTGATATGATAAAGAGTCGGTCTAACTGGTAAAATCTTTTGCTCTCAAGAAAAAGATTTTAGATTTGATTTTTAATCGGTATTAATCAAAATATTGAAATTGATTACATGAGCCCTCTACAATTTATTCTCAAAGAAATAACCCAATTATTAAAAAAAAGAAAATTCTTCAAAGTTGGATATAGTCGAAGAAATTGTAGAGCAATTTGACCAATAATACGAAAAAACATGTAGAAAAACGATGGTCCTCTTTGACCAAAAAGGGCACATCGCTTGATCTAGAGATGCAAATTATATATAACAATTAATTATTGTGTAAAATGCAGCATGCTTATATCAATAATTGTTAAGATAATAAAAACTAATAAATTAGAGATCATCTTATATCTACATATTATGAGTTGCTACAATTTTCGTTGTTAGAATTATATTTTATTCTATTAGTTTGAGCTGTTAAGGGCTATTGAGTTATTGAGAAAATTTTTGTAGCTGACATATTATTTGATATATTCTTATAGATATTATTGTACATATTTATTTACGCATACTGAATTAATGAAATACACTTGAATTTCCAATTCAAAATTTTATTATTGCATTAGAGAGATCAACTTTCTAGGGCTTATCAATAAAAACCATCCCATCATCCTCCCTCCGATGTTATTCTGTTATAGAAGAAATTTCAAAACCCTCCTCTCAAATAGCATCGCTGCTATCTATTACCTCCGTCTTGATCCACAAGTTTACACTCGATTCAAACTCGAGCATGCGTTTCTTCGAAAGTCAGTTTTGAAGCAATCATCTCATGATGTTCTCTAATAAAATCCCAAGCCTCTGGCATTATTTTCAATATGGTTTCCATCAAGACCTCTTTAGGTAAAAATCACTAAGATTGTTGATTCCGGTATATTTCTGTCTAGTCTATATCTTTATTAACTGGTTTCATTATCAAGTGCTTGTGATCCACATCTCGTTGCATCATAATTTTTTCTCAGTTATCCTTTTTCTTTCGACAGTAGTATGTCTTCTATTGATAATTGGCCAATTCTATGGCTATTAAAATTTCTTCGTTTTGTGACCATAAAGTATGGCAAAGTCACCCACTATTAACACATTTGTAAAATGTTTTTTTGGCTTTTCGCATGATCATCTCTCTTTTTTTAATCTATTTTACTCTTTTTCAACTTATGCTATCGATATGTATGTCGATCAGTATTCTTTGCACATGATTATTTCATGGTGCAAGTTAATTTTAATAATGTATCGGGCACTTGAATGATACATTTATTCTCTTAATATCACTTCTTTGATCTCATGCATAAGTGACTTCTCTATTTTGTTGCTCCATCAATAATAATAACAATTTGTTTTCTATTCATATTAGAAATTTATCCACAAGGAGTTAACTGTCATCATAAATATCTTAGAAGTCATCTAACTTGACGGGGATTGTTAAAATAATAAAACCTAACAGAGATCATTTCACATCCAAATATTATAAATTATTAGGATTTCCGTTATTTGGATTACATTTTATTTTATCAGTTTGACTTGTTGAGAAATTTTTTATAACTAAGATATTATTTGATCTTATTATTGTGGGTATTATTGTAGTTATTTATGTACTCATGATAAATTAGTGAAATACACTTGAATTTCCAATCCAAAATTTTATCAATAATTGATATCCAAATGCAATCTAAACTCCCATAACGCAAAGGAAAAAAAAAAAAAAAGGACATTGATATGTTTGAAATTGCATTGGTGTGTTATGTTGCCTTAGAAAAAGAAATTTGTTGGAATCCACACTATAAATCATTCCACACTATAAATCATTCTTTTCCTTCTTTTTGCCTAACAAACTTCATATTATTAATTCCTGTTAAATTGTTATTTTGATGTTAGTCTCCCATGATATTAACACTATCTGTTATAAGTCCCTCAAGTTATAAATCATTCATAAACAATATTAGGACCTATCCTTTTTCATTCAATGTTTAATGACATTTAACTTTGACGGTACATTTGCTTTAAAAAATACTTCAACAAACTTTGACTGTAATTCTTTGTTTTTGTAATAATTTTCAATGTAAGGGCTCATAACAAATGATCCTAACCAATGTTGAAAGTAAAGCGTTATGAAATCCGTTATGTTGCGTTATAAAACCTAACAAAACTTTAACGCTACGTAATAACTGAAAATAACTCAGCGCACTGTAACAGTACGTTTTTAATGTTATTTTGCGTTAAATTACATAACGTTACGTTAAATTACGTTATGTTATGTTATTTACAATTATTTTCTTAGTAATTCTACATTGTTGTTTATTATTATTTTAATTATTAGTGAATTGTTTAAATTTTCATACTTGATTAGTTATTATCTTGTTTGATTGTTTGTGGAATTTCTAACTTATTAATTTGCGATTGTTTTCTTATTTGCTTATTGTAATGCCTCTTTGATTGCTGAAATATTTTCCTTATTAATTCTATTGAATTTTTAACTGAACTGAAATCAATAATTATAAATAAATTAAATTGAACATTATAAAATATAAATTATAACAATGATAATAACTGAAATAAAATAAAAAATTAGAATCTTATTTTCTTGTTTAGATGATGACTAGAATTACACTGCAGACTTAATATAATTTATAAAAAAATTAAAAATTATTGTAAAATTTAATTAAAATTAGAAAAGATTATGTACTATAAAATGGTTATATATTCTTTTAGAAATTAAAAAATTATTTTCAATTTATAAAAATTATTTTATTTATTTTTATTAAATAAATAGAAAATTGCATAACCGACGTTATGTGTTATACTATATGCGACATAACCTGACAGATACAAAACGTTACGTTACCGTTATCGCTATTTGAAACATTGATCCTAACATTATTTGGAACTGTTATCCATGGGAAATTCTAAATACGCACCACTCTCCTCTTAGTGAGCACTATGGGTTAAGTTGATAATACTTTCAACTTTGCTCTCTTTTTGGACAAAAGAAAGCTTGGCTTTTTTCTTAGTGAGCACCATCCCTCTTCTCTCTTTCTCTAACCCATTCAGAAACGAGAGGGTTGGCGACCGAACAACGACGGCGCTGGTCCATAGAGGAGTTGTGGCAAGGGTCGAGAGTTACTGGCAAGAGAGAAGGGAGTGCATGCGGTTTTGATATAGGTGGAATTGGAGAAATAAGGGAGAATGCTCACTAGAAAAAACATGACAGATGATTAAAGAAGATAAAAGTAAAGTTGGAAATTGGGTGGTGATCACTAAAAAAAAAACTAGAGAGTTTAAAAGTTGTATAGTGTTCACTATGAAATTGATGCTCACTAAGAAGAAAGTGGTGCGCATTTAGAACTTCCCGTCATCCAAGTAACAAGTTGTTATAAATCGATATCTAATGTGAACTGTATTAGAGACCAAATGTCCCAAAAGCCCAAATTAAAAACTATTTTTTATTGCAGGTGCATGTGTATTAACACGTGCCAAATATATACGACTGCACAGAGGTGTTACGAGAAATTTACTTATTTAACGACTAGCAAAAAATATATATATAACTTATCTACCCAATTCTTACTAAGCAGGTTAATGGCCCCTCGTGGATCCGAGGACCAAATATAACACAAAATGACCTCCAAATCTGCGCAAGAGCCAAGCCCCACGTCATCAAACTACGAAAAATTAAAGAATTTCGTTAACTATTTAATAAGGTAACAACATCAACGACATTATGTAACACACGCACGCGATCGCATATATATATATATATATATATATATATATATATATATATATATATATATATATATATATATATATATATATATATATATATATATATATATATATATATATATATATATATATATATATTAAATGGAAAATTCAACGGTGGTGAAGAGAGTTACTTCACCGCCGCTTAGGTGACCCAATAAAATTATTACACGTGGCGCCACTCAAAAAACGGTTAAGAGAGTTCTTTTATTTGTTATCATGAATGGTGTCACGTGTAATAATTTTATTGGGTCACCTAAGTGGCGATGAAGGAACTCCCTTCACTGCTGGTGAATTTCCCATTTTCTCATATATATATATATATATATATATATATATATATATATATATATATATATATGAGAACAATGAAAATGAGCTGACAGCTCACACAAATTACCTGAGTTGCAGTTCATTTCTATTATCTCCAATAATCTTTTTTTTAAAAATTTCTTTTGAATTGTGATCTCGATCCTGTATGATTCACTCATACCCAATTTCTTGGATTTTAGTTTTGATTTGATTCTCCATCAAGTTAATACAAAATTAACTATTTTCATTGAATAAAACATTTTGTATATACTTGGTGAAAGGATAAATGAACTCCAAAATTTATAAAATTTAATTTGAAAAAAGTTAAAGAGATAGAGATAGTAATTGTTAAAAAAGAATTAAAGAAAAATCATTGAATCATTATAGTTTTGCCGCTAACTCACATAATTTTTCCTGAGTTAGCGGCTCACCTACAGTAATATATATATATATATATATATATATATATATATATATATATATATATATATATATATATATATATATATATATATATATATATATATATATATATATATATATATATATATATATATATATATATATAACACAAATAACCATAATAAGATAACTCTATCATTATCTACTATCGATTCCTATATGTCATAAACTGGTGACTTAAAGGTAAGAACTTTATGCCCGTGCAGTTATTCCTTAGCTATGGGCATTTCGTTACAAGCTGATAGGGTTGGAATAAATTGTTGCAGCTATAAAAAAAAAAAAAAAAAAAAAACCGAAATTTTGCTATTTTTGTGTATTTTATATTTTAAAGCACGCAGTAGAGATATTACTAAGGCATTCTCGAAGGGAACAAAGAAAAGCAAATATCACAAATAGAGACATGCCAGAATTGCGACCAGTTTGTAAATATAAATAGAACATCTTGTTCTAGAAATAGATAAATAAGTAAACAAATTATAAAAAATGATCATCTATGTTGAAGAAAAAAACAAAAACATAAACTCTCCTGAGATTTTCTCTAATAAACATATATAGCATTGAGTGGTCAGCACACGATATTCTTTCTTTAATTAAGACGTGCATATATATACTCATCACGCAATATATATAGAAATATGACAACGATGGCCATAATTTTCGGTAGAATAATCAATGCAAACGTAGAGAAACACTCTTCGTAACTTAAGATTTTAAGTTATGACTTATTAGGCCAAGTATATGCCTACTTTTATATCTTAGCAGCTCATACATATATACCTAACATGAGTAATGCTACAGAAAACTACTTTCATGCATCGCTTATTTTCTGGACTCCTTTGTACTTTTGTTGTGAGTGAGGATATGAATCTTGGGTGTAGAAAATATTATGGTTACATGTAATTTCCCCTCATCTTCCAACTGAGCTCTCGTAAACACGACTAGCTAGAGACAATTTTGTCTGCCCTGCAGCCATGGTGGCCAAATGTGGAGAGTAAAGAGAGGGAGTTTTCATATGAAGCTTCCTTTGGTGTTGAATTCTAGTTGGTCGAAATAGAAAGATAGAGACTCTCTTGTAGCATCCTTGAAATTCCAAACATTTGTACTTGGTGTACAATTTTCCTTGGCCTATGTAGATAAGGTACGTGTAGTTATCGCCAAAAAAACAGTTAGAGGTTACAGCATGGAGTGAAAGCCCAAGGTATGTATCTTCGGAGATTTTGTGTTGGTCGGCTGCTGTTATGACCCTCCGATAGCGTTCGCAGCGGCTCCCGTCGCGGCGAAAAGGACAAGAAATTGACCACAAGGTGACTCGTAGACGCAACTTCAACGTTGGAGTTCCGTCTTTGAATTAATATCTAATGTGATGTATATGAACCCATGCTATGTTTACACTAATAAGGGTTCATTGGGGAGTTTCCAAAAGGAGCACACCAATTTTCTTAGTGAGCCCACTAAATAGTGAAATTTTGCTCAGACTGAAAGTTGAGAAGTGGGCTCACTAGGAAAAATAGTGTGCTCCTTTGGAAACTCCCGTTAATTGGAGTGAGAGTACCTTGCATTATAAGGGTAGTGTAATTTACTATCTTTTAATTTCAAAATTCTCAGTTTAGTTTCTTAATTTTAACAGCATTAGTTAATAATTTGTTATTCTCACTCTTATTTAATTTTTTTATGAAAACCCTAAAATTCCCTCTTATCTCTCACTTGGAAAGAGTATTATTTGGAAAGAGTATTATTTAAAGTGAGGGAGATGATGGTATTTTGGAGTTTTTATTAAAAAAAAAAAAAAACCATTTAAACAGAAGTGAGAATAACAAATTATTGATTAATACAATTAGAAGAACATGAACTTAACTGGGAGTTTTAAAGTTAAATTACACTATCCCTATAGTATAGGGAGTCTCACTGCAATAACAAAGAGAATGTGCAAGGTCTATGTATTATTAGTATATATGCTAGGTATAGAAGCAATAGTTAGAAATATTTATACCGCCTTTCAATTTTACCAAATTGAAATAATTCTAAACTTTAGAAACATAACAAAGTAATAACGGACAATATATTATTAATTTAAATTCTAAAAATTAAATATGAATCCTCATATCAAGGTTCTCCTGTATTTCAAAACTTCTATACATCACACTGGTCCAATTAAATTTTTATGGAAATCAAACTCTGTTTAAGTTTCGCTAACAATAAATTTATCTAAAACCTAAAGTTTATGTTAATTTATTTTTGAGTGGATTGTCAAATACAAGAATTGAATAGATAAAACTCCTCAAACTTACTGTTAAAAATATAAAATAATTTTTCTCAACCCTCACTACAATTTCAGAGTTTTAGTATAGTAGCAGGATCCTTCAAAATGATATCAGAGCAACCCCAGATTCAATTCCTGCCGGACCCGTATTTAATTGCGCGTTTTAAAAAAAAAAATTTATACCGCTGCGTAAAGACCATATTTCTGTCCAAAAATGGGTCTTCTCATGATATTTAAATTTCTAATAGACAGAGTTGTCTAAAGAACACAGATCGGGTGTTGGTCCGCGCCTGATCGGGCCGAAGCCCGGCCCCAGCCCGGGCTACCTATGATGAAACCTGGCCTAGCTTGGAGGTCAAATTCCAACGGTCAAACTTTCCGGCCCCGGTTGGGCACCGTCCATGGACAGCACCCCCCCAAAAGCCATAAAATGGCCATATTGGGGAAGTTTTAGTCAGCTGGCTATAGGAATGCATCTATAAATAGATGCATCAAATTTCATTTTTCCTATACCTAACATCTCTCTAATCTCTCTCTCTTTATTTAAAAAATGAAAAAAGAAAAAAACAAACCAGTCTAATTTCTTTCTAATCCCTCCAAATCTCTCTCAACTTAGTTTTAATTTTCCATTTGGAAACTGTAATGACTTTATCATCCTACTTCATTGACATTGAGAAGCAAGAGGTTATATCCGTTGGCCTTATCTCTCCCGGAGAAGTTTATAGCTCTCTGATCGCTTCTCTAACAATCCATCATCATCAAAGAGGCTTGGATCGAAGTATGAAGCTTTTTCGAATGCCTCGAGATTAAAGATGATCATGCGGGCAATGCCACTGGCATCAAAACAAAGTGCCCAATCTTCATCAGGATTCTAACCGCACACTATTCGGTCAAAATGGCCCGCTTAAGTTACGGCTTTCCTATGCGAGAGATTTTTATCATATTATGTGCATGTGACACATTATCATATTTAATTATACAATCTATTTTTTTCGGATATTAGGAAGTATTATCATGAATGCTAGTGATTTTTTGTGGATTTATTGATAATTTTACGACAAGAATTCATTTTTTCAAACAATCTTATAAGATTGAATATAGGTGAAATTCAACTTATTTAAATTTACGGCCACTACTTCGTATATGCATGTTTTAGCTCATTTCTTTTTTCTTTTAAAGGGCTCAATCGCAAATATACCTTAAAAAGAATTAAAGAATATGAGTGGGAATTAATAATATCCTTACAAAGTATTGTTCAAGTTCCTCATTCTTCCACTGTTTATTTGTCGGGTTACTATTAGCACACGATTACGCATGCTCCTCTACAGATTCATTAAACTCAAACTAATTTTATTAGATTTGCTGATGATATCAATTTTGATCCCAGGGTAGCCAAAATGTAAGCCAAATTTGACAAATATATTCTTTTTTATCTATTCTCATTTATTTTTATTTTTATTTTTTTGCTTTGGTATGCCCATTAATCCTTATGTGAAAGAAAAATATTAATAATTATTTTAAACTTTTAAATCATGAACCATTTGATGAAATCATGCAATGTAAGCATGATAATTATCCTTTTTTTAAATTGTTATTTGAAGAGTATACATCAATTATAGAAATATATAACCACAACCTCAGCTATGTTCTGGATAGAAAAAAAATAATGGATAAACTAAAGTTGAGTAATTTGAAAGTTCTGATAAAATAATTTAAAAATACAAAAATTTGAGAGACTAATATAGAAAACTCATTTAAAAAACACCTAATAGCTAATTTAACCATTGATCATATCCATTTGTTAAAAAAAAGTAAAAATTCTTCGATAGCTAATTTAGTCGTTGCCAATGGCCATTAGGAAAAGACTTACGAAAAGCTAACAGTAGATGGAATGGGCATGTCCATGTGTCACTCTTTGACTCGCTATATTCAAAATTTTGAATTAAGCAAATAAAAAATTAGCACATGTAGCAGGCCATTCTCATCCTCTCTAGGCCTGACAAATGGGCTAGGTGGCATGTCAGGCCAGGCATGTGCCCAGTACGGTCCGGGTCCCCGGCTCGGGCAGTCAGCACGGCTCGGCCTGGCCAAGCCGTGCCTGGAACGTGCCGGGCACGGCCTGACCAATCCGAGCCATACCGGCACATTTACATTTTTTTTTTAGAAATAGCCATTGGGGGTTTTTTTGTAATTTTTTTTACACAGAACCTCCCAACGGCTATAAAAATAGTCGTTGGGGGGGTTTTTTGCAAAATAAATTTGCAAATTTTGCCCCCCAACGGCCAAAATGGCATTGGGGGGTTGTAATTTTTTTTGCAAGAAAAAAAAAAAAAAAATCTTCCCCTATAAATAATCATCTTATTCTTCCATTTTCATTCTTCTCACAAATTACCATTCTCTTAAAACTCTTCTCAATTTTCAACTCTCTCAAAAATTTTCAAAAACAAAATTCTTCCAAATAAATTCTTCTATATTCGATCAAGTTTCAAGAAAGTATCAAGTTATCAAAAAGTTTCAAGCAAGTAAGCATTAAGCAAGTCTCAACCTCAAGCAAGCTCTTCTACCAGCTTCTTCTCTCAATTTCTCATATTTCTACTCAATCTCTTAAGTGGTTTCACCTCTCAAGAGATATTTATAATTTGAATTTTTTTATTTTATTTTTCTGTGATTTTTTAAAATGGATCCATACTCGTCCGGCGCTTCTTCCTCTCAAGCTACGGATACTTTTTCTTTTTCTTTTTTATCAAATGAAAAATATCAAAGTTTTTACTAACCATTAGAATACCCTCCTCAAGTACCATTTGTATTACAATCATATGAAAAAATAAAATCAACTAATATGCCTGAAAAGGGGTCTACTGAAATAACCATATCCGAAACCCAAACAACCACCCTCGGTAGGACTTCAAGATCGAACATATGGAAGCATTTTGAAAAATTCATAGAAAATAGTGTTAGAAAAACTCGGTGTAAGTATTGTCAAACAATTTACTCATTCTCTTTAGGTGGCGAAACGGGCCACCTTAAAAGACACCTAGATAAAGTACACTCTCCAAATAAACCACAACAAACACAATTAAACACCTACGAAGAAACTTTAGGAACTTTTGAATATAATTCTACAATCACAAGTGAATAATTAGCAATATATATAGTATATGCCGAACAACCTTTTTTTATGGCGGAAAAAATTAGAAAAAATTATAAAGAAATCTTTTGCTCCTGAATATAAACGAGTCACACATTCTACATATAAATCCGACATTATTAAAATATATAAAGATAAGAGTAAAACTTTAATTGTCATTTTAATTTTTTTAATTTATAGAGTAGTAATAGCTGCATATTGTTGGGAGTTCTTAAATAGTTGTCATTATTTATGTGTAACGGTCCACTAGATCAAGATTGATCTATATAAAAAAGAATAATTGAATTTAGGAGATTTGAATTTTCTCATAATGCACATAATCTATCACAATCCCTACTTAGTATTTTTGCGGTATTTGGAATAGAAAGAAATTTTTTTTCCATTTCTTTCAATAATACTTCCGAAAATACATCCGCAATAGAAATTCTAAAAAATATTACTAAACTAATTTTGGATGGCAAATTATTTCATATTAGGTGTATTTGTCACATACTTAATTTATGCGTACAATATGGATTAAGAATAGTAAATGATTCAATAACTAAATTTAGAAACATAATAATCTTTATAAAAAATAGTAGGTTAAGAAGACAATCATTTAAATAAATATGTAGGAATTTAAAAAATGACTAACTATGAAGATGACGTGTCTCCTAAACGTTATGAAGCCCTTGATATTTTGGTCTGGTGGAAATCACAGAAAAAAAATTTATCCTGCGCTTTTTAACATAGCACTATGTCTACAGTAATATCAGAATCTGTTTTTAGTGCAATTAGTAGAGTGCTAACGGAGTGGAGGAGCTCAATGACAGCAAACACATTGGAGATGTGTATTTACTTTAAGGACTGACTCGTCGCAAAACAAAAGGAATAAGAACTATCTAACGAAGTAGAGAAAGAGAACTCACCAGAAGTTGAATGAAAATTGAAGACTTTTGTATTTTCTTTTTCGAAGTCTAATTTCTACATTTATAAATTTTTTTATGTATTTTTTTTAGAACTCATAAATCTATTGGAAAAAAAATTAAAAACAATTAGAGCGTGATAACCAGGGTCCTATCCATTCTATTTGGATTTTGTATGATTTCCAAATAGATTTATAAAGTAATTTTGTTAATGTAATGGATTTAATATAATAAATTTTTATTTTTACTATTATTTTTTCTTATTAAAATTAATTAAATTAAACTAACTATTCTATTAAACTAACTTAATAATTAAATTAATATTTTTAAAAAAAATTTTAAAAAAACATGTCGGCATAGCATAGGCATGGGCACAGCACGTGTCCGGCGGGCCGTGCCAATAGGCCGAACCATGGCCAAGGGCCAGGCAGACGTGCCACGACACGTCCTAAAAGCAGGACGTGCCGTGCCAGGCACAGGTCATGCCCGAGTTGGGCCGGGCACGGCCCATTTGCCAGTCCTAATCCTCTCACAATGGCTTACCTAGACAAGACACGAGCACGCACAAGAACACAGACCGCACACCGAGACATAATCTCAGCTTGGATCGAAACAGTTTGGGTAAGGCTCAGCCGTGGCCGGGCATGCAGATGCAGGCTCAGGCTCAGGCCGCTCCCAACGCAGGCCCGGGTCTGGGCCTTGCCAGGCGCGGGCAGAACCTTGCCCGTGTCGATGACCGCCGAACCGTACGATCCCTTCCCAAGGGAACTTCTAAAGGGGCACAACTTTTTTCCTAGTGAGCCCAGATTTCCTAGTGAGCCCAGTGAAAGTTTAGAATGAGATAAAATTTCTTAGTGAGCCCAATTTTTTTTCCAAAATACCCTTCCCTCATATTCCTAAATTCTCACTTACTCTCATCCTCTCCTCCTCAACTCAGATTCCTCTCCTCTCCTCTCCTTCCAACCCACTCCCACACCCCCCGCCGCCACCCCTCCGCTCCCACCCAGCTCCGCCCGCCTACCCCCTCCGCCCCCACCCATCTCCGCCCGACCCAACCCAGCTCCGCCCGCCCGCGCCCACCCGGCTCCGCCCCTATCCCCTCCGCCCCCACCCATCTCCGCCCGACCCAACCCACCTCCGCCCGCCCGCGCCCACCCGGCTCCGCCCCTACCCCCTCCGTCCCCACCCGCCTCCGCCCTCCCCCACATCCGCTGCCCCTACCCCCTCCGTCCCCACCCACCTCCGCCCTCCCCCACATCCTCTGCCCCTACCCCCTCCGCCCCCACCCGACTCCGCCCGACCCAAGCTCTCCGCCCCTACCCCCTCCCCCCCCCCCCCACCCGCCTCCGCCCGGCCCCCCCCACCCTCCTCCCGCCCCAACGCGTTCCGCCCCCACCCGCTGCTGCCACACCCCCATCCTCTGCCTCCAGTGTCCGTGCCACACCCCAACACCTGATTTCTTCTCGGTTCAGAATTTTTGAGCTCTACTGTAAGTCTCCTTTAATTTAAATTTAATTTTGTTTTATTTTGTTTATTCTTATATGTTCTGTAACTGTGTTGAAAACTGAAAACTTCTTGTATGGTTTGATAATAATTTGCATTCAGGAAATTCTAAATGAGTACATTTTTTTTGTTAATTTTGTTTATTTAATATTTAGATTATAATTATGAAGAAAGTATAATATTGTAATCGTAGTTGTCAAATTTGCGAAACAAGTAGTTATTTTCTAATTGTAGGTGTTAATATTAAAATTTATTAATTAATTTAGAAGTTGAAAATTAATAGATAAAATATTATATTTGTAGTAAATTATACTTTATTACTACTTATTTGCTCATAATTAATTTATTGTTTTGATAAAAAATTTCTATAAAGGAAATATCTTTATGTTACATAGATGGATCCAGCGGAATCTTCTCGCTTTCGACCGACGGTCTCGTTAAGGAGGAAGAAAGCAGCATCTCGACCAGAAATCCAACGGCCGATACGAGAGAGAGCAATCGAAGTGGCCGTAGATACTGAATTAAATATAGAAACTCCGAATTTGATCAGATATGATAGTGCAAGACTAGAAGAAGAAAGCAGAGGAACCAAGTCAAAATCAATCCACTCCTAATGCACCCGATACGGTAAATTTGACTCGAACCAAAAGCAGACGTCAACCCCCGAGGAAGACAAGGAGACAGTGATCAATGTGTGAGATGTATAATGATATGGATGATGTAAGGAACTTCACGTCGCCGGTGTAAACTTATTTTGCAAACATTTTGACGAATTTGTTGAATTTATGGTTTTTGTTTGTAATGAACCCTATTCACTTTTTGTTCGTTTAATATAAACACTACGTTTGTATTTGATCGTATTTCTTTAATTTGTATAAAATATTGTTGTTTTATACGTAGGGAACCCTATTTATAATCTTCACTATTTCATTGTATCAGTAATTGTATTGTTGTTTCATTGTATGGGTGTATCCAAGTATCATTATATCAGTATATCGGTGTATCATGAGTATCATTGTATTTGTGTATCAGCAGTATCATTGTATTTGTATATCATTGTATCATTGTTTGTCGGTGTATCATTATATCGCAATAAACGATGTATCAGAGTATCAATGGGTTGGTGTATCAGTGTGTCAGTGTATAATTGTATGTTTTTTCTTTCTTCCCTATATTTCGATAATAATGTATAATTTGTTATTAATATAAGTCCATAAACTGACGTTAAATTCGGTTAACTAATGATACATCAATTTTTATAAGTAAATAGAGTCGATGAGGCAGTGGCCAAATCAAGCTCCTGTCCGGACTGTCAGTCCGAACAGGTCGGATTCGTTCGGACTGACAGTCCGAACAAATCAAGTTCGTTCGGACTGACAGTCCGAACGAACTAACTTCGTTCGGACTGTCAGTCCGAACAGAATTAGTTCGTTCGGACTGTCAGTCCGAACGGCGGGAGAGACGGAAGAAGCGAGAGAAGAAAGGAGGGTAAGATGAAATTTTTTTTTAGAGAACATAGTTGTTATTTATTGGGAGTTTTAACTGGGCTCCCTGGGAAAAAACTTCTGCCCATTTAGAAGTTCCCCTTCCCAATTCGAAGGAAACCCGCTCCACGCCCTCATTAACAGTAATTGCTTGACATGTGTCTCTCGTCCTCTAGAAGAAGCCAAACAAGTGACAAGACGTACGATTCAAAATCCCGTTTCTTAGCCATAAGTCAAACGCCGTACCCGGTGGTCCCCCGGGTTGGTCTGAACCGTGTTTCAACCGAACCGCGATTTGACCATAAGTATCAATCTCCCCGTCACTTATTAATTGAGCCAGTATTAGCGCTTCGGGAAGTTATTAACGGAGCTTCTCTCTCTTTTCCAAAGATTCTCGATAACTTCTTCAAAAATCTGAAACTTCTAGGGTTTCTTAGATCCCGGTGGATTATCTAGTTCTGCGATCTGAGAGCGTAGAAATCGAGCTCTGCTTGCAGTTCGATTGCACGAGATCAGGTAACTCTCTAGATTTCGAATTATTCCCGTGATTTTTTTTTAAATTTTTTTGGGATAATGTACGAAACTTTTAGATTATTATTATTTTTTTTTTACATTTACTTTAATTTGGAAAGAGAGACTACGATTTGAAATTTTGCTCGACTGCGATTTTGGAAACTATCAAATTTTGGCTTATTATTCAATAATAATTGCAGGGTGATTGCATTATTGGTGTGTTGAGAAAAACTTGGAATTGGAGTTGGTTCTCTTTTGGATTTTTTTGAGTGGGTTTAGGATGGAAAAATCTCTGCTTTCCACGATAATGGAGAGTCAGGGCAGGGGAGGGGAGTCGATCTTGGCCACCGTGAAGTTTGCTGTTCTGCCGATTGCGAAGGTTTTCACGGTGTGCTTCATGGGGTTCCTCATGGCGTCAAAGTATGTGAATATTCTTCCGGCTAAAGGCCGGAAGTTTCTTAATGGGGTAAGCTTGTAAGCAAGAGTGATGTTCTTGATATGATATGCTTGAATCTTTTTCTATAAGCAATTCTTTGTACTTTGTTTAGATATCTTACATGTGTTTATAGAATAACGGATAGGTTGCAGATTTACTCAATTATTTATTGGTTTTTTAATCCATGCGTTTAACAATTTATTTGTGGAACCTCGAGTGTGAGTTTAATTTGTGTATATTTAGCTTATTTTATATATTCTTTTTTTGGATATAAGAACGATATAATCAGTTGTAATGATGCATAGAGCCGCTTTAGATCTTTCTAGAACCAGTGTTCTTTAAATTCATCCTTGAACACTTTACAGGTTATGTAATCCTCTGTCAAAACAATTAAGCCTTAAACAATAAATCTTGTAAACTGGGCCTTATTATAAATCTTGCAAACCACTAATATTCCTACTTTAAAAAAAAGGCCCAGTACGAATGCATACATGTCAGTAGCTCTCTTTTGTTTCTTGGCTCTCAAGAATGCACCACAGGTCAATGGTGTGCAAGTCTTATTTCTTTTGTTCTGATATCTTCAAATCATTCACATAAGCACTTTTCTCTAAAAGCTGATGGAGATACTTAGTTATGAAGGCTATTTAACTTCCTTCTTAAGCTGATGGAGATACTTAGTTATGAAGGCTATTTAATTTCCTTCATGAAGGGATTTTAGGCAGAGGAGTTACACATGAACTGATGATAGCTTATTGAAAAATTTGTGCAAAAAGTCCAAGTTGACAGTTAATCTTTGTCCCATTTTAGATCTCAATAATGGCTTCTGTGATGAATCTGGTGTGTTTGATATATGATATTAACACTCAAATACAAGATGGTAAATAAATTTCATATATTCTGAAGATAGTTGGTAACTTGGTATATGAGTTATTTTTAAATGTCTACTTCCTTTCAAGCTTTGTCAGCTCGCTTTTAGCCTTCTCAGTTTTCACTAGGTGCCAAAAATTCCTCATATTGCAAATTTATGTATTAGCGAATTTGATTTTTGGAAGACTACCAACCTGCACATAGTTGGAAATTTTTATCAAAATTGTATGCATCAATCATAGACAATTCAATTTTTTAGGCACTAATTTAAGAATTGTTTCAATGAAGAAATATTAAACATGAAAAGTTGTGAAATTTTACCTGCCTATGCAGACTACTTCCTTTGCTTAAACATAAAATAAGTCAAAATAACTTTTGAAAACCTTTACCTTATAGACATCTTTCCATAATGACTATAAGATTCTAGAAATGATTTAGAGAATGGGGGAAAGGAAAAAAAAAAAAAAATTCCCCCTTCAATATCGTATTGTGCTATTGATGGATCTAGATCCCAAGTATACGAAGACGACATGAAAAATACTTTTTTCGTTTTGGACCGGTGCTTTCAAGACATTTCGTTTTCTTCAGTTCGAAATAAGTCATAAGCTTTCTTGTTTTTTGTTGAAATGTAAGAAATAATTCCCTTTCTTCTCTCTATGAACTTTTATTTGTTGAAACATGCCCAGTTTGTATTATACACATTTCAAAATTGTTGATGATTTATATGCTGTAGGCAAAAATTGGTCATGTCCTAGTAGTGAACAATCATCTTTAAATAATGAGAATAATACTATATTTATTTACTTGAGAAAAAGCTTATTTATTTTGGTGCTTTACAGTACGAAATTCTCTATCTTAGTCATTAATTTATTGTTTCTTATATTGCAGCTAGTCTTTTCTCTTCTCTTACCTTGTCTCATATTCTCTCAACTTGGACGAGCCATCACCTTACAGAAATTGCTGGAGTGGTAAGGGTACTTGCTTTCTTGTGTGGTGATTTGTACTTTAGATAGTCTCAAGGTTGATATGAATAAAGCATGATATTTTTCATGATTAACTAGGGCTGGTCTTTCAAGTATTATTTATAGAACCTTTGTACCATTTCATAGAACTAGCATGTTCTTATATACTTCGTAATCTTCAGAAAACCTGTTATTTTGATCTTATGTAGCACGGACACTTCTATCCGCAAACCATGTCCATGTTGGATGTTTGTTTTAGACCCATGTATTCTATGTATTTATTAAGATTTAGATTATTTTGGCATGTCGTGTCCGCATTGGCATTGTTGTCTCCCTACGTCATAGCTCAGATGGATTCCACGTTTTTCTGCTGTATCTTTTTTCGTATCTTTAAGATACGTGATTTGTTGGTCTTATAATATTAAGGAAAGAACTTTTCTGCACCTTCACTGATTCAGATAAATATAAGCTTACCATACATGAAACTGACAGCATTGTTTTTTCAGGTGGTACATTCCTGTCAATGTTGTCTTGGGGACAATATCCGGGTCATTGATAGGGTTCATTGTTGCATCAGTAGTTCGTCCTCCATACCCATACTTCAAATTCACCATTGTACATATTGGAATTGGTAAGCATCTGAAGCAGTTATAGACTAATGTCTTTCATGTTTCTGATTGTTGTTGTCTTGAGATATCATTTTTGTCCTTAAATCACAGTGTCACATATGCTTTTGTATTTAATTTTTCTATCTTATACATGTCTAATATTAAATTGGATATTTTCCATCTTATTATTTTTTAAACTTATTTTGCTACAATGTAAACTATTGTTTCGATTTATGTTTTGTACTTCTGTCTGATGCCTCAGAAATCTATGTTGATGTTACCTCACATGATGTGATTCCTATGAAGAAGAAATACCCCAATTGGATTTGCTTCAGACATGTGTGTGTGTGTGTGAGAGAGAGAGAGAGAGCTGGAAATTCACTGGCATTGAAGGGAATTCCTTCGCTAACACTTAGGTGGACCTATTAAAAACAGACACATGGCAGTTCACTAGAGAATGTTTTTTTTGGCAATATAAAATAATTAAAAAAATCATTTCCTTGAAAATCTCTTGTCAAGTGGACTGCCATGTGTCTATTTTTAATCGGTCCACTTAAGCGCTAGTGAAGGAATTTCCTTTAATGCCAGTGAATTTTTCGTTTTCTTATATATATATATATATATATATATATATATATATATATATATATATATATATATATATATATATGAGGAAACGGGAAAAACTATATCATAGGAGGGGCTATGACGCTTAGGATTGACCATATGGGTTGTTTTTTAAAAAAACACTCCACCTAATGCTTTTTTCCAAAAAACCCCTCCACATGCAAATATCCTATTGGTCCACCTAAACCTCCTAGGAGGGAACTCCTCCTATGACATAGTTTTTCCCGTTTCCTCTCTCTCTCTCTCTACACACACACACACACCCCACACATAATTTGATGCTTGACGGAAAGATGTTGGGTCAGACTTTATTCATATAATAAAAATTTGTAAACTAATTTTTGTGTAATAATAAGAACATATGTAAAGTACCAGAGACACTGCAACTAAATTGATGATTAAAAGATGGGGTATTCACAATTCCAATTTGGTTTTTGGATTTCTTTCTCTGTTTTGCATTTACATCAGTCTGTATAAATTTGATATTTTAAAACTTGTATGTAAAACTTTTGGTGTTAATTATCGAGTTTTTGATTAAAAAAATAAACATATTATCAAGTTTTTGATAAAGAAAATAAATATATTTTGCATGTGCGCTCACACACGAGCACATGCACATGTATGTATGTAGGTTGCTTTTTGGTATGTGCATTTGTCAGTATAAGTGTACATGCTTGTGGTTAATTGTTGATAAATTTTCATAATTGCATTCATAGTTCCTGTCATACATACCAGGTTTCATATAATATTGTACCACCATGTGTACTTTTACGACATTGTATGTAATGTTTCCTAGTATTATTCTCGTAATTTGTGGGATCAGTAGTTCTCCGTCCTATCTGTGTGACAATTCAAATGAAACTTTACAACTCAAGATCTTTTCTTCAAAAAAAAAAATTCCTGTTAGAATAGAAGGTGTAGCAGAATAGTAAAATGGAAGTACTCTCCCAGCCCTAATTATTTTAACTTCATACAAACCCCAAAAATTTCTATCTTTTGTCGGATACTAAATCAAGCAAATCACCTTTCATCTTTTCGATATCTTAGCTTTTGGATTTTGACAAACAACTACTGGAGCATACCATGATTAGACATTTTGAAGTTTGGACTACAAAGACTAATGCTTGAGAATTGAATGTGTAATATACCAATGATTTTAACATAATTATGAAATCATCAATAATGAGTACATCGCTTTTACCACACTTGCTTATCAACAGCAGAGTACTGTAGATTGCTTTTACCACATCAACAGTAAAATGCTGTAGGTCAAAACTAGGGTTGTTTTCTTGACAGTTTTAGATGTATAACGTGTTTAATCGTGAATGCAGGGAACATTGGAAATATACCGCTTGTCCTCATTGCAGCTTTATGTCGAGATGAATCCAACCCATTTGGTGATACTGAAAAATGCAGCCAAGATGGGAATGCTTATATATCATTTGGTCAGTGGGTAAGTTGTCCAATTCTTTTTTATGCGGTTTCTGTTATTCAAGTTCAAGGTACTCTCTCTCTTCTTATTGTAGGGTATTCTCTCTTCACTACGATATCCATGATTAGTAGTATAAATTATGCTGTAATCCTTTTGTCTTCTTCTTCTTTGATATGTCTGAATGACACTAGAAACATTTGCCTCTGTAGTTGTAACTATTTGTAGTCAGGTTAAAGAAACATAATCCCTTTGTTATATTCAATTAAGATTTGACTGTGGCACTTGCTTTTGGAAGTGAATCTGAAAGTAAAATCCAGAAAGAACCAGCAAGCAATTTATTCTACAGAAAACAATCTCTCATGATCACAATTCTCACAACAACTGGGTAAATAGTAGAAGTAAAATGTAAAAAAGCAGTACCCTAAGAAGAAGCACCTGTAGAAGAATAAAAGGGGGCATGGTGGAAACTGTAGCATGCATAGTGAAGAGATGCCAAGAGAAGAAGAAATCACCACATCCCTCACTTTTTCCTTCGAAGAATTTGATTCTTATTGATGTTTGGTTATTAATAGAATTGGTCATGGGTTCCACATTACTGTGGGCAGCAAAGCAAAAGCAAAGGTAAATGACAAAATTCCCTGAAAATTGACAACAAGTAAAGTTACTGATTGGAATATTTTGAGGAAAAAGTGACCACTGACCAGAAACTCCCTCTTTTGACTTGAACTATTACAAATATGGACTATAAAACATCACTCGTTGGGACCCAACCTAATTAAAAACCGCTCAAGCTGTAACTACATCATATGAACTCAGCAAATATGACTCCAATATCAAAAGACCGTCACTTTTGGCTGAAATGAACAGCAGGCTGCATGACTCGCCAGGCTGCTACATTATAGGAAAATTTTTATTTATAATCTGCCATTATGGAGGTATTAGGGAATATGAACTCTTGTAGTCGTACTAGATGTTTTATATATTTGGCCTGAATGCAACATAAGTTCGTGTTTTATTTTGGAAGTATCCTATATGAGGAGTTTTTTCTTCTACTCTAAATAAGTTGTTACAGTCTTCAGTAAGCTAATTTGCTCAATTGTTGATATGTCTTGCTTAAACTGTACTATCCTCTCTTTTCTTAGTTTCTAATTCGAATTCCTCTAAAATTCCATATAATTTATGTGCAGGTAGGTGCAATCATACTGTACACATATGTGTTTCAGATGCTTGCTCCTCCTGCAGGAGAAACTTTTGATAGCCTTGATGGGGACAAACTGCCAACTAGAGCTCCCGTCAGTGATCCTGCTCATGAATATGTGCCTTTGCTTGAACCAGAAGTACCTGAAACAACAGAGTCAGATTCCTCAGTAAGAAGAAAGGTAAAGAAAAGTCTTCTCGTCTTTAATTTTAATAGACCTGTTTGACATTGTTCTTTGTGTTAACTATTGATGGTACTTTTTCTTAATCCATACTTATAAGGGAAGTTGAAATGGGCACAATATTTTTTCACCTGTCCAATTACTTTCAGGTTGCCAGCGGCCAAACACTGCTTTATGTTTGTGGGGTCATTAGATCTTTTATTTGAAGACAGCTTTAAGAAATCTGAAGGCTGATAACACTGTCAAAACAGCTGATATAACAACTATAGAACTTATATAAGGACTCAAGATGGAAAAGTTCCTATTTTACGATTGAGATTTTGGGGTTGCAATTTGGCATTTCCGCTCGTCCTGGGAGCTATGTTCTCTAGCTTAGATGTTTCACTTGAATAATTGCATTGTCTGAGGTCATAACTTTAAGCTATATTTCTTACTGAATGAGAATTCATCTTTTACGCATCGTATTAGTAGATTTAAAGCCATTCCATCTTGGCTTAGTACTAAATTCTTTGCTAGCAGCATCAATAGCTGTGTGAGATACAGTGTTTTATACTTTTAAGTCTAGTCGTGAAGTAGTCCATATGGAAGTTGAAATGTTGATTGTTCTGCTAAAGATGATAGGTTATGTTGCTAGGTAATGTATCCAAACTTCTTCCGTGGTATATGTAAGCCACGAACTCAGTAAGTATAAGTTTAGGAGCTCATGGCTTTTGTATTTATAGGGTTGATGGAGAGTTACCTTTGGCTGTTGCGACATTCTGCAAAATATAATTTAAATTTAAATATTCTTTCAGAAAAGTTTTGAAGCTGATGCATTTACAGGCTTGAACTTGTATCTAGATTATTACTCGTACATATATGAAGTATTTATTTATTTATTTCTTGATATGAACTTATGTGCTTCTGTATGCAGATAATTTCCAAAGTACTCTATCTTGTTGAAAAGTTGAAGCTTAAACAAATCTTTCAGCCACCTATACTTGCTTCTGTAAGTATTTGTCTTTTACTATCTTGAAATATCAAACTTGCATGAGGCTCATTAATGCATGTAAAGTTCTGTCAAAAATGTCTCATATATTTTATTTATAGCATTACCATTTTTACTTCTTACTTAACTTTAAAAACGTGTCCTAGTTAGCTTTTCAGCTTTATGTATGTATGTCTTAGAGTTGAATGTTGCTAGAATATAAAAGATAACTCTCAACTCTTACCACAACTTCAAAGTTTTGGTGGAGTGGGGGAGACTGTAATGTGATTTCCTATAACAAATTTATCCAATTTTCCCTTCTACTGCACTCTTAGGCCCTATTTGGACAACTGTGATATCACGACTTGTCCTGCCACTTTGAGATGTTTTAAATCCAACGTTATGAAAATCTTTTTAGGAGGCAAAATCAAGATTTAGTAAATTAAGATCATACCAAAATATCATGATATTTCAACTTCTATTCCAAGTTGAAATTTGAATCTCACAATTTGGATGTCATATATTAACAATTTTTTTTTTTTTCGTTTTTTCTTGAGTTGCAACCAAATGTGGCCTTAGTCTAGCAGAACTTTTGAAAGCAATTGAAAGGTTTCCTCTTTTTTTTTTTTTTTTTTGGCGGGGGGAGGGGGGCGGGGATACTGTATTGTTAGTAACTTTCAGCTTTACTTTTTTTTTTGCCCCTCAATACAACTTTTCAAGCCAAAATACAGGCACTATCTACAGAAAGTATAGCTATAGCTTGTTACGCTTGTAAGGTTTCTATTTAATTTAGATCTTTATCATCAAAGAATCCTTCAAATTTTGATGGTTTTTATTCAACTAGCGGAGGACATTTTTCGCAAGCACATGGATATAGTTGTCTAATGAATGTTCATATGCATGTCAAATATGCTCATTTATTTGCTTGTTTCTGATTCACTAAGATAGTTTTTCAAGCTTGTCATAATGAATGCTAATATTCCAACAAATTTGTACGTCTACTTATATGTGCACATATCTTTCTCTTAACAGGTCTTGGCTATTGTCATTGGTATTGTACCATTTTTGAAACGCTTGGTCTTGACAGACAATGCTCCATTTTTCTTTTTCACTGATAGCTGCCTTATTCTTGGGTATTGTTGAGCCTCATTCTTCTCCATTCTTAGTGATGCCATTTGAGCTTTTCATTAAGTTGCTAGATTAGTTTTTCGGTTTGAATCACGCCCTTAATTCTTTGATGTGGATCGGGACTTAACTCCGTCTAATCTGATCATAATTTGCTACCATTTCTCATCATTACTAAAGCATAAGAAAAACATAAATAGGTTTATGAAATTCTGAAACTAGGAATTTTTTAGATTGCGTGGAGGATATGCTTGTATGGTTTATCTTTTATTACTTGGAGTAATTACCTTTGATCATTCTGATTTAGTAATGGAGAATTTTAAAGTCATAGACTTTTAATAACTCTTAACAAAATCTCTTATATTGCATTTCTGGTTGTCAGGGAAGCTATGATACCTTGCATTTTGCTTGCTCTGGGTGGTAATCTAGTTGACGGTGAGTATTTTCATCTTCGGTTTTCTTTTCCTTTTCTTCTCTGTACCAGTCCTCTTGTGCTTTCAGTGTTCTTTGTTGTATTGTTCATTTTTGCTACTTCATATAAATTTTTGGCGAAGCAATTGATTAGGCTGTATAAACTTTTGTCTCATTCATGGGCTGTTCATTGCTATTGAATTTTTCCTACATGTATGCATATCCTGAAGAGTGTTATTGAATTGATAGAAAGTTGAGAGAGTATTTCAGGGGGAAGTGGGCATAAGTACATAGTATGGGATGCACTTCTCGTGTTCCCCTCATCCATGTTCTGTGCTCAAAACAGGTAATTTCGGATTGGGTTCTTACATGACCACACCAAAATAATCCCCATTCTACTGGATTTTGTTTATGGTTTCAACAAGGTCTGGCCTGAATTTTACTTAAACCAGCCAAAAGCTTGCCGTGCAAGATCCTTGAAAAAGAACACAACAACTGCCACAACTATCTACAACAAACAAATCTCAGAACCCCACATAAAAGGGAAGTCAGAAGCTAGACTGTGTGCTTTGTGTGTGTGTTTATATTGTTTGGGGTGGGGGATATGATTTTCTAAGCCATTTCATTGCTATGGATGAACTTGATTAAATTCTACATGATGTTGTTCCTATCAACTTTCTGAAAGAATAGCCAATTACGGTTTCCTTTGGTAAGGAAGCATTGGTGAAGATGTACTAAACTGTCAGCCGATTTTGGATTTACAACTGAAACCATGTAACTTGAAGTGCATGTAAGCAGAACCCATTGAAGCCATCTAATTTGAAGTGCATATAAGTGGAATGATTTCAGGTTTACTACTTTAACCTGATTAGCTTAAAGTGTATTTTAACTAATTTGGCCCATCTCTAGAAAAAAATATCATAATTGACTTGAAACAGTATGAAATTAGTATTTTAAATATAAAAATTCTCTTATTTCCTTGCACACTTCTATCATATTCTTTTTTGGGAAAACATAGGAATCATGTTGCCTCCCAGCATGAATTGCATTAAAAAGTAAACTGCATTTGCTTACACCAAGACGGATTCCAAAAATAGGGGGAAACTGTATAATCCTTAGTGAGACTTCTGAAATTCATTATCATATACAAGGTTTTAAATATTGGATATTAGAATCGTATTGGATGGATTATTTTTCATATTAGATAGCAGATATCGGACAATAATTGGGGATCCAAGCTCATATTGGGCGGTCAAAGCAAACATTGTATACATATCAAATGTGTAAATTTGATACCTTAGAGGTGATTTAATTTATCAATCTTACTAGTATGATATAATATATATAAATATATTCAAGAACATATTCATAAATACAAGTATAATATAATAAGATAAACAATATAACATATTCTACTAAATTTGAAAATATAGGTTATAAAAGTAATTTGAGATTCATGCACGATAAGGGTTGTAATTAAAGCAGATTGGCTGCATAACAGCAAGAACGACAACAGTAGAAATAACAATAATAGCAGCTGGGCAAGCAGCAAATCTGAAGAGAAATAAGTGGATTAAGAAGGGAATCTTAAAAAATATTTTAAATCTTGAGTGATACTGAAATAAGCTATGCAATGTAGATAAAAAAAAAAGGGCAGCCTGGTGCTACAAAGCTCCCACTATGCGTGGGGTCTGGGGAAGGATCGGACCACTTAGGTTTTTTATACGCAGACTTACCTTACTTTTTTACTGTAAGAGACTGTTTTCACGACTCAAACCCGTGACCTCCATGTCACATGGCGACAATCTTTACCGTTGCGCCAAGGCTCCCCTTCTATGCAATGTAGATCTCTAATATTTTTAAGTTTTGGCTTGTCAGAAAGATTCTCTCTTAAGTGTGTATGGCAACAATTCAAAATTTTGGTTAGTTTAATAAATGTGAAAGGATTTGGATTTTTCCTTATACATAGGAAAAATATTCTGTATGAACACCAAACATATTTTTAAAGAATTTGGATTTTTTCTTATACATAGAAATGATATTGTGTATGAAAAACCTATTTCTAAGTTAAAAATCAATTGAGAAAATAAACCATATAAGTTGATATCGGGTCCTTGTATCGGGCAATATTGCAAATCTCGCCCTATATATGCACAACCTTTTTAACAAATCATCACATATGACAGAAACAACAAAATATGGGGGGATATATTGGTTGTATCATTGATATTTAGAACAATGATCATGTGGATCCATATTGTTGAATTATAGAGAATTATATCCAAATGCACCGAGATGGCATGGCTGAGATATGAGGGTTATAATATTATTTCTAACATAGGTTAGATGGCCTTTTAATGGAGTCAAAATCAGGGCTATTACGCAGTGATATCTGTTTTGGTTTCCTCACCTGAGTGCACACTCGGTGAGATTTGAAGTTGGGAGGCTATCATACTATCCTAAAGTCCTTGTGACTGCACCAAAACATTGCGGTGAAGGTTGAGGATAGGAATGAGAATGGCGGGTCGCCCTTGGATCTGCTCTATTCAAAATTTTGAATTAAATGAAATTTTTTTTTTTCTATATTCAAAATTTTGAATAGGGCAGGCCAAGGGTTAGCCCTTGGTCCCGCCCATTCTCATTCCTAGTTGAGGGTTAAAATTTTATAGTTTAATAGATGCAGTAAGCTATTTGTAAGTAGTAAGCATCCCTTAACTAAGGTGCAACGAATGAGTCTGTTGATAATAGCCTCATCAGTCCCTTAGATTAAGGAAACAATTGTGATGCTTTAACTGCCAAATTTAAATTTGACATACAAACTTGGATGATTATCACTTATCCTGAACTGTTACATAAGTTCTCACTGTTGCCAAATTTTGCAATTTCTACAATGAACCTCTGTATAGGGAGAGGGAACTATGACTTATATTTACTAGAATATTTATCAGAGTGCAATTATATTGGATTGGGGGGACGAAATTCATTGATTTTGAATTGTTTTCCTTGTCTGTTTCACTGGTCTTCAGGTCCAGGTGTTGGAAGTTCAAGGCTTGGATTACGCACAACTGCTGCTATTATATTTGGTCGATTGGTTTTGGTTCCTCCAGCTGGACTTGGTATTGTTACCTTGGCTGATAAACTTGGATTCATCCCAGCAGGAGACAAGATGTTCAAATTTATCCTACTTATCCAGCATACAATGCCCACATCTGTGCTTTCTGGTAATATATACTTATTTCAAATTCCTGGATGAGTAACTGAATTTGTACATAGGAATTGGGATCTTTTTTTTTATTGACTGAAAACTAAGACACTGAACTCAAAATGTGCAACGGGAATAATATTGGTTTGAAGGAGTTAAAAACATGTGACTGATATGACCTGACACTAAAAAGCAATTTGACAAATCCTATAATAAAGAAACTGAAGACAAAGTGTACAGAACATAAGTAGTACATACTGTTTCAAGCTTGGATAGTAATCATGACCAGCACCTTGGAAATTTGTTGATTTCTTTAGTAAAGTAGTTTTTGCGCATCTTCTTATTCATTCATATGGGGGAGCCAACAAGGAAAGCCAAAAATAGGTTTCCTTGTGAAAGTCCTTCAACCGGACTATGTATTAGATCACAGCTAATCATCATTTCCTGCCGCGCCTGGTAATTGAGGACCCTTTCCTTTATATTATCTCGGAATCCAATCTGACATTATCAAAGTGATTGATTTTGCTCTGCTCTCATGTCCCTAACCTTAAACTGCTATTAATACAGGATTCTATATAATGCAACTGTCATGGTAGCGCAGTGGTAAAACCTCTTTGCAGTGTGAAAGAGGTCTGGGTTCTGACTACCACTTTCCATCATGTTGCGGCCAGTCCTAAAGAGAAAAAACGAGTCTCTGCCACCTACTAGTCTAAACTGTTTCTACGAATATTTCTACATGCAGTTTAATCCTTATGGTTTCTACTTTCAACATAGTATGATAGTGCGTGAAACTTCATAAAATTAACATTTGAAAATCAGAGCAACTTAAGAGTAGTTGTTCATTATCCTTCAGCTAACATCGACAGAAAAAGAGGTTTATTGATATAACCATTTAAGCATGGTACACTTTTTAAAGGATTTTTATTATCTCCAAAATTACGTTGTATCTTCAAGATTTATCTCCTTTCATTTTACAGGATGTATTTCTTGGAATATTGTTTAGTATGTTCTTCTGTATCTATCGTTTCTGACATAACTGTATTGAGCACACTAGTTGCATTTCTAGTGTTTAAACTTTTTCCTCACGTAGCTTAATTTCAATATGCCGGTTGTGATGTCCCTCTTTTGCCTTCCTTTTTCACCATGCATCTTACACACTAGGAAATATAAAGACTGCATATATTGCATCAGCTCCGAGTTCATCTATTATCTTTTACACTCTTCGTTGCAGTAGGACACATATAATAATTAAAACATTGATTGCAGGTGCTGTGGCCAACTTGAGAGGCTGTGGAAAGGAATCAGCTGCTATTCTGTTCTGGGTTCACATCTTTGCAGTCTTCTCCATGGCTGGATGGATAGTATTATATCTGGCCATACTCTTCTAGATAAAAAGAAAAAATATTCTTAGCTGTGCTGGTACTGCCCTTCTTCTATCACTCTATCCTTGTCAATTTGCATTGAGATTAAGAAGAAATTATCATATAATTTTTTTTTATCAAGTGCTCTGCAATCATAGTGATTGATCCGGCGTAATTCTTTTTTTAGTTCATGTAGCCTACCCCAAATACTTGAGATAAAAGGCTTAGTTGTTGTTGTTGTTGCTCTGCAATCATACAAGCTGAATTTACAACTGTATAGAACTCTTACTCAATTGATGTGATCTACAGATATTGCTTGGGGGAACAAATTCGAAGCAACTTACCTAGATGTCTAACTGGCTAAAGTATAATTCTAGTATCAACTAAGTCTATTATGACAGTACAGATGAAATAGTAAGCAACAACAGCACTTTTTTATCGTGTAATACTTTGATCCCTATGGGAGATTTGGCCTCGTGGGAACCGCCATAATCTCACTCATGGTGAATCAGCTTTATTATTATTATTCAATTATTTTTTTCATGTGTACATTATAGAACAATAAGTAGATGGAGAAAAAAGCTGCTCGCCTCATTGGCTATGTAAATAATGTGTCTGTAGTGGATGCATTCTTCTACTTGTATCTTTTAGGTACATTCAGAAGTGTCTGTAGGTCTAATCAATGTTTATCGGTCCCCTGGGAGCAGCTCTACGAAACAGAATCAGAGCAGTGGTTCGTTGATTTTTTTTTTTTTTTTTTTTTTTTTTTTTTTTTTTGCGTATGTGATTGAGAAAATGATGACCCAAATCTCTGATACTGTAGATGATAAAGAAACTGAAATTTTATTTCTAGGTTATGAATGAAGTGATTGCCTATGTGCATTGTCTTCCCAAATCTTTTCTGGCCCTATTATCATTCTCGGTTGTATTTTGTTGAGCATTGGTTTAGGCCTGCTAATCAATTATGAGCAGGGATTTGTGAACCGTCTTTTTTACTTTATTTAAGTGAGAATAGGTCTGTGAAATTTCATGTGGTTTTAATATCCTCCGCCTCTCAGCATTCGTAATGTTTCCCTTTAGCCCGAGCTAAGTGCCAATTATCTTGTGCACAACAATTCATTAGTCTCCAAAATAAAGAGAGGGATATGAAGCTTCGGCAACGGCAGCAGTTCCACCTTGCTGCTGAATCAGAGTAACAGTGTGCGTCAGTTTTCACCTTGTTGCCGAATCAGAGTAAGTGCCGAATCAGAGTAAGAGTGACGCCAATGCATCTTGTGTTGTCCTCTGGCGCCTACATGAAAGAGAGCAATCTCAACAGAAGATTCTTGAGGAGACGCTCTTACAGCTGGAGTAGGAAGAGACGGGTGCAAGAAAAAAGAGGCGGGTACGAGAAGGCTAAACTCGATGAGCAGGCAGAGCTCAACCAGAGGATTTCATGCTTGAACAACTGATATCCTGAACAAAAAATTGCTCTGAATCAGTACCTTCTTGACAGACACAATATATTGTTATACATTTTCCAACTCTGATAGCGTTGAAGGTGTTGGTAAGTCTGTCAGCTCAGAGTCTTGCAAATCCAGCATTGTTGTGAGCTTTGAGGTGGTTCCCATAACTGCGCTAGCAGAAGCCAACACTAGAGGAGATGAAATCCAAACTCAAATCCGACACAACCCTGCTAGCTAGCTAGCTAGGATTCACACTAGAGGAGATGAAATCCAAACTCAAATCCGACACAACCCTGCTAGCTAGCTAGCTAGGACTCACACTAGAGGAGATGAAATCCAAACTCAAATCCGACACAACCCTGCTAGCTAGCTAGCTAGGACTCGGAATCTAAGGAGGATGGCGAAGCACGAATTGTAGAAGGATAGGGTTGCTATAAGCATGAGTGGATTCAAGGAGCGGTTGCCTGCGGCAAGAGGTTGTTATGAAGACTGGCAATTTCGATGGGCTCTGCAGTAATTGTGATTACAGTATGCAATTTGAATGCGCGTTTGTGGGCTCCGTAGTAATTGGGATTATACCATGCAATTTGAATGTGCGTTTGTGGTAGTGTTTTTCCGCTGCGTATGGTTGTTTCCGACTTTCTTCTTTGTGAACTCTAGTAAGAAAATGAGGCCAAATTTACTTCACCTGATTCCACGGGATAATAAAATAACCTCCTAGCACTTAACAAGCAGCAAAAGAGCGAAATGGTTCTTTTCAGAAGGACCTTCACAGAGTAATGATTCAAAAGAAAAAAACAAATTTAAATTTTTTTTAAAAAATGTAACAGGAGAACACTGAGATGATGTAATGGATCTTTCCTTCTGCAACAAAAACTAGAAAAATTTAGAGTGAAAAGCTACGTAACCTGCAGTTCCCTCACAGAGTTAGATAACTGGGGAAAGAAACGATGAATGCACAAAAAGACTTGATTACTAGCGACACATGGAGGCTTTGTGTTTTCCATGAGATCAACCTCATAGAATAGATACCAAGGCTTTGTGTTTTCCATGAGATCAACCTCATAGAATAGATACCATGCAGAGTAAACGTATGCCATCCAGTTACAGATTATATTTCCTTGAATGTGATAAACAACCCAACTTCATTATGCAAACATCTAAAGAAAAATTCGCAGACTGAAGTCTCACCATCTTTCCCTTCTTTGCTTTTCAGTTAACAAATTACTGTCCGTGCTATATACAATAGCTAATGCCTGCTAGAACTGCAGCAAATAGTAATTAAGAGTGTTTGGATGCTTGAAAGTAAGGAAGAAATATAGAAATAAATTCAAAAACAAAAAAGAAAGAAAGTATCATATGTCCAGTAATTCTAGAGTTTTTTTTTTTTTTTTTCATTTTTTGAAAGAAAAAAGATATGGAAGATAAATAAAATAATAATTTTTTAGAAAAAAAAATGTGAAAGACATAAAATTATAAAATATTAATACATTTTACTTCCAATCCTTTTTCTATCCAAAATCCTTGTGAAATAATATGGAGAAATAGGAGTGTCACATACGATCAACTCATCATTGTGGAAGTAACTTCTATTTTACTTCTTGGTTAAACAAACATAGGAAGTAGTGGAAATTGATTTAATATCACTACTTCCTTTCTACTTCAATGCAAACAAACACACCCTAAAACTGTTGTACATCTCAGAAATCAAATGATACCAGTTTTCGTACCACATTAAGACAAATCTTTCTGCAATGCAGTTTCACAACATGGTACTGGACCGTACAACAAAACAGACACTCCCTGTATACCAAAAGAAGATGGCGGTACCTGGGGGAGCAGAATTATAAGGAAGGAACATGTTCTCATGATTACCCACTGGCCACCTGTCCACTTCATGGAATATGTACCGCCTGCAATATCAGAGGTTGTTAATACAGTTGCAAAAATATAAGCTGTAGGTGCCCGCACACATACTCAAATCAAAAGAGAGTAAATAGATAAACGAGATCCAGAAGCAGAAGCAGAAGCAGTAGCAGCCTATGGTTTGAACAACTAAGCCACCTTGTCTTCTCATAGTAAATAAGCTTATGGTTTTTGACCACAGCCTACCTTCTCCATCATAAAAGAACCAACAATAAAATAAAGCTAAATTTTTTTATGAAAAAGACTTGTGGTTTTGACCTCTAAGCCTTCTTCCTCTAGAACCCACAAAAATGATGAAATAATGAAAGACACGCACGGCTATGGGATGTAGTAATGACTAGTGCATGCCAATAACAATAAAATTATGCTATACTTTCCTCTGAAAACTACATAGATAGAATGCTTCTTAAAATTGACATGTGGTAGTTAATATTTTCTTTTAATACAAACAGCCTTGTAAAAACAAAAGGTATACCCTGATTAATTATGAACAACAAAGACTTACCAACAGAGCATGGTAGGTTATGGAATATGAATCCCATGGAAAAAACAGTCTTTAATCCAAATTCCCATCATGAGGCCAATCAACTGTGGCTGGTGAAACTGTGAAAATAAAAAAAAGAAGAAGAAGAAGAAGGGGTTTTCCATAAAATCTAGAAGATCAGGCAGTTGTCAACAAGAAACACTATGGAGATTACTTAAATTGAGACTATCTTCATTCATGAAAGGTCACTGAAAACATAAACAGTGTACTTAGACATCAGATGTCTATTGGAAATATAGGCAATATTGTATCAATTTTCTCTAGTCTAAAACCGTATCAGGCACCTAAAAATCTAATACAATATTTATGATACATATTGATCAGTCAATATCTGAAACCCTATTTTTAGCTTTTTCTACATGTCACGACATTATGCTGAAAACAAATTTTAGGTTAAAGATCAAACACAAGTCTACAGGGAAGAAATACTCGTAATGGAGGGGCAATGAAAAGGAAGGCTGTTCATGAAACCATTCAAGATCTGAACCAAATCCAATTAACCACAGTGGCAAAATCAGATTATAAAGAGTATAATACCTAATCCTGAATTCCAATAGCTTACTGGGCATGTATGAATATCTTAAATATCCAGACTGCCTCTAGTTGCCAGAAAAAAAGATGTCTAATGTAAGTACCAAAAACCAGGGTTGACACTTGGTAAACTTCAGAAATCGTGCCTCCCTAGCAATATCATCAGCGCCTCAGCGAGCACATTAAACCAATCAAAAGAATCGCACACTACTACACTAGAAAATGACAGATTGAACTTTGAAAATGGCAATGAACGAAGCTCAAGGTAAGACCAAGTTTGTCTTTGAAATCTGTTCAAATGATAATTAGAAGAGTCAATTTCAAAAATGTGTTGAAGGGACATAAATCACTACCTCTTGGAAATAGATATGTCAGCCTCCTCTGGATCCATGCATGTAAAGAACTATCCCTTAACGGTTCAAGTTACTGCATTCTGAAATGATTGTTGAACACAGACTGCACATGTACCATAATTTAACTTTTTAATCATGCTTTTTGGTGAACAATTCACTTAGTCCTTCAAGATAATTTCAGAATTGCCCTTGAAGAAAGACTATCAGCAGAGGATACCGCGTTACTGACATGGAAAAGTCTTGTGCAAACCCAAGGATTCATCCCGACAATTGAAGATGGATATCCATGTCATTCAACTAATTATCCCCACGCTGCAGAAATCACTTGATTACCAATGCCAAATGATGGTTCAAGAAACTTTGTTAAGCTTGCTGGAGACTTGAGGTTATCGCCAATTTGGAATATGACTGCCTCAGGGCTCACCATCACCATCAACCCTTAATCGCACTTCCCAGTAGTACTTTGTCTTCGTTTTTCGTTTGAAATCTTCTGGACCAATAAGCTTCGATCTGGTTGAATTCATCTCATCCAATAAATTCAGTGCTAGTTCAAATCTTCCAGCCTTTTTAAGATTACTGATCATTGCACGGTACACATATATTGAAGGGCGGTGGGATCTTTTCATCTCCTCAAAGAGTCTCAAAGCATCATTAAGATGTCCTGCTCGACCAAACCCATCAATAAGTGCAGTATAAGTTCTCAAATCTAGCTCAATTCCTTTCTCAACCATTTCCTTTGCAAAAGATTTGCACATATTTAATCTGCCCAGTTTCCGCAGGCAGTTAATCAATGTGTTGTAAGTAATAATGTTAGGAGAATGACCAAAATCTTTCATTACATTAAATTCATACAGCATTTCGTCAACCTTACCAGCCCTACCTAATATTACAAGAACAGTATTAAATGTGATCGTGTCTATTGTAGCTTTGGAATTTTTCAGTTCTTCAAATATCATCAAGCTTTTATCAAGTTGCCCACATTTGGCTGTGATGTAAATGATCCTGTTGATCACAATGGGCTCTCTATGAATGGTTATTTCTGATATTTCCCTGATAAATTTGAGTAATAGCATTGAATCAGAGACATTCAGGAAAGCCTTTGCAACATGGACATATGAAGTAAAATCAGGAGGAAGTCTAGAAAGTAGTAATTTCTTGAAAATCTCCGTAAAAAGATCAAAACTGTTTGCTTCACCTGCTGCATTCAACAGCATGTTATGGGCATCCACTCCAAGATGGATCTGCCTATCATGCAGATAGTGAAACAGATAAACAGCATCTGACAGGTTGCCTGCTGTTATAAGCCTTTCGATATACATGCTGCACATTTCCTTTGTAGAAAGGATCTTGTCATCGATAGTAGAAAGAAAATTTTCCCAATCTTCAATAACCTTTTGATTATTCACAGTACCCCTTGTCATAATAGACCGCTTATTGCTATATTTTGGTATTAATTTATGCAAACTGACTGTGAAAGATACTGAACCATTGCCCACAAATGGGGCATATATCGTACATTTCTGCAGGTAGTGAAAGCATCAGTGAGTGGACACAAATAAATGAGATGGACACACATTTAAAAAAAAAAATAGAAATGTAAAGGAAAGGAAATTGTCAGATCTGAATATTATTTGGCAACTTAAAAGGGTTAATAAAAAATAAAAATAAATGAATAAGACTGACGAGGGAGCAAGAGAGGGAGCAAAAGTGCGAGAGTGAGAGCAAGAAACAAATTCCCTGGTCACTAAAATATCCTCAGATTTAGTTATCTAATGGAATGGTTCACGTTAAGCATAGTAGAACTAGGATTCTTCTTATATTATGTTTCCTTCTCTAATTATGGCTTATGATAAATTGTCTTTATGTATTCTAGAAAAACCTTAGCATTGGTCACCTAATGGATTGGTTCAGGTTAGCCAAGTATAATAATGATTCTTATCATATTATGTTCTCTAAGTAGGGCATATGATATACAACGTATTATCCTCTTGTTATGTCAATTGATCAACAAAAAAATTCTTTTTTTAGATCCTAATTTCGTAACATAGTACTTGCTACCCAAACCCTAGCCGCCTAACCAACAACATGCGATCATGTCGAGCCTCCTCTATGCATCCCACGTGCAACCCACCCACCTCTCTTTGCTTGTTGCCTTCACCGATTACAAACTCAGTGCAAATAGTCCATTTGTGCATCTTTAAGGTCTACCATCACTTAGTCAACCGTACCACCAAGTGCTCCAACTCTATTTCATCGTGCATACACTCTAATGAATAAGTAATTGTCAATGCGTGTCTACCATGTCAGTTACTTTTTTGGCATTATTCCTTTCATACAGCGTATTTTGTGTCACCGTGTTATGGCTTTGTTCCTTTCATGCTCCCCCTTCTTTCGAGTTTAGCTCTTGTTATAATGTGTCATATGCTTTTGAGTGTTCTATTCATGTCGTTCTTTGTTCTATCCATGCCCCTCATTGTTTGGATAAGTTGTCATTGTTGTGCTTGTTTCACCCAATCTTAGGCCATGCCTTACATCTGCAGATGCCGCACCAAGTCCACATCTACCCAGCAATGTTCACCATGTGGTTCCATTTACATATATATCAGTGGAGACGTTATTCAACCTTATTATGTCCTATTTGTTAGTGGCAAAAATTGTTCGGGTATATTCCACTATGAACATATTGTTTGATCGGTGCTCAACATTATTCGGTTTGTGTTATGCCACACCTTGTGCCAGTAGTTGTTCAAACGATATACAAGTACAACATGCCACCTGCTATTTTGTCCTTGCTAAAGGTTGTTGCAATTATGATTGTCATTGCCAACTTCCGCAGCATGCTTCTCCAGCACTGCAAGTGCGATCCAATACCTCACACCTCCCTATCCACCATCGTGCACCTCATTCTCTCTAACTAGGGTAGCAATTTCCTATATCCTATCCACCATCATGCACCTCATTCTCTATAACTTGGGTAGCAATTTCCTATAGATCTCACCGATTCTGCTTTATTCTCCATAGTATTCCTAATTCTGCTTGGTCATGTAGTCATCTTGACTTCGCTCTATCCTTTACCCTTATCCTACCTCCATCAATCTCTTGCAGCACGTTTCTCGTGTAATCTTCTTTGGAACCAGCATGCTCAAGCATGCGATCTTCTTTTATTGTAACGTATTGCATCATCCTGCAACCTTTTTGTATATAGCCTTTTTGGATATATCTGAAGATGGATGTTTAACATTATATTGGCCTCTATTCCAAATCCCTCTCTCCTTTAGATTTGCCTAAACTTTGGATCATCTTTGAAGAGCTCCACTTAGGCTTTTATAATCAACCTCTAATAAAAATGTTTCCCTAGCATCTATTAACAGACATTTAAAGAGTGTGACGTAGGTTCATCATCAATATTTGTTATGAGCACTGCTTGTAAGTCCATCAACAGAATGGTTCTTATTCGCACCTACATGATCTCTAACTGTTCTCAGGTGTTTGATATACTATGAGTTTGAGGAGGGATATAATAAAATAAATATAATGTTTCCTCTCCAAGTAGGATTCATCATAAACCGTATCTTCCTATCTGTCTAGGATAGTACTCTCTCTTCAATATCAGATAATCAATAGAATTATTTTTTTTCTCAATAACAACAATTAGCAATAACAAGATAGAGTTAGCAGCCCCATGTGATTAGGTAAATAATAATTGTATTTTAGATACAGAAAGCTGTTGTAGTTAGCATTTAGATATTAGTGGGTGTGTACAGTTATATTTGAAACCGAATAATCAACTAAACTGCACTGAATCTCATCAGAATGAATTATACCAAACTATGTTATATAGTTCAGTTATTTTAAATTTCAGTTAAGTATCAGTTACAGGTTCGCTGAAACCAGACACGAACTGAATGAATTAGCTTTTAGTTATAATACAAATCAAAAATATATAAGACCAGCCAGCCAGAACTTGATTCTTTTGTTACCATTGCCGCTCTTAGATTTAAATCCTCAACTACCACCACTCACCTGCTCGCCTCCTGCACCACCGCCATCAACTCGAGTCTTCACCTCTTCTCCTCTCTTGAATCTCCTCGTCCTCTAGGCTCCAATAGACCTGTGGGCCTCCTCAACTTCTAGCAGCTCTATTTATTTGTTTTATTTAACTGATTGATCTTTGAGTACAATATTATAGATGGATTAGGTTTAATTCAGGTAATTAAATTTATTATATTCTTAATTGATATTTTTTTTCCATTTGGTCGAGAAGGTCTAGATGTATTTTCGATAATTAGATTGCGTCAATATTAAATTTAGAGAATTTATTAAGAATAAATGTGGCGCCTTAATTACTGATAATAAGAGCCAAACTAGATTTTTCAAAATACATTTTTCAGATGTTAAATGGGCTAGCCTAAAAGGCTCAAACCAATTTAGCTGAAAGGCTTAAACCAACTAGACTGAATCAACCTGATTCGGACCCTTGCAGTTCGGCTAATGGACCAATTGGATTGGTTTTGGGTAGGGCTTTTTTGTGAATACTTGATCTAAGCCAACCAAAGTGCACATATAGATATTAGTACTTGTTCAGGTTGCTAAAAACAAGGTAGGAAAAATGATGATTTTGTGAAACCAAAACACCCTTTTCGGAGTTGAGAAAAGAAGTTGAAATTGCAATTCTCTTCAATTCCTTTTCACCCTTGATTTTCATTCTATCTTTGATTAAGAAGATTTATCCCTAGACATTTCTTCTTAGTTTCCACTCTCTTTTGCTCTTCTATTATAAGAGGCTAAAATACAATAAAATACCATAAAGACCATCTTCCCAATTCATCTAGACAATTTTCTTCCTCTAGGCCAAATGGTCCATCCCTTCTTATTGGTTATTTGAAGCTTTAGGCTTTAATCTTATGAAAAATTCCCTACTTGCAAACTAGCTTTTTAGGCTTCGAGGCCAATCAGTTGGTCATCTCTTAAATTTAGTTGATTTAGCGAAGAAGTTCTGAGCTTAGCTTAAACTCATCTTAAGATTGAGGCAGACTAAAAATGAATTTCAATAATTTAGGTCATTCCTTCCACGGGCTTTCTTAACTCCAAACAATAACCATAAATTTAATTGGCACAAAAGCGTTAAGATATGAGATTTGAAGATTTGCCAACTACAAGATTCAAACAACCAAAATAAGCATGTTATACTGTGTTAAGCATCCTGCAAACAGGCATACCTAGATGGTTTCCATATATTTCTAAATTAAAGAGGGTCTACCTTGTATCTTTGCTTCAAATTTTTCATATTTATTATTTTTTTCATTTCTCCATGAAGTTCCATTACAATACACTAATATAAAAAATAGGTCGATAACACTTTTTCTTTCTTCATCTAGTTTTTTTTGTTGTTTAGGACAATTGCTTCTACTTAAAATGACAGACAGATAATATCACGTTTATATTTATCTTCTTTTAGCATATATGCCGAGTCGCTGACATAAATTCCTATCATTCAGATTTAAGCTCAATATCCAGATACTGTACAAGGATTCGTACTTGACTCAAACGCGGATACTAACTTACTAAATTTAATTAACAATTGGAGAGGAAAATTATTTCAAAGTTTAGCTTTCTACATGGCATGGCATAATACCAAATAGGTTTTAATCATAAAGCATTCAAATATCTTCTTGTGTATCCTGATATATATTCATGTACTCATATATTTAGATGTTATGAATAGTTTTGCATTGTATCCCTAAATAACTTTATCCATATTTTAAACCGACAGAATATGGAAATCCATATTTGTCAAGATATGGGCACGAAATTGGACTCAAGAAGGTTATATATATTTATTCACTGACACAATACAGTCAAATAAGTTCTCCCTAACCGTAAGGATGAGAATGGATGACTCCAAGGATAAATCATTGTGCCGTCCTATTCAAATTTTTAAATTAAAAATGATTTTTTTTTTTTTAATTCAAGTCAAGAATTGGCATTAGACTCACCCATTCTCATTCCTATCTAACCGTGAACTCCGAAAAACTGTACGAAAGGTCATAGAGCATGAAGTGGCTTACCTAACCTAAATAGCCTCCTCCACAAGTTACTTTTTAAACCGCCATAGCGATTTACAGTAGAAAATAATAGTAGTATTCAAAATGATCCTCACTCCAGTTCAAAACACAAATTAAAAAAAGACTAGTTACAGGTTAAATCTTCATATTATCCTCCTGAAAAAGTTCACTTCAGGCTATCTTTCACAGTTTGGGGATCTAAATCCAAATAACAATAGACAAAAATAATCAGGAAATATATTATCAACTAATGTGTAAGTGTAGTAAAATTCACGGGTAAATGATGAAGAAAAGAAAACAATTGAATATACAGCTTCGGTAACAACGATTACACATTCCAAGTTAAATCCCTAATCCAAATCCATCGCAAACTACAAATATTTATAAGGAAATCAAAATTTATTGAATAATATCGTTGCAATAACCAAAAAAAAATAAATCAGAAGACTGATAATATGACGGAAAAGGAAACAGTTACCTGACTCGGAGATGATGGTGGTGATGAACCACTGAGACGGCGAATTAGGGATCCCTTTCCTTTCGAAGGAACCCTAGGGCGATGAAGCTTCTTGTATCGGATCTGGATCCATCTCATTGATCCACAAAAATAAGAAGCAACTCTCATGATCGATTTTTTTTTTTTTTTTTTTTTGGGGAAAATTTCAAGTGAGACAGAGAGCTCTCACTTCTCAGTGAAGGCGGAGCATCGTTGTGGCGGAGGATGAACAGTGTTTTTCATAGTCGGGTCGCGGATTAAGTCCAGTGATAATAGCCCGTTAACCCAGTACGGGAGAACAAAAAAGGAGAACTTCTAAATGGGCACAAGTTTTTTTTTTTTTTTTCTAGTGAGCCCAGTTAAAACTTCCAATATATAACAACCATGCCCTCTAAAAAAATTTCCCATCTTACCCTTCTTCCTTCTCCCGCTTCCTCCATTCCTGTCGTACGCAACAGGTAAATTTTTTTTTTTAAGGCTAAAACTCATTTCATTTCTCAATCTCTTCATATCATTTTGTTAATTAGGAAGTTTAAAGGTGATTATTTTCTTTGTTTTGTGTATTTTCATTAGAAATCTAAACGAAAGAGAAATTTTTGAGTTGTGTCGAACGAGACGTCAATGGAGAATACAACGATGTCGTTGGTTTTATTCGACGATCAAAACACTCTTCAGGTTTGATTCCATCTTCTTTGTATAAAATTATTCCAAATATAACTTTGGATTTTGATATCTAGTGAGCAAAATGAAATTAGGGTTTTAGGATTCAGTTTTCTGGTCGATACGGTGCGAGAACCCGGGGGTTGACATCGCGGTGCGGACTGACAGTCCGCCCAAAATAACTCGGTCCGGACTGAAAGTCCGGACAAATTCAATTTGTCCAGACTGTCAGTCCGGACAAAAAGAATTTGGCCGGACTGAAAGTCTGGACAAATTCTTTTTGTCCGGACTGAAAGTCTTGACAGAGTAGTTTTCAAAATGGTTTTTTTCCCGCAAGAGTATTATCAATTATTAATTATTAATATTGTTAAATTATTGGAACACAGGGTAATATTTCGACGCAGAGTATGCGATTCGATAATGAATTAGTTGTCGATTATGGTTTGGACTTCACAACAAATCAGGTATGATATTATGTTGAAAATTTCTTCATATTGAAATTAGAATATTTGCACTAAAAAATGTATCATGTCTATTATGACTATAGATTTTTACAAATCGAGACGAAGGTGCGCGATATTGGAAAGAAATCAGGATTTGTCATCATGGTTTCAAAATCTGATACTGGAGGTCAATTTAATAAGGGGAGAATATGGTTTGGATGTGAACGGAGTGGACAACCAAGATTCAAGAAATTAAAAAATGATGAGGACCACAGGGGCAGTAAAAAATGTGGATGTCCCTTTCGATTAAAGGGTCAACAAATATCAATAGGGGCCCCGAATATAACCAACGGTTTTGTCCGGTGTGCATAATCATCCTGGAGCATATTATTTCGAAGGCCACTCGTATGCGGGAAGATTGTCTGAAAGCGAGACAAATGTTGTAATCGAAATGTCGAAGTGTCACGTAAAACCGAAAGATATACTGACAGTATTGAAGCAAAAGGATCCAAAGAATGTTTCGACAATGAAAACAATATATAATGCACGATACAAGTTCAGAGTCAATGAACAAGGCGGTCGAACGCAAATGCAACAGTTGTTACTAAAAATTTCTGAATTAAAATATATCGAATGGCATCGAAACAATGATCAAACAGAATCAGTAACGGATCTTTTCTGGGCTCATCCTGTTGGCGCCGATCTTATCCGAGCATTTCCAGGTGTTATTATCATGGATTGTATCTATAAAACGAACAGGTACGAATATCCTTTACTAGAGATGATGAAGTAACCTCAACGAATATGTCATTTTGCATTGCTTTTGCCTTTTTTGAAAGAGAAAGGGAAACTAATTATTCCTGGGCACTTGACAAGTTGCGTGGACTGTTTATGAATTATGTATATCCAAGTGTCATTGTTACAGATAGAGATCTATCGCTTGTTAATGCAGTTAAGCTGATTTTCCCGGCTAGCCGGCATCTTCTTTGTAGATGGCATATAAATAAGAATGTCTTGACTAACTGCAAGAAATTGCTAGAAAAACAGAGTGAGTGAGAGAAAAATTTTTTAATGTGGAAGCTGATAATGCTATCTGATACTCTAGAAGAGTACAATGCAAATCTAAGCAATCTAACAAACGAATTCCAAGCAAAACCTGAAGCAGTTGACTACATTCTTAAAACATGGTTAAATCCACGCAAGGAGAAGTTCGTGTCTTATCGGACAAATATGTGTCAACATCGGGACAACGTGACTAGCAACCGAGCAGAAAGTGCCCACGCAAAATTGAAGAGACAATTGCGAACTAGTCAAGGCGATTTTGAAAAGTGTTGGAGTAATATACATACATTACTTGAACTTCAACATACAGAGATTAAAGCTTCTTTTCAAAAAAGTTTGACTATCGTTAAACGATGTTTTATGCTGACAAAATTTAAGGAATTACGGGACACAGTAGCAATCCATACATTGAATTTGATCTTAGCCGAAGTAAAGAGAACTGAGTCTGTAGGCGTTAACCCTGCTGAATGTGGTTGCATCATTCGACAAACTCATAACTTGCCATGTGCTCATGAGATTGCAATATACAAAAGAGACAACCGACCAATTACCTTGGATTGCATTGACGAACATTGGCGGAAGCTTGATATGGCTGCGAGTAAAGCATTGATTGTTGCAGATGTCGGGTATCATAAAGATGTGGAGATTTTTATTCATAACTTTATTAAGTGTGATAATGAAGAACGGACTCGAAGATTGAGGAAAATACGGGAAATAACTAATCCAGTTAGTTCTTCACTGGCGGATCCTGTGCCCAAGGTGATCGGACATATAGTTGGACGCAAAAGGAAACTTGATATTTCGACACGAAGGGATCCGTGTGCATTTGAGCTAATAGCCTCCGGCTCTGATAGTGCTTCCCCAAATATTAAGGCATTGATTCTCCGCAGCGCCCGTAGATCGTATAAGTTAATTCCAAGAAGGTCGTATTTGACCAAGGTTCGCTATTATATATAACTAGTTTTTTCTATATTTCACGTTAAATTATTTTAATTTTAAGTTTTTGTTCCATACAGGCGCCCCCTGTTTTGCCTGCAGACCATGCGGAACAACTCCATCCAGCTCCCACTCTTGCATAACCGCTTCAATTCTTAGCAGACACGGATCCTGCTCCTAGTATAACTGGATTGTCCGTACCAGAACATGAGTTAAAACCTGTACCCAGGCCCGATTTGAAATATGAAAACTCATTGCCTGGATTTATGTTGCCATATATACTTGATGTTGGCGATGTGAAGGCCGACGAAAATTGTGGTTTTAGGGTTATCGCACACAGCCTTGGTATGGGGGAAGATTAGTGGATGCAAATCAGAAGAGGTTTATTGGTTGAACTTGACACTAATTACGTCTCCTACATTCCATTGTTTGGGAGTATTGATCAGATTGTTGAGCTCCGAAAAGCACTGAATTATTTTCGGGAGTTTCTAAAGGCCGACTATTGGATGACGATGCCGGACATGGGACATATTGTTGCTTCACGATACAATATAGTGGTTTTCTTTATATCCAACGCGCAATACCTTACTTTTTTGCCACTAAGATCTCCCCCTCCTGCCGCAAATATCCAACGCAAAGAAGTTACCATAGCATTCATTGCGGAATGTCACTTTGTACCTGTAAGCACAATTTATTGACTTAAACATTTCTTTGATTTAACTCAACATATGCTTATATATATTCATATCATCTTTACTATTAGGTCTCATTAAAAGAACTTCATCCCATCCCTCAAATTGTATTGAATTGGCACCTACATCGTGATCCCATTGCATAAGGATGGGAGGTACCGTACTTGCACCGGATTGAAGAGTTCAAGGGGATTGTACCATCTTCGGTTGCTACACAAGATATTATTGAGTTGTAATGTAATTTTGCTTTTCGCAGACGAGTTCCATTTTGGTCTTATAATTTTGTTGTATGTAACTTGTGACCAATATTTTGTATATCTCTTGTATCATCGGTTGTGTCGGTCTTATCCGGAGCTATATCAGTTTGGTAAAAACACAATCATTGTGAGATATATCGGTGTATCAGTGTGTCAGTGAATTAGTGTATCTTTTCTGCTTCATTCACTATATTTTGTGAAAGATTGTATAATTAGTTGTTAATATTAGTCTTTAAAGTGACGTTACACTGAGTAAACTAATAATTTATCAATTTATCACAGAAATAGAGTGGGTGAGGTAGTGGCGGAGTATCAGACCAGGTCATGCCCTTGTCCGAACTGTCAGTCCGAACAAGGGGGCGTCGTTCGGACTGACAGTCCGAACAGTCTACACTTGTTCGGACTGTCAGTCCGAACAAGTCTAGACTGTCAGTCCGAACAGCCTAGATCTGTTCGGACTGTCAGTCCGAACGGATCCCCCCTGCTCGGACTGACAGTCCGGACAGGAGCTTGACCTCGGCCGCTACCTCATCCAAGTCTATTTACGTAATAAAATGATATATCATTAATTTACCCAATTTAACGTCAGTTTAAGGAATTATATTAACAACTAATTAAGCATTATTATCAAAATATAGGAAAGGAAGCAAAACAGATACAATAATACACCGACACACTGATACACCAACACATTGATACACTAATACATCGTTTATTGCGATACAAGATACACCGATAAACAACGATACAATTACTGATACAATGAAATAGTTAAGATTGTGAACAAGATTCCCAACGTATAAAACAAACAAGATTTTATACAAATTAAAGAAATAAGACCAAAAACAAATGTAATTTTAATATTAAACGAACAAAAAATGACCAATAGGGTTCATTACAAACAAAAACCATATATTCTACAAATTCATCAAAATATTTGCAAAAAACAATTACACCGGCCACTAGAAGTTACTTACATCATCCATATCAATACACAACTCATATAATCTAATCACTGCATCTTTGACTTCCTCGGTGGTTGACGTCTGCTTCTGGTTCGAGTCATAAATACCGTATCGGGTTCAGTAGGAGTTGATTGATCTTGTCTTGGTTCCTCTGCTTGCTCTTCAGGTGGTTCTTCTGGCTGAGTGTAACCAGTTAACACTGCTTTGATCTTCGCAAGTGCACTAAATAATATCCTAGATCGCTTCTTGAATACCTTATCCCCTTGGGCAAGTAATAGATCGATTATTGCTTCTATGCGTGTATATCTCTGTAATATTAATGAAGGGAGAAAAATAAGCATCAGATAAAATAGGTACTATATGGGACATAAAATAAAGAACATATATCGTTATTACCTCATCAACGACATTTGGCCGGGTTGATTGACTTCCTTCCTCTGCTTGGGGTTCATCTGGTGCTACTCCAAGAAAGCGCTGAGAAACTTTAGAGAATCAAGAAATATAATTTGACGTGCAATCAGATGGGTAGTCAGCAATAAACCCATGGTGCTCTTGATACAATACGTGATCATGCCAATTTCTCCACATCTCCTCAATGTGAGTGTACTTTACCACGTAGTTATTGGCTGTTATATCTCGTGCTTCACGTAAGGCTGAGAATGGTGGAGGCGGAACGTACTGTTGACGACCAAACTGCCTTAGTACACGCACCGGATGGTACGGCTCAATCACACTGAAAATCTTCAAAGTACCCATAAAAAATGTAATTTCTCTGAACGAATATTTATCTCTATAATTCCGATATGGATCCCAATCAACCTGCATGTACGTTGGATACAAAGAAGTACATTAGTTACCAATATTAACTTGCAAACTAAATAAGTATATAAAAAAGGAAAAACGTTACCTGATTGCCCGTGGGTTTATCTAGACTTGACCGAATAGACTGCACAAGTGATTGGGAGATATTGTGATCCCATCTGCTCAACCAACGACAAGCAAGTGGTTCACCGTCAGCAAAAGATAGGTTCGAGACCGGCATAAAACTTGAAAAATGAGAGAAAATCGAAGCCTGTAGTAGTGTCAGATACCCGGCAATCTGAGCAACGTTAGCTCAGGAAGCAAGCCCAAGCTGCCTATATAACCATGCAAGAGCACCAGCACCCCATGCGAACGTATGAACATTTTCGAGATCATGCAGCAATGGTAAGTAATCAATGGAAACTCTCGTACAGCTCTTGTCTGCGAAAAGCGTACAACCAAGAAGATACAGTAAATAAACCCTTACAGCACACTGAATCTTATGTTCAGTATCAGTATGCACAACTCCGGAAAATTTTTCTTTTAACCAATCCAGTCGAACCGATACACCGCTTTTCGTATTAAGCTCATTTCACGCTTCAGAATAATTGACGCCTAAGGAATGAGTAATTATATCAGCAGTTTCACGTGAAACTGCTGATACTTGTTGGCAAACGGATTTTCCAACTACAGGTAAGTCAAGCAAAAAGGAAATATCATCCAACGTGATCGTCATCTCACCAAATGGCATATGAAATGTGTTTGTTTCAAGATGCCATCTCTCGACAAATGCACTAATCTCAACAGCGCTAATGTACTGGTCGGAGCATTTGACCAATGGATATAATGAAGACCCACGTACTAATTCTATGAATCGTGTGTTTGGCTCAGGTGTCAACAATGACCATGCACTTATTTTTCTCCAGTGACTAATACATCGAAGTGGATCTCATTCCTGTATATATACTATAGTCATAACGTATGCACACACAATAGAGTGGTTTATGATTTTTAACGGAAAATAATTAGCTCATCTTTTAAAACGAAGAAAGCAACGTGCGTCTTAAAACTCTTCAGTACTGATAAATCAACTGGACCTCAGTAATTTGACTCATGAAGATCATTTTGAGAGCTCCCTGCATCAGTATTTCCTTCTTCTAATCTTGCAGTATCATATCTGATCAAATTATGACTTTCTACATTTAATTCAATATCTACGGCCACTTCGATTTCTCTCTCTCGTATCGGGCGTTAGATTTGTAGTCGAGATGCTACTTTCTTCCTCCTTAATGAGGCAGTTGGTCGAACGCGAGAAGATTCTGCCAGATCCATCTATGCAATACAAAGATATTTCATTAGTAGATGTTTTTTTATCAAAACAGTAATGTGTAAGTAAGTAGTAATAAAGTATAATTTGCTACAAATATCATATTTTATCTATTTATTTTTTAACTACAAGATAGTGTAATATTAAAATTTAAAGACACTGAAACCGTCCTTTATTACTTAATCAACTATTAAGACAATACCATTAAACTTCGAAATTAACAAAAAAATATTAATATTAACATCTATAATTAGAAAAACAACTAAATTTTCGCATATTTTACAATTACGATTACAATATTATATTTTCTTCATAATTATAATCTAAATATTAAAAATCAAAATTAACAAAAAAATGTACTTGTTTAGAATTTTCCGATTCTTAAATCTTATCATACCAAACAAAAAGTTCTCAGTTTTCAAGGCAGTTACATACCAAACAAGAATAAACTAAATAAAATAAAATTAAAATTTAATTAAATGAGAGTTACAGTGGAGCCGAGAAATCTGAGATCAAGAGAAAATGACTTACCGTGGAGACTTACAGTGGGGGGTGTGGCTCGGGAGAGAAAATGAGACAGTGGAGCCTGGCGCCGGATTTGGAAGGAGGCTTCGGCAGCGGCGGCGGCGGGTTTGGAAGAGATGGCTGCAGCAGCGGCGGGTTTGGAGGAGATGGCTGCGGCGGCGGCTGGTTTGGAGGAGATGGCTGCGGCGACAGCGGGTTTGGAGGAGATGAAGTGAGGAGAGAAGGAGATGAGGAAATGGGGGGGAGTGGGAGGGGGAAGAGAGAAGAGGAAGAAGAAGGAGATGGCTGCGGCGGAGCTCACGAAGCTTGGGTTTTGAGGCGGTGTGGAGATGAAGTGAGGAGAGAAGAGGGAGATGAGGAAATATACTTGGAGGGTATTTTGGGAATAAAACTGTGCTCACTAAGAAATTCTCCCCTTTACTGAAATGAAACTGGGCCCACTAGGAAATCTGGGCTCACTAGGAAAAAAACTTGTGCCCCTTTAGAAGTTCCCCAAAAAAGGGAGCTTGTTTCGATACCGGACTATGCTTAGAAAAATTCACATGCACTGGGGATGAAAATGGGTGATATTAATTTTTTATTTCCTCTAATCAAAATTCTAAATAAAAAAATATTTTTAATTAAAAATTTTGAATTCGCTTGGACAAAAGAGTGACCCATGAAGCATGCCCATTCTCATCGGTAAGCATATAGAAAATATGAGTGGATCCTGTAATATTATATCCATATTAATCCTTAGTCGATTTTGTTCAAAAACTCAAATTTAAAAAATAAAAAATTTATTTTTAATTGAAAATTTTGAAAATAACAGGTAAAGGACTGGCCTTAAACCTATCTATTTTCATCTCTAGTTGGACTAAAATCGGATTGGACAAGAATTGCCACCCTTTCTCACTCTGCAATTCAATTTCAACAACCGGAATGGACCTAACAGTCCAAAACTTCTTAAATGCACACGAATTATAATATTGGGTCCGAGTCAAAAATGCCCTAATCAATCAAATGCGTACACGTTTATCCTGAGTGTATGTAGAATATATATCGATTAGGATCTTTAAGGATTGTAGATCGATTTACTAAAGAACTGAGTCCAGTTTTAGGATTCAACCTCAATCAAAAAATATGATAAGAGTAATAAATGTCGAGTTCGTATCAGGTATTTTACCAATATTGCTGCTACTCTATGGAAGCTAGAAAACTTTTAACTTCTAAAAGTAATGCATTTAGGGAGGAAGATTGAATTTGTGTGATCAGTTTTTTTCTTTTTTTGGTATATAAATGTAGATAATATAAGGAATATAAATCAGATGAATTATTAGGTTCCGTAGATTATAAAAATCATTTTAGATTTGGATTTGCAAATGAAAATCTACGACCCAGCCCAAATGAGCCATATCCCATATGAAAATAAACAAAAACAAATTGTATGATTCATAATTGATATTGTATCTATATTTTGACATAGATAGTGTTAGTCATATATGATATATTTGAATAGATATGAGAACATCAACATCTGAATATAAAAATATTTCTTAAACATCTAGAATATAGTTGATTTAATATGTAAGAAGTTACACAAAAATTAGGAGCTAACTCATAAAAAAAATCTTAAGCAATTAGCTATTGAACTCATTTTTCTATTTAAACCCATTGCTTTATCTTATTTTGTTTAATGTGGAATTATACTCATTTATAATTATTATAGCATTCTTCATTTGTGACTATATACCTCAATCATTCACAAATCTCATCCATCTATGGGCTTATCATCAAAGACTTCTACAACCTATGGATTTGTCTTCAAATTATCTATGTTTGAACTCAACATTTATTCGTAGATCCATAAATCTCATATGTGGTCTTGTCATTTTGGATGCCCATCTACCGTGAATGCACTTTTATTCTTATTGAGCCACAACCTGAGCCTTAAATAAAGATTGAGAACCAATTTAACAAAAAAGTTTAAACTATTAGATATTATTCTTAATTTTCTATCTAAATCCATTCCTCTTTCTCATTCTATTAAATATGAGATTCATACTCACATATGAGAGGATGGTAATGGACGCGTCCATGGACCAAATTTTCGCATTTTTCATACAAAATTTTGAATTAAAAATAAAACTTTCAATTTTATAATTCAAAATTTTGTATAGAACATGTCAAAATTTGACCCGTGGACACGTCCATTATCATCCCTACTGATATGACAATTCCAACATGTATATTATCTCATTTAAATACCAATATTTAATTTGATGTTAGTATATCAGAAAGATGAAAAAAAACAAACAATAACCCCTGTATCAAGGATATCAACTCTATTTACATTCTTAACTTTCCTTCTTTCCATCTGGCACACAAACTAGGATGCTCAGCACATCCGACCATCACTATCCAAAGGTTTCTTTTAAACAATAGATTTTAATAAATATAGATAGGCCTTCGATTTTTCTTTTTTAAATATTTGGAATTTGTAAGTGCGTGTGCCCATAATCACATGTAGCGAGTTAGCCTTTTCCTTTTAACACATTTGACACTACCATCGGTAGTTTAATAATGTTAAGCCAAAACTCCAGCTCCTAATTGAGCAAACATCGAATTTTAATCTCTATCTTAGTTCTCTGAAATTAAGGATGATAATAGACGCATCCACGGATCAATTTCTAACTTCCTATATAAAATTTTGAATTAGAAACATCAAATTTTTATTTTTAATTCAAAAATTTATATAGGACAGACCAAAAACTTGACCCATAGATTATCATCCGTATGTGAAACAATGGTAAGCAAATGTGTCCTCATTAAAAAAGTCACGTTTCCCGATGCGTTTCTATAAAACCCTACTTGCACTCATAGGCCACTCAAATACCTTGTCATGACTACATGGGTGCATTGACAGCATGATGCTAGCTAAGAAGCAGTGGACTTTCTTGTTTTGCAGTGCAGTTGTAGACCATCTTCAACTTCTCTCTGGTGAACTATTAGTTCAACATGTAGATCGTTGCCAATCGAACACACTACTGTACTGGAAGAGAATCACCCGAGTAATGTTTAAAATAACGACAACAGTAACGTAACGTTTTTGTCTCTGTTAGGTTATATAGCATATAGCGTAACGCATAACGTAGGTTACGCGATTTTCTATTTATTTAATAAAAATAAAAATAAAACTATATAAAATAAATTTTAAAAATTTAAAATTGAATTAAAAAAATTATGAAAGAAAATATAAAAAAATTATATCCTAGTATTAATTCTAAATTTTTAACAATTTTTCCAATAATTTTCATATTTATCTTCATAAATTAAATTACATTTACACCCATAATTTCAGTCATCATCTAAACAAGAAAACAATATTTCAAATTTATTTTCAATTATTATCAATATTGTAATTTATATTTTGTAATGCTCAATTTATATTATTTTTAATTATTTATTTTAGATTAGCTAAGAATTCAATTTAATCAGCAAGTAAGAAATTTTAGTAATTGGAAAGAAATTATAACAAAAAAAATTCAGTAATTGGAAAGTAATTATAACAAGTAAATAAGGATATACAAATTAACGATGTCACAAGTAATCAAATAAACAAATAACAAGCTCTCAAATGAAAAATAAAAAAACTAAAACACTTCGCTAATAATCAAAATAAATAATCGAAATCAATATAAAAACTATTTAAAAGTTATTGTAAATAATGGTAATATAAAATAACATAACATAATTTAACGTAATGTAATATAAAATAACGTAAAATAACATAAAAAATGAACTGTTATAATACATTGAGTTTTTTTTTACTGTTAAATAACGTTGGATTTCTATTAAGTTTCATAACGCAATATAACATATTTCATAAAGCATTATTGGATCAATATAGAATTTGAGTACTTGAATAGGAGAGTTTTATGTGGTGGCCATGTGATGTAGTCCTCACTTTGACTTGGATCATAATTATGAGGTCATTCGGCTTTTTGAAGTTATTAGGCTTCCACCGGTGGGCTTTTCATTGGTGGATCTCTCATTTGTGGGCCTGGTCCATTCGTGTAGCAATGGAGTTTTATGAAGTCACGCTTCCCAAATGCTTTTTTTTCTAGTGAATTTAAATTTGCCAGATACTGCTTCATATATATTCGATGCAATTCCTCCCTCGTACAGATTTGGTGTAGGAATATGGACTCCTACATCGACAAATGTGATGGTATTAAACGAGCTTGGTGAATCTAAGTAACGCTATAACGTCTCTACTAGGGTTGAACAACCAATCGGAGCCGACGAAAATCGGATGATTTTGATCGATTCCAACCAAAGGAGATGAAGCTCCGATTGTCTTGCTCGACGGAATCTGAACGCTAGCTGTTTTTGAATCGATCGGATGTGGTCGGAATCTGACGGATTCGGTCAGAGTTTTTATGAGCAAAAAGAGAGATTTCTTCCACATAGAGAGTGAGGGAGAGGGAGAGGGGGTAGAGAGAGAGAGAGAGAGAGAGAGAGGAGAGGAGAGGAGAGGAGAGGAGAGAGGAGGGGAGCATGGGAGGGGAGCGGGGAGAGAGAGATAATGAGGAAGAAGGGGAGACTGGAGGGATCCACTGAAAATTGTCCGTCGGACGGAATCCAACCGACTCTGGTAAAATTACGACCGACTGTAGCCGTTTGTTTTTTCAGAGATGTACAGTCGTTTGTTTTTTCAGAGATACGCCCACAAGTTCCTCGTGCTACAGGGAAATTATAAAGGCACACCCCAAAATGTTTAAGCACACGCAAACATGGGGAGTTTCCAAAGGAGCACACCATATTTTCTAGTGAGCCCAGATTTCCTAGTGAGCCTATCCTCTCTTTACAAAAGGGAGAGTTTTCCTAGTGAGCACACCAAATATACCCAAACTATCCTCCTCTTCCATTTTTATCATCCTTCTCCCTCTTCTCTCTCTCTTTTCTCTCCCTCACGAGCCTAACCCAAATCCAAAAATCCTAAATCATCTCCTCCCTCCCTCTCTCACTTTCCTTAATCCTTCATCTTCCTCTTCCTCTTCTCTACCTCCTCATTCTTCCATATCTTCTTCTCTCTCTTTGCTAAAACCGCCGGCAGCGCCGATCCCGCCGCCGCTGCCGCCACCAGTGAACAGCCGTCATTCCACCATTCCGCCGTCGCTTCTTGGGTCGAGATGGGTGAGATCTCCTAATATAGTAATTTTTTTTTTAAATTTTGGCCTTTTTTTTTTAGCAAACAATGGGAGATATTTGGGTTTGGTGGTCTTGTTGGGTTAGAGAGGAGAAAGAGGGGAGGAGGTAGCAAATTTGGTGGTAGCAATTTTTTTAATTTTTTTATATTTTGATTATAATTAATAAAAAATAAAATATTGTAATGCTAGTTATAAAATATGCGAAATTTAATTAATTTTCCAATCGTAGACGGTAATGTTAAATTTTATTAGTTAATCTTGAAGTTTTATAGCATTGTCGTAATGGTTGATTAAGTAGCAAAAAAATATTTCAGTGTCTTTATACTTTTATATTACATTATCTTGCAGCATAAAAAATAGAGAAAATATGATATTTGTAGCAAAATTTAACTTTATAACTACTTACTTACACATAGAGTAGCTACTGTTCTGATAACTTACATATTTAACTGATAGTCACAATTTTTTCCTATTATTGTTTTACAGAGATATGCACGCGCAGTAGCTCTAATTGATCCATTACTTGCGCAAGGTGAAAAGGTCTTCAAGAAGTGGCATGGGGTGTTATTTAGTGCTCTTGCGAATATTAAACCCGTGCTAATTGGTTGCACTCAACCAGAGGAACAAGTAGAGGATTAAGCAGAGGAACAAGGCACTCCTGATGCATCCGATACTACGAGAACGACTTGAACCACACGTCAACGTTAACCCCTAAGGAAGACACGCAGGCAGTGATTAGTTTAGATTTAAGAGGCAATGAAATCAATAAATTTTTTGTTGAACCCGTAAACTTTATGTTCAATTGTTATTATGTACTAGATTCATTGATAGTTGAGTGATAGTAATTTGTGATATTTTAAGATATCTTGAATTGAGTTTGTTTTTGCTTGTATTTTTAACTTTTGAATTGAGTTTGCAAATGAATCGATAATGCTCATTTGAACTTGAAATTATTTGACTAAATGCATACTGATATAGGTTTTGTATCAGGTGTCCGAGGTGTTAATTTTGAAGGGTCAATATATCTAATTATGGACGAGTTTTGTATTTATGTGTTATTGATGAAATCTCTAGTTTGAAAGAGACAAACTTTGTGTACAAATTTGATAGATGAATGAATTCTTTGTGTTTTTTGCATAATCAATTCTTATATGCAATTATATTTTGATTTCTTCATCTAATAGGTTTTTATAACAAAAGAGTTTTCAAGAAGCGGCATAAAATGTTGTTTAATATTCTTGCGAAGATTAAAGTCATATAACATGTTATAAATATGTTATAGACTTTTTTGATAGATTTTATGATAGACTTCTTTTTTGTATTTGTTTTGTTATGAATATTATTATGATTTTTTGTGTTTTATGTTGTTCGAGTACTATATTTGCATAATATGTATCTAATAATTTCTCTAGTTTTATACTAATATGAATTTTTAATTTATCTTTGAATTGGAATGAAATAGTGGCTAAGGAAAACTTTTTGTTTGAGTTAGGAATTTAATTAGATTCATAATAGTTGCACAAGAAAATATATTTATTTATTTGGAAAAATAAAATAAAATAAAAAGAGTTTTGCTGTTGCTGGGGATCAAACCCAAGGCGATTGTATATGTAGTGAAAATACTCACCACTATACTACAATAACTTCATATAAAATTGGACGAAAAAAACTTATTTATAACTATTCGGACTAGAAATCCGGACAAAGAGCTTCTCTATTCGGACTTCCAGTCCGGACGAAAAAATTTCGTCCGGACTGTCAGAAGCCCATTGTCCGGACTTCCAGTCTGGACGGATATTGGACCGTCTGTACTGCTAGTCCAAACTTTGTGTTTTTTTGGGTTCATAATTTTTATCAATCCACATTTTTTTTAGGGTTTTTGAGTAAGCAAATGCCTAATAAAATAAATTTTCTAATTTAATTTGTAAGATAATTTAATATATGAGAAGAATTGATAGAATAGTTGTGAGTTTTAGGTTTTTTTTTTTTTTTTTGGTTAGCTGATATGTAGTTTGAGAAGAGAAGGAGAAGAGAGATTGAAAAAAGCGCAATTTTAGTAAAAAAATCGATGGCAATATTGTAATATGTTTGAAATTTTTTAAGTGGGTTTACTAGGAAAAATGGTGTGCCCCTCTAGAAACTCCCCAAACATGAGTTTGTGGGCCACAACACCATGTGAGTGGGTAAGGGGTTCCCCATGCGTTTGGGGTGTGCCTTGATAATTTCCCCACAAAACGCCATAACGTTTATAAACCAAATTCGACCGGCGACCCCACCAGACCGGCGTCTGCTCGCTGCTGCTGATTCCTTTTCTTTCCCAAAGGACAAAAAGTCTTCCTCCCCACCCCCCCTCAGCCTCGTCGAGATCATCGCGCCTTCTTCCCAAAAAAAACTAGGGGTTTTTTTTTTTTGTAAAATCATATGAGCAGCTAAGATCACGATCTCGTGTTGGCCAATGGGGAGCGCAAGATTGATCTCGAGGTGCCTCGCTCGAGAGAGGCTAATGCCTCGGTTCGATTGTCGTCTTTCTCCCGTTCGAGCTCTGGGAGCTGAAGGATGCAGGGATCTCGGAGACGATCGAGGTGTCGCAGAGTGGAGTCGGATGGACTTTTGGAGGAAAGATGCAGTTTTGGGACATTTGAGAGGGTTTCTTGATGATTCTTTGTCATCTCGGCCGATGGGGGGCGGGGTTGCTGCTGAATCGGTACTCTCACTCAGTCACTTTGCCGATTTGGTTTATAATTTAGATGGGGAGTTCAATTTCATGGAAAAATACCTCCAACTAACTCGAATGTTATATGGAACCGCCTCGAAATCGCTTTATCGCCTTCAACCAACTTCAACTTTATTGCTTTCAGACGACAACTACTTAAAAAAAAAAAAAAAAAAAAAAAAAAAAAAACTGTCTTTATTGTATTGCATCAATGGAAATGATAAAGACCATGTGATTTTCACTTTGTAATCTTGCGAATAACATGAAGAACAAAAATCTTAAGCACCCAACTGTTTTATTGATAGCATATATTGCCCAAAAATGGAGGTGGATTTGAGTGAATTAGGTGGGGTTGGGTTTTGTTTCAGATATAGAATTTGGTATCTCATTTTGAAATGCTTAACCTTTTGGGCTGAGAAACTCGGACACAAACCCTGACATGAGCATGATACGCACAAGACATCAGACGCACAACTAATTCTAGAACAGGGTGATACAAAACGGAAGCTAAATTAGGGTTTATTCCTACAAATTTAGGAAAGAACAAAAAAAAAAGAATTTTTGTTGAAATTTAGAACAAAAATAAAATGATAAAGATTGATTTGGAAATCCACCCAGGTGATCTCTCATCCACTCTCAATGAATTCACAATGAGAGATTTAAATATTGTTTTGGAAATATACCCAGGCGAATGCATGCCCACTCTCAACGAATCCACGAAAGCATGCGAATTCACGCATAGTTTTTACAAGTTTTTTCTTTTTTCATTCCTTCTTTCAATTGCTAATTATAAGGCTTATTTAAAGGAAATTTCTACTGATAATGATAAAATCAAAATCCTATCAAAGTCATAAAATCATATCAGATCCGATTTCCAAAATTATATCAGATCTTATTAAAATGCTAACAATAAAAATAAGAATCCTATCAAATCCTATATGATATGATTACATTTCTATCAATTCTCTCCTACTTTAAAATATTCATTCTCGATGAATGCAAAAATAAGAAATACTAAACACATCCAAGTTGAACTGATTTGCATCTTTTTATGAAACACTAAATTGACCATGATGGCGATCGAGGCTGTAGTTTGCACCAGTGTTCTAAAAAACGTCCTATGCGGGCGCATATGCGTCCGCATAATCGTTTTCGGCCTCAGAACGCACAGAAAAGCCAGAAAGCGGTCCATTATGCGGACAATTGATTATGCGTCCGCATAATCGATTATGCGTCCGCATAATCGATTATGCGGATTATGCGTTCCGCATAATTGATTATGCGGATTTTGGTTTATTGGGTTTCGAATTTCTAAATTCGCTCGAAACCCGACCCGTACCCGCTACCCACACATAAAAATCTCCTCTTCAGTCGAACCCGTACCACATCCCGATCCCGATTAGAAATTCTCGAGTCCCCAAAGCGAAAAAAAACCCTAACCCCTCTCCTCCGTTCGCCCGAAACCCTATCCTCCGTTCACCCTATCCCCTCTCCGATCACCGACGACATCTCCTCCGGCGATCGTGACTCCAAACCACCTACAAAAACGAAAAAAACCCTAACTCTAGTCTCCCGATCTCCCAAGCTCTCCGTTCTCCCTTTCCCCTCTCCGATCACCGACGACATCTACTCCGGCGATCGTGACTCCAAACCAGCAAAAAAAACCAAAAAATCCTAACTCTCCGATCTCCCGAGCTGTCGAGTCCCTTCTTCAGCGAAAATCCGTTCGCCCTTCCCCTCTCCGATCTCACCGGCGACATCTCCTCCGGCCGATCGTCACTCCAAACCAGCGAAAAAAACCAAAAAGCCCTAACTCTCCGATCTCCCGAACTGTCGAGTCTCCAAACCAGCAAAAAAAAAAAAAAAAAAAAACCCTAACTCTCCTTTCGCCCTTTCCCTTCTCCGATCTCACCGGCGACATCTCCTCCGGCAGCTGCAGTCCTAAAGGCGAGCTCTCCGGCGGTGCTGAGCAGGTAAATTTTTTTCCAGTTAGGATTTTGGATCTTTTTAGTGTTTTGAAGTTTATTTTTTTGGGTATTATTCCTGTTGTTGAATATTTTTTATGATTATTTTGAGTACACTGAGTTGAATTTGGATTTTGAATTCTTTAGTGAGTGGAAATATTTGGAAATTTAGGGCTAGGGCTTTGGTGCGATAATTTTGATGCAAATATTGGTGCGAAATTTTGGTGCAAACTTGATGCAAAATTGCAGAATTGTTACAGAATTTTGCAAAATTGCTGCAGAATTGCGTTGCATTTTGCTGAAAAATTAGGATTAGGGTTAATTTACTGGTCACTGAGTTACTGCAGAATTGTTGCAGAATTACTGATCACTTCAATGATATCCATTTTTATAATTTTTTAGAGTTTTATAGCATTAATATATCCATTTTTTATAATTATTATATTAATATATATTAAAATATTAATATTCCGCATAATTCCGCGTAATCCGCATAATCGGCGCATAATCCGATTATGCGTTATGCGGTCCTGGACCGCACGCATACTGAAACCGCATTCTTGAACATTGGTTTGCACATCACATTTGAACCATTGTAGTGAAGGTGCTACTGGTGTTTTGATGGAGGAGAGGGTGATATCGGGATTTTGGACTACTTGACAAAGATGGAGGATGACTGGTGATTTGGATGTTGTCCCTGCAATGTTGTCACTGATGTTGTTGAGGTGAACAGGATGACAATGGAATGATGGCGGTAGAAGAATCTGGGGAGATTGAATTTTCTTTTCTTCTTTTTTGTCATCTTTTTTCACTTTTTTCTTTCTTCTCAAATATTTTTTTTCATTTTTTTCCTGATTTCTTCTCTTAATATCTCTCTCTCTCTTTTTCTCAGATCTGTTTCTGCTTCTTTTTTTCTCTTTCAAATCTGAAATGAACTTTTTAAAAAAAATAAAAAATAAAAAATAAAATAAAATAAAAAATGGAGCAAATGGAAAGAATGGGAGCAAGAAGTTTAGGTTCTGATATCAATTTGACGCAGGACAGAAGCCAGATTAGGGTTTATTGTTAGAAATTTAGGGAAAAATAAAAAAATAGAATTTTTGTTGAAATTTAGAACAAAAATAAAAAAATAATGATTGATTTGGGAATCCACCCAGGTGATCTCTTACCCACTTTCAACAAATTCACGGTGAGAGATTTAAAAATTGTTTTGAAAATATACCCAGGCGAATTCATGCCCACTCTTAGTGAATCCACAAAGAGAGATTTTAACATGTAAATTCACACATAGTTTTTACAATTTTTTCATTTTTCATTCCATCTTTCAATTGTTAATTACAAGGCTTATTTATAGGAAATTTCTACCAATAATGATAAGATCAAAATCCTATCAAAGTCAAATAAAATCATATCAGATCCGACTTTCAAAATCTTATCAGATCTTATTAAAATACTAATAATAAAGATAAGAATCCTATCAAATCATATCTGATATGATTACATTTCCATCATAGGGCATATCAACTAGCAATGAACTAGAAGATTTATCATGTTGTTTTCGTCCTTTTAGCATGCCATGATTGAAACCAGAAGTGTCCATGCTACATAGCCTATGGCTGTAAATGGTTTGAAACTAGAAGTGTCAATTGCAACATAACTTCTGGATGCACCGACACAATCAACTTCCCTCCCATAGACATAATATAAGCATATGTAGATTCTATGGCGATGGAATCCCGTAAATTCAGTCAATATAAACATGTTGTGTCCATGATAGTTTGTTCCAGCCGACTAGTTTACGATATATCTATGCTATAGTCCTGGCTACTTCTAGCTTCTATAGTGAGTGGCGTGAAAGGGTTGCTTGCTTTCTCGGCGCGTGAGCCCTCTCTTTCTTTTTGATAAAGACGGGCTGCGCCGAGGTCTGAGCATCGACAGACAACTTTTTAGAAATTTGGCCCAGTTTTTGTTTTTTGACTAAAGGGGGGAGGGATTTACATTTCGGAAGTATATTCTGTCGTACCGGTATGGCCCCTAGTACTTTTTGTTTGTTTGTCGAGTAGGGGTCAGGCTATAATCCAATATCTACAATTGAAAGAAAGAGTTAAAGTTCCAATTGGAAGCACTTATGGGGCCAGTGAGTGACATTTCTGCTTATTGCAGTCACCTCCGGGGTTCTTCGCACCTGGATAGTACCAGGACCCGTCGTGTCCCGGACTGCACTTAGGAATTAAAAAAAGGAAAAAAAATATCCCGAACCTGAGAAAAAACCACCTATATCTATAGGCGTCGTCCTCCTTTTGTTCGTTCATTCGTCGGGCGAGTAGAAAGTATCTCGACTGTATAGTCTTGGCTACTTCTAACTTCTATAGTGAGTGTCCATTCCGCTGTCGGTGTAGTTGTAGTTTGTATTGTACAAAATTGAAAACATGCCAAACAAACAAAGGCGATCAATCAGTAGTTGCCCTTCTCTGGCCTTCTCTGGCCTGATAAAAGAAGCAAACTCTCAAAGCTATAGTTCCCCTTGACACAAACACTATTCCTTCCTCAACTGGAACCCACTGTCAGAGATTGAGCGTAAGCATTTGATGCATGCGATATGCTGTTCAAAGTCAATTGAATAGCCTGACCTTTTATATTAGTTAATATGCTACGTGCTTGTTGTCATTAATTTTATGCTAATTATTTCATTTCCTGAAAAAAATTTACATGTGATAGCCTTTTTCTAGAACTGGTGGTTGCTAAAAGTTTCTTTTATGTTATTGAACTTTCAATAATTTTTTTTTTTGCATGTGGAAGCTTACTATCTGATTGGATATTACTAATATTTCTATTACTTTCCCTTATAACAGAAATATTTACACAAGGGGCATTCATTTTTCTCAACAGCTGCTGGTGATATCGCTGCTAGAAAGCAGGCTAGGGAAAGTGTGAAACAAATCCAGAATGACATTGTTAAAAAGGAATCTGTGGATGAGGAAATTGCAGACATGAAAATCCTCCGTTCCCTTATGAAACATATGTGGTTAAAAGATAACTCTGAGTTCTGTATGAGGGTGGTACTGGCATTTGGGCTTCTCGTTGGAGCGAAGGTGACAATCATGTTTAATTGGAATACTTTCTAGATGGCTCTTCGTGGATGTGTTTATTCCAGTTGCTTCTTGTTAATAAAAATTACTACTGCTGAGTAAACTCCCATTGTCAAGTAAAATTTGTATATATAGGAGGAAACCTCTTCAATTCTTGCTGATTAGATAAATGGATGCTTCTAGCAGTTCCAATTTCCTGAAGAATATTGTTTGGTTTATTATGATGTATACATCTTGCTTGCTTTTCTTAAGTGCATGCGTATTCCTCGTTGAACTTCTAGCATTTGTCCATGGAGAGACTAAGCCTCGCAAGTCACAAGTTAGTAGGTGGAACCTTTAAAAACATGCATTCTTAATTTGTCTATCTAGATTATTAATGAATTTCGGGTATGAAATGTTTATTATTCTAGATTTTGTTCCATTGTGATGTTTATGATAATTGAAATTTAATATCAGGTAATAAATGTTCAAGTACCTTTCTTGTTCAAGCTTGCTGTTGATTGGCTTTCAGCAATCACCAATTCCAGTGGTACAATGGCATCATTCAATGATGCAAATTCGACTCTGCTTGCGCTTTTTGTTAGCCCAGCAGCTGTTTTAGTTGGCTATGGAATAGCACGGGTTGGGGCATCAGCGTGCAATGGTACCCATCATGAAATGATCTTTAATATTTGTCTAGATATGATTTAATATATTTTTATATGCCAATGATATCGTCTTTAATTATATAACTTGTTCATGCATATATTATTGTGGCAATAACTTGTTGCATGTAATCATTATCCCTCAGAACTGCGGAATGCTGTGTTTTCTAAAGTAGCATTGAGGGCTATTCGCACTGTTTCTAAGAAGGTGCAGTTTTAAACCTCAGTGACCTTAACTCTCAGCATCAATTTTCATATGAGCTATTTTAGTTTATGAATGTAAGATATCATTTTTTCTGCCTATGTAAGTAGCCTGGATTTTTTTTTTCCAAACAATGAGCTTCATTATCAGAAGAATTATGCAATTTATTATGTTTAATCTGCTCATGGACGCTTAACCACTTCTATACTTGCTGTTCAGATTGTTATTATTATTTTTTATTGTCCCTAAAGATTAGCACTGGATTAGGGATTTCTATAAGCAACTAACCAATTCCTTCATGAGAAGCTGTCCTATCATGAAGCCCAATTTCTGTCCTAATTCATCACTACAATTTACAACTTGTGCCTTCATGGATAGAAATCAAGTACCTAATTCCTTTAGGTTTACTAACTCCTACTTTCCATCATCAAATCGACCAATCTTGAAAGATTGCAATATATCTTGAGGCCTGTTGATACTTGTGGATCATGTAGCATGAACATCTATCTTGGAGGCATGCTACATGTGGATCATGTAACATGCTCTATTGCCTGAAATTCTGCTCGAAGAAGTTAGGGACTTCTCCACTAGCAAAGAAAGAACATTAATTATAGAATTCCTAGCATTTGGATGAGTAGAGAACATCTATACATTTTTATATAACAACAAGATGCTTCTAATGAGTAGTTTTGTTGGTTGATTAATTGGTCACATACTCATGAAATGGGCTTGGTAATTTCAAGATATGACAAAATAATCCAATTCAATATAATAATAAGTACCCTGTATATTCTCTTATGTATTCTCTTATGACTCGAATCTTTAGTATTCTCTTATTTGTCACTTGTGTCTACTATTTAAGTAGATTGCCTTCGCCTATTGTCACTAACAAATTGAAAGAAACCTCACAACGGAAGAAAGGGGAGACTGCCTTGGCCTATTGTAACTAAGAAACTGAAAGAAACCTCACAACAGAAGAAAGGGGGGAGGAAAGAAGATGTCAAACAATTTATAGAGAAGACAAAGATAGCCCAAACTACGATTTAAACTTTAAAGTGAAAATTTGAATAAGGTTGTATGTTATCCATGCAAAACAACATTTTGCCCTAGGCTTTCAAAGTTGAGCCATCCACACAACCAGACTTCTATGTTAGTTTGCTCAAATGATGCTCTCTTTTCAAAAAGACATTACATTGCTCTCCATGTGGGTAGAACCATCACACAGTCGCAAATTTGCATGGATGTTCTCTTATGCAAACTTGATTGAAGTTAGGATCATGATATACCTTCTTAGGATATATACTCGTGCTCCATTATGTTCTTTTCCTTTATTGCCTTTTGTACATAATTGACATCATCTGTAATTGATACATATTGAGCATTACTAGAAAATGGGCATAGAGTCTATTTACATTGAACGAGTTACTTATAACTGATACTGTCACGCCTCGCTCCCTATATACGGTATACGAGCGTGTGTAGTAGGCACCGACAGCATATTCGGTTTGAATATGCTAAAGCCTCTGGTAGAATATCAATTTAATTGCCACAATAATACTTAATAATAATGGTAAAAAAATTTAACAAAAGTTTGACTTTTTATTAACTAGAATGGAGTTTAGATACAGTTGAAAGAATAACATGATACAACAAAACTAAATAAGAGGAAATAATAAAACTCTAACACTTGATTGGGCTTCAACCTGCTTTTCAAAGTACACTAGATCCTGTATTATCTCTGGTATGTCCATCGGCAAATCTGGACATGAATATTCAGGTCGTCAGATTGCGATCAAAATAATATATGTAAAAATAATTTAAAGAATATAAAAATATTATATTAATTGGTGACGATAATATTAACGGTTATAGATTAAGTCTGATGTCATCTGGTGCAATTATATTTATAAAAAGAATATATTTATGTAGAATATCATGTAATTGAAAAAAATAGCTGATAGGATATCACTATTTCGATTGTCTCCTGTACAGATCTAGGAAATTGTCATAGGATTGTCTAATGCTGAGTCGGACCTGCCGTCAGACAAATAGAAATAATCAGGTGTAATACTGCAAATCATCATGCGTCCATGGTATGCGAATATTCAGTTGTACAACTTAACAAGTTTATAGCCAAAACAATGTATATTTTCATCATTCAGTTTCTCTCCAAATCCAGTGTTATTTAAATATAGTCATATCAGGTCCAATTTTGGTTCTCGTAGTTTGTATATTATATTATGTGCAATATTCCAATTTAATTTTATTAGTTTGTTGACAGTATGATTCAAAGAGGTTCGATTTATACCTTATTAAATATATCTGCAGGGTAAACCACTGCATCTCAGGCTTTTCCGGCTGATTCTACCATAGAGGCCGACGATAGACAATAACTCCTCTCGAACACAGCTTACAACTTTTATTGTAGTGTGCTCTCCAAAGAGCAACTCTTCTCAAAAGGTGCTGAGTTGGGATTGCTGAGTTGGAATCCCATTCGTTCATTCTAAGGATTCTTGTCTTGTGGTTCCGGAGAATCCAGCTACAGGAGAACCAAGAACAGAGAGCTCTCTTCCTTTTTTCGACCGACTTTTTAGTCTTAAAAATGCTGATTTTATTTTAAGAATGAGTGATTGCCCTTCTCCGACCCTTACTGTCCAACCGGAGAACGGACAGCTAATGCGTTCCACTTATTGAACATGGTCTATAGCCGATCCGTGACCACTGGATGCCGAAGGCATCCTTGGGGTGATCTCGTAGTTCCTACGGAGTGGAGACGATGGGGTCGGTCCATGGATTTTTCGTTCTTTTGCCACATTTCGCTCAAAGCAAAGGGTTGAAGGGAGATAGTGCATCAGGCTATTCGCAAGGGTCAATTTGATCCTCTTCCCCAGGGATCCCAGATGATGGAACCCTAGGAGAGCTGCTGACTCCAACAATCGTCCATGTACAATCCATACTAGATCTGACCAATTATCCATCCTACCTCCTCTACTTTCTTGACATCCCATCCTTTTGTCACAGTAGAGTCTTTCAGTGGCATGTTTCGGTCCTCTTCCCCATTACTTAGAAAAAGTGATCAACCAGTTCAGGTACAAGATACAATAAAAGATATATTGATTTGAGATATTATAGAGATATCAGCCAGATAAGTGTATGGATACTGGGAGGTTTTCTATGTATCGCACGTTTCTTAATTAGAGAACCAGTATACAAGACAACTTGCCTAAACACCAATATAAAATGATATCGCAAACAGTATTGTTCCACGATTATAGCTTTTATGTGATTTATTAATATTGTATATATAATTATTCTAAAATCTAACTATGTGATTTAACATATTTAATAAATTAATAACAACAATCATAAGTAATTTATGAATTCCAAGACAATTTATAAAATAAACAATGTAATTGAACAACAATTATATAATATATCATGATTAGTGAGTCCAAAAAGGAACTCACTTGGATTTCGTTTCTCAATATCAATCAACGGAGTAATTTATAAATTGAAAATATTTTAAGAATATCAAAAATAGATTAATATAAACTTAGATGATTTTTAGAGAGTTTCCAGTAATTTTATAGCACACAAAAATTGATTTTAAGATTAAATAGTATTAATGGGTCTGAAATGTACAAATGGGTCTGGATCTATCTTATTGGGCCTATAAGATGGTTGATTTTTAAACCATTAGGGTTGTTGTATAGTGGGTAAGTTAACTTAAGATCCATTAGGATAATGTAAACCAATAAGAAAAAGAGATAGGTTTCATCGGCCTCAATAAATGAAGATCCAGTAGGAGGAAGAAGATGACTATTATTTGGCAAAGCTCCTACCATGAGAGCGCTGGCTCCGGTGGCGGCTCCGGCGAATTGCTTCGACGAGATGAGAGGGAGAGAATTTTAGAGTGTTTGGGTTTGTATTTGTTGAATTAAGAAGAGATGGATTTATATAGTGTTGGATTTTGGGAGTTAAGAATGGGAAGGGTTTGAGGATAATGGGGATTTATGTTTGGAATTAAAAATATAAATTTAATTTGGAGGTCTCATATGGTTAATTTATGGAGAAAATGAAAGGTTGGAGGTTGGAGAAATGAATGAGTTAGGAATCGAGAATATGAAAGGTTTGGGAGTTGAGAAGATGAAAGGTTTAGGAGTTAAAGAAGTGAAAGGTCATATTTATTATTTTGTTTATTTATTTTCTTTTATTTTATTATTTAGAAAATGAAAGGTCATTATTTTATTTTATTTTATTTATTTATGGTTAAAAGTTAAGGGTTATTCCAGATACGTATTGGGGGATTATAAATGGCATCAATTTTGCAAAGTAACCCAACTATTTACTAGCATTGAACCCCCTCTTTTTTGATCTTAATGCCTAATGACATACCCTTATGTAAGGGTGAGAAAAATTTTATTGTTGAAAAGCGTTAAATGTGTATCAACTTTATGCAAAAGAAAACCTCATAACCATGTACCTTATTTTTAGTATATGCACATGGTAGGGTGTGAAGATCCACAAGGTGAATAGAGGAAATAAGGGAGCAAGGTAGAGTTTTTACCATTGCAGGAAGAAACTTTCCTCTTGTGATGTCTAATATCTGTTAACCTCTCCATCTCTCCCACTTTATATATGTTTTGTTGGACTAAGGATATAAAATTTTTGTTTCATTTGAGGGTTTTTTCATATGCTTAGTTCAGTGTAAAAGCTTGCATGAGAGAATTGGAGAGGGAGCGACATTATATCGATTATTCTTTCCCTCATCAGTGAGATTACCTTTTCTGCTCAACAAAAAAAAAAATCAGGTATGTGTATGTGAGTGCATATGCCAATTAACAAGTTTACACTTTACACCTCATGAAATTGCACATTTGGTTGCTCATATCAATGATTTGAACCGTTCGTTGTGATCTTCGCATTGACAAACTCGTAGGATTCAAAAATTACACAGTTCAGGGATTTCTATCTTTATAGTTCGTCATTTGAAAGTGATTGCTATGTGGTTTGCGTACTGTGGGAATATTCCATTTAAGATTCACACAGTTTATCCTGATAAACTCAAATTTATTAGCCTACAAGTAAACCACCAAATGTCTTGGGCACATTGAACCCTTGAGTTAAGTGCTTGCAAGAAGTACTTTGTTTTGACTGTTAAAAAAAATGGTATTGTTTGCATGGCTTCAAATTGTCTACGCTATTTGGTTTTCTTTCTTTTAGGCTAATAATCTTATGTAGTTCAATGGGAACGGTTCAGATTGTCTATGGGATGGCCCATGGCAGAGTTCGCGTTAGATTGTGAACTGTTCTCATAGGAGTGGCTCCCTATATAATAATGGAGTGTAACTAAGAAGTTTAGATGTACCTATGAAAATGCATATTGGAATTTTGATACTGATGATTCTAATTGTTCCTGGTGATCTATACATGATTAAACCAGTTAGGAATTAGGATCAAATACTGCTTGGATTGAAATTTCTAGCCTATATATCCCATCATCCAAAAACGAATATCTAGTAATGGTCTTATAAGTTGGTTAGTTCTAGGATATGAAATTGCACGGTGCCTATTAGTTTGATGATGTATATATTACCATGAACTATTTGGACTGTAAAAATGGTAATATTGATAGTCCAGTAGGTATTCTCAATTTCTTATATGTTGGTGTATGCTACTTAGTTACATTACGTATGTGTATAATTCGGAGTTTACCATCCATTCATTAATATATTAATCATCATTTTAACTTACACCATGGTGTTTGTGGAAAAGTGTCAAATATCTCAGCATTTTACATACATAGTTGATGGATAGATATATCAATTTTTCTATGTAAAGTTGTGTGAAGAAATAGTTGTTTTACTATTGTTCTGTTTTAATTTTTCCTAATCATTATTATTATTATTCATCAACACATTTTGCACCTATTTGGAAAAAGAATATAGATTTAGATTTTGTTCCTGATTTCGTACTAAAATTTTGAGACTGGTAATTACTTTTGCAGGTGTTCTCACATTTGCACTCCCTTGATCTGGGATACCATTTGAGGTACTATTAGGCAACTTCAAGATTTATCTCATGTGAAGCTGATTGTCGTAAATTTTTCTGATTATGTGCTTTTATATTAAGTGGCAAGTCAAACAACGCAAGGTTACTAAGTTTATAATTCAATATTTCTATTTTTTTTTTTTTGCTAAGAACTATTTATAATTGCTTTTTGCTTAATTGTTATAATGTATTTTTACACTGATCAGAAGGGGAGCCTTGGCACAACGGTAAAGGTTGTCGCCATGTGATCTGGAGGTCACGGGTTCGAGTCGTGGAAACAGCCTCTTGCAGTAAAAAAGCAAGGTAAGGCTGCGTACAAAAGACCTAAGTGGTCCGACCCTTCCTCGGACCCCGTACATAGCGGAACCTTTGTAGCACCGTATTGCCCTTTATACTTTTACACTGATTGGATAATGCAGGGCATTATAGTACATTGCAGAGAAGATGTGTTAAATTACTTGGCTAACAAAACGAAAAAAATAAAATAAAAAACTAGCTAAAACTTTGACTATGTTGGTGCTCCTCCTTCTTCTTACTACTGATATGTTAGATCTTATAGAGTTAAAGACCAAAATGGGTTGTATTTTTTGACTTTAGGTTGCATTTGGTGGGAAGTCAGACATTCTTCACATGGCTTGGATGACTGGAAAGCATTGTAGCCGTAAAAATAGGGATCCAGCATTTGTGATGAAAAAGAGGGGTCAGCATTTGTGATGACTGCCTTAAATCAAAACACCATTGAAGGTTTCTAATGGCGATCACCAATCAGAGTTGATGTGAGTGGAAGCAAAAAAGATGAAATAAAAGAAAAACAGATTAGTTTGTCATCTCACCTCATGTGATTCTTCTGGTAGAATCTGCATTTGGTTGTATCTTTGCTATATAGGTTAGGAAAATACATTTAGAAACTAATGCAATAGGAAGCTAATACAATGACTAAGATAGATTAAGAAAATAATGGATTTGGAAACTAATCTGGTACTGTTATTCTTATCTCTCCTTGTCATCCTGGTGCATAGATATCAATCAGTCCCAGTTCGCTGCAAAGATTGCAATCAATCAGACCCAGTTTGTTACAACGATTGAAATCAATCAGTCCCAGTTTGTTACAAGGATTGAAATCAATCAGTCCCAGTTTGTTATAAAGATTGAATAATCCTTCTAAGACAAAACTAGTAAAAGAAATATCACCAACTGGATAATCTGTAGTAACTTTTGAAGGGACGATCTTCTCTTGCAAAACCATACTCTTGATAAAAATGACTGTCAACTTCAGTGCATTTACTACATTTGTGAAACACTGGATCATTGATAATATATGTGGCAACTTGCTTATCAGAATATATAGACGCCAATATCTATATATGCAAGAAGAAACTTAATCCATGTCATCTCACACGATGTGGTTCATAGCTCTGTATTCAGCTTCCCACTTGATTAGGCAACAACACTTGTTTTCTTACTTCTCCATGTAACCAAACACTACCAACAAGGTACTATACCCACTAATAGATTGTTTATCAAGAGGTTCACCTGCCCATTCAACATCATAAAAACCAACAGTACTTAAATAAAAGAAGTCTGATAAGTAAGCCCCTACCAGGAGCACATTTGATATATCTAACACCTTGACATGAAGCAATCCAGTGGAGCTGATGTAAATGCTGCTTGAATCTGCTTAAGGACATGTAAAAAAAGTAATTTCTAGACAAGTCACTGTCAAGTAGATAAATTTTCCAATCTGTCTTCTATATGGTCGGCATCTTTGACTCCCAAATTTTGATCAAATGAATATTCAAATCCATGACAGTGACAATTGTCATGCTTTTCTCAAGTAGATTAGTAAGATGTTTACTTTGAGACAAAGAAAGGCCTTTTGTCATCTAGCCACCTCTATCCCAAGAAAATACTTAAAAGTTATCCTTCATATGGAAATGAAACACTCACATAAGCCTGTAAATTTAGATCAAGAATACCTCGATGATCTTCTCCAATATCATTGACATGCACGTGCAAAAGGTACCTATAGATACATATCAGACAGATCAAATGACTAAAGAGTTCATTTGAGCCCATATTCTGCAACAACACTAATCAATGAAACTGAGCTTGTGGAGACTGATTCAGACCATTATTAACTTTATTAAGTCAACAAACATATTGAGACATCTGATTTCATAGCCAGTTGGTTGAACCATTTATACTTTTTAAACATCACACTGCAAGAATTTTTTTAGTATTTAGCTGATACAGTGACCAATGCTTGACTGCAACAACGGAAAGAAGAATCTGCTCCTAGGGCAAGTGTGCAATTCTGGGGAAAGTCTCAAAATAATCAACCTACCCAATGGCTACTAGCAGATTGTTTAATGGAGGCAAAGTAGCTAATTCTCAAGTTTGATTGCCATCTAAAGCAGCCATCTCATCATCCCTAGCAATCTAGCATTTTTCCATTCAGGATCCATCATAATATCAAGATAAGGATAACAACTACGGAAGACAAAATGCCAAGTAAAGCTTGAACTCTCAGAAGATAAATGAGAGAAAAGTATCACTTTATTAATAAATGTTTTAGTCAAGAAGTGGATACAAGAAGTGGATACTTTTTCGAAGAGCTATGGGAAAGGAAGTACATTGAGGGGGACGTGAGTTTATATTAGTCTTTGCACGACATTGATTATCTTTACGTGGTGGCTTCTTTGTTGTCGCTGGTACTAGTGGGACTAAAAAATGGAATATCTGAGACATTTGGTAAACTTTAACATTTATTGTCAAAGAAAGTTACATTTACACAAACCATATACAAGATTTAGGATTTGAAAAATGAAATCTTTTCTGTGTATGCAAACAGCCCAAAGGACACATTTGGTAGATCTTTGATCAAATCATGCCATTTTTTACAAAATATGCCCATAAGCCAATGCCTTTGCAGGTCAAGTCAAATACTGGCTAGTAGGACAACCACGTGTTGTGGTTTTGCCATTCAAACAGTAGATGAAATTCTATTCATCATGGAACAAGCTATGAAAATTGTTCACTATGAAAACACTTTGGTAAATGCATATAAATCATGATAGTTTGAGCAATATCAAGCAAGTGATGACCTTTTCTTCCACTACATTGTTTTAATGTGGTGCATGAGCATTATATTTTTGCAAAGAATGTTTTACATACTCTCAAGGCATTCTCAAATGGCAAAATTTTAATAGCATAGTCGCATTGGTTAACAATTTTTGTGAAATAATGGGAAATTGAATAAATATTTAGAATGAGCTTTCATTAGAAGCACCCAAGTCAAAGTAAGAGAAACTTGACACACTTCTTGCTCAAGTAGAACCGTAGATATCAATATTCCGAAAAGATATGGTTTGTTTTCATGAAAAGAAATAAAAGTCTGATGATTTGATTTTCTAATTGACAAGATTTGGGTTGCAACTGGTACACACAACTATCGACTTGATTCTAAAGTACGACTAAGCTAAAGTGTCATTGTCAAGCAGACTCAAGATGCAATAGTTATTGCGCCCACTTGAATTGATCGCCACATCATAGTTAATTGAACTTATCACACTCATATCCCACCATTCACCTCCTTCATATGAGGGTCTTAAATAACACTTGAGGAGAAATTTTTGGGCTCGTGGAACATAATTGGAACGGGATAAAATAGAAGAATTGAAATCAATGATATCCATTCCAATATTATAGTTTGAACTACCACTAGAAAACATAGTGGAAAGTTCATAAGAGGATGTTTGTAAGGTAGAACATAATGTTGATTTACCTGTCGTGTGAGAGTCGAGTCAATAATTCAAGAATTAAAAGGCAAATAAGCTATAAAAATATTTGGATTAATCAAAGTAGTTATATCTGATAAGTAAATACTTTGCCCTGGAGAGTAACATAAATATCGGCCTTAGTGTGTATGGAAGTAAAATCCTTATCAAGAGAGTGAGGAAACTGGATAAAGAGTCAATATTGTTTGTAAAATACTCTAGATATGCCCATGTAAGTTATGAAGCTCCCATCACTTGCAACTATATGATCAGTTTTGCAAGTACCAAAAAATAAGAACCACATGCAAAATTTTGACCATGTTCACCACCACAACCATTAGAAGGAAGACCTTTAATCTCAATCATGATAGGAAATTCCAATAAAATAAGAACTAGAATAAGAATTTTTTTGGCCACAAGTAATGTAGCTTTATAGTAAAGCACTTCTTTTCTTCAGATAGTGTGTGGCTATGGTTTAATAGATGGAGAAAGTGAGGTATAGAGAAAATTTGAGAAGAGAGGAACTAGAGATTGGAGGAGGAAGGGAGAGAGATTTTTAGATTTGGAACTAAGAAGACAATATTATATTAGGTGTACTAGAATTGATGATTTTGAAATCTTTGCGAGAAGTTGCTCTAATACCATGTTTTGGTAGGAAAGAGGCATCAAATACTTATCTGGGTTGTTCCTCTGATTTATGGATTAGAAAAATTCATTAGGGCCTCATTTGGACAAGAGTATGCACGAACTATGCCCTTGCTCTTGCCAAATATACAACATAGGAGTTAGTGAGTTGGCTAACATGAATAGTTTGGTATTTTGAAAAATAAATTATGCAAATAGCCCCTTACTTTTGTGGAGATAAGGAGTTACGTTTCCATCAAAAGTTGGGATTAGATAACTCTTAAGATATGTTTGGCAACAAAAGTTAGAATTCTTAACTCTGCTTTTAGAAGTTTAAAATTTCTACTCCCTAACTCTTGCCAAACAAGGGCTAGGAAACTAATACAAAGACAAAAATTAAACAAGAAACTAATAGATGTACAAATTAATCTAATATCTTTGTTACTTCACATTTCATAGGATGACCACGGCCTTACATTATCAACATAAGAAAATCCTACCACAGAGAACAATGGTTTGGATGTTCATCTCTTCGACATGATCTTTCTTATTAGGAACCATATGCACATGGATAGTTATATTTAAATATCCTAATTGGTATTACCCAATGGTTTATGGTGTCAGAAACGGCAATGTCGAAACGGCAATGTCGAACATATCAATAATATCAGATGTATCGGTAAAATATGTGTAATATTGGCAATTTATCAAGATTATCGCATCTATTTCTTATCGTATACCTTAAATCTAATACGATATTCACAATACGTAACAGTAAGGGCTGATATTTAAAACCTTTGTCTTGATAGTTCCCATGACTCAATGCCTTCTAAGAATACTTTTTTGTTTTCATTTGAGACAAAATGATTATTCACTGATTCCTATGTCCAGTTTATAGAGGCTAAGTTCATGGTGGCATTAATTCAAGGAGGCATGAACTTCTTTGGAATTCATTTGAGGGTTTTATTATAATTTATCTACATATACTGATAATCAGAAATATTTGAGATGCTTTTAAATTGGGAATATATGATAGCTGGGCATGATGGTCGTTGGTGTCTTCAACAGTTTACTGCATGTATCCATGAATTCCTACTTCCTAATATTGAGTGATTTTGATATGCCAACAAAGTCAAGATCTAGTTGATGTGAAATGTTATTAGACATGGTGCTTATTTGCGATCGGTTAGATGAACATATATACTGCTTTTGACTTGTAAAATAAAAAATTAAACCCCTTTCTTCTTAATGCAAATTTTCCTTCTATTATTGAAGGAAAAAAAAAAACCCTTTGCATTTCCCCATTTTTAGTGGTAAACAATAACTTCCTGTGTATCGTTATTACTATGACAAAGTATGCCCCTTACTCCTCTCATTGGTAATATGTTTATCATTTAACACAGACTTGAGGGGGTTGGTATTCAGATGAAGAGCAACAAAGTCATCAAAGCACCTATTTGCTCCAAATATTAAACTGTTATGGTAGTCTGAAATGTTTCGGGAAGTGACTTTCTCTAGGACTTAGAAGTATGATGATGCTATTCTACGCTGTAGTCTAAAAAATACCTGCATAGAATTTATGGCAGAAGGTTGCCTTCATGGAATGCAACTCGTGAATGTATGAGAATGAAAAAGATTTCAACCAATAATATAATCTGAAATAAACTGAACCATGCATTATATATGTTGATAATGCTAAAAAATTGTGAAAAATTCCAATTGAATTAGCCAATATGTTGATTCTGTTTATAAATATGAAATTTTATTTCCTTTGTTTCTTATCCAGTGTTAAACCTGTCATTCAGCTTGCTCATAACTCATAAGTAGCTCTAAATGATATGGTGTATATATTATATGGAGTCTATTGATCTAGCAGTGTCTGTCTAGACCATGTTTGCTTTGAGTTTATATGACTTTACTCGTTTCTGATGGTTTATAAGTCCAGTCGTCAAACAGGGGCTTTGAATCGAATAATTGACCGAGGCAGTCGAGCAATTAACTTTATTCTGTCATCAATGATATTCAATGTCGCACCTACCATACTTGAGGTATTTTTTTTGTTTCTTGTTTATTTTTCTTTTCAACACTTAATATTCTTTCTTGTGCTATGTATAATGTAGTTTACTATAGATAATAATCTAATGCTCGTCTTGAATTTTATTATTTTCCTATGTTCTAAAGTAATATTTCAGTATCTGGGTTTTGAGTCATTTTCTGTGATCTCTCTCTCTCTCTCTCTCACACACACACACACACAGAGAGAGAGGGAGAGAGAGAGACACACACACAGAGTTATTCTTTTGTTATATGTCATTAAACTAGCTGTAGAACTTTGATTCCTCTTCATTTGCAGATTGCAATGGTATCTGGTATTCTTGCATACAGTTTTGGTGCTTCTTTTGCATGGATCACTTCTCTGTCTGTTGCTGCATATGTTGCCTTTACTTTAGTCGTCACACAGGTATGATGGTCAGAGACTCAGAATACAATCTTTCACTTTGCTAGTAAGTTTTAGTTTTGTTTGCTATTTGTGATGCCAGTTATAATTCATAGTTGCTTTGTCTCTGCACATATTGCAGTGATCAGTAACCTTTTCTTGCAAGTTTAAATCACTTCAGTGCTACTTAATATACTTAATAATCTTTTCTGGTATTTTTTCAGTGGCGAACTAAGTTTAGGCGGGCCATGAATAAAGCCGACAATGATGCAAGTTCAAGAGCAATTGATTCGCTGCTAAACTATGAGGTGATTTGTAGGATCCCTTATGGTTGTTGATATTCTCACGATCTTTTGTATTCAGCTATATACTGGTTTTTCTTTCTCATGCTATGTCTTGTCTCTTGTGATATTTACCAGACTGTGAAGTATTTCAACAACGAGGCATATGAAGTCACAAAATATGATGTATATCTAAAAAGTAAGTTGTTTAACCTATCAGAGTTTTTGATATATGCTTCTAAACCACAGCTTGATATGGTTTTAGTTATTTGCTCATGTATATGTGCCAGTTAGCTAGTTTATTCTACTATTTTTCTCAGTTGTTTTCTTCTCGTATCAATTTGTTTGGAGCATTGATGACTAAGGTTTAGGGATTCTGTTGCTAATAATTCATTTTAAATTTTAGACAAAACCTCTAAAAACCAAAATGATGAGTGAATATAAATCTACCAACATGTAAATACCATAAGCCAGTATTGGAAAGTTGATCCTCCCTATTAAACAGAGATATGCATGACCAAATCTAATAACTAGTTGTCTAAGAACATGCCATGTTGTAAAATCTCTATCTTCTATTGTCTTATATAACAAGTTGGCAATTAGGCCTTCACTACATATTTTCCTTTAGATAAGTGATGGCACAAAACATATTGTTTATATGAAATAGTTGGCAATGGGTTATATATTTTCCTTTAATGAACTGAATGTTGGCATTAAAAAAATTGTTTACTTTATAGAAAGTGTTGGGAATAAGTCTTCACTTGATTGGTTAGCATTCAGATTAACTCAAAACTACTATTGTTTGATAATAATACACTGTTTATTTCTAACTGAAAGCAGTTCTAAATTATTTAGAACCTTTGACAAACCCAATTTACCTTTTACTAGGGCATAGCTCTTCGTCTTGCAGTCCTACACCATCTTAGTTGATTCATTACTTCATCTTTGTCAGTGTCCTAACATTTTTAAATATACTCGCCTCTATTTATCTTTCCTAGTATGCTTGTATAATGTTCCATTATTTTATATATTCTTCTTTTCATAGTCACTTATTATTAATAAATTAATTGATATACCACATAAACAAGGACATCTATTTAGTTTGATGTTTAAGAAACATTACAGAATGCCATACGAAAAATGTCTCCATCAATGTTGAAACTAGTGATAAAATAGTGATAACATATATTGTAAGATTACATTGCATATAACTTAGTACATAATGTAGATTACGTGAATTTTGATTTATTTAATTAAAATAAATAAAACTATACAGTAATCTTCATAAATTGGAAAATAATTTAAAATTCTAAGAAATATGTAAATAAATTCTAAAACTAATACAAGCTATTCTATCAAGTTTATTCTTATAAATTATTATAACTTCACGCATAATAAGCATATAAATAATAATACTAAGTTGTGGCTGAGTTCTTAGTTACTCGAAGAATCACAATCATGAATCGATAGAGGTCTCGAGAGAGGAGAAAGCTATCATGGAGAGCTTGTAGTAGGGAGAGAGTCTGAGAGAGGGTCATGGCTAAAATTTTCGTTGTTGTCGAATGTGCGGTTGTTGCTGGAGGACTAATGAGAGGAGAGAGGGACTAAAACTCGATAGAGGAGATGGCTGGTGGCACGATATTGTGATAGCAAAATCAAATCACCGTCCTAGTTTAATTGGATTTAAAAAGCGTTTTCGCTGGTTGCCAGGGTTTCACCTCTTGTGAAGAGAGTTTGGGGAGAAAGAGTATATGACTCCCTTTAAAATAATGAAAATAAGCAGTTACATTACGTTATAAAGTAATGTAAAGCAATGATATTATTTTAAGTTTAATGCTGGGTTAATTGAGTCAAGTGTTAAACGAGGTTGTTGTTAGAATTAGATTATTATATTGTATTTGGGTTTAGTTTGAGTTTAGTAGCATATTGCCTGTTGAGTGGCTTGTATGGAATTGAGAGGTCTATAAATATATATATATATATATATATCCTCTGACTTATAATAATATAAAGATTGACTTTTGGTTCTATTTCTTGACATGGTATCAAAGCATGGTTTGAGGTTCTGACTACCTTATCAATGTTAACTATCCACTCAAAAAAAAAGGAGGAACCCTAAAATACCTGCTGCCGCCTTCTCCGACTCGAGCAAACTCTAGCATTCAAAGAAATCCGAAGTTCTGGAGCCTTCACAAGCGGACTCAAGCGAACTCTCTGCTCCTGTTCTGAACTTGAGCGAACGCTGCAATTTCGCGCCTTCTGGAGATCAGCCTCCTCTCTCTCCCGTGAACGCTCAACAGTAAGATTTTATTTTCCGAAGCTTCTCTCCCTCCTGCTTAATTTTTTCTATTCAATGCTGAATAGAGAGATTTTATTTTGGATCCTTGCTTCTGAAGAACTTCAACACCAAACTAGTAGCTATTTTATTTTGGAACCTTGATAGCAAGCCCTAACTCCTCCCAATCTTCACCAACTTCATCGTTGCTCGGGCTTTCACCTTGCTGCGGATTCAGTTCCAGAAACCAATGAGAAACCAAATTCTGCTTCTCAGTTAGTTGGGTTCTCAACCAGAAACCAAATTCACCTTGCTGTAAGGTTTCAGAGACAAGAAGTATCAAAAATCATCCACACTACTCTATAAGTTGGATTCTCAATTTTCTTATGGTATCATCCACTTCAAGTCATCTAACTGCTGCTAGTTCTCCTACTTTAATAGCTGAGAATTTATATCCAATAAACCTTAATGCTACAACTGTTAAGTTGAATGTAATAATTATCTTTTATAGGCTCAGTCATTCAGGGTATTTGTTGGTGCTCAACAAAAAATTCAGCATTTACTGAATGATCCACCAAATGAAAACGATCCTATCTATTTTGATTAGCTTATTAATGACTGTTGCGTGATTATATGACTTCTTAATAGTATGGAAGAAAAAGTAAATTTAGGTGTTATGTTCTTGAAAACTACAAAAGAAATCTGGGACATCCATAAAGAAATATATGGAAAAAAAAAATATATCATGTGTATTTGAACTGTATAAGCACTAGTTTACTCTCTAACAAGACAAAATATCTATATCCGAGTACTATTTTACTTTATGAGGCATATTGGATGAGTTTAAGGTTCACCAACCACTGGTTATATGTCTTAAGATCTTGAGACAATATTGTTAAGATCTCACTGTTATCAAATTTCTTTTAGGTTTGGATTCTTCTTTACTGACCCAATTGAGGGGGCAAATTCTTATTAGTCATAGTATTCCATACACTGACAGTGACGTATTCTCGAGTCCTTCGTATTTCTACTGGATTTACTACATTAACAACTCAAAACCTTGACACTAATGACCATTTTGCCTTATTTTCTGGTCGGGGACGAGGCCGTGGTCACGGTCGTGACTCAGGGGAGGCCATGGTTGTGGTGGCTATGGTGGTTGAGACTCCGATGGTGGACGAGAATCCCGTGAATGTGATTACTATATCAGAAAAAATCATACTTCTGCATATTGTTGGGAGAAGTATGGAAAATAAGAATGGGTACAAGCTGTGCCTAGTAACTATTCAACTGGATCTTCTAATTCTTTTAATGTACCTACAACAAAAGATATTTTATCGACAATAAATTCTGTTAGCACTTCGATAATTTCAGTGATAGTTCATATTCCACAAGTTGAACTTGACTAGCTTCTCCGGCTTCAATCTACTGTGGCTGGTTCTCATGTTACTGATGCATCCTTATTAGGTAATGATGTTCACATCGCTTTCTTTAGCCAATCATGGGTTATCTATTCTGGAGCTTCCTCCCATATGACAAGCATTAGAAACAAGTTTGTCTCACTATTTTTTTCAGATAAATATCCTCCTGTCCATATTATTGATGGTTCCTCTTCTTTGGTAGTTGGTGATAGAATAGTTTATGCTACCAATTCATTAATTCTTGATAATATTTTATTTGTTCCCAGTTTTCTTGTTAGTCTATTATCTATTAGCTAAATTACCAAAAATAACAATTGTTCTATAACATTCTTTCCTACTTACTATATTTTTCAAAACCTCTAGACTTGGATGAGAATTGGTACGGATCATGAGCAATGAGGGATGTACTATCTAGATGAGACATCACCTACAGGGTTTGCTGATTGTTCATCTGATTCCTTTTTATAGTGACATCAATACCTTAAACATCCTTCGCTTAAGAGTTTTGGTCTTGTTATACCCACTGTGTCATGTATATCTAAGTTAAATTGTGAGTCATGTGAGCTAGGTAAATATCACCGAGCCTCATATCCAAGTCAAGTCAATCAACGTAGTCGTTTTCCATTTGAGTTAGTCCATTCTGATGTTTGGGGTTCTTGTCGTTTTCCCTCTTTTAAGGGTTTTACATATTTTTTTTATTTGTGGATGATTTCTCTCGCATGATATAGATATATTTATTAAGAGATAGGTCTGCTGTTTCTAGTATAATTGAACTATTTTATAAAAAAAAATAAAAAAATCAATTTTCTACGCATGGGAAGACATGGAAAGATCGAAATATTTTTTTGGAATTGAGATACCTTATCATAAATATGAGTTATTTCTTTTTCAGAGGAAGTATGCACTAGATCTCTTGGAAGAGACCGGTCATCTTGGGTGTAAACCTGTTAATACTTCAATAGAGTTAGATTTAGATGTATGGAGTGAAGATATTATTTTGTATAAGAATGTCAAGTAGTATAGGAGAATGGTTGGTAAGTTTATCTATCTCACAGTCACTAGACCTGATATTTCTTTTACTGTTGGGTTACTAAGTCAGTTTATGCATAAATCAAGGGACATACACTAGAAAGCTCTCCTGGAAAGGGGTTGTTTTATTAAAAATATGGACATGCTAAAATCTCTGCTTTTTCAGATGCTGGATATGCAGGAGACAGAAAGACAACCATTTGTTTAGCATTAATGTGTGGACCCCACCCTTTACTTCCCTCTTCTCCACATGCGTGCTTGTGTCATCATATAGAATTGCTATTTCATGATCCCGCCTCCATTTCACAAGAGCCTCCCCTCTCATGGGACCTACATCCCATGCCAATGTGTACTTCGAATTGTAGAGAAGCATGCACGTGTGCATGCTCCAAGCAGGTGGATCCTACTTGACTCTTCATGAAAAGGAAAACTTGCCCTTCAGTAGCGGGTGGGCCCCGTTGTATTGAAGAAGCTTTTTACCCAATTTGTTTCTTTATCGAGACTCGTTTAAAGCACGGTTCAAGTCTGATTTGAGTCCAGTTCTAGACAGATTTGAGGTGTTACACTTTTTGGGCACTTCCTAAACTTTTGATCTGCATTTTTTTAAAATTTTGAGTTTTTCTCCATGTAACTTGTATTTTGCTGTTGATACATTTGCTTCGATTGTGATCCTAAAGATGTTAAGTGTGATATATATAATGCTAGCTCGGTATTTCATGGTTTTGAATGATTTATATGGTTACGAAGATTGAGAGGGTCATATTGAAACTTTAATTTCCTCTAGTATCTAAAAAGAAATATTTCTATGCACAAATGGAGTTGGTTGGAAAACCTTTTTTCGATAGAAGACAACTATAATCTTGCGATGTCTTCTTCATGAATGGTATATGCTTCGCACCTTTGTCAGATTAATTAATTAAACTCTTGTCTGTTTCATCTAAGCCTAAGGTTGATTAAGAGTTGAACCGGAGCCTCATAAATAGATTAAAGTAGATTTACAAGAATGGGAACCACAATCCACATTGGAAAAGGAGACAGAGTCCAAGGTAGAATTTAATACATAGAGTTTGAAATCCTCGTCAAGCCTGACAACCAGACTTCCCAGCTTTGAGCCGGTTTTAGATGTCCTTGATAAGTTAGAGCTAGAAGTTGATGAGCCACTGTTATTACTCGAAAAAACTTCTTTACAGCTTACAAAAGTTTCTGAGCCTCTTATTATGACATCTGGAAATCTTCCAATGGAACCAACTGTTATAGTATTGTTCTTTTTGCCAATCCCATGGGATTGCCTATTATCTACAACTCTTTTCAAATCTTTTTATTACAGTAGACAAAGTTGCAGGAGATCACATTTTCTATGGTACAACTACTAGTTCGACCATATCAACTTTATGTTTAGACATTGCATTTCACTTTTCCATATCTCAATAGATTTCAAGAAAGAATCGCTTCCACCACCTATGAATTTGATATCCTTTGGGATCCTGGCATAAGTCAAATTTTCTATGAGAAACATTTTGATTCTTTTACATGTACAATTCTTGAATCACTGTCTACTTTTGCTAATCTGGTATGGAAGTTAGTTCCACCTTCGTCACCTTGGCTCAGAATAGAAAATTATGTGCCTATTTCTCGACCACACCATGGACGGATTGAAATATTTCATTTGAGGAGACTTGAGAGTTCAACATACAAATATTTGATAGTTATTATAACAACATTTACTAGAGATAAATGCTTAAAAGACGGAGAATGATGAAGACATCAAATGGCCAGGATTAGGCTAAGATTTTATTTTATTAGATTAGTTTTATTTTATAATTAACTACAGAAGCTATCTTTGTATTGTTACGGGTGTATCACTGATAACCCTTTATAAAAATTTTCGTGGAGAGACCCCCAATAGGTAGTATAGTGTAATAAAATTTGTTATTTTTTGTTACCCTCATACCTCCTATTAAGGGGTCTCTTTGCGAAAAAAGTTCTCTAAAGGGTATTGGTGATACACCCCTAATAATATAGTGGTAGTTGTTACAATTAACCCTTTATTTTATTAGATACTTTTAGATTTTATTGAGATTTGAAATTTTTGTTGTTTTTGTTTAATCCTATATCGGTTATTATGTGGAACTCTTATTTTTAGTTATTTTCTTAAAGACCCTTCAAGTTGATCAATAAAATCAGAGAATGATTTGGTGAAAAATTCTTATGCAAGATTCCATAACGGCCATTAGATTAGAGTAGTTTAGATTAGATAAGGTTATCGCTTTTCTTATAATTGTAATTCATCTCCAAATTCGGAAAATCTTAGTTCATCCAAATCTCCAAATTTCACCTTAAAAATCCAAATTGCTTCGGTTCCCATTAGACTTGCTAATAAAATCAAATATTTCTTCATGAATTCGTTTAAAGTGGTTGAAAGATCAGCAGGGTAGATTACTAAATCATTCTTTAAATCTCTTATTGTAAATTTGTTGAGAGAGGGTGAACGATCACCTTGGTGCCAAGGCTTGAATTTATTTTTGTCTTGTTTGTTTATTTTCCTAGAAATTTCTAGTTCTCCATTTCTCCAAATCCATCACAAAACCCTAAAGTTCTCATCATTACTGAATCAAATTGGTATCAAGAGCTTAAAGAATCCATCTCCTTTTTTTCCCTCCATTTTCCCTTCTTTTTTTGTTTTAATTTTACCTTTTAATTTTTTTTTCTTTTTTCCCAATTTCTTTTCTTGTTTCTATTAACAACTTCTTCCATCTTCTTTTTGCTTTTATTTTATTTTGAATTTTTAGTTTCAAAAGAAAGTTTCAGTGGAAAAATTTAAAAAAGGATAAAAATAAGTTGAAAAAAGAAAACAAAAAATAGTGGGAAAAAAGATAAGGAAAATAAAAAAATTAAAATTTTCAGCAGCTGCCCTTTGCTGTCCTCCATATCGACGCTGCTGTTGATCGACTTTTTCGAATCGTCGACACCAAAATTAACATCTCGATAACAACAACCATTTTCAATATTATCATTATCGACATAGTCATGAATTTAAAAAAAAAAAAGAATGTCACCAAGTAACGTTGCTTCACCATCATCATTAAAGTTTAGCAGTCTCCAATTGTTGATCATCACCACCAACTTTTCCACACTCTAGTCTGCATCTTGGACCTGCATTGTAGCAACAACTGTCGATAATAGCTAGCAGCCGTGGAAGAATTCTCGTTAGCCATTCGATGCAACTAGAGCTTCCTTCCGATCTCATCGGACTCCATTGTCATAGCTGGTAGGTTGCTAATCCCTCGCCATTGTTGTTTCGCCCCAAATCAGCCTTCACCAACTGCCCTTCCCTGCTGATTTGTAATCACCATCCTCCCTATACTGTTGATAAAATACTTAGTTTTGGAGCTTTTTAAAATCTGACCCAGCATGACTTTGGTTTTAACTTTCAAGAGGGTTGCAGTCAGCGGCGTGGACCTGACCAACTAGTTATTAGATAAACCCATAAGGGTTGTTTGGTAATTGGAGCACATTTCATGTCCGATTCAATCCATTGTAATTCTTGGATATTTTCAAAGCTTGCATTTTGATTTAGAGTTAATTCTCTGGGGGATTTTACTTTTGTGGTCAATAGCTACATTGATGATGATGTAGAAAATAGAACATGATATATGTATGAATATGATGCTTTCCTAGGTTTTAGGGGTTTTAATTATTGTTATGGATATGAGGATCGAGAGAGTCATCTTGAAGATTTTTTCAGTTATTTTCTTCCAACATTTGAAATTAAGTGTTTTTGTGCTGGGCACAAGTTGATTGGAGAAGTTTATTCTTCGAGCAAATAAACTTATAAATTTTGTCGAGATTGATCTCTCTTACAAGATTGCCTTCATCTTTGGTAATGCTCCAAACCTTCTGTCTTAGCCTAAGGTTGAGCAAGAACCCGAGCCTAAACATCAGACAGGGAAGGGGATATGCAAGAATTAAAGTAGGACAGAACACAAGATGAAATCTAGAATACAATTTGACTAAGTCCAGAGCCTAATATCCTTGTCGAGCTTGGCGATAAGACTTTTCCGCCCGACTCTCATCTAGAAGTTTTTGATGGATCTGAGCTCGAAGTTATTGTTGAATTACTGTTATTGATAGAAGATAGCTTCTTGCATCTTATAGGAGTCACGAAGCCCTTCATTGAGACCTTCGGAGATTTTTAGCGAAACTAAGTTGGAAGATATTAGCTTTTCACCAATTCTGAATTTTCCTGTGTCTATGAAATTACTGGATGTCTATGATTCATTTCTAGTCCCTTTGTCACAAGAGGCAAATTAATAGGAGATCAAACTTCTAATGGAGCAAGATACAATGAAGCCCATTCAATGATAGGAATATCATGATGTACGTTACATATTTAGTTGCTATTAATGTTTTCTGCCTTTTTGGAGTTATCATCGGCTGCAATTTATTCATCAAAGAGATCAGTTCCACCTCCACCACCTTAACTCTGACTTAATGCATGGAGTAAGATACAATGAAGCCCGTTCAATGATATGAATATCATGATGTACGTTACATATTCAGTTGCTATTAATGTCATCTGCCTTTTCGGAGTTATCATCGGCTGCAATTTATTCATCAAAGAGACCAATTCCATCTCCACCACCTTAATTCTGACTTAATGCATGAATGTCAGTTCCATGACCACTACCATAGGTAGATTAAGATGTTTTGTATGAGAAAATTGATCAGTTCAACCCAACGATATGTAACACTTATTATTTTCGTATTCGTCGGAGATGAATATTTTGAAGCCAAAGAGAATTGATGGGGATATTAAATGGTATGAGCAATTAGTGATTAGTTGGTCTATTTACTTTTCATTTATTTGGACTCAGTTTCTAGGGACTTTTAGTTTTGCATACATTGTGCATGTAATTTGTTTATAAATAAGTTATTTAGACTTTTGATGGGATAAAATGAGATTTTTTATTAACATATCCTTTATTCAGCATTGTGACTTGTTAACAAAATCAAATCTCTCTATGGATTTGTCGAAAGTGGGTGAGAGATCATGATTACTGAATCAATCCCTAAATCGTGGATTAATTGAGAGTGGACGAGCGATCACCTGGGTGTGGAGGCCCAAATCTATCCTTATTTTGTTTTTATTTATTTTCCTAAAAATTTCTAGTTCTTTTCCATTTCTTCAAATCCACCACAAAACCTTAAGAGTCTCTTTTGGACTGCATCACGTATGCAAATGGACACACATAACACACACACACACACAAACATATACACAAATGTATGCATATACAGTGTGTTAGATATCTGTTAGGCACGGTAGCACATGTGCACCTTATACAGTTTCACGATGTTATAATCTGTCATGCAAGTTTAACCTCCAGCTGTGAACTAGATAATAATTTCTTACAGAGATGTTCCTTTTCTCCATGATCTATATATAGACTAAGGAATTAAGGACAGCAGTTTTACATAAAAGCTTCGGTGATGTCCATTGCTTGCAAATTTTACATCTGAATGTTTTTCAACAATTGCATCAAATTATGCACAAATTTCATTTATTAAATCTCTGGCATACAATGCATGTATCACTGTGACGTTCCATGTGAAATTGATATCGGGATGTTGCTGTGGCCGATATTTTTTCTAGTAGGCTTATGCCACTCAGTTAATTCAATTGTTTTGCATGTAGGCTTACATCACACAGTTAATTTAATTGTTTTGTATGTATTACAGTAGTGTACATGTTGGATGCATGAAGATTTCTCCATTTATTTTATTTTACTGAAACCTGTGTAACACTGTCTGGATGTGACACAACATGGATATGTAGACATGCAGTTCTTAGAGCCTCATTCATATGGCATATGCATATATTCACATGCGTAATGTGTGATCTTGCTTGCTTCAAGCATGAATATCTATGTATCTGCATGGAAAATCCTTAAATCACTTAAAACATGGCATGGAACCAATAAAGAACCATTCTCTGTAAAATTTCTATCATGACATTAACAATGGTATATGATAATTTAACTAAAATGTCATTCATTTAAACTGTTAGAGCGAATAAAATTCAAATACATATTGGTTTTTAAAATAAAACATAGTAAAAAAAAACATAGCACAGTGTGTGTTCAAGTTTATTAAGAAGTGTTCAGAAATGGTCAAGAAGGATTTCAACAGTGTCCACAGTTTTGACATATTATAATATTATTATCATGGACAGCATTCCAGAAGCATCTGCTTTATATAGAAGGAACATTCAGGAAGTGCCCTCTAGTATATTGTTTGTGTTTCCAGCTTCATAATAGAAGTATCCATAATACCTAGTTGCAACCTTATCTGGACATTTAAGTTAATGTTTTTCTTTATAGACCTTGCATTATCAATAAAGCTTTGCAAAACTTCTGGATATGTTGGTTTATCAGCTGATACATGAACATCTTATTTTTTAGGATATGAGGATGCTGCTTTGAAAACCCAAAGCAGTCTTGCATTTTTGAACTTTGGGCAGAATGTAATTTTTAGCACAGCTTTGTCGGGAGCAATGGTCTTGAGTTCATATGGCATAATGAGTGGTGCTATGACTGTTGGTGATTTGGTAATTTTCTTTGTTAATATCTTATATGGCATTTATTATCTCACATCAATCAATAAGCAGGAAATTTTTCATGTAGATGATTAGATCTTTTACCTGAACAATAAGGTATAGTAAATACTGCTTAAGAATGAAGCAAAGTAGTCTTCGTATTAGCTAAACTGCATAAAGATTCTGAATTCTTGTCACTGGAGCTTTTTTAGTTCTTATGTTGAAACATAACATTGCTGACAGGAGGTTATTAACAAGACACATTTAGTTATCCTTGTCTCCTCTATTCTACTTTTATTTCCATTTGGATTCAGTTTTGCATTAGTTAATTTCTTTAAAGAAATATAGTAATTGTAATCTGAATAGTTAAATGGATTACTAGACATGGTTCTGTGTATAGGTAATAAATATTTAGAAAATCTTGTAGTTAGATGGAAATTACCTAATATTCAAAATTTTAAACAGATTCATAAAGTTAGTTGATAACTAGCAAACTTTTAAGGCAAGGAGATACGATTAAACTGAGCAAACAAAATGATTGGAAGAGTATAAAAAATGAGAAAGTCCTCTTTTACAATAACTCTAGATTTGAGTACTTCATGGTCTTTGATGACAGCCTATAGAGTGTGGTGTAATGCCCCATTTTTCGGAGAGATATGGAAACGGAGTGCGTTACCGGCGGGCACATATAAGTTGACGTGCACGAGGCCTATAAGTATGTAAAAACAGAAATGAATTGAACTAAATACTAGTTATCTACTAGGATCTTAAACGTTAGTCTACTGCCATATAAAAGAGAAAATATACATGTCTAAAACAGAAAGCAATAATTAGGTACTGATACAGAAGTTGGGAATTAAGCCCTCAAAAGAGGTATACATACCAAACCCAAAAATACAAAAAGTGGAGGCCTAAGAATCTACTGCTGCTCGACCTGCTCCAGAAAGTACGGGTTGTGCGATGGCGGATCCTCGCTCACATGCTCAGTACCTGAGCGTGTGGAGAAGCTCAGGGTCAAATCCGGCAAGTAAAACAATAAAAGGTAGGGAGTTATAATATAAACAAATAAGTAAGATATGAGTATGGATATGAAAGTATGCGCATGTGTGAAAAACATTAAACGATCAAGTAACAATATCAAGCAGAGATATACATGCATATAAGTCTAAGTTAACATCTTATTTTAATTTATATTTGAATTAACTGGTGAAGAAATAAACCTGTATCGTGAAAGTACCCGTGCACACCGGGACCCGGCCAAGATGCTGGCACTGAACCAGCCGTGCCGCTAAGCACTTAAGCAGATACCGATTACTGAGTAATCGGTCGTCCCATCAACATGGACTAAACAAGAGATGATGGCTCAGTACCATCTAGGCGCCCCCGCGGATGGGCCCCTATTTCGCTTGCGCAACCTATCCTAAACCTTTCACGATACAATATTTGTCCACCCTTTAGTTCTCCCATAACCCAAGATTTAAGTTATTTTACATGCAAATCAATCCGGAATATGATAAACTAATCATGTCAAGATTAATACATATACATGTCTAGTAACAAGGAAGATATGGTCCATGTCAAAATCAAGTTAACAGGCAAGTTAGGATCCATGACACCATCAAGACATGTGTATATACTAACAAGGAAAATCCGGAATATTTTCATATATTTTGTACAAGTAATTAGTATGTATATGTCAAAGTAAATATGATGGAATGTCAAAATCAAGTTAACAGGCAAGTCAAGATTCATGACACTATGAAGACGTGTATGTACTAATAAGGAAAATGCGGGATAATTTCGTATATGTTGTACAAGTAACTAGTATGTATGTGTCAATGCAAATATGATGGAGTATAGAATGTTATAATGAATGTTATGAAAATGATCATGTATGTAAACTACACATAAATACAAGTATACATATAAATACGTATGTGAGTATTAAGATGTAAAGATACCTAGGATGATCATATATGTGAATCATGCATATACAATTATGCATATAAACACATATATAATTTAATGTATGTTGTACAAGTTACTAGTATGTATATGTTAAGGCAAGCATGATAGTCATAGAATATTAAAATGTGTTATGCAAATAATGATCATGTATGTAAACCACGCAATACAATTATGCATATAAACACATTAGGCAAGTGGGTACTAAATTTGTAAGGATAGGAATTAAATAGGCTTAACACTTTTATAACAATTAGTTTAACAATATATTGATTTTCTAAATTCTAGTATGATTTCATAGTATGGAAAGTTGCAAATTTGTTAAATCTTAGACATGTATATATATATATATATATATATATATATATATTTAAACATGGATTAGTATAAAAAGAATTATAACCTAACATAATATCTCGTATGAAAGAAATATTTTAACAATTTAGTGTAGAAACTTATTTATTTGAAATGTTCTTTTTAAAACATGATTATGAATACATACATATATATATATATACCTATGTTCTAATGGCAAGTGGAAAATGATTTAAAAATCATTGCATTATATATAAAGAACTTATATGGAAAATTCAAATGTATATCCAAACATGATGAATATTCATAAAGGTAGTATTTTTATAATTTAAAAATAAAGCATATAGTTTAACTTTACAACTTGTAGTTTAAGAATGGAGATTATAAATAAAATGATAAATTCGATATATAAACATAGGGTAAAGTATAAAAAATCATATTTTTATTTTTCTAGAATAATCACAGAGATTTTTGTATAGAGATATTATGTTTTTAAGTTTTAACAAATCAAGATTCTAAATTAACCATAAACAATTAGAATTAGAAATAAAACATGAGAGGGGATGCGATTTTACTTGCCTTGATGGGTACGAAGATAAGCCTATTTTGAGACTAAATAATTTCTTCTTCTTTTCTTCTTCTTCTCTTTTCTTCTTCTCTTTTTTCTTCTCTTGAGTTGGAGTAAAAAATATAAAAGGAAGAGATGAATGAAAAATGTAGGAGAGAAAACAAATGAAAGGATGGGAAGAAAAAGATATAATAAATGAGGGATATGGAGGATTAGATGATGGTTTGTCATGCTTGTCCAAAGGACAAGCATGATAAAGTAAGGTATGGGTGAATAAAACAAAATAGGTATAGGATAAATGAATACTAATAATAGGTTATTAGAGTTGCTTAAGATTATAATTTCAAATTAAACTAATCCAAAAAAAAGTCAAACTTTATTTTTACAAGTCAAAAGAAGAGAGACTAGTAAAAATATGTGTAGGACCCATCGGTGATTAAAATAATATTATTTTAAGTGACTATTTTAAAAATTTCAAGAAAATCACAAAAATATAGAAAAATGAGTCAAACACAACGCATTTATTTTGGGATTAATCTGATATCAAGAATGTAACTTATGATGAAATTAGATTGTTACATCCTACCCTCCTTAGAAAAAAAATTTCGTCCTCGAAATTTAATTTAATTTTTTTTTGAGAAACAAGAATAAATACAATAATAAGTTCATATATATGCATGTGCAGATGGAAATGGATATTAATATTATGAATAGATACCTGACGTGATCACTCAAACAAGCAGGGATACTTTTTCCGGACATCATCCTCTCGTTCCCAGGTAGATTCTCCTGGCGAGTGACTATCTCATGACACGAGAACGAGGGAAATCGTGCGGTTCTTCAGAATTCTCTCCTTTCTATCAATGATGGCAATTGGTTCATTCTCAAAAGTCAAATCTATTCCCAATTCCACATCGGAAAGATCTACAACACGGTTCTCATCTCCAATGCATTTTCTCAGTTGGGAAATATGAAATACATTGTGCACCGCATCCAACTCTGATGGCAAGTCAAGTCGATAAGCCAAGTTTCCAACTCTCTCGACAATAGCAAAAGGACCAATATATCTAGGATTGAGCTTCTCTCTCCTACCAAATCTAACAACTCGCTTTATTGGTGAAATTTTGAGGAATACTCTATCTCCAACTTCGAACTCCAATGGCCTTCTGTGATGATCCGCCCATTTCTTTTGCCTATCCTGTGCAACCCTCAAATGTTCCCTGATGACCTTTACTTGGTCTATCGTCTGAGCGACTATCTCTGGTCTTAATATGCTGCGCTCTCCAACATCGTCCCAACACAAGGGCGATCTGCACTTCCTGCCATACAAAGCTTGAAATGGAGCCATCTTGATACTCGCATGATAACTGTTGTTATAGGAGAACTCTACCATATACAAATGATTCTCCCATGAACCTCCAAAATCTAGCACACAAGCCCTCAGCATGTCCTCTAAGGTCTGAATGGTCCGCTCAGATTGTCCATCTGTTTGAGGATGATACGCTGAAGAAAGATCTAAATGAGTCCCCAAACTCTTCATCAGACTGGTCCAATAGTGCAATCTGAACCTAGTATCACGATCTAAAACAATCCGCTCTGGAACTCCATGCAGTCTCACTATCTCTTGCATGAATCTCTTTGCCAACCTTTCTGTCGACTGGCTCACCCTAAAAGGAATAAAATGGGCTGATTTCGTCAAGCGATCTATGATCACCCAAATTGCGTTATTACCCTTCGGACTTCTGGGAAGACCGGTCACAAAGTCCATGGCTATTTTCTCCCATTTCCACTCCGGAATAGGTAAGGGTTGAAGCAAACCTGCGGTCCTCTGATGCTCGGTCTTCACTTGCTGACAAATCAGACATTTTGATACATATTGAGCAATCTCCTTTTTCATTCCTGGCCATCAGAAGTGTTGTCTTAGATCTCTATACATCTTGGTACTACCTGGGTGAGTAGAATATGCTGATCTATGAGCTTCTGCTAACACCTCATCTCTAACCTCTCCTCTGGGCACACACAACCTACCATCGAGACGAAGTGAGCCATTTGTATGCACTGAGATGTCTGGTCTCTTGCCCGCTTCCATCTTGTTCCTAAGCCTTTTCAATCTCCCATCATTGTTCTGGACTTCTTTGATCTTATCAATCAGTGTAGATTGAAATCGTAAATCCATGAGCTGTCCTGTCATTCCTGACAGTAGAACTTCTAATTCCACCCTCTCCATGTCTTTTAAGATTTCTTTCTGTCGAGTCAGATACGTAGCCATCGGTTTCCTACTCAAGGCATCTGGCATTATGTTGGCTTTTCCCGGATGATAGCGGATGTCCAAGTCAAAATCTGTTACAAGTTCAAGCCATCTGCACTGCCTCATGTTCAACTCTTTCTGAGTGAAGATATACTTAAGACTCTTGTGATCAGTATACACTTCTACCCTTTTGCCCAATAGATAATGCCTCCAAATCTTAAGGGCATGTATTACTGCTGCTAGCTCCAAATCATGTGTAGGATAGTTTCACTCATGAGGCCTAAGCTGTCGGGAAGCATACTCGATCACTTGACCATTCTGCATAAGTACGCGACCCAACCCTTTGCTAGATGCATCGCAGTATACCCTCATACCGCCTGAATCATTAGGAACTGCTAACACTGGTGCTGTAGTCAATTTGCACTTCAGCTATTCGAATGCATTATCACACTCAGTGGTCCACTCGTACTTCTCCCCCTTCCACGTCAGCTTTGTTAGTGGCGCTGCTATTTTAGAGAAATCATATACGAATCTCCTATAGTATCCAACCAATCCAAGAAAACTGCGTATTTCCGAAGCAGATTTTGGAATCGGCCAATTAAGTACGACCTCCACTTTCTTGGGATCTGCTGACACACCATCTCCAGATATTACATGGCCCAAGAAAGCGATCTTGTCCAGCCAGAAGTCACACTTGCTCAGTTTGCCGAACAATTGTTGTTGCCTGAGAGTCTGTAAAACTATCCTCAGATACTCTGCATGCTCTTCCCTACTCCGAGAGTAGACGAGAATGTCATCGATGAACACCACTACAAACTGATCCAAATATTGTGCGAACACCTGGTTCATCAAACTCATGAAGACTGCGGGAGCATTGGTCACACCAAATGGCATCACTATATACTCAAAATGTCCATGCCGCACCCTAAATGCTGTTTTTGGAATGTCCTTTCGAACTCGCACCTGATGAAAATCAGAACGAAGGTCAATCCTAGAGAATACCTTAGCTCCGCCTAGTTGAGCAAACAAGTTCACAATTCTTGGCAAAGGGTATCTATTCTTAATGGTGACTGCATGCAAACCCCTATAGTCAACACATAACCTTTGGCTACCATCCTTCTTTCCTGCCAACAATACTGGAGCTCCCTAGGGAGAAACACTAGGCCTGATAAATCCAAGCCTTAGTAGCTCATCAACCTGTCTCTTGACTTCTGCTAGCTCTTCTCGACCCATTCGGTATGGTGGTTTGAATACATGTTCTGCACCAGGAAGAGTATCGATGGTGAATTCCACGACTCTGATTGGAGGCAATCCTGGCAACTCCTCGGGAAACACATCTAAATATTCTGATATTACTGGAATCATACCCTCACCTATCTCTATGGCATCAAGAACTACACCTCTCGGCGTCACCTTGAGCCCAGCTGGCTCCAAGGATTTACTTTCACTAAGAAATTCAAACTCGGTATGACATGGAATTCGAAATATCACCTTCTTGCCACGACAATCAATCACTGCATAGAAAGTACTCAACCAATCCATCCCTAGAATGGCATCATATCCACCATTATTTATCACCAAGAGATTAGCATAAAACTCTCGGCTACTAACTACTACGGGACACAATCAACACTCTCGGCTAGATATAACACTACCATTTCCCGTCTTAATATCCCACCCAACAGATAAATTAACAAAATCAATTGAGTTACGCAAAGCAAAATCCGATGATATGAAACAATGAGATGCACCTGAATCAAATAATACATGAGCTGGAGCATGGCCTACGAGAAGCGTACCTGCCACAGCCCCTCCTGAAGTCTGAGTCTTCTCGGCCGTCATCAATCAGACTTGTCCCTGTTTCTTGCCCTTCCCGGTCTGAGCTCTATTACAAGCATGCTGTTGCGGCACCAATGGTCTCCTCTGAATTGGTTCCTGGGGCCTTTGGGCTGGTGGTGCTGTCACTGTCTGCCTAGGTGCTGCTTGATACACGCCTCCTGATCGTTCGAATCCCTGACTGGTACTACCTGCTAACTGCTGTCTATTTGGACATGTGGATATCTTTTGGTTCGATGATCCACAAGCCAAACATAATCCCTGTGCCCTCTGACAATCCTTCTGCATATGTCCTGGTATGTGACGGAAGCGGCACACTATCTGGTTTGGTGCAAGCCCCATTGGCCGCTTGGTTAGAGGAGCACCAACATATTGAGTTGAGGGTCCTGCGATCTGGTGGAACTGTCTCTTCGGCACTGCAACTTGAGGTCTCTTCTTTTTAGATACCTGCTCTTGTCGACAGGCTGCACTGTATACCTCAGAGTATGAACCGAAGACCTGCGATGCTAGATGCTCTCGGATTTCATAACGCAGTCCCTGCTGGAAGCGATAAGCTCTGTCCTCTTCGGTCTCAACCAACTTCGGATCAAACCTACTCAATCTGACGAACTCTGCTGCGTACTCATCAACTGTCTTATCTCTCCGTTGGAGAACCATAAACTGCCTCTCCATCTCACGTCGAGCCGATGGATGAAAGAAACGGTCATAGAAGGCCTCAACGAACTCCTCCCATGTTACAGGCCCTACATGCCTCTTCTCCTCTGCTAACCACCAAATCCGTGCAATATCCACCAACTGGATCTGCATAACATCAACACGACTCTCATTTGGAATCCTAGCAGCCTTCAAAAGATTTTCTATATTTACGATCCACTGCTCTGCTTCCAACGGGCCTCCTGTACCCGAAAATGTAGATGGTCGAAGCTGACGGAAATCTGATACTGTCCCGGGTCTCTCTTGTCTATGGGGTCCTGTCATGCGCTCCAGCACTGCTGCAATTGTCTGTTGGGTCTGGGCAACTTTTATAACTAAATCTCTAAGCTCTGCAACTGGATCCTGTTGAGTGACTCCTTGCGTACCGGCCCTAGCTGGACCAGCTCCGTGCAAACGTGCTCGAGCTGGACCAACTCTAGTTGGACGACGAGGTGGCATCTCGCTGAAATTTGAACAATAATAGGAATGAGAAAGGAATATAGTAGATATTCAACTTACAAGGGAGTCAAGGGACAGGTGTTGAATAAAAAAAATACTTTTAGTAGACATGTTCTTTTGTGTATATATATGCACACATATGGCAGTAGTCCTAAGGTCTTCCTAAATCAACTTAGAGCTCTGATACCACTCTGTAACGCCCCATTTTCCGGAGAGATATGGAAACGGAGTGCGTTACCGGCAGGCACGTATAAGTCGACGTACACGAGGCCTATAAGTATGTAAAAGCAGAAATGAATTGAACTAAATACTAGTCATCTACCAGAATCTTGGACGTTAGTCTACTGCCATATAAAAGAGAAAATATACATGTCTAAAACAGAAAGCAATAATTAGGTACTGATACAGAAGTTGGGAATTAAGCCCTCAAAAGAGGTATACATACCAAACCCAAAAATACAAAAAGTGGAGGTCTAAGAATTTACTACTGCTCGGCCTGCTCCAGCTCGGCCTGCTCCAGAAAGTACGGGTCGTGCGATGGCGGATCCTCGCTCATATGCTCAGTACCTGAGCGTGTGGAGAAACTCAGGGTCAAACCCGATAAGTAAAACAATAAAAGGTAGGGAGTTATAATATAAACAAATAAGTAAGATATGAGTATAGATATGAAAGTATGCACATGTGTGAAAAACATTAAACGATCAAGTAACAATATCAAGCAGAGATATACATGCATATCAAGTATAAGTTAACATCTTATTTTAATTTATATTTGAACTAACTGGTGAAGAAATAAACCTGTATCGTGAAATTACCCGTGCACACCCGGGACTCGGCCAAGATGCTGGCACTGAACCAGCCGTGCCGCTAAGCACTCAAGCAGATACCGATTACTGAGTAATCGGTCGTCCCATCAACATGGACTAAACAAGAGATGATGGCTCAGTACCATTCAGACGCCCCCGCGGATGGGCCCCTATTTCGGTTGCGCAACCTATCCTAAACCTTTCACGATACAATATTTGTACACCCTTTAGTTCTCCCATAACCCAAGATTTAAGTTATTTTACATGCAAATCAATCCGGAATATGATAAACTAATCATGTCAAGATTAATACGTATACATGTCTAGTAATAAGCAAGATGTGGTCCATGTCAAAATCAAGTTAACAGGCAAGTTAGGATCCATGACACCATCAAGTCATGTGTATATACTAACAAGGAAAATCCGGAATATTTTCATATATTTTGTACAAGTAATTAGTATGTATATGTCAAAGTAAATATGATGGAATGTCAAAATCAAGTTAACAGGCAAGTCAAGATCTATGGCACTATCAAGACGTGTATATACTAATAAGGAAAATGCGGCATAATTTCGTATATGTTGTACAAGTAACTAGTATGTATTTGTCAATGCAAGTATGATGGAGTATAGAATGTTTGAATGAATGTTATGAAAATGATCATGTATGTAAACTACACATAAATACAAGTATACATATAAATACGTATGTGAGTATTAAGATGTAAAGATACCTAGGATGATCATATATGTGAATCATGCATATACAATTATGCATATAAACACATATATAATTTAATGTATGTTGTACAAGTTACTAGTATGTATATGTTAAGGCAAGCATGATAGTCATAGAATATTAAAATGTGTTATGCAAATAATGATCATGTATGTAAACCACGCAATACAATTATGCATATAAACACATTAGGCAAGTGGGTACTAAATTTGTAAGGATAGGAATTAAATAGGCTTAACACTTTTATAACAATTAGTTTAACAACATATTGATTTTCTAAATTCTAGTATGATTTTATAGCATGGAAAGTAGCAAATTTGTTAAATTTTAGACATGTATATATATATATATATGTATATATTTAAACATGGATTAGCATAGAAAGAATTATAACCTAACATAATATCTCGTATGAAAGAAATATTTTAACAATTTAGTGTAGAAACTTATTTATTTGAAATGTTCTTTTTAAAACATGATTATGAATACATACATATATATATATATATACCTATGTTCTAATGGCAAGTGGAAAATGATTTAAAAATCATTGCATTATATATAAAGAACTTATATGGAAAATTCAAATGTATATCCAAACATGATGAATATTCATAAAGGTAGTATTTTTATAATTTAAAAATAAAGCATATAGTTTAACTTTACAACTTGTAGTTTAAGAATGAGAGATTATAAATAAAATGATAAATTCGATATATAAACATAGGGTAAAGTATAAAAAATCATATTTTTATTTTTCTAGAATAATCACAGAGATTTTTGCATAGAGATATTATGTTTTTAAGTTTTAACAAATCAAGATTCTAAATTAACCATAAACAATTAGAATTAGAAATAAAACATGAGAGGGGATGCGATTTTACTTGCCTTGATGGGTACGAAGATAAGCCTATTTTGAGACTAAATAATTTCTTCTTCTTTTCTTCTTCTTCTCTTTTCTTCTCTTGAGTTGGAGAAAAAAATATAAAAGGAAGAAATGAATGAAAAATGTAGGAGAGAAAACAAATGAAAGGATGGGAAGAAAAAGATATAATAAATAAGGGATATGGGGGATTAGATGATGGTTTGTCATGCTTGTCCAAAGGACAAGCATGATAAAGTAAGGTATGAGTGAATAAAACAAAATAGGTATAGGACAAATGAATACTAATAATAGGTTATTAGAGTTGTTTAAGATTATAATTTCAAATTAAACTAATTCAAAAAAAAGTCAAACTTCATTTTTACAAGTCAAAAGAAGAGAGACTAGTAAAAATATGTGTAGGACCCATCGGTGATTAAAATAATATTATTTTAAGTGACTATTTTAAAAATTTCAAGAAAATCATAAAAATATAGAAAAATGAGTCAAACACAACGCATTTATTTTGGGATTAATCTGATATCAAGAATGTAACTTATGATGAAATTAGGTTGTTACATGTGGACACAGATACGAGATGTGGACACGACACAGTATGGAAATGGGACACAACAAACTCTAAAAAAGTAGTAATACACAGGGACACTGTGACGTAAGTATAGACATACTTATGTGATATATATAATGCACATCAAAACTCGAAATTGTTAAAACATGTTTGAATTAGAAAGAAAAGGGAAAAATCTTTATAATTTAAAACGTAGATTTTAATCAAGTAACTATATTAAAAAAAGAATCTAAATTCAATTAAATGGACCAGTATCTTAAATAAAATAATTAAAGGCTTTCTTTCAAAAAATTATTTGAATGTTCTATCTTTGCAAGATATTTGGGGCCTATTAGTTTAGTATCCCTTTTATGTCAAAATTTTTTGGTCTTTTTAGATGATATATGGCTCCATAGTGCTCAACATGTAATCTCTATGATCTTTTGAAATTGGACATGACCACAACATGGACCACAACATGCGATCTATTTGACCTTTTAAAAGTGAGCACAACTGCGACACGGAAATTTTTGGATTTTTAAAATCCAACGCGGCTTCAATATATAAGATACACATCTGCAAATATCGTATAAGTGCCGTGCCCTATACGATAACCGATACGGATATGATATTCATTTTGAAGTGTCTGTGCTTCATAGGTGAGCTCATCATCATGATAATGTGGTGTTGCTATGAAAGGATAACTATATCAGTGTATGTGACCGTATACTGTGCATCATAGTTACCTAATAAGAGGATGACAACAGTTTTATCAGAATAACTCCCAGAGAATATTACATGAAATGGAAATACCAAGTGAACTATGGCTTTGCTCTAAGAAACTTTTGACACACTATTATGTATATGCTTATGATGAATGACTTGTGATGGCTACACCATTTTGTTGGCTGCTTGGCTGTCTTCCATTGCGGTCCTTGGCTGTGCTTTCACTTGCTATGTGAAGAAAGTTATTAGGTCGTTTGCCAAAGGCTTGAAATTGGCAGAAGTAGATTTAAGTCCAACATTAGATGAGTGCCAAAATTAAATTATTTTCTTTACATGTGAACAGAGTCATGCTAAATCTAAAAAAAAAAAAAATTCTGGACAAGATAAAGTTACTCAGTTTTCACAATTTTGATAGATCAGGATATTAACTTACATAACTTATATAATGTAATTTGTCTATGTAGTTTGTTTATAATCTTAAAGTTTCTTTTCCAATTATTCTTAGCTAGTTATACTTTAAACTGTAAATCTACGTGTTTCACTACATGCACAGGCTTCTATTTTTCTTGCGAGATATTCTTCATGGTTTTCTTAATTACTTAGCTTTAGTTTTACTGACTTTGGGTCCCTCTATGTCTGTTTACTCTAACTATCATTCAACCTTACCCTCTTCCTCTCATACAATTTCTAGATAAATGTCATAGTACCTTTAAAATCATTCGTCTTTGCTTGCTTCTTTTGGTACATTGTGTCCTTTTTTTGTTAACCCAACCCTTGTACTTTCCATCATCTGTAAAATTCATATAATCATGAACTTATGTTTTAATCATGATTGTTCTGTGTGGAAAAGGAAAATAATAAATATATATGGGCCAACGTGGAATCATGAGTGCTTTCTATGAACACGGCCACTCTTGAAGTGCATGGAGTGGATTGTTTATGATTTATATTGAAAGTGCTGTTGTCTGAATCAAGTTTCTGATAAACGCAAAGCTTAAACCCAGCTTGATCCTTAATCTTGGCTTTTATATTGAGTAGACTTTTCTTTTTGGGGGTGAGAACTGGTACAGGGTAGGGTTGGTAGACTTGATCATAGACAAAAATGGAGGTCAGAGTTGAGAAATATACTTGACCACACCTAGAGAAACAGAAGTTAGAAGGATATGGGGGGACGGAACTGATTCCTTGACCACCCAGCTCAAAAAGCTCAAGTCTTTTCACAGCTGCAAATGTGATTGTCGCAACTGACGTCAGTTGTTTGCTAAAAAAAGGTGGTCTGGAATATAATGTGATTCTACAAACTCAATTCGTGATGAAATGGTGAAATTGGTATCATCATATGTGATTCTATAAAAAATATTGAAGGTATATGCTATTCTCTAAAGCTGTTAATTTCAAGTCATCATATCTCTTTCCTTAGATTTTTAATTGCTGAATGATTACAAAGTAACTTATCTGTCATGAAATTTCTTCAGAAATCTTATTCAAATAAAAAAGAAACTTCTTGTAAATTATCAGAAAGAATCCTTGTGCAAATATCATTATAGCTTTTCCCTCCAGAAGTTAATGATCATAACAAAATCTCATAATATAGTGCTGTCGTGTTCTGTTAACTATATCGGGATATAGTGCTAAAGTTATATAACTAGACATATGATTCTATTATAATATTTTTTATTATAGGCTGTTTATCTTAAACGGTTGATCCTATTGTTGTCTCTTTCCTTGATTATTAGTTTTTTAGATAATCATAACGAAACCTTGTGTGATCATCATAAATTCATGTATCCATACAGTCTATTATGATATTTTATTCCTAAATGTGGAAGCGTTTGTCAATTGCCCAGGTCATGATAAATGGACTATTATTCCAGCTATCCTTACCACTGAATTTCCTAGGAACAGTGTACAGAGAAACGAGACAGAGCCTTATTGATATGAAGGCGATGTTTCAATTACTGGAGGTGCATTTCATGTCAATGAAATTTCTTTTCATTTACTTCATCTTTTTTGTTAAATCAGTGTGGCCTTCGATCTCCCTCAAAATGTTTCTGGCAAAAATGAGTCGCTATCAATATATAAATTTAAGCATTACATCATTATACTTCTGTAATACTTCTTTAAGCCAACACTGTATTACTGAATATAAAGGACTTTATAAGTAGGTTCTGTTGGGAAATATGTTGAGATTCACCATTCTTGTCAGGAAAAAGTTTACTTAGGGTGACACCTTAGATTTTAATATAATGAGGCATTCAAAAATCTTAAGTTAGGATATCAAAATGGATGATTTGAACCGTTTATTCTAATCTCCATGATCAGAAATAGGTGGTGTTTAAAAATTTAGATGATCTTGACACATCTACATCGTCGATCAATAAGTCTCATTTGTTTTATATAGAAAAACAGTTCATTTTGTAGCTATTTAATACATGATCAAAAAGTATTTAAAGTGCATGATATATTATATCCCCTCATTTTAAGACATGGACATCAAAATAAACGGTATCATGGATCGTCTATAATGATGTTGTATGATTAGTTTTTGCCTGCCTACTTATGTAGTTACCTAAGGAGATATGCTAGGCACATGTTTCCTTCTTATGTTAAGTTAGCCTTTATGTTACATTAACATTTTTAAGCATGTGAGAGGTATGCAAGCAGAAAAAAATAAATAATAATATTATGAATCATTTTCGTAATATTGTAAACTCATTAAATAGTTCAAAATTTCAATTTATAACTTGAAGATGTAGAAAGGAGAGGTAGTTCAATCATCATAGTAATTGGTCGTGGAAATTTCATAAGATGTAAAGAGAGATGAGGATGTGGGCAATGTTTAAAATAGCGATAACGATAATATAATGTTTTGTCTCTATTAGGTTATATCGCATATAGCGTAACGCATAACGTAGGTTATGCAATTTCCTATTTATTTAATTAAAAATAAATATAAAACTATATAAAATTACTTTTGTAAATTCAAAAATAAATTTAAACTATCTAAAAAAATAATATAAAATCATTTTGTAATACATATTCTAATCTAATTTTATATTAAGTTTTACTATAATTTTCACATTTATCTTTATAAATTATATTAAGTCTTCAACTGTAATTCCAGTTATCATTTAAACAAGAAAATAAAATTTTAATTTTTTTATTTCAATTCCAGTTATTATCATTATTGTAATTTATATTTTGTAATGTTCAATTTATCTTATTTGTAATTGTTAATTTCAGTTCAGTTAGAAATTTAATAAAATCAACAAGATATTTCAGCAACCAAAGAGAAATACAACAAGCGAATAAGGAAATAATCGCAAATTAACAAGTTAGCAATTCCATAAACAATCAAACAAGCCAACAACTAATTTAGAAAATTATAACAATTCGCTACTAAGCAAAATAATAATCAACAACAATATAGAAATTACTAAAAAAATAATTGTAAATAACGTAACTTAACGTAACGTTACGTAATATAACGTAAAATAATATAAAAAACGTATTGTTACGGTACACTGAGTTATTTTCAGTTGTTACGTAGCGTTGTGGCTCCGTTAGGTTATGTAACGTAATATAACGGGTTTCATAACATGTTATTCTCAACATTGGATGTGGGTTTGAATTTCGTTAGGGAAATGATGGATTGATGTGATGTAACTAGGTTAGAATGAAAGAACATTTCCAATTTTTTTTTTCCCCCTTAAACTTGAGACATGTGAGGCTTCCGCTTGTCATTCAATTTGAAGTTGCAATACAATTGCAAATCATAAACCTACAACTTCCTTGGTTGTAGTTAAAGTAGTATAAAATTTTCTTTTTCCACAATTATAGCTTTTAGCTAAGACATTCTTTATCAAGTGCCCTTGATAAATTAAGGTTTCATTTGGTATTGTTTTTTTATCTGGTTGAAACCTTGTTTTCAAGAGTTCTTTAAGTTTTGGGTTTATGGTCTTGATTATATGAGATTGTTATAGTTAGGTTTTGAAGGAAGATAAGGAGATTGTTTAGTTCTATTTATTCCAACGTATGTAGATGTGAATTGTTATATATAAGTCAATGGGACAAATGTGATTCTAGATTATTCGAGTTTATTTGTTGTTTATTCCAACGTATGCAGGATTTTATTCCTTTTCTTTGGTTTTTGTATTTCTACCTGTGGTTCATGTGGATTAATTAGTCTATTTATATTATATGACATCTTTTATTATTTTACTGATTAACGGATGATTGATGTAACAATTTCAACCCTGGTTTCTGTTGTATGTGATTTGTTGTGAAATTGTTTTGAGTGATTTATGAGAGTGGATAAGTGATTAGCCTATAGACTCGAAAATCGTGTTAGCGTTCGGCCTGAAATTTATCTTTGATCTTATCAAGTCCTATTCATTACCGAAATCTATTTCATTCCCCACCATTAACCCTAAATTTCTTCCGTCTTATGTCAAATTTGGTACTGGTGTCAAAGGTCCCCAAGCCAAAAACCCTAGTCCTAGAAATCTATCTTTTCCAATTTCAAGACCCCAAATCCTATACCTTTTTTCCCAATCTTCCTCTCCTTGACTTATGATTTCAAGAGAAAGAAAGAGAAGTATCATATCCCAACAATCCTAGTTCTCATCTCTTTTGGCTTCAGTTTGAGAGGAAAAATATTTAGTTGTCTACCAACCTGCTAGTAATTTTTGTATATGCTGTGCCGAGGGAGAGCCTAACAGGCGCACTCACTTGCTTCGCGTGTCCATCACACATGCTTGATAACAATACGAGTGAACTGTTTGCATATCAGCTACAACCCCTCCAGAACACACTTTCTAACACGTGTCACGAAACCGAACACACAAAACTCACATGCCTCAGGTCTGTGAATTCGCAATCGTGCTTGCTCCTGCATCTGTGACAACCCAGGTCCTGATAAGTTCAATATAATTTAGATCCGAACCTTGTCCAAGCCAAGCCTGTGCATCTGAGTGCAATCACATCACTTCTAGCCCCTTTCATCGTTATCTCCATTTCGTATCTGGTTCTGATGAAGATTTGACATATTAGGGCTTTCTGATCTCTTGATTCTTGTTAAAGTGTCCAACCTTTGGTGAATGATTCTTCAATGACTTATACATGATTCCATATGATAGGGTGTGAATGACTTACTGTCTTACGTAATATCTTAACCAAACTATCTCTATGTATTGTTCAATTCCCGAAAACAATGTCGTATGCATCTATTTGCTAGTTTTATTGATCATTTGTTTAATATACCATTTTATTAGTCATTTGCATTGCGTCATTTTTTAAACTGTATTTTCCTGCATCCTGAAACTTAGCTTTCAGGAGTGTTTGTTTAGCAGTCCATGCATTAGTTTTGTTTGAGTCTAGATTTTGCACCATCGTCTGCCTATTTGTTTGCTTTTGCATTGCATAGTTAGTTCTACGTTAAGATGTTGCATGTGACCAAATGTTATACATCTTTGGATTGACATGTTCAGTTTAGCACAAGATTTAGGAGTTATATAAGATCTAATGCACGTATACATATGATAGTCACAAAATATGGACACGTTTATATACGACAAAGTCATGAACATGATTCATGACCTTGTGCTGGGAATTATTATGACCATCATGATGGCTATAGGTTTTACACTAGATATAACTATATCCATAAATAATTGCGTAATGATAGGGGAGAAGTTTGTCGAAAGGTCAAAGTAGACTCCTGATTTTTATGGCATGCAAGGAACCTGAACTTATATGGTTGGCTAGCGATTTTGGACTTTATCTCGATTTCTTTTAGTTTTTTGATGTATGTAGAGCACGGTTTGCCAGGTAGAAACTGCAAGAGTTAGTTAGAGTTTACAGGACATCAGTAGAAAGAGAACTATAAAAAGTGCACCACAAAGAAATTTTCTTATTTTTATAGTCTTCATGACAGAGTATTGGAGCATACTTGGTTCATCGTCTTACTCTGTATAGCTTTAACATGGTTTGAGGTTTGATGCCAAACCTGAGATGTTCTTACATATTGTACTCTATTGAAGAGGCATTTCCATTTGGCTTTAAAACTAGAGTTATCTTTGAACGATTTTTGGATAGGAAATTCACTTCCAACATAATGGAGTAGCCCAAGTGTGAGTCATAAAAACATTGCTAAACTCGGTAATACTATAAAAAATGCACCACAAAGAAATTTTCTTATTTTTATAGTCTTCATGACAGAGTATTGGAGCATACTTGTTGACCTTGTCTCTGAATGTGATATTCAGATGGGTCATCGTCTTACTTTGTATAGTTTTAACATGGTTTGAGGTTTGATGCCAAACCTGAGATGTTCTTACATATTGTACTCTATTGAAGAGGCATTTCCATTTGGCTTTAAAACTAGAGTTATCTTTGAACGATTTTTGGATAGGAAATTCACTTCTAACATAATGGAGCAGCCCAAGTGTGAGTCATAAAAACATTGCTAAACTCGGTAATACTATTGCTAAGGACCTAATAGGAAAGTCTGTTGTTGGTAAATTGTCCAAGTAAGGTTTGAGAAATCATGTGTTATTAGTAAGGGATATGGACAATATGCTCCTCAAAGAGTCTACGTATTGATACTATGCATATTAATGATGTTGTTGGTTTTAGGATTGTTGAGGATATTATGTGTTCCTGTGACTGGGGAGGGTACTAGTGACATTGTGGATACGTTAGTGGAGTCTAGTATAATTGTACTTGATGAGGTCTATATTGATGACAATATTAGTCACGTGTAGAATACACTATTGAAGTCTACTACACCCTTACATGATATTAGTGTTACTTGTCGCATCTAGAATAGAGGAAAGGACTAATCACGAGATAGTTACTGTTAGTTTTTTTTTTTTTCATAGTATGCTATTAACATTTCTTTGTTAGGATTGTATGATTCAGACATACATCACGCATGAGGAGATGATAGTTCATCTTCTGAACTAGAATTCTTTTCCAATAGAGTTAGGAGATAGTGATTAATTCTGCTATAATTACTTCTAGATTTCCTTCTTCTAGTAAGTCTATTGAGCTTCTTTTTCGTGGTTTCTCAAATTCTTCTTGTGCTTCTTCTATTGAGCTTTTAAAGTTCCTTTATGAGGTTTATGCGGTACCTAACACTTGTAATGTTATATCAGTAGAGTTTTCAAATTAACGTTCTTTTAGAAAACTTGTACATCTTTTTTCCTACCTTTAGGAGTTACATCTAGAATGTTTTGGATTGGGTATAATTGTATCCGGTTGTTGTATTTAGGAGGATGATTTTGAAGTTTGAAGGAAACTCTTAATTCCAATACGAAATTTCAAAATTTATTCAAATTATAACCTCAAAATTTACATGGGAATTAGGAGTTCCTCCAAAATTCTAAATTCTACTCCTTCCAAATGTAACTACTAAATACAATTACATCCAACCACACCCCTATTGAGTATATTATATTACATTTGCCTATTTTGTATGGTAAGACCACCGTAAAGAGAGAACATTTTGTAACGATGACTTCAAATTTACTGCAAATTCACATAATATATTGCAGAAATTTGCAGTTGTGAATGAGATAATGGTTATCATTTGTATTGTGAGGCTCCCTTCATGAACTATGAGATAGTTGCGTGTGGATGTACATGTCCTTATAGATTACTGAGAAAGGTTGCTTCCTCCACTTATGAGTTGGATACATTCCATGAGATCTGGCATCAATACTATTTTCAATAGAGAGAATTTAACACTTTGTTATGCACATATCTTTCCAAATTTATCATCTATTTCAGTCGATCCACGGCAGAAAATAGTATCACTTCAGTCAATCTACTATACAAACTAGTTTCACATCTATCATTTTTGGTTATATTAGATACGCGAGTATCAAATCCATCACCACTTGTACCATGGCCATTTTAAAATGTCTCCACGATGAGGAAACTGAGCAGCTCAATTCAAATTTTCCTGATGCTTAATTGCCACGTTAAGATATAAAGTTTTGTAAAGCCTTGAAGGGTTGATGGGATCGAGTTTAGATTCAACCTAATTTATTTGTTGTTTATTTTCTGTTTATTGGAATTTTATGCCTTTCCTTAGTATTTTTAATTGCATTTCTGGTGCATGTGCATAGTATATTTATATTAATGGACAACTTGCATTATTTTATTGGTTAGAGAATGATTTAGGAGAAATTGAAACCCTAGTTTCTCTAGCATGTGATTTATTATGATATCTTTTGTATGATTGGTGAGAGTGGACGAGTAATTTGCCTTGGTTCGTGGCCCAGAAGTTATCTTTGACTTTCTCAAATCCTATTTTTTCCTCATATACACAATTTCACACCACAAACCAAGTCGCTTCCATCCTACATAATAAGCATAAAAATATTAATGGCTAATACTCCCCTTTGAACTTGAGCATATACATTGTACATACCCTGCCTGTCAAAAACAAATTTTACTCGCCACCTCCTAAGAGGTTTTGCCTGCAAAACAAATTTATAGCTAGTCGGTAGACATGACAATTCCAGTTTTAATCATCTTTCTCTCAACCATTTGTCCCACATGATGGCATTTCACTTCAATATGCGTAGCGTTCATGGAACACAATATTCTCCGCAATATGAATGGTGCCTTGATTATCACAGTACAACCTCATTGGTGCTGATGGTGCGAACTTGGAAGCCAAGCTCATGAAGGAGATCCAGAACCTAACTCAACACACATTTCACATTAGATATTGCTTGATACTTAAATTCAGCAGCGATCTAAAAATTGCACTATGCTTCTTACTCAGTTCAGGACACAAGATTTTTCCAACAACCATGCTATCACTTGTCAGGTAGTTATCACACATAATATGCATGAGTAGCCGATAATGACACTGCAGGCCGGTGGCCGTAGTTTTATTTCAACAATTCTTTGCTAGGAGCATGTTTTAGATACTGAAGGATGCAAGTTGCAGCATCCTAATGCCTCGGGGTGCAGACCAAAACTAGTTCACAACACTTACTAAGAAAGTAATATCAGAACTAGTGAGTATTTCAATAGTTCAACTTTCCAAGTTTCAACCATCATCCTGATTGCCCCTGGACCTTCTTGGAGCTCTGCTTGATCTGGCAGTTGCTTTAGGTGTTCCCACTGCCTCCAACCCCAACATGCCAGTCACTGTCAACATGCTTGAACGTCCTCTGCATGAGGGAAAGATTCCCTTCCTAGATCTTGCTACCTCGATGTGCAAAAAATATCGCAAATGTTCAGTATCTTTTGTCTAAAATTTCTGCTGCATGTACAAAGTGCATCATCTCCTATGACAGTGATATCATCCATATACACAACTTGGAGAACCCTGAAGCTGTCAAGGAAAAATGAGTGATCCTTCTAAGGATGATAGAGGCCAAATTCTAGGAGACTACTTGGATCAATACAAGTATTTCTTCAATATGCGTGTCACTCTTGATCGCCCTTAGTAACAAAATCTGTGGGTTGCTCTATATAAACTTCATCACGAATACCATGAATAAGGTCATTCTTGATATACGACTACTACAGTTGTTTTTTTTAATGACGGGTTGCAACAAGAGAAGTATGTTATCATGCTGAAGTCATTTTGGGCTTTAGGAGAGTGTATTATGATAGTAAATGTCACATGTTTGATTCTGTTAGAGGGCCATCATACCCGCTTTCACAACCACCCTCAAACTTGTACGATGGACTTCGTTCACATGCAAAGAGCAGAGCATTTGTCGGAAACAACAGAGAAAGTAAATGCATTGGAGGATGAAATAACATGAGTATAAGAAACAAAGTTGGTCAAAGGATGAGTGGCACATTTGTCCGTGCAAAGAGCAACCTGAATACCAGCATCATGCTTTAAATTAGATATAGTATGGAGTGTGCTTATTAGAAGTAGAAACATTCTGTTAAGAATGCAAATTAATAGTAGGATATGTAGAGGATGTTGACAAAAAAGTTGATGATGGATCTTACTTTGAACTCTCCTTTTACATACCTTGATGGGCCCTTCTTTGCCTGCAGATAATCAAGATTGACAGTCTGCAACCATAACCCACTAGAAAGGGGGGAGAATGCACAAGAAAATACATAAAATTATCATTCATCTCTGATGGTGGAGATTCATGTCCAAAAGATGTTTGGAGTTGGAGAACATTACACTAACAAAGATGGCTTGTTGTGAGTTGGACAATTCACTCATATTCTTTCGGGTTTGTGAATTTCATAAGAGAACACATTAACTAGCATAGTGATCCAACTTTGACGTTTCTTGATGATTTTCGTGCACAAAGTACAAACGTACAAAGATTGAAGGGGCTGTTGAATTTCAGAAAACAGTAAGATGACTCAACAGAAAACAGTCAGATGGCACCAAACCCTAGTGTGGACTGACCCTCTTATTTATATATAAAGGATATAATACAATTGCAATAACATCCAAATACTAAATATTCTAATACTCCTCAAGCTGGAGCATATATATCACTCATGGTTTAGCTTGCCAAGAAAAGGCTTGAACACTAAGATAAAGAAAATAAAAATTCTTCCTCAGTGAAACTTTAGCGTAAATGACGGTCATGATAGACCGTCATGATAGATTCCATCACCAGATGAATGACATCCATAATCAACAATCAAAGCAATCAAACAAAAGTAGGGGTAAGTAATGGCTCTTGACAATCTAACAGAATGGGCTTTGGAGGAGTAGCAGGAGTCTCGGCTTTTTATAAGCAGTAGTATGTTTTTGACAAGTTGCAGTAGTGGCTTTTGTCTAGTAATAGTTGATGGGGTTCTAACAAGAAACAATAGCTGATGGGGTTCACATAATCAGTGGCATCAGTTTGCTTTGACAAGCAACAACAAGAATAGTTTTTCTGACATGTCGTATGTGTAGTTCACGTTTCGTATGTAGCATGAGTAGTTCACTTCTGACAGGGGAAAAAAAAAAAACAGTAGCATACAACCCTCTCCAATTTACCTTTTTGGCCAAATATGATCCAGGACTTGCTGAGAAGGATTAGAAACTTGAATTTTTTTTGGGATGAAACCTTTTTTTACTATTCTTTTTCCAGTCACAGTGTATGCTTAAAGGCAGTCATCAAAATAGATGGTCTTACTCTTCGACATCTGAAATGCCATGGCAACATAGATTGGTATACCATTTACCTCCCTGACTACCTGAGCTAGCTTAACTTATGTTTACCAAGTGGCTAGGATTTAAAATTGAGAGAAATAGTTTTTTAAGAGCTTGGAGTACTATTAAAGAGAGAGAAATACGAGAAAGGAAGTTTTCTTAAAAGAAAATATGAGAGGTTTGGAAATAAGAAAAAGAGTTTGTCGTGGAGAGGATATTAAGAAGAAAGAGGGAAGCAGCTGCAGTTGACGAGTTTTCGACAAGCAACAAAAATTAATGTGATCACACACGCAGTAGTAGCAGTTTGCTTTGACAAGTGAGAACAGGAAATGTTCTTTTTTGACAACTAGCATTAGTAGTACACCTTCGACAAACAACAAAGTAACAAACAACCCTATCCAGGATAATCTTTTTGCCAAAATAAGATTCACATTTATACGATAAGGATTAGAAACTTGAATTTTTTTTGGGGACGAACCATTTTTGTAAAAGAAGTGGCTAGGATTTGAAATAGAGAGATTGAGGGATTATTATAAAAGAGAAAGATATACTAAAAAAGAAATTATTTTTATAGAAAAAGGGAGAGGGAAATTAGAAAAAAAGTTTTTTTTGGTGAGGAGATTGAGAAAAGGGAAATAAAAACATGAGTTTTTTCGGGTATTCTAGTGCTAGTAAACCACATATTTTTTTTTTAAATTTTTTAATATAGGCAAGGGCTAGGGCTCAAAAAGAAACATAAAGAAAAATCAAACCTAAAACTTGAAAACCTAAATAAGAAAGAAAGAGAAAGCATGACTATTGGATTTGAGGACAGAGAAAGTTGATGATGAGACTTTGATTGCAAAATGAGATTGAGGTGAGGACACAAGATTGACCATTAGTTAAATTAGACCTGATCGGAAAATGAGAGATCAAGATCATCAGAAGGAGAGGTTGAGATTGAACAAAGACGTGATTGCGATATTTGATTAGGAACCAACAAAGAAGTGGACAACGTGACAGGAGTTGATAATAGGATCTCCATGATAATGCATAAGAACGAGGTTAATCTTTGATGGCAGTAGTGACATGTTTTAATGGTTCTTTCCGATAGTTTTTAAAGGTTCTTCTATTTTTCTTTTTCTTCATTGTTGTTGTGCATCAATAGGTTTCAGAATACAGTAAGGTGTCACCAAGCCTTAACATGGATTGGCCCTCTTGTATAGATAAGATATGTGAAAATTACATTAGCACCAAATACTGCATACATGTTGAAAAGGAAACGAATAAGGCTTGTGGTACATATGAGCTTAAAAGATCTGATTATTTAATTTTATGGAGACAATTTATTGCATAAATACATTGAGAATTGCGTCCCACCCAAAACTACTTAGGTCAAGCATGTGAATAAGTAACGTGTGTGCAACCTCTTTTTCTTGGTTTTGCAACACCTTTTTTTTTTTAGGGTGATTGAATATGAAGATTGGTGTATCAGATCATATTGGAAATAAAGCTCGTAAAAGATGAATTGACAAAATCTTAAGCATTATCCATTCTCAGAAATCATATCAAAACACCCAATTTATTCTTAACTCAATATGTAAACTTCGAATAGTAGAAGACGCTTATGGGCAACTTTTCATTAAATAAAGCCATGTCACACGAGAATAATTGTCTAGTTATGTAAAAAGTTTAAAACAAAGTTTAGAGGTTATTTGAGTGGACCATCTATGTCAAAATAAATCAAAGCAAGAGGACTTCAAGTATTCTATTGACTATGTATACCTAAAGATTATTGGGCCATGTTGCCAGAATAGAGTGCAAGTGAATCTGTAAACTGCATTTAAATTGTTGGAACAATGCCTTTAACCTTTGTATTTTTCTTGTTTAATAATGGAGTGTAATAGAAATTGGAGTTGACGAAGTAACTATTTGTTATATATGGCTATTTTATCTGCGATATTTTATTGTGATTGTTGATTTTTAATTTAAATACTTTCCTTGGTAATTTTTTTAATGTTGTTTGCAGGAAAGGCCAACAATCAGTGATGTTAATGCAAAGCCATTACAGTTGGTTGGAGGTAGCATTGAGTTTGATGACATACACTTCGGGTACATAATCCTGTCTGATTTAGATTTCGTTACCATGAGATAGGGATTGTGTGTTCCATCTCTTTTTCTATGTTTCTTGATTAAATTGAGCTATGGCAGTTTGGTTTGCATTAACGTTATTGAGCTAAACTCTTGCATCTCTTGGCTTAACATCTAGATTTAAGATCCAAAAAGAAAATGGTTGGATCATTTCAAGTCTGTAGCAAAGTGGGAAAGATCCTTCAAGTTAACAATGTTGTGGAAAGTAGAAGCAATTTTATTTGATAACTCTTGACCATCCTCATAAGTATTGGGTTCTCATTGACTTGAGACAAGGAATACATGGCTCTCTGTCTCATAAGTATTGGGTTCTCATTGACTTGAGACAAGGAATACATGGCTCTCTGTTATTGGTGGGTCATAGCCAGAGACCTGAAAATTCTTACTTACCATCTTATTCATTAAAAAAAAAAAAAAAAAAAAAATACAATCTTTACCAATAAAGCTAACCATAACCCTGTAGACTTTGAATCTATTTTAAACGGCGTATGAGGAAGAAGTGGAAACTTGCGATTTCTTTTTAGTTCATGTATGAGGACAAAATATGCATCCATCAACCATGTGACTTTGATTGAAATAAAAGTGGAGGCCTAATATAGGTTCTCAAGCTTATTCTCAATGTTTCATATCAATTTATAAATGTGGCCCACACATATATGATAACCTGAGCCACAGGTGAATCCGGTTCCTGTTAGAAATCTAGGACATATGTTGTGTGGTAAGCATTTAAGCCCATATGTAGGGATCCTGGCTCTTCTGATCTGAGGAGCTTCAGATCGCACAAAGTGTATGATTGGGTTTGAGACGTGTCCAGGAATATTTTCTTAGTTTATGATGGCATCATTCTTCCTTCTAAGCTTTTAAACTTTGTATTTTTGTCCAGTTGTAATGGTTCTTAGGTGTTGATAAGTTATCCAAGGTGTTGATGTGATATATGCATTTATTCAAAATGTAATGTACGAAAAGGCTACCATGTTGTGTTTCTCTGAAGTTGGTTTTGTTGAATCTACCTGGCTTGTGTACTTCCGATTGACACTTGGTTTGGAAGTATGAACAGATGGAAGAAAGAGAGTGTTGAGACTCCCCTGGAAATTCTGTCAACTTGGCCTTTGGTCACTAATATGACAAGGTTGGTTGTTTCTTTTTCATTGAGCTCCTACTGAAGCTGCTAGAACTAGAGCCCGTCCTTCCTTTGCTTGCCATTTGAATTTTCAGAGTCAAGGTGTGCATTCCATTGTCCAGCCAAAGCTCAGCTTTATCTGCAGCCTGTCACTTTCCAGCTTTAATAACCTTGCTTCAATGCTACCTGTTCACTCTCTTTCGGCCAGCAAACAGGTAGACAAATGCTTGTTTACAGCTTAGGCAATGGCAGTTACAGTGCTAAAAAGTAAAAGCTCAAAGTAAAGAAAGCGCAAATGACCTTTGTCAGAAAAAAATACTTTATGCTGACAAATAAATACAATCAGAGGTACTTCAAATGATGAACTATACAAGTAGGGTTCTTCCCATACAACTGGACTGGGTTGATACGAAACTTAGGCACTAAAGTAACACATAGACACATGTAATAAGAGGGTGTGATAAAACAGGATTGAAGAATATGGTTGGCCTGAAGTTGACCCAGGATAAAGAGAGCCTCCTGGATGGCCTGAAATTGGATCAGGGTGGAAGTGAGCTGCCTGTGGCTTGTGTTTAAAGCTGCTTGAAGTCTAGAGTTTGCTGGCAATATGCTAAGTAGCTATACTAAGATGCACTGATAGGCAATGTGATTGATGGTGATGTCCTATTTTTATTTATTCTCTTGCTCTTCCCTATTTATAGAGCTGACTCATAACCACTGGGGGTGGTGGGCATGTGGTTGGTCTGCTTCTTATGATCTTAATGGTTGGTTGTGCCACTATCTTGGATTTACCATCTTTTACCCCCCATGACCTGCTTCCTTCTGTCATTAGCAGCCAGTTGTAAGTGCTTTGCTGATAAGGACCGCATCCTTGAGTCAAATGCACCTATCTTGCATAAGTTTGTTACTTTCTATGTTGTTACTTCCATTTGTTGTTGAATATGTGCTTGAGCCCTGTATTTTGGTAAGTATTTGTACTTGTTTGTCCCTTCATTAATTTATTAACTAAATGACTGTCGACACAAAGATTAACAAGGTGTAAACACTACTTGAGCGAACTAGACTCGACATGATGCTTCTATGACATGAAACCTATTTCTATGTTTTTTTTGGAGTAAATCTAAATTTTTTTATTTCTATGTGATTTTGACGATTTGTAATTCATCATTGCTCGATCTCTAATATTCTCCCAATTTTCGATAATTATATGTTTTTTGATATGACATTCACTTTAACTTATGATCATTAACGAATTAAGTTAGTTATTCAGTTTTAACCCTAATTTTCCCATCGTCATTGGTCACATCCCTCAAGTGATTTATCATATTTCTAGACCAAATAATATAATGTAAAGTGCAACAAATCCTACAGAATTTATAATAAGTTGGATGGTATGTGATTAATTATCTATGTACTTTCTTGGTCGTGAACAACAATGCCTTACAGTTCAGAATGTTGGTCATTTAAATATGTCCAAGAAGCTAGTCTATCTTAAAAGAGAATATTGAGATGGTTGAGAGGAATATGCTAACAGCAGGAAGAGAAATATATGCGCTCATGGGAGGTTAGAGATAGCTTCTATTATTGAGAAAATGAGGAAGAACATTGAGATTGTTTGTATATTTGCAATGGAGGCCACTTAGTCCAGTGGCTTAGTGTGAAAGGAAGATACTTAAAGGAGCAAACAAGGAGTTGTGATAGGCCTAAGTGAACAGATGGAGACAGTTAAACAAGGATATATCTTAGTTATTATTTTAACCGAGGAGGTGTGCTTAACAGAATTAAATGGAAGAAATTTATTCGTGTAGGTTACCATAAAGTTTTGTTACAAGGCTTTGATGTTATTGTATCTTGGACTTGAGCAACAAATGCTCAGAAGGTCCAGTGTGTTACATCAGTCTAGTTGATGCAGTACAAAGAGGAGGAAATATGTGATGATGTATAAGATAATGGAATAACAAGAGTGGAAACTTATATGCAACTAATGCAACAAATGTCGTAGTTTAATAAATAGCTTACTGCATGAGATGCTCAAATGGATAGCCCAGCTATACAAATCCTATTTTAGTAATCTGTTCTGTCCACGATCTTGTCTTGGAATCAGATATCTATAGCAGTTGAAGGATTCCCATCAATTGTTGTTGTACATAATGTATTTATGTCTTGGATTCAGCTGTCTCATACTGTCCTGTTTATACAGTGCATTTAGGGGAATAGTAACATGATAAACTAGTGATATTCTATAGAATCATGGAACCAATAAAAACTGAGATTTGTTTTTATGAAGGACCTCCAGTATCATTTTGCTACATATACATATACACCAGTGTTCTAAAAATAGTGTTCTAAAAATTGTGGTGTCTGTCTTTTTTTTCTGTGTTAATAGCTCATTTTGTTTGCGGAAAAAAAACCAAGCAATAATATGCGGGCATGTGCCCACTTGTCCTATCACGCCCCAAATCCCAATAATGGTAACTCGAGCCTGACCCACCACCTCTGCACTTCTAAGATCATAATATTAAAGGAGACCTTATATCAAACATGAACAAAATGTATTAAACTTCCACCAATTATTGATTTACAGTGGATCAAAATATCCTTCACATCCAACTAAATACTATATTTTCTAATAATTTATTGATATGACCTCTTCGATTATAGTCAATATTTTATTACGTACAATTTCGGAACCTTGAGGAGAAAAAAGGCATTTATCAATTATAGAGATAGTGTGATTTGAATTTTTTTTTCTTGTCTTTTTAGCTCTTCATTTTTACGAGAAAAGACATGGTTCAGAATAGAAAGAACCAAATTTTGAAATAAGGTTATGCTTAGTGAAGTTAAAGTTCGGAGATACAACAATTCCTTCTATCATATATCCTTGATTGATTTAGCCTCAGATACTTTAATTTACTTTAATTATCAATTTTATTATTGAACAGAAGGTTAGCTTCTGTAATGCGGGGCAATCCTACTCCAATAGTACGAATGAGTGGTATGGGGAAAGAAGCACTATGCTAGGAACCAACAACACGAAAATTTTGTTATTTTGTTATAAATTTCCCTTTTCCTTATTGGTATTGGGCATAACAAGAATGATTAGGACCATAAACATCCATCTCGTTTGAACTTACCAGTGTACTTCAAAACTAATCATCACATCCATAAAATTCAAATCCAAATAAACAGGGCAATTATTGAGATTTCTCAAACAAGATTCTAACTAGAATAATCCATGATCAAATAAACGAGTTCACAAAATTAATAGCTAATATAGCACTAAACTCGATCAACTAAGATTGAGCTCCCACAGCTTACTTGGTTCTTGCAGCAGTCTGACCATCTAATCTAAAAGGGTTTAAAAAGCACCATGAGCACCAAAGCTCAATAGATATGGAGTTGTAACAAGAAAGCTAAATTTTGAAGAAAACCAACATAAATTATCAAATAAATTATAGAACCTTCAAATGATTTCATTTAGAATATTCACAATAGCTAAATATTAAATTTGAACAAGCAGTATGAAATACGCATGCAAATTCTCATATTAAAAACTCTATTTTTCATGCACAAAATGCATAGTCATGGTTCTCATGCGGTAGACGTCTTGTTGAACTTTCTCTCAAATTTAATCTAACTTAATCCAAAATCCTTACTAGATCAACCAGAAAGATGAATGACTAACAAATGAATGGTGTACTTTTTCTTTCTATCCTCCAGCCATTCATATCTCTTTGTTTTTCTCTTTTTTTCTTTTTGCTTATTTGATTGTTCCTTTATGTTTACTAGGCTAGCGTTGGGAAATACAAGATAAGGAGAAGATATGTATGAATTCTATCTCTAATTGATTCAAATAATTATGAATAACTACCTTATTATACCTTTGTTTTGCCATTAGGTCCTATATTATTTAATAATCAAAATCAGACTAATCCACACCTATAATTTGAATATATATCCAACATTTAAAAATATTCAAAATTGATCAAATTATGCTTTTACTTTCCAGGCACTTTTGTTAAAATCAATTCTGGTTAATTTTAGGTATTATTTGGAACGAATGAAGCAAGGATGCACTAAATGCAGCAACAGGTCCGGAACGGGAAATATAGTACAACAAGGCATATTAAATGCAACAAACACAAAGCTGGAATTTCTGCTAGAGTTTAGATCCTATTCAAGGCACGTTAAACACAGAGATCACGCATATTCTCCAAATCAAAATGCTGAAATTTCTTGTAGAGTTTAGGATCTTATTTACTTCTGTAATTATACATGCTATTTTTTTTAATCATACTCTCCTTTTTATATATTTATATCAAACACACAGAACTGATTGAGTTGAATCTTGAGCCAAGTCTTTCTCTCATACAGTGTGTGTCAAGCGACTAAAACAGAAGAGGAAATGCAAATCCAAATTTTTATCAGATGGTAATTCACTTAAGATTTTTCAATTTTCCTTTATTAAAGCTTTGATATGCTATTCTTAAGTATGAATTTTTTACATTATCTAGCATATAGGTAAATTGACTTTCTTTCTTTTTCAATGGAGTATGTCATGTCATGCATCCTTTCCAAGCCATACTGTATTTCTGTAAATTTTATTGCATAAAATTTTAAATTGATTTCCAGATCAATTTGCCTCTTTCAGATACCTTTCAGACAGAAAGATACTTGAAGGTGCATCTTTTGTTGTACCAGCAGGAAAAAGTGTTGCTATAGTTGGAACCAGTGGCAGCGGTATGACTGAAAGTTTTAAAGTTTCACCTTTCATTTCTGAATTGCATTAGTTCTCCTTATCCAAGTCTGATCCCATCTGACATTAAAATGCTTAGATGATAATGATATAATTCTCCTTGTCATTGCACTGAGGGTAGTAATGTTTTTTCATAGGTGCAACATCTGAATGTCACAATATTTAACAGTTTAACTTTCTTATTAGGCGCTCTTTTGCTTCCTGTTTCTATGACTTGCTTTCTATTTTAAACTCCTTTTTGTGTTAATTATCTAATCATTTGGTCATAGTTGAATATGTTGTTAACTTAAATTTCTTTACGGGCCTTGTAGAGAACCGGCCTAGAATTAGAGGTTATGAGAGTAAAACCTGCAACTCAGTCTAACAGTCAACATCAGTTCTCAAATAAGTAAATCACATAATAAACTAGTCTAAAAACTCTAGTTGCATATAAATTACTTATAGAGTAATAATAAAAAGATTAGTAGAGAGAATGTCCTAATTTTAGTCAAGCTCAAGCTAGTAACTATTAGGTAAATATGGATAATGTTGAATCAAATTTCTAGAAGTAAGTCCGATACAAAATGAAATAACTTTACTGGATAAATACTGATCACTTTAAAGGTATTTTATATAATTCCAAAGTTGTTGGCTGGTTGCTATGAGCCATATGTTGCAATTGGTTCTGCATCGAAGAGTTTATTTTATTATGCTTAGATTTGTATGCTAAAAACACCCTAAGGTCTAAATTTATTTTTCTTCTAATTACTGAACTTGAACATGGCTACAATCACTTTCACCCCTTAGCCAAATCTAGATGTTCATTTCTCAAAAGTCAACTTACTGGAAAATAGCTATCAGCTGAAAGTATTTCCTCCTTTTGGATTTTCCTTGTCCTTTAATATGATGACATTTGATATACTGTTCCCAACAATCTTGTGCAGGCAAATCAACCATTCTCCGACTCCTTTACAGATTTTTTGACTCTGACTCTGGCGCTGTAAGAATGAAGATTTTTCTTTTTTTTACTTTGTCTTCTGACTTTTTTTTTTTTTTTAACACATTGTTGGTCTTTATGGTGTACATAAAACTATTGTATAGTTTCACTTTTCACTGCAGTTACATTTAGAATGTCCAGTTGTTTGTTATCGTTTGGGAAGCATACACAAAGGACTGATAAGGATTCTATAGTAGAATGACAATATTGAAGCATCATCCGTATAGGCAAGTAATGAATGTTAAGAGAGACCTTTCTGCTATAATGATGCTGATGGCAGGAGAGGAGGAAGTAGGGGTACATGCTCCACTGATCTTACCTGAAGTTTTCATTTACCACATATCATGTGCCAGCACTACTCCTTTAATCTCTCGATTTCTTCCTCTTCTTATCGAATAATCTATATTTATTCCTTTATCTATAAGATTTCCATCCAGACCCCATCCTCAACCTGTCTTCGGTTCTCACTGAGTGTGTATCAAGCTACCAAAGCTTCTAATAGATGGGGGTAAAGAAGCAAAGGATCAATCCATGTTGACTGGGAAGTTGCATAAAACATTGGAAATGAAAATGAGAAATGTGGGAACACCACAAACTACTGAAACGGGAGTTGGTTCAGTTTCCCTTTCTGATTAGTCCTTGTTGACCTTCTATGGTAAAAGGAGGAAGAACAATGGCCCTCTCTTCAGCACTTGTGGGACAAAGGGCTCTCTTAGGAAAGAAGGGTTTTTGCTATGGGGGTAGAGAATTCTCAGTGCGATACAAAATAGCATTTCCTGTATTATTCTAGATACTAATTTGCAAGCTTATTCATCCTAGAAGAAAATGAAGGTGTAGATTTTAGAACATGGACCAGGTTATTTAGGATTGGATTAGGTAATAAGAACTGCAGAGCTATGTTATAAACCATAATTGCAGATATCTACTCCGATTCCATAAATTGAATTAAAAATTGTTATAAGCCCTACTTAACTATCTTATTTTGTTTTTTAAATAGTTGAAACTTTTATTTTTTAACTCTTTTTTTTTTTTTTGCTTTCTCCAAAAATTCAGCAGTTCCTTTGCTTTATTGGACAATTTTGCTCTATTCTATATTGACATCCTGGCTCTGCTCCAACTTATGGGATTAACTGAAGATTTTCTATGATCAACTACTATCTGTATGCTATCTAAGTAGTTTGTTCCTCTTTATATTATGTCATTTTTTGCCATATCTTTTTAGTAGTTACTTTCTCTATTCGTTGTTTGTATGAATCAAATAACTATGGGCGTGCGATTTGAGTGGGCAAAATTTTCCATATAGTTGAATGCAAGTCTTTGTTGAAAGTCTGTCCTTTTATCTCTTCTTTTAGACAATTCTCCTAGTCTAGGTGAATATTGGAGGGTTCTCATTTTTACATGAGCTCAAATTGATAGTTGTTAAGTACATTTCCTCTTCTTATTATTACATGAGTTCAAACTGATAATCTATAAGTACTTTTCCTAAATATTTATCAATTTATCGAAAACCTATCACTTGTGTTTAGTTTCCTTGAGAGATACTTAGCACCAACTCAATACGTTGATGTGAGGTTGATAGTTGATCACTATCAGTACTTAAAATGGTAAGTAATTGCTACAGTGCATAACCTCTAGCTGCCATCAGATTTTGTCAAATCTTGTATGCAGCCTTGTCATTTTGTAGTTTCACTCCATATCCATTGTCATTTTTATGGAATAAGGCATAGATGAAGGCAAAAAAGAAGAAGTGATCTTATACTGTTTCTATCACCATGGCGCTGGACTACTAATAGAATAACAATTAACACTAGGCAATGAACTTAGCAAGTAACTCATAATTAACGCCCTTCTACACTAAGAGTTTGATAGGATAGACAATCTGACATCCTTTGATCTCTCCGAATTACTAAAATTATAATAATAGTTAAATCCTTTTTGTGGTATGCCATTTTTGGCATGTATAGAGCATGTGTTTATAGATCACTACAGAAGAGTGGTTTGACAATTTGCAATAATAACATAGCAATCATGATAGGATGATTGTTTGCTTTTGCATCAGTAAAGTTCTGTTTATTTTCATTATGTATATGCTGATAAGATTCTTCCTTTAGGTTTTGCGAATTTTGCTTCTGATGGAAAATCTTCTTTGGTTGATGAACATAGTTTTGTTGCATAAGCTTACTTAAAGTAGGATGTATGAAAAACACAATGTGATCTTTTATTTTTCTCTCTTTCGATATATTTCCTGGGTTGAGAGCCATGGTCCCACCAACAAACTCATGATGAGGCTGTTGTACATTGACTTTAGTTTGACTATATTCAAATTTGTTTTTACAGTTTTTGAAGGTTCGTAATATTTTTTTATTTGATATTTGTCCATGCCTATTTGTGAGCCCCCACGGATTGAGTCCAACCTACTGGGGGTCCATGGGGTTAAAAAGGCATATCTAAGATCTGGAATTTTCCATTATCCCTAAACGCTGGATAGTACACCTATCTTCATCTTCCCCACTGCCTTTACTCTCCTCGTTTATTCAAGTGAACCATCTTTGCTCCTTCCATACCTCCAAATAGCAACTGTAATGCTATAACCACCACCGATGCTATCTATTTTGGGCTATTCCTATGTCTTCAACTCATCAAAACTAAGATGGTTTCTAGTTTGATACGTAATAAAGCCAAGCTCTCTATTAAGTACAATTGTAATTGCTAGCATTTGGTTCTTTGGTGACAGTCCACTAAGAGGCATGTTCATTGTGGCAATACATTGTGGCTATTGTACCGCTTCATAATGCAGTTGCGGCATTTTAGAGCAAGCACATAATGTTTTGATTGATTTTTCCATGTTCTTAAGTCTATCTACGAAGTGATTAACAAGTCAAACTTGCAATCATACTCTTGTTAACTCTTTCAACTGTTGCTAATTAAAAAGTCGCATCCACATTATTGTCTTTATTTAAAATGACTCAGCTTCAATCTGAAATCCCACGAGAGCAAACTGACAAGTCAATAAGATGAGAGACCCATTTCATAGAAGAATCAAACTGAAACACACAACCCAATATTTTAAGAGTGAAGTATATAAACTACCTTATACTTTTAGCTATGTAGCCTGGGGCGAACCGAGGCACTCGAATCAGGGAGGGGAGGTGATAGGTTGAGTTATTCGGGTTCAGCTGCTCGGCACCTCATTGGGGATGTAGGGGCAAAGTGCCCTGGACCAAATTATTTTATATTATAACAATATGAATTCAACAATAGAATTATAATTTTGCAACTTCGTACATGACCAAGATGTTATTTGATGAGTTATTCCAGAGCCTTGATATTGACTTAAATATTCTTAATTTTTTTAATAATAAGAAAAAAGTATACAAATTGTGGAAACAATAGACCGGTATCCGGCGAATATTGGATGTACCTAGCTTCTACTGATAGATTGGAGAAAAGAGTTTCTAGAGAGGGGGTTAGAAAAAAGCAATATTAGAGGGCCAAAAATAGGTTTTAGTCTTGACTTTTCGAACTTGAGAGGGGTAGACTTGTAAATTTGAGGGAGACAAACTCATAGAAAATATAGCCTCGAAGTTAAAAAAATTTAGAGAGGGTTGTCCACCCTGGCATAAGGGTGGGTCTGCCCCTATGTGTAGCTTCAATGTTCACCTAATAATTTTATTATCAAACAGACCTGATAATTGTATAGCAATAATGCCTCCTTATGTAGATTTTTAAGGGGGTAAAATTGTTAACTGGGTATTAGTGCTATTTAACTGGTAAAATGACAGTTTATATAATTTACTCATATTACAAATAACCAATAAAAGTTCAACCCTTCATTCACCTATTTTCTTCATGAACTCTGTTACTATAAATGTAACCCATTCCTATGGTCTTACCCATTTGAGGATGTCTGGAATTAGATTGGTTTTAGATGTATCGGAGAAACTGTCAAATTTCATTGTGATGGGCACTGATGCATAGATTTGTGTTTGGAGCCAAACAATCCATATTTAGTACATATCTGCTACTGATACACATTGATTCTGGTAGGTTTAAAGCTGGATCTGTACAGGTTAAATGCAATGCTAATTTGGGTTAAACCCTCTTCAATTTTGGGCCGGAATTATTTGTGTTCTCATGGGATATGCGAATCTCATTGGTCCAAACCCGAATAGGATCAATCCAAACCCAGTAAAATGAATAACTTAATAAAAATTAAAAGCATAATGAATGGGGCTCAAATGTGTGATGTATTAAAACAAAGTGGAATATCTAAACCACTTTACTACTTTGTTTTTGTATTAAACAAAGATTTAATATCTATAGAGCATGGTTGCTTATAAACTTAGCCATACCATACTACCCATATGTCTGGACACTAACAATGATACTTCTTATACACGCCTCAAAAATGTGTTAATTGGCTCTGAAGTTTAAGTTAAAATAATTCTCGCACACTTCTTGGATATATGCACTTACATATTTTTGTTTGCTTTGCAAGTTTGAGTTACATGTTTAATTTAATTTATATATTAAAACTATTTAGTTGGGTATAACTTGATACTAGTGGATGCAAAAAGTAATAATGATCTCTTCTAGACTATTCATTTTAAATTATAGTATTAAATGCCACTCTTGTATATCTGCATATATATAGTTATCATCCGTACTATATATTTCACAAAGTTAAACACGTCTTTTACTCTCATTTGTGCTTTATAATTTAGTTGCTATATTAAGCATGTCGAATGAACTATAATCTTATAAATATTACTATTTGATAAACTTAACAACTATATACATAGATTATATTGTATTTGATACTCATTCATGTATCCATGCAATAGTCGTATTGGGTGAGAAAGGCAAGGTTGCATGTGGGTTGATGGGCGGGCGGGGGGGGGTCGAGGAGGAAGGGGAGGTGGGGGTTTTAGAGTGGATAGGGTGATCTAGGTTTTAGTTCATGAGGAAGAGTACTTGAGAGGGTTAATATTTAAGTGGAATCACTTAGGCATTTCATAGATATGGGTAGACAATGAGTCAATAGGCATGGTTTAACATATAAACCAGGACAAAATATGAAACGATGGGTTTATAATGAGTGACCATAGTGGTTGTTTTTGTTGTTTTCAAAATGCTTGATTATGCTATTTTGGATGAAGAAAAACGTTTAGGCCTTTTCATGAAGAAAACCCCTTTTTTGTGCAAGTTTGGAGAGTGCATTCACATACATGATGCACAAACTGTTGTTTAAGATGGTGGGAGCAGTTTGGTTGTTTGGATTATATATCAAAAGAAAAAAATTGTTAGGGCCTTATGTTGATTCGAGTTTAATACGAGATTTAGGTATTTTCCGAGCTAATGCACGACATTGTAACTGAGATTATGATTATATGGTGGCTATGACACTCTGATATAGATAATTTTATATAGTAGTGATGATGATTGGCGTGCTCCTAAGATATGAGAAATTTACCGAAAGGCGTAGATAGAGCCTGCCAATTTTTATTGAACACATAATCCTCACTTTTTTTGTGATTTGATAGTAAGTATAGACTACTATTTTGCCCTATATGAATTTCTTAATGACCATAGAGCAATTCACTAGGCGTAAACTAAAATATCAACTATGATTTATTGAACTATGATTTATTGGACTACCGTAGAAAGACAACTAAAGAGCATATCGAAGATCTATTGATATGTGGGATGCATGATCGCGAAGCTCAAGGAAAAATTAATTCTCTCTTCCTACATAGCCTCATTTAAAAAAGATCTGTTTTGTCTGTCTTATGTATGAGTAAAGATTTAAGTTTGATGATTTTGTGTTTATATATGGCTTTCAGTTAGTCCTTGATCCTTATATGTGTGTGTGTGTGTTTTGGGGGTCTAAGGTCAAATGAGATGCTTCTGCATATCGTGAAATTTGTCGAAGAATTTTTTTAGGCTTTGTAATTAGAATTATTTTTTAAACACCTGTAGATAGATCCACTTCCAAAGCCAAAAAACTATAATCTAAGATTGAGAGATATTGACACTATGCTTACTAGTGTCTCTATATCAAGTGTTCAAAGTATGAAAGATCTAAATATTATAATTATTAGTGCCCCTTGGAGAATCAACATATTGATATTATGTGTATTGATGACATCAATAATTTGAGGGTTATTGAGAATGTCCTTGTTCCTTTCGATTGTACTGGTGATATGGATGCATTAGTAAAGTCTAGTGCACTTGCACTTGATGAGGTGTACATTCTTGAGGATGATATTTAATGATACTGAGCATGTCTTAGAAGAGTCTAGCACACCTGTACAAGTTAGGTGTTCACTTTTCATACCTAAATAGAGAAAGAGATTGGACGTGATATTGTTGCTACTAGTAAAGCCTTGGAGTTTCTTTTTGTGTTTTGTTGATTACTCCTAGTATCTCTTCTACTGAGTGTTTAGAGTTCTTCTTTAAGTTTTGCACCTTATATATATCCTCCTCAGGAACCCATGTATTTCTTTTTTAATCTTTAGGAGTATACAGTGATGTGTTGCATTGTATGTGCCTGATAATGAGACCTGTAAGAGATAGCAACTTGGAATGATAACTACAAATTTACTGCATGTGTTGTGCAGGAAATTTCAGTTGAAAATGTGGTGATGATTATGATTCACTATGAGTTATTTCCTCTAAGGACTGTAGTGAAATTGCACTCTCGGTCTAAATGTCCTTAGAGAGTTACGAGGAAGATTGATTCCATCATAGATGAGTTAGATATCTCATGGAATCTTAGCATTAGTATGACTTTTTAAAGGAAAGGATTTGACTCTACGTGCCTTTCCGAATCTACCATTGACTCTACGTGCCTTTGAGTAGAAAACTACTCCAGAAAATTTTTCAATTATGTGTCATGAGTAATATTGAGGCTAGATTACTAAACATTCTGTTGAAAACATAGCCTTCAAAGTTCCTATGTGTTTATGATTATTTGAAGAAACTTGTTGTACATAGTTTCAGTCAATAACTGAAGTTTATTTCCCTATAAGTTAGATATTTCATGTTTATGATTATTAATCTTCACATGAATTTCGTGTACTTTACTGCTTCCAGTAATATATTTTCTTAGGAGCTACTATATTTTGCAGATAAGAATTGATGGTCAGGATATAAGAGAGGTCACACTTGACAGTCTTCGCCAGTGTATTGGTGTTGTACCACAGGATACTGTATGTTGTGCAAGAACAATAATTTTGGACTATTTTTTCTCTACTTTTTGCTGTATCGCTTATTCTATCCATACATTCAGTTATTTATGAATGATGCTCGAGATTTTGATGTCTATACACAACCAACTCAGATAATAAACAACTATAATAGGCCAACTCCGTGATAAAGTTAAAAGAAAGTAAAATGTAAGAAATTCTTAATTCGTTATCATACAACATTTAGACAAAAAATGTAAAATATATGTTGATTGTAAAGCCATCAGTTTAGTACAAGTGAATTTTTCATTATGGCAGTAATTATTATTGATGACTGTATGCTTGAGTACTTGGAAACTTGCTAAAGATTCTTTTGTTAAATGTTAGTGAATGCAATTTGTCAAAAGTAATTTTTATTTTTATCAGTTCCTTATTGTTGTAAAGTTCATTTTGTTTTGGATTAGTGTGAGCTTTTTCTTATTCATAGGTTGGCTTATTTTTTACCCCCGAGATCAATGCAAAATATGATTTTCTTTGTCCTTCCTCTAGACTAGTCTCAATTCTGTTGGGACATGGAGGGTTGCTTATGAACCTAAACTTCATAGCTTAAGGTAGGCTTATTTACCTGCCAACTATCAAGGTTTTAGGGCAGAATATATTTGCTCATAATTTCCATTGTGGGAATTTAGCACCTCTTTGTGAAGCTTTAGTCTAGCTTGACAAGTATTGCAGTAATTTGGTCACTATGGAGCTCTCCTGGATCTCTTCAGACCTGAAACCATTTTTATGTGAAGACATCTGTTACAGTGTTCTAACTTAACAACGGAGTAAGAACATATTCAACTGTATTAAGCCTTAAGATTAGAAACCTAATTTTATGAAGCACAAACCACTCAGCAGTCACCACTCACCAGTACAGGAAAGCTGAACTACATTATTTTCAACTTCCATCTTTTGCTCAGAAAAATAGGTCTTGTCCTTTTTATAATCTGCACAAGAAGTCAAGAATGTCCATATTTTCCCTTAATTTTCTACTCTGATGTAGTAGTAAGTTCATGTCTTCTGACTTTAGGATGAAGGACTCTTACAACTTACCTCTTTTTTGTATTAATGATCTTTGAATCATCAAATGTCATTTGTTAGCTTGTGTCTTAAGTTGTGTCTTTTGGATGGATGTTTGACTTCATATTGGTGTCTTGGAAAGAAACATTCTTTCATTGCATTACCAGTCAAAAGTCATGATTTATACTCGTATGAAGGCTAATGAGAAGGTTTTTCTGTTGAAATTTCTTTGCAAGTTCTCGATGTCATATTACCTCAAAACATTAAGCTTGTGGCCGGGTTGCAATTGGCGAGTGGCATCCGCATTTAGCATTGAGGAGTATCTACTGCCTCATGCGTAATGCACCTGGCATCCCAAATCCCACCCCCACCCCCACCCCCACCCACGCACCCACACCGAAAATACTGAAATATTTTCTTGATTTATTACTGAAGCCACAACTAAATCCAATAATTTATGTTGATTTTTTAGAGAACATTTCTTTTATTTTTCCTTTCAAACTTTGTCGATTATGTTTTTATTTGTGTTTATCCATTTGTTTCTAGGTCCTCATGTTTGTGTTAAATTTTTAGGTTCTGTTGGGGTTTGTTTTCTTTAACTGTGAGCGTTCGCTGTCTGTTCCTATGATTGGTGTACAACGGTCCTTTAATTTTGTGGCCTCACCAGCTTAACCTATTGGGATATGCTGTTTTCTCTGTCACCAAACATGAAACTCCAAAGGCACAGATTTGTGAACCTGTTTCTTAGCACCTAAGGTCCTAAATATAGTGGGAGTTGGTTCACATTTTTTCAGTTTATCCACATGTAATAAATGTTTTGGCGCAATCAGTATCGTGTTGGCACAATTAATATCCAGCCCCAGCAGCTAAATTTGTTTATTCCCCAACTATACAGTAGATAGAATTCTTTGTATATTCTATACTTTGCAGCAAAGAAATTCTTTGGTAAAGTTGTGTCATATTTTTGACAAGCATACTGTTTTTTAATATGTTTACAGGTACTTTTTAATGACACAATATTTCATAACATATATTATGGTCGGTTATCAGCCACGGAGGAGGAGGTTAGTGGACAGGATTACCTTGATGACTCAATTCCCTATTTATTGAGAATTTATGTCAATATTTTGATTAATTAGTACTATAGGTTTTTGATGCTGCGCGACGTGCTTCCATCCATGACACAATCATGAAATTTCCTGAAAACTACTCAACTGTAGTCGGAGAGAGAGGGCTCAAGGTAAGAAGTATTAAACTTTGTCACTAGTATAACACATGGTTGTTGATGATAAAGCATGGCCTATGAAGCATGGACATGGAGTAGAACGATGACAAGGAAAATCTAAAACATTTAGGATTAAGGACATGACAATATAACTATGCATATATTTATGCATGTGTCTGTATACAATTCTTATCTAAACCTGTAATTGTTATGACATATTTTTATTAGAAGTAGAAAGGAAAATAAAACAGAATCAATTAAAACCATAAATGCTAGTCAAGTATATGAAAGAAAACATTTGAAAGTTCAATGGAATATCTCTCATAATACGAGTATGTGAAGCCTCTCATGTTTCCTAGACAATTAAGGGTCTGCTAACTTACTATTCCTCTTAGTCTTATGTCAAAAGAATATTTTCTTTGCTCACTTTTAGTTTCTTTGCTCTCTTTAAGAAATCCATTGCTACATGGTGCTCGATACGCGATATTTAGGACTTTCTGAAAGCAAACACACGTCCTGCATAAGTTTTTGGATATTAGAATTTGACATGTTTACCAGGTTATCAATAACAAGTGTTATGCAAGTGTCGGTGTTTGATATGTGTGCTACAACACTTTCTTTGTAATGTTTTTGCTTTATAGAGTATATATCGTTTTTCTGATGCAACTATTTGTCTTGGTTTATAGTTGGCTATTAGTACACTTAAGTAACATAGAAGCCTATCTGTTATCAGCTATTTTTTTCATCTAATTAATTTACAAATCTTTTGACTTGATTTCTATTTCCAGAACAAGTTTATTGGACGTGCTGAAGGGATAAGCAAAAATAGAATTACTGTAACGCCCCATTTTTCGGAGAGATACGAAAACGGAGTGCGTTACCGGCGGGCACGTGTAAGTCGACGTGCACGAGGCCTATAAATATGTAAAAGAAGAAATGAATGGAATTGAATACTAGTAATCAACCAGGATCTTGGAAGTTAGTCTACTGCCATATAAAAGAGAAGATATACATGTCTAAGATAAGCAGCAACAAGTACAATACTGATACAAAGTTAGAAATAAAGTCCCAAAGGAGTGATACATACCAAACCAAAAATACAAAAGCGGAGGCCTATAAATCTATTGCTGCTCGGTCTGCTCTAGAAAGTACGAATCATGCAGTGGCAGATCCTCGCTCACATCTTCAGTACCTGAGCGTGTGGGGGGAGCTCAGGGTCAAACCCAGCAAGTAAAATAATAAGAAGTACGGAGCGTGTAATATAAACAAGTAGGTAAGATATGGGTGTGGATATGAAACTATGCGCATGTGTGGAAAATATTAAATGATCAAGTAATGATATCAAGAAAGAATGTACATGCTATCAAGTATAGAGACTAATGGTGAATAAATAGACTTGTATGGTAGAGAGCATGCAATATGTATTAACAAGTAAAATATAAATTGATGTAAAAAGCATATGCACATGCATGGTGAACTAATTGGTGAAGAAATAGATCTGTATCGTATGTGATCGATATCAAGTACGGAGACTAATACATATCAAGTCTAGGTTAATATCATATTTTATTTTATATTTTGAACTAAGTGGTGAAGAAATGACTCGTATCGTATGTGATCGATATCAAGTACGGAGACTAATACATATCAAGTCTAGGTTAATATCATATTTTATTTTATATTTTGAACTAAGTGGTGAAGAAATAAACATGTATCGTGAAAGTACCCGTGCATACCCGGGACCCGGCCAAGATGCTGGCGCTGAACCAGCCGTGCCGCTAAGCACTCAAGCAGATACCGATTACTGAGTAATCGGTCGTCCCATCAACATGGACTAAACAAGAGATGATGGCTCAGTACCACCCGGGCGCCCCCGCGGATGGGCCCCTATTTCGGTTGCGCAACCTATCCTAAACCTTTCACGATACAATATTTGTCCACCCTTTAATTCTCCCATAACCCAAGATTTCAAGTTATTTTACATGCAAATCAATCCGGAATATGATAAACTAATCATGTCAAGATTAATACATATACATGTCTAGTAACAAGTAAGATGTGGTCCATGTCAAAATCAAGTTAACAGGCAGGTTAGGATCCATGGCACCATCAAGACATGTGTATATACTAACAAGGAAAATCCGGAATATTTTCATGTATCTTGTACAAGTAATTGGTATGTATACGTCGAAGTAAATATGATGGAATGTCAAAATCAAGTTAACAGGCAAGTCAAGATTCATGGCACTATCAAGACGTGTATGTACTAATAAGGAAAGTCCGGCATAATTTCGTATATGTTGTACAAGTAACTAGTATGCATGTGTCAATGCAAGTATGATGGAGTATAAAATGTTATAATGAATAAATTTTCCAAATTCTAGAATGATTTCATGGTATGGAAAGTAGCAAAATTTATTAAACCTTACTAATGTATATATGTTTCAAGTAAACATGAATTAGCATAAAGGAATTATGACCTAATATAATAGCTTGCATAAAAGAAATATTTAAGTAAATTTAATGTAATACTTATATGAAACTCTCTCTTTAAAACATGATAATGAATAAATAAATAAATGTATATATATACATATTTTCTAACGGCAAGTGGAAAATGATTTTAAAAATCATTGCATTATATATAAAGAACTTATATGGAAAATTCAAATGTATATCCAAACATGATGAATATTCATAAAGGTAGTTTTTTTATAATTTAAAAATAAAGCATATAGTTTAACTTTACAACTTGTAGTTTAAGAATGAGAGATTATAAATAAAATGATAAATTCGATATACAAACATAGGGTAAAGTATAAAAAATCATATTTTTATTTTTCTAGAATAATCATAGAGATTTTTGTATAAAGATATTATGTTTTTAAGTTTTAACAAATCAAAATTCTAAGTTAACCATAAACAATTAGAATTAGAAATAAAACATGAGAGGGTATGTGATTTTACTTGCCCTGATAGGTTAAGGAATGTAAATCTATCTTGAGGCTAAAGAACTTCTCTTTTTATTCTTTTTCTCCTCTTTTCTTCTTCTTCTCTTTTCTTCTTCTTCTCTTGAGTTGGAGTAGAAAAAAATAAAAGGAAGAGATTAATGAAAATAAAGGAGAGAAAACAAATGAAAGGAGGGGAAGAAAAAGATATAAATAAAGGAGAGATATGGGGTAACATGATGGTTTGTCATTCTTGACCAAAGGACAAGTATGGTGAAGGAGGTATGGGTGAATAAAAACAAAATAGGAATAGGACAAATGACTAATAATAATAATAGGTTATTAAACTTATTTAAAGCTTTAATTTTAAATTAAACTAATCTAAATAAAATCAAATTTCATCTTTACAAGTCAAAATAAGGGAGACTAGTAAAAATATGTGTAGGACCCACCGGTGATTAAAATAATATTATTGTAAGTGACTATCTTAAAAATTTTAAGAAAATCACAAAAATATAGAAAAATAAGACAAACACAACACATTCATTTTGGGATTAATCTGATATCAAGAATGTAAGTTATGACGAAATTAGGTTGTTACAATTACTGATTGGATTCTGTGAACAACTCATGATGTTCACCATATACCAAGTGTAGATCTGGATATTATGGATTATATCAAATTATCGCATCATGATTTGAAAAAGACTTTAAGCTGTGTTTTTCCCCCCCAACATGTTAAAAATAGATATGAGAGCTGATAATCTGTGTGATACTATCGGCTGTCACTATTTGTAATAGCTATAATCAATTTCATTGGAAGTGGCTTGGTAGAAAGATAGCAGTGAAATTCTTGCACTGCAGAATAGCAAGTATAAACCATGTAATAACGTAATTCATAATCAATTATATCAAGGAAGAGCATGCACTTGTATCAATAGTAATGGAAGCTTCTTTAACTTCTGATCTAAGGATATTTGGCAAGGGAAAGCCTAGCATAACATGTCTGCAAAGATTGAAAATGACTGCAATTGTAGTGCATGCAACCTTTAGTGGGTATGGCTAATAAAAGATCTATCAGAGCTAATCATATGATATTGGTATAAGTGATGATGTTTTTTCTGTTTTCTGTTCCTGAATTTAGTGTATATGTATGAGAGTTTCAATTTATTCTCTTTTGATTGTATGTTCTATTTTTATCTTACAGCTAAGTGGGGGAGAAAAGCAGCGTGTATCACTTGCTCGTGCATTCTTAAAAGCACCTTCTATTCTGTAAGAAAAAATTTTGTTTCTTACTTCTGAATTTGTTCACCATTTTATTAGTAAATTAAGCATGTAGTAGTTGCTCGCACATTCCCTTCTGGTCAGTAAGGAAAAGTTTTGCTTCCTACTTTTGAAATTGTTCTCCATTTTATTCAGTAGCTTAAACTATAGTCTATATTCTATCTCGTCTAATTGAAGTTACAATGCCTGGTGCCCCATCTTTTGTTCAAATTATAGACTGTGATTATAATAAAACTACCTAGGCTCATTGGAAAACCTTTTCTGCGCTAAATGTCTTGTGATTTATTTGAGAAAGAGAGAAACAATAGGGCATATGGGTGCAACTTAGCTCAGCTGGTTCAATTTGACCTGCCTGTATACTGCATTTTCAATTTGATTCCTCTACCCATTTCTTCAGAGCTCTTAACTCAGTCCAATATTACTTAAAAACCCTCCTAAAAGTTCAGTCAGCATAGGGACACACCTTGGTTGGTTGGTTTGGTTCACAGTGAACCCAAAACTGATCCGACCAAATTTTAAAATATTTAGCTTTGTAGCAACCGTATTTCTATAGAACCATCTAGACTGTTTCAACTAAATTCAGTTGCTATAAGTCAGTTTTCGGATCTCTTGGGTTAAAACGATTGGGATCAAGACAGAGTATAGATGCAAGCCTTAGAGAAGGTGAATTGGCTTGTTACAAATTTTTAACTTAGTTAATAAAATAACCAAGTTATAAGAAATGAAAAATAAATCAATCACACATAACCAAAAACACACAACGGAGGATTTTTATGATGGTTTAGAAAATTCCATACATCTACTCTCCCTCGCGATGAAAGGGGCTTCACTAAATCCTAGATTATAATCCATTCTAGTAAGCAGATATAAGACTGAATGCTAGTTTACCCAACCAACACAAAGTGTATCTCTAGCATTCAGGTAATGTTTCTCAATTATCCCTATCTTTAATGCCCTAAAGATTGTAAATCTCAATTGACACCGGTGTTTAGTTACCCCTATCTTGAATGCCCCAAAGATTGTAAATCTCAATTGACACCGGTTTGAGAATATCGTACGCCCTCAATTGACACCGGCTTGAGCATAACTAAAAACCAATACACATATTGTAAAACTAGAGTTTGAGATTAACACACCAAAAATATCAGTTAAGCACAAAAGAAAAAATCTTGTAGCCCTTGTAGATACATATTCGAAGAATGAAGTTAGAACTTAATGAAGGTGTCAATTAAATTGTAGATCTGGCTGTTGAGAACCATCTAAAAGACTTTGATCTGATAATGTAGCGCTGCTTTGATAGAGCATGAATGATGAAGAACTTGCTTTTGAACAATCTCCCAGAAACTTCTCCTTCTCTAAGATCTTAAAAAGGTTTCTCTAAAAAGATTTTTCTTTTCAACTCGCAAATGCCTTTTTATAGATATGCTCCAATTCGTCAAAGAATCTTAATCGAAGAAATAGGAATGAAATCTCATCTGTCAATCTCAACTCATGAAAGTTAACTACCATGTTTAGGATTTTTTTTATAACCCTTTCCAAATAAACAATCCTTGAAATTTGCCTCAAAAAACCCATTGTACCTTTTTCTTCACTGAGCCATCGATGGCTACATCGACGTCATGCAGTGATTGCACTATGCAGGTTGAGGTATCATTGATGGCCATATTGAAGACTTGTAGCAACAGCCCTTTGCAGGCATATTCACTGTCGATGGCGGCCTCTCCTTCCGTCGATGGCCCTGGACTATCAAGCTTCTTCCATCTTTTTAAGCTCATAACTTTCACCTCCAAACTCTCTTTTTGTTGATCGTGATATCGTTTCGAAGGTGATTCCAAGCTCTACAACTATGAAATAGATTCCACCTAGTAATTTAACTTGTAGTTTTGCCAAATATAGTGTTGACTCGTTTATTGTTCATCGATATTGTTCGTTATTGTAGTCGTATCGGTCGTGTCGCTTTATTCGTTTATGTATTTAGCTACCCTACACATACTCCACTAAATATGTTATATTATGGAGTTTGTTGTTCATCAAACTAAGGGTCATATATGAACATACATCCAACAAAAACTTTGACATAAGATCATGATAAATTAAAAGAGAAGATATTCTCATAAAATGTTATAGTTGTATGACACTCTGCTTATGAAGAACCTCAATCATTAAACAATCTTAATGGATGTTTACACTTTGCTACCCCCAAAGAACAAAAATGAAGGCCCTTATTTGTTTATTTTTTTTATGAACAAAGGGTGTAACTTGGGCATGGAATTAGTAATGCTCATGACCTAACCCCAGATTACCACTAGGCCAAGCCATGGTGGTTTCTAGGACCTTATTGGTAAGTTAAACTAACTTTGGAGCTTGAATAAACCAATTAGGTCCTATGACTAACTTCTCTTTCTATTTTCCTTTTCATTATGTGTATGTGTTTCTTTTTCTTTTCTCTTCTCTTATTTTTTTCCTTTTGTTTTTCTATGGTGGGGGATTTTTGGGTGGGTGTGTGTGGGAGATTGCTTAGCATAGATGGTTATTACATGACCCTATATATATATGGCCAGAACAAGCACGATGCCAAGCAAGTGACCAGCTCTGGAAACTTGAGCTAGTGGCAAGAAAATTGTGATCCTGCTATTTGTTTAAAATTTTTTCTAAGATTATAGCCTCCACTTTCTTAGTTTCTTAATAATCAAATCTCATGGATTTTGGAGTTTGTATTTTTTTTCCTTTCAGATATAGGATGTTGTATTCACTAAAAACCTTAACCTTATTCTACTTAATGGAAGGCTAAGTTAGAACTAAAACCCAAGAAATTGGGTATGAGTGAACCCTAGAGGGTTGAGATCATAATCAATAGATTTTTTTTTAAAAAAAAAAATAATTAACTGTTTTTCGCTGCTAGTTCAGATAACATACATAAGGCGATTTATTTTCGTTATTCCCATATATATATATATATATATATATATATATATATATATATATATATATATATATACATACATACATATATATACTCCACAAGTGCTGTGATTAAAGTTTTATCCTTTCACTGCCTGTCCTAAGCCTGAATAAAAGAGGAGGGTTATAGTAGGCCTGTGACAGCCATCGTAAAACATTGTCACATATTATGACATGAGCCAAAAATATGAATTTTGTTGGGGCATTCTCTACTGAGCACAGAAGTGACGTGCCATGTGTGAGGGTTGCTAGGTTATCGTGCAGAAGTGACGCACTATGTTGGAGCCCGGATGTGGTATCAAATGTAAGAGGTTTCCCACACCTTAATGAGCGGGGGAAAATAAAGAAATTAGTTCTGTTGAGTTTTGTGGAGCCTGAAGTACTATAGCGGTATTTAGGTAATTTCACATTATAGTAGGGTTGCGGTCGAGCTATATATATTCTCATCGTCTACTTGTAAAACCCTAGTCTCAAATAGTGAGGAAATCCTCTAGCGGCTGTGGACGTAGTCCAATTTGAGACGAACTACGTAAATCTTTGTGTTTTTCTGCTCTGTTCTTTATTCTTTTGTGATTGCTACTCAAATCTGTGATAGTTGCTACAAGCTTATGAATATAGGAGTCGATTAGGCTCTTTGAACATGTTCCCTTACAGGTAAATTATCAGAGTTAGTTAATGTTATAATTAGAATAAAAGTTAATATTTTGTGCATGCAGAAGACTAAGTGGATAGGTGAAAAAACTAATTTTATAGAGCCTTGGGGTTATAAGATTTGGTATACGAGTAATGATAGAAATTGTAATAAGTAGGTGGATAGGAAGATTTTTAATATCGTTTGTGTCTATGCATCACAAGTAGGACTTGATGAATCTATTAAATATCAATTTTGGAAAGATCTTGATGAGATGATACAGAAAATACCTACTAGAGAAAAGCTTTTTATTGGTGGTGACTTCAATGGGAATATAGGAACTAGTCATAATGGATTTGATAGTGTATATGGAGAATTTGGATTTGGAGAAAGAAATGAAACAAGTAACTCAATTCTAGATTTTGCTTTGTCATATGATTTGATTCTATTAAATACTTAGTTTAAAAAGAGAGCTTCTCACTTAATTATTTTTGAAAGTGGATCGAGTGTGAGCCAAATAGATTTCTTTTTAATTAGGAGGGTAGATAAAACTAGTTGAATCGATTGTAAAGTAGTGCCAGGTGAGAGTGTAGTAATCAATATAGGCTCTTAGTTTTAGATACTTGGATTAGAATGATACTTAAAAATATTAAGTATAAGTTAGATCTTAGGATTGACTGGTGGTGATTAGGAAGTAATCAAAAAGTTTTTGTTAATAGAATAGTACGGGAAGCAGATTGGAAGGATTATAATGATTTTCATGTAACATTGAACAAAATGACCAGCTATACTAGGAGGGTAGCTAAAGATATATTTGGTGCATTGGGGTGGTGGAATGAAAAGGTAAAATATACTATTAAGATCAAGCGGGACTTTTACTCCATCATGTAAGGACACATTATGGTAGAATGAAGAGATAAAAATTGCTATTAAGATCAAGGGGGATCTTTACAGAGATTTGAAGAAGAACAATGATAAAATAAGTTTTGAGAGGTATAAGCTAGCTATGAACGAGGCTAAGAAAACTGTTCGGAATGCAAAAGTTAAATTATACAAACAAATGTATGAGCAATTGAACAATAAAGAGGCAGAAAATGATATATATAGAATTGCTCAAATAAGAGATTTTAGAGATTTATATACTGTAAAGTGTATTAAAAATGATCAGAAGGTTCTAGTTCGAAATGAAAAGATTAAAGAAAGATGGAGAGATTATTTTGACAGAATGTATAATGTTAGTTTTATTCAAGATTTGGGAGACCTTACTGTTCAATATTAGGATGTGAATTGTCGTTTTATGCGCAGAATTAAAAAATCTGAAATAAAAGAGGATTTGAAGAGGATGAAATTAAGAAAAACTGTTGGTTTAGATGAGATTCATATTGAGATATGGAGATATTTAGGAGAGATAGGTGTGAGGTGACTGACAGAGCTCTTTAATAAGATTTGACGAACTAAGAAAATGCCAAATAAATTGAGGAAGAGTACCCTAGTAGCTCTATATAAAAATAAGTGTGATATTTAGAGTTGTTCTAACTACCGTGGAATAAAAGTCATGTCTTACACTATGAAGCTTTGGAAAACTGTAATTGAACATAAATTGAGACAGATTGTTAAAATATCAAAGAACCAATTTGGATTCATGCCGGAACGATCGACGACAAAAACTATTCATTTATTTTGTCAACTTATAGAGCGAATTCGAGAAAGAAATAGAGATTTGCATAGGATCTTTATTGATTTAGTAAAAGCCTATGATATAGTACGACAAGAGATTCTTTGGTGGACATTGATGAAGAAAAGAGTTTATATCAAGTATATTGACATAATTAAGGACATGTATGATGGAACAGCGACCAATGTCAGAACGTATAGTAATATAACAAGTGATCTTTCAATTACAATTGGATTGCATTAAGGATCTGCATTGAGCCCGTGCTTATTTGCTATAGTGATGGATATGCTTACTAGAGCTATTCATGATGAGATACATTGGTGTATGCTATTTGCTGATGATATTGTCCTAGTTGACAAGGTAAGAGTGGGGATGAATGTCAACTAGAGTTATAGAGACAATCATTAGAATTTAGAGGTTATTAATTGAGTAGGTTTAAAACAGAGTATATAGAGTGTAAATTTAGTAAACGATGGACCCAAAACTATAGTGTTGTGATATTGGACGACTAAGATATACAAATGAACAGTCAGTTTAGGTATTTGGATTCTATCATTTAAAATGATTGAGACATTGATAGTGATGTTAACCACATGATCCAAACTGGTTGGTTAATACGGATGAGTGCAACGGGAGTTTTATGTGACCGTAACATTCGTTAAGGCTGAAAGAAAATTTTTATAGGATTACTATTAACTCAGTTTTATTATATGGTATGGAATGTTGGGTTATAAAAAAACGTTATTCACAAAAGATAAGTGTAGCAGAGATGTGCATGTTTCGTTAGATGTGCGGCAATATTAGGAGAAATAAAATGAGAATTGAAAATATTCTTGTTAAGATAGATGTAGCATCCATTGAAGAGAAGATGCGAGAAAATTACTTATGATTGTTTGGTCATATGCAATATAGACTTACAAATACACCAGTTTAACAAGGAGAGTTTATCAACATAGGACAAATTAAAAGAGTAAAGGAGAAGACTAAAGAAAATATGGATGGAGATGATACAAAATATATAGATTTTAGAGGTTTAAGTGAGGACATATTACTCGATAGGAATGATTGGAGAAGGATTATCAGTCGATCCAACGTGATTCTCTTTTGGTTCATGTAGCCTACTCTAAGTACTTGGGATAAAAGGCTTAGTTGTTGTTGTTGTTGTGTGTGGATATATATATACTTACATACATATAGATATAGATATTATATATTACAGTTATTATATATTTAAGCCAGGGATAGGAAGACTGTAGCCTTGAATCTCACTGAACTAGTGTTTTAAATACCGACCGGTATATCGGCCGGTATATCGGTTTTTCTATAGAAACGAGACGGTATGTTCAAAATTTGACCGCATCTCGTTTTCGATCAGTATGGGCTGATATATCGGCCGGTACCCGGTATGTTAAATACCGGCCGGTGTGAGTATTTATCGTTTTTTTGTTAATGGGTTTGGATTGCGGTTGAAACCCGTTAGACTCGACCTGATAGGAAAAAAATAAAAGCCGCTTTTCTCGTTTTTTCCAAATTCGCAAACCCTAAAATTTTCGCGAATTCCCTCTTCTCCTCGGCCGATCGACCGCATCCCGTTTCGCCCCTCCCAAAAAATCCTAAATCCACCCAAAAAAATCCTAAAATTCCTCTCTGTCAATTCTCTACTCTCCTTCGATCGATCTACCAGATTCGCCCTAAAGGAAGTTCGGCGAGCCCGATTCGCCCTAAAGGAGCTTCGCCGACCTATTGACTTCTCTCTCCTCTTGCTTAGCTTCCAGTGGCGCTAATGAGCCCATACCAAATCACTGGTAAGTCAATCTCCTCTTGCGTAGCTTCAAATTTTTTTTAATAAATATTTCTTTTTGACTGTAATGTGTGCGTTTGAGACTGAGTATTTTAAATTTGAGAGAATTTTGTTTACATAAATTGATTGGGTGGAGTTTCGGCCAGCGAATCAGGTTCACTGATTCACACCAAATCAGTGAATCGATTCATTGATTCGGTGTGAATCAGTGATTCAATGTTCACACCGAATCAGTGAATCGATTTACTGATTTGGTGTGAATTAGTGAATCTGATTCACTGGTGACTGGCTGAAACCCTAAAATTACAGTTGCAATACAAAGTGGTTTAGTGAATTAATTTCAGTTGAAAGAAATTAATTAGATAACATTTAGCTAGTGAACTAATTACAGTTGCAATACAAAATTATTCACTTTATTGTATTGTATTTTACAGTTGATGAGTTGAATAATGCATATTGCATTGTATTCACTTTATTGCAATTTTTGTATTGTATTAGATAACAGTTGATGAGTTGAATAATGCATATTGCGTTATTCATTTTTCTTAATTTTATGATTATCTGTCGTTTTGTGCATATACGGACGTTCTAAACGGCATATGCAAATTCGTAATTTAAATGCAAATAAGTCAAGATAAATATCATAAACTTATTTTATGTGTTTTAATATGTTCTATATAGTCAATTATGTGATTATTCTTTAATCGGTATGACACCGATATAATATTTCGGTATTTATGGTCATATCGCGATATCCCACCCAGTATCCGGTATGTAATTTGGCTGACCGGTATGGAATCTGTCTGCGATATTTAGAACTTTGCACTGAACTATATGATTATACAAGACCATAAAATTGCCCCAAACCAAACCAACTCAAGGCCTATTTGGGTGGGGTCTTCAACTGACAACTTTGCAACTCTAATTAGTTGATTAGCAAACGTCAAATTAGTTATACCTTCTGGAAGTTTAGTTCCCATTTATCTTGTTCTGAGGTGTCAACATTTCAAACTATTTCACCTTTGAAGAAAACTACTTGTATTTTTTGTGCTATATGCATAGGATGTGAGCTAGCTACTCAATCTCTTCGCCCAAATCCAATATGATTTCTCTCTATGCATTTAAACCCTTTGAAAGATATCTAAGTAGGGTAGCAATATTGATCTAACCAGCCGTCCCATACTTGCTCCAAATTAGGGGCTGTGCATAATGGGTATGGTTCATGAATAGGTCAACTTTCTTAATCCATTTAAAATGGGTCAGATAAGGGTTTGTGATGGGGGCAATGAATGGATTGGATTAATTAGGAATTAGAACTAGCTTATTTAGTTTTTAGTCATTGAGACTTTTATTTATAATTTAATTAGAATTCGTATTTTGTTTGTTTTTTGGTTTATATTGCACGTGTTATTTCACGTAGATAGTTTTATATATATGCATTGTAGACATGTTTTTATTTTTAGTATATGAGATATTGATTTTAAAGCGCTAGTAATTAGCATACTTGCTAATTATTGTTGAATCTTTTCTCAAGTGATTTTGTGAGAACGGGTGTAAATTTGTCTGGATGTGAGGCCAAAATCATATTCTTTGTGTCAAATCTTAGTTCATCCAAAATATCTCTAAATCTCTACTACAGAATCTTAATTTCTTTCCATTATATGTCAAATTTGATATCATAAGTCAAATGGTCCAATTTTTTATCATCTTTTTCACCAAACCCTAACCCTAGATTTCCCCTTTCATCTTTGATCTTTTTGTTGTTTTTTGTTTAAAAAATTCAAAAAATATTATATTGGGTCACTCGATAGCAACCAAGATAAGGTCCGCCACAATGGTAGCAGGATTGCCACAGGCGGGCTACTGCCGCCGCCCCTCCATCTTCTGTTAGCAGTCAACTTCATCTCCGATCAAATCCCGGCGCCTCCACGACATTGGACTTTACCAATCGGTGTCGACACCCCGTGATTCTCCTTTGCCACCTGATTATCGTCTTTCCTTTCTCAACTAAATTGTTTTTGACTTTTGTCTGCTTGTCTTGCCAACCATCGGATGACTCCATCTTCGATAGGATCGATGAGTCTTTCTGGCGAGCCTGCTCTCCAGAATTCTCTCTTATCGGTTGTCAACAACGGAGCAAACAAGGAGTAAAGATTATAAATAGTTATGGTTACTGTTTTCTTCCAAGATTTAAGAGAAGAAGAGTAGTGTTTCAATCTGATTTGGGTACCCTCATGTTAGATCCTAGCATTGTTTCCACCCATTCCCTCAATCAGTCCCGATCCAACTTTTATTCAAAGCTGAATCGATTTGCATTCCAAACCCAAGCTAGTTAGTTTTAGACTTATTCCGATTAAGCTGCAGTTTGAATCCAACCCACTTTGACTCCCACTTAACTGTTCAATGTGTCCGCACAGGAACCGACCCAATATCATTTTCAGACTTGTTAAGGGATTAAATGGTGATTTGGAGCTCGTATCAAGTCCGGTTCGAGTCTGGCTCTAAGGAGATTCATATCATTGCTGGAATATTTTATGAGCTACCTTACGATTTTGAATCCAGGCTTCACAGAAGATCCCTACGGCTCTCTAAGGCTTGTTCCAAGTTGGACTTCTCTACTTCGAGGAAAATCATAGATAACCAACATTCAACCAACCTCTTTGTTAAGATTAAAGAGAATCTAGAGCCATCCTGGAGTTTCCAAAAAATAGTAGGCCACCAATCAAACATTAATAGCATCTTTAGATAGGAGATCCGTTTTTAAGGCCTGACAACAGGTGTTCTAGATGTGAATGATACCGACACTTTGATCACTAGCGTCTCTCGATCAATTGTTCTTAGTGTGGAGAATTTTGGCACTATAATTGCTAGCGCTCCTCAATGAGTTGACATAGTAATATTGTTTACTGATAATGTTGACGAATCGAAAGGTGAATGTCGATGTTACTTTTGAGAATACTTGTGATTTTATGGATGAGTTAGTGGAGCCTAGTATACTCACACTCAGTGACATCCATGTCCATGAGGAGAGTTTGAGTCTATATGAGATAATTATTTGTGATAGATCCAAACACTTATAGATGTACCCCCTTTCTCCTAGGAGACAGGTTAATGCGTCCATAAACTCACTTGCACGTCCTACATAAATACCGTGAGAAAATCCATCAACAAATTGTGTTTAGTGATGAAACTTAAAACTTCATTGGAGATCTACTTGAAAGAGTCCTTGGAATTTTCAGTTGGAGGTACGGGTTTTCCCTGAGAGATTCTTTTCCGGAACTGTCGAGATACCTCTTCGTCGATGTATAGATCCTTCAAAGGTTTTAAGCAAGATTGGTGTGAGCACTTACGAGTTAAATATTTTATGAAAGGTTGGTCTTAGCCCAGTCTTCCATGGCACAGACTTGACTCACTATTATGGAGGACTCTCCAATACTTATTTCTTGTCAACTATCATTTTTAGTGGTAGACGCACCACACCTTCCAGTTCTACTATCACTACCACCACCATCATGGAGGTATCAGATAGAGAAGATATATGATATACTGCAAGGTGAGATAGTTTCAACGGTTACAGAACATTACCAGTGATAATTGGTTCGTTGGAAAGGATCTTCTCATTTAGAGGATACTTGGTTGAGGGCTTTTTTGATTTACAAGTACTTTGTTTGCGGGAAAGAATGGCCTAATTTAGAGGAGGCTAAGTATTTTTACCTGAACTTGTTCAAGTTGTACCATCGCTACCATTCATTGGTGGTGAAGGTTTTTAAGCGGGGGGAAAATTGAATGGGGACAATAAATTGGTAGGATTAATTAGGATTTACTATTAGAGTTTGATTAGTATTTGTATTATATTTAATTTTTTGTCAATTTGCACGTCTTGTGCACTTAGGTAGTTTTCTATATATATATATATATATATATATATATATATATATATATATATATATATATATATATATATATATATGCTTTATAGACATGTTTTATTTTCAGTAGTTGAGATGTTTGTTGAGACTATGTTCATGCAATTAATTCGGTTTGATTAGTACAAAACATATTTTTTTTATTTGACAGAGTTTTAATGAGTATTGTGTAGGATTTGATTGTAAATAGATGGTTTTATATATCTATAAGATCTCACCATATCAAGCAAGGAGTCAAATTTCATGATCATAATAATGTTTAAGTTTTGCAAGATGAACTCAAAGATATACATCGAGCAGATCTCATCATATCAAGTAAGGAGTCAAATTTCATAATGATAGTAGAGTTTAAAATTTATAATATCTATCTGTGAGAGAACCAAATCAAAAGTGAATCTTGGTCAAAAAAGGAATCCGATTTGGAAACATGTAGAGATCTCTATGAAAGAAACCAAAGCAAGAACAAATCTTGGTCAATGAAAGAATGCGATTTGAAAATGTAGATCTCTGTGAAAGAAAACCAGATCAAAAGCAAATATTGGTCAAAGAAAGAATCCACTTTGATAACCTGTAGAGATCATATCATGCAGCAGCAACTCACAAATGTTAATATAGTTAATATGGAAATTCAGACTTTATTGCTCGTTTTCTTTATACATATGTAAGTCTAGAGCAGAGGGAAATATGAAGAAAAATAAACATAAAAAACTATAGAAGAAATGGAGAGAAGTTCTTCATTGATTGAGAAGACTGTGTCTGCAAATTGGTAATGCATATTTGAATCATTTTTCTTGGAGTGCAGATCAATCCTCGTTCGTCAACAATGATATACTTCCTACTTTAATTTAAGGGTTAATTATAGTCAGACCCCATGTAATATGGAGGGTGTATAATTTATTAGCTCTGAAATCCGAAACTCCCACTTAGCCCCTGGATCACCAAAGTTAGTCAACAGTTAGATAATTTCAACCATTTTAAACAAAACTGCACTCATTTTATTTAATTTTATTTTTACGCTCATCTCCCTCCTTAAGAGCTTGACTCTCTCACTCCTTGTCTCCCTCCCGTCCCTCCCTCCCTCTCTCTCTCTCTCTCCCTCTCTCTCCCTCGCTCTATCTCCACTTGATTGCAACTCATAAAATCGACAGGTGATGAACAATTCGACAAATTAACTAATAATGCAACTCATAACAATTTATGAACAAAGCATACAACTCAACCAAGAAATCAAGAACTACTATCACCACGACTGACAACGAATGAACAATTTCAACAAATCTCAACATTGCAATATATATATATATATATATAGCAAATCAAAAAACTGCATACCTCCTGATTCTCTCATCAGCAAACAAGAGAGAAATCATGTTGGCGTCTAGTAAACAATAAACATAGTAGAAACAACCCACACCAAGTTCTCCACCACCTCAGCCCAAGTCCGAGCTTGCCGCACCGACGACAGAGACGACTCTACCGGTGCCCTCGAGCAAGCATCGTCTTCAAGATCCCTGCCGCTCGACGAGTACGCCTAGCTGAACCTCTGCCTCACGAACCCACCGCCCGTCATCGGCGTACCTCCAAACATTATCTATTTCAATTTCCAACTGCAAAATTTTTCCAAATTTAACAAGAAATCGAGATTAAAAAAATCTAAACTTTTCACCAAAAATCTGAAGAACCCAACTACAAGATTTGATCTTGCGCAAGACCCGTGTATCAAAATCCAAATTTGCTTCGATTTATTGCTTCGATTCTATCTCTACTCAACACGGTCGGGGGCAAAACCGACATTTCACTACACGTGTGCATCACGTGACCCAACCCCAAACCGGCACTAAACTTCGTTAGTTATCCCAGGGAGCTAAGTGAGAATTTCGGATTTTAGTGGTAATAAATTATACACCCCCCATACTACAGGGGTCTGAGTGTAATTAACTCTTAATTTAAATCCTCTTGAAGAACGGTTTGAAATCAAAGGGATAGTAAGATCTTTCTATTGTGCTTTATTGATATTATTTATTTTATAATCTATTCTTTAAGATCATACAAGCAATTGGTTTTGATGGCATACTCAAGAGTCAAGAGCGTGATTTGAGGAAGAAGGATATTAACAAGGGCTAGAGTTTACATTTTGTATTGGTTATTTGCATAGACTACTAGTTTAGGGTAGACTAGGGTGTTGTCTTATACTGTCTACTAAATTGGGTTGTAGTCTAGGAAAACCTTAATGTAAAGAGTGGAAGGCCCTCCTCTCGGGAGGAAGAGTGTATGTAGGGGGTTTTCGAACCATTGGAAATCTCATGTCTTATGTGGTGTGAGTTTTTGCTTTGGTTGCTTTACTTTATTTCTGTTGCATTTTATTGTGCTAATTAATTTCCAAAATTCAAAAGCATCCTAGCCATCCCCTCTAGTATTGCGTTTCAATTTTAACAATATTGCTTCTGAAATCCTAGTTATTGGCATATTGACGCAGGACGGAAGCGGAATTAGGGTTAGGGTTTTGAAAATTAGGGTTTTCTAGGGGAATTGGAGAAGAAAAGATTGATTGGGGAAAACTTTTGGGATTTGGGAATCCACCCAGGCCCACGCCCACTCTCCACGAATCCACGAAGAAAGATTTTTACTCAGCGAATTCCACGCCAGAGATTTCTCAAGAAAATTTATCAAAATATTATTCATCCTTTTCAATACTCCATACAACCCTATATATAGGAAAACCCTAACAAACAGAATCCTAATAAAATCCAAACTCCTAATCAAATCAAATATCTAATACAATCCAATCCTAATCAAATCAAATCAAATCAAATCTAATAAAATCTAATCCTGATCTCCATCAATTCTCCCCGGCTTCAAAAAAATGAACCTCCGGTGAATGACGAAGATGATAACTATCAAGCAAATCCGGGTCGAGCTGCTGGACTTCTTCGGTGCGCAACCAAGTGCAATCTGAATCTGGACGTCCATGCCATCGCACCAAATAACGCTAATATCCACCATCAGCAGTCGAAACAATCTCATCATCCAATATGTCTTCAATCTGATCTACATGATGCTTGCGTGGAGCAGGAGGAGGCGGTGTGCGGATGGGAAAATGTCGACGTCCTGGCGAAGCAGATGATGGTAGATCTGGAATAACCGCTGGATAGTCAAATGGAGCACGATATGGAGTCAGATTCTCGACGTTGAAAACTGGATTGATCCCAAGATTGTGGGGGATCGCAAGCTCATAAGCATTAGAACCAATCCTCTTTAGAACTCGGTAAGGACCCATACGTCGAGCATGAAGCTTCTTCAAGGTTCCTGGCGGGAACCTCTCTGGACGCACTCTAACCATCACCTCATCATCCACTGCAAATTCCTGCAATCTTTTGTGCGAGTCTGCTGCAGACTTGTAGTTATTATTACTAATTGCTATTTGCCGACGAATATGATCATGCAAATCATGCAAATGCTGTGCAAAAGACTCGGCTGAAGCACTAGGCCTATCACCTATGGGGAGTGGAAGAAGGTCTATAGGTTTCCTAGGTTTATATCCTGTAACTACCTCAAATGGACTCATCCCAGTAGACCTATTGACTGAACTATTATATGCAAACTCCGCTATAGGCAAAACAAGATCCCACGTCGCTAAATGGTCGCCCACTAAGCATCGAAGCAAATCACCTAAGCTACGATTGACTACTTCTGTCTGACCATCTGTCTGTGGATGATAAGCAGTGGAGAACTTAAGTGTGGTACTCATTTTCTTCCAGAGAGTTCGCCAAAAATGACTTGTGAATCGAACATCTCTGTCAGAAACAATTGATTTAGGAAGACCATGCAAACGAACTACCTCTTTACAGAATAAGTGTGCAACATGTGAGGCATCCGAAGTCTTGTGGCAAGGAATAAAATGTGCCATTTTGGAAAACCTATCCACCACGACTAATATTGCATCATGCTTCCTAAGTGTGCGAGGGAGTCCTAAAATGAAATCCATGCTAAGATGCTCCCAAGGTGCAAAGGGTATGGGTAATGGTGTGTATAGCCCTGTATTCTGCTTCCTACCCTTAGCTACCTGACAAACTCGACAATGAGACACAACTCGTGCAACATCACGTTTAATGCTTGGCCAAAAAAATCGGTCCTCTACAAGAATGATAGTTTTATCTCGACCGAAATGACCAGCAATCCCTCCTGCATACATTTCCCAAATCAGATGATCGCGCAAAGAAGTATTGGGAATGCAAAGACGAGTACCTCGAAATAAGAAGCCATCAACAATGGTGAAGGCATCTACCATAATAGGGGGATCCTGAGTCAAAGATGAATAGATGTCACCAAAGTCCTGACAAGTAGGATAGTCTTGAATGATACGCTCAAATCCGATAACTTTTGCACTCATTGTCTGTAAAGTGCAAAGTTTCCTACTCAAGGCATCAGCGGCTTTATTTTCAGTTCCTGCACAGTGTTTGAGTACAAAATTGTACTCCTGAATAAACTCAAGCCACTTGATGTGTCGATGCCCTACTCTCTTTTGGGAATTGATATAGCGTAGAGCTTGATGGTCTGAGTAGAGCACGAACTCTTTTGGTAGCAAATAGTGACGCCAATGACGCAAACATTGCACTACTGCATAAAACTCTTTGTCATAAACATCATAGCGTTGTTTCGTCTCATTCAATTTTTCGCTAAAAAAGGCGATAGGATGGTTTTCTTGGCTTAAAACACCTCCTATACCTACGCCTGATGCGTCACATGCCACCTCAAAAACCTTCGAGAAATCTGGAAGATGAAGAACCGGAGCAGTAGTCAACTTCTCCTTAATCTCCTCGAAGGTATGAGCAGCAGATTTAGTCCAGTGAAACTCCCCTTTCTTAAGACAATCAGTGATCGGAGCCATAATGGTACTAAAGCCCCTAACAAATCTCCTATAAAATGTGGCCAGACCATGAAAACTTCTGGCCTCATGGATCGTATTAGGAGTAGACCATTCTCTTATGGCCTTAACTTTGTCAGGATCTGCTGCTACTCCGTCTTTAGAGACGATAAACCCAAGAAAGTGAACAGAGGAAGCTAAGAACGCACATTTTTTCAAATTGACAAATAGTTTCTCTTTACGGAGAGTCTCTAAAACTTGTGTCAAATGAGAAAGATGCTCTTCTTGGGTTTGACTAAAGACGAGAATGTCATCAAAATAGACAACAACGAACTTGCCTAAGAAAGGACGTAATATTTGAGTCATAACTCTCATAAATGTGTTGGGTGCGTTAGATAAACCAAAAGGCATGACCAGCCATTCATATAATCCGTCCTTAATTTTAAAGGCAGTTTTCCACTCATCACCTTCGCGGATACGAATTTGATGATATCCGCTTCGAAGATCTATCTTCAAAAAGATTTGAGAGCCAGCCATCATATCTAGTAAGTCATCAAGTCTAGGAATGGGAAACCTATACTTGACGGTAATTCTGTTGATGGCGCGACTGTCAATACACATCCTCCAGCTACCATCCTTTTTAGGTGTGAGTAGAGCGGGAACGGCACAAGGACTCAAACTCTCTCTAATAAAGCCTTTCCGCAATAACTCATCGACCTGTCTTCTCAATTCAGCGTGCTCAATAGGATTCATCCTATAATGAGGTAAATTGGGCAAACTGGAACCAGGTACGAAATCAATGGCATGCTGAATATCTCGAAGGGGAGGAAGTTCATCAGGTAACTCATCGGGCATGATATCTTGAAAATCAGAGAGAATCTGATGAATCTCAGGATGGTAAATGACAGGTGGATTAGAAGACTCTCCTAAAGCAATTACCGCATACACTAGTCCCTCCTCTAAACTCTCCTTGAGGAACTGTGATCGACTGACCAAGTGAAGAGACTTTTTATGCACCTGTCCTGTGACTTTTTCGCTCTTCGGTCTCTCTTCACTAGACTTAGGCGGCGCGGGTTTCAAGACAATTTTCTTTCCATTAAATTTGAATGTATATGTGTTTGATTTGCCGAAACTCGTCACGTCTAAATCATACAACCATGGCCTACCAAGCAAGATATGTGCGGCGGTCATATCTAACACATCGCACCAAAGCTGGTCCTGATAGCTCGACATCTGAATAGGCACTAGACAACGCTGGGTAATAGATTGAGCAGTTTTATCTACCCATGTTACGTTGTATGGTTGTGGATGGGGTTCAGCTTTGAGGCCCATTTTCTCAACAGCTGATCTTGAGATAATATTCACACAACTACCCCCGTCAATCATTACGCGATAGCTTTTTCCCCCGTGTGTGATGTATGTAGTGAAAACGCTAGACCTACGCCAATCTTCATCTTTCGTTTTAGTGTAAAGACACCTAACGACATTTAAGCGTATATTTGAAATGACTATTTCCTCGTCTGACTCACTAGCGTCTCCTACTGGTTCATATACTTCCTCCTCAAGATCATCATCATCACCATTATCCTCTCCTACGAGTAAAGCTCTAGTGGGACACTGTGAAGCTATGTGGCCATACTCGTGACACTTGAAACACTCTACACCTTTCATGCCCTGTTTAGATGACTCACCCATTACGGTTTTACCTTTAAAGTCTTTATTTTGTTGGGTGTTAGCTTTCTTGTTAGCTTCAAAAGGGCGTCTGGATTGCTCCCCGGCTTTAGGAGTGAACTTACGGTCAGCAGAAAATTTGAGAGAATGTTCAATATCCTCTGCTAATTGACAAGCTTGAGCTAGGGAACTTATATTTCGTGAATGGATATGCATAGCTCGTTGTATGTCTGCACGTAGTCCAGAACGAAATCTAGATATCGCCTGATGTCGGTCTTCTCGCAAATCACACCGAAGTGTCAATTCATCAAACTGAGTCATGTATTCTTGGACCGTCATGCTCCCTTGTCGCAGACTGTGCAACCTATCTAAAAGGTGACCCCTAAATGTGACTGGAAGATATTTCTCTTTGAGTCTAGCTTTCATGTCATTCCAAGTCTCTATCGCATCTAGGTATCTGTCACACTCTCTTTCTACTGATGCCCAATATATCCTAGCGGGTCCTGTCAATCGCATCCGTGCAAATCGTATTTTACGCTCTTCAGGCATATCATACCAATCGAAATAGTAATCCATGTCTGCGAGCCAGTCACTAAAGATTTTAGGGTCATGAGTGCCATTAAACGTAGGTGCCTCAATTTTTATTCTACGTGTGATGTCATCTTCAGTACGTCTGGTTCTAGGGATGCTCTCATCTCTATTTCTTTCATTCCGATTTCTTGGCCCTCTATCATAATTCCTTTCATAAATTTGATCATTTTGTTCTTCCATTTGTCGTTCTAGTGCATTCAATCGTTTATCAACAATTTTAAATTGTTCCATTTGTTCGGTGATAGTTTTTAATTGTTTCATCATGATTTCTAATTTTTCCTCCACATTACTAGAACTTGAGGTGGTCATTTTACCGTTACGAAGAAGCATACAATCAAACAAGCGGATGCAATGCAATTTCCTAGACTCAGTCAAATTCTATATGCGTGCACTATATGATCAAATAGAATTTTTCTAAGGTCTAATTTCTAAAATGAAAGGAAATGAGTCCTAAAATGTGTGTATGCAGCAAACAATAAGTTGGCAAATATTTATTAGTAATTCTAACTAACAATCTTATGCAGAATTTTCACAAAATAATTGCAAAATTTTGCTGAAGAAAATGGGTTAGTTTAGAGTTTACCCAAATACCGAAAAAGTTTGTGCACTTGTAGTAGTCCCTTGGAGTCTTCCAAGGTTGGTTCGCCTGCTGAAGAGCGCTGAAATCCGCCCACAATTGTTGGAAATAAATCCAGGAACCCAACGCTTCGAATCTGACTTGAATTGGACTCCAAACGGGCTCCAAATCACCACTTTCTCCTTAACGGGTCTGCACTGTCAACGGGTGCGGGTCTGCACTATTAGTGGGATCTGCGGGTCGGATACTGCTGTACTGATCTGAACCAAAAATAGAATGGATCTGGATCTGCGGGTTGCAAACCCAAACTTCAACCAAATCAAACCCAATAACAATTAAATCCAAAATCCGATAGGACTCTTCTCCTTGCAGCTGAGGGAGAAGGAAGCAGTTGAGGAAGTGGTCGCTGTTGAAGTAGAGGGAGGACGGCTGCGGCGGCGGGGTTGCTGGCAGGCGGTGGACAGCGGCCGGAGGCGGCAGAGGCAGGCGGCGGTCGGAGGTGAGTTGATGGGGAAGGCGGGCGGGGGCGGCGGAGGCGGAGGACTGGGCGGAGGCGAACTGGGCGGACGACGGAGGCGGAGGCGAAGGCGGACTGGGCGGAGGCGAACTGGGCGGACGACGGAGGCGGAGGCGAAGGCGGACTGGGCGGAGGCCGGGGGGGGGGGGGCTGCTGCGAATAGGAATGGAGGCGGACTGGGTGGGGGGGTTTGGTCGGAGATCAGTGGAGAGGGCGACGAGGGCGGGCGGCGGGAGGTGGGCGGACCTGGAGGCGGTGGGGACAGGGTTTGTCGGAGGGGGGGGGGAGGGTTTGCTGGGAGGGGGGGAAGGGTTTTGGGGTTTTTTTTTTTTTTTTTTTTTTTTTTTTTTTTTTTTTGGGTTTTGCGGAGAAAGTGGGTCGGGAGGGTTGAGGGAAGGAGAGAGATTCCTTTCTTTTTTCTTTTTTTTTTTCTTTTTTTTTTTTTTTTTTTCTTCTTTTTGGGGTCGGGTGAAACAGGAGGAAGAGGAAGAAGGGTTGGGAGGTTTTAAGGGAGAAAGAGAAAGAGAGTTTTTCTTTTTTTTCTTTTTTTTTTTTTCTCTCTCTCAACAGATCAGATCTGATTTTTTTTTTTTTTTTTTTTTTTTTTTTTTTGATCTGTCAGAGTTTTTTTTTTTTTTTTTTTTTTTTTTGGGGTCGGGTGAAACAGGAGGAAGAGGAAGAAGGGTTGGGAGGTTTTAAGGGAGAAAGAGAAAGAGAGTTTTTTTTTTTTTTTTTTTTTTTTTTTTTTGGTTGAAGGAGGGTGAGGATGAGGGTGGCTAGGTCAGGTGGAGGAGGAGAAAATAATTTTAGGCTCTGATACCAATTTGACGCAGGACGAAAGCGGAATTAGGGTTAGGGTTTTGAAAATTAGGGTTTTCTAGGGGAATTGGGGAAGAAAAGATTGATTGGGGAAAACTTTTGGGATTTGGGAATCCACCCAGGCCCACGCCCACTCTCCACGAATCCACGAAGAAAGATTTTTACTCAGCGAATTCCACGCCAGAGATTTCTCAAGAAAATTTATCAAAATATTATTCATCCTTTTCAATACTCCATACAACCCTATATATAGGGAAACCCTAACAAACAGAATCCTAATAAAATCCAAACTCCTAATCAAATCAAATATCTAATACAATCCTAATCAAATCAAATCAAATCAAATCTAATAAAATCTAATCCTGATCTCCATCACATATGTTTTGTTAATTGTTATTAAATATTTTTTCGAGTAATTTATGTGAGAATGCGTGCAAGATTCACTTGGGTATGACACCCAAATTCAATTCTCTTTGTATCAAACCCTAGTTCATCCGTGAATTTCTGAAATTCCCACTACTTTATCACTTCCATTCTGCATTGTTATGACCTTGCTTTGACCTGGCTTGACCTGTGTAATTATCGTATACATATTTTGCATGTTATTTGATCTTATGAAGCTAACAGATCAATCTGTAGTTTTTGCATTAGTTAACAATCATCAAGGATCCAAATGCCAAGCACTTCAAGTTTACCTTCTAAATGACAAAATCATTACATTGTATGTGATGAATATGCAACAAAGTAAAATCATGACAACTACTCATTTGACATTGAAGTTTTATCTTTGGATCTCCTGTGTGGCTTGAATTCAAACGCAAAAATACTAATTTTATCATATATATATATATATATATATATATATATATATATATATATATATATATATATTAAATTTAAAAATTACCTACCCATAGGCAGGTCAATATGATTATATTCAGGTTGGGTATCTGTCAAGTGGCATGATCTATTTTTTATTCGGGTTGGTTATGGATCAAGCACAATGGGTCACCCAGTTGCTATCCCATATACAGAGAGACCTACTGTGGTATATTTGATGATAGATTCTCAGTTTCAGGAACTAAACATATTATATGCTGCTATATAAATAAACGGAATTCTTATTTTGTACCATAATACCAGCTTTATAGTGTTATTGAAAATTATTTATGCACAGTTATCAGATTTCAATTTTTTTTCATCAGCATCTTGTAAGTTATTTTATTTATGTTGCTAGCCTGTGTGATGAAGCCACTAGTGCTCTTGATAGCACAACTGAAGCTGAAATACTGAATGCATTGAAGTCTCTAGCCAGAAACAGGACTTCTATCTTCATTGCTCACCGTCTTACAACAGCAATGCAATGTGATGAGGTAACAATTTTTTCCTGAAATATTTCTTTGATGGTATTGAGTAAACTTTTCTGTTGCTTCTTTACTATAGTGTTAAGAAACAATTTAGTTTTTGAGTTTTCTAGTTGTTATAGGATTTAAATTCTACTGTATGAGGAATTTGATTTGTCATTATATTATTTTCCAACTTGTATTGGGAATTGAATTCTCATTCTCATGCAACTCTATATATTGGGCATTATCACATCAATTGTAATGCATATATTTTTTGTTCCTTGATTTATCTAAACTCTGATATGGTATTTGAGTCATCCTAGGTAATGTTTTTTTTTTAAACAATCTCCATAAATAAAACACTATTTTCATCTTATTCCCTATCGTGGCTAAAAAGAGGTGAAAAAAAAAAAACATAGTTCTTCTTTCTATTAAGAGATTCTCTCCTATTTGTCGTTGCTTGGCCCTCTTTTTATCTCTCTTATCCTTCAATGTCATTTTGTTCCTTGATCACATTGTATACAGAAAAGGAAAAAAACAAAATCCTCTTCTTCTTTACACCCACTCTTCATCTTTTGATGGTGCCTTCCGTAGTAAATTCCTATTACTTTTTCTTATGTACTACTATCATGCTCCTTAATAGCGGAGATAATTGTTACGCTCCTTGAAAGTGGAGATGTACTATTGCTAACTGTGAGATCCACTATAATAGTAGTTTGTCAAAAGTCACTGCTGCTTGTCAAAAGCCCTCAACTGCTGCTCGTCGAAAGTCAATTTCTATTGAGTGACGGAATCTACTACCAGTACTATTTTGCTTAAGCTTTTTTGAAGATGTTTTTAGAGTGCAATAGTTTATAAAAAAATGTGAGCATATGATATATGCTCTTTCTTGAGGGTAGCATTAAAAATAATTTTAGTTTATTAGTTTTTAATTGTAATAGGATTTTATTTCTCTTTTATTAGGAATTGTAATAGTACTTGAATTGTCATTATATTAGATTACTACTTCTATTAGGAATGGTTTCTCACTTAACTCTAGATATGTGGGCATTGCCCAATCAACAATAACACATAATTTCTTTTTCTTATTTTCCTAAACTATGCTATATAAAAATAATTTTCTAATAGCTCTTCTATAAAGTATTCTATATCTGCATCTAAGGATGTGTTTGTTTGCAAGGAAGTAAAATGGAAATAGTGGAAGTAAGGCTACTTCCACTACTTTATTTCTTTGTTTCGCCAAGAAGAGAATTAGAAGTTACTTCCACTAGAATAATGTGGATTCTATGTGGCACCTCTTACTTTCTTTTTTCTCTTTCCCTCATTTTTGGTTGGCAGAGCTCTTGAACCTCAAAAAACTAGGTAAAATATTTTTTTTATTTATCTTTCATGATTACTTCTCAATTCTAGCCTAAGTAACAAATATAAAAAAAGGGCAGTCCGGTGCTACAAAACTCCCGCTATGCGCGGGGTCCGGGGAAGGGTCGGACCACTTAGGTATTTTGTACGTAGCCTTATCTTACTTTTTTACTGCAAGGGGCTGTTTCCACGACTCGAACCCGTGACTTCCACGTCACATGGCGACAACCTTTACCGTTGCGCCAAGACTCCCCTTCCTAAGTAACAAATATAAAATTATTATTTTATTAGACAATAAAATAATATTTTTCTTAGTCCTCTCCTTCCAAAATTAAGCACACAAACACTAAAACTCTATCGAAAAGCTCTCTTTCCTAAACTTTTACTTTGGAAGTTACTTCTAATTTTTTTTCCCCCTCCTCACCTACTTCCAAGAGCCAAAAAGGGCATAAGAGAAAGGAAGGAAAGAGAAAAAAGACTGTTCTTTGTATTAGATTGCTAGATTGTCCTGATTGTATATGTATGCATCAATGAGTATCTACCATTAATATTACACTCATTTCATTGATTTCATTTATTATGCAAAGGAAATCTCGGCTACAATAGAATATCCAGGGAAAATACTTCAGTACCCAAACTATTTTACATCCACCTAATTTCAGGATGCTGTTATATACCCGAAGTATACAATTCATATGTTCCATTGATTTTAGTTTGGTACAAACCATGGTCTGTTTCTTAATCCTGAATGCAGATATCTGCATGAGTCCCATCAGGATGATGCGTAGGATATTTTTCTTTGATAAGTGTAACTTCCACACTCAGGGGGGTTACCACGATGAGACATCATCTGAACATTTGTGATGGTTGTGAATGTATGATATAGTAATTTTCTGAGATATATGGGAACTGGATAAGGTCTCACAACATGTAGACACATGCGATACTGTTAAAAAAATAAAAGGGAACACTCTACACGAGGCATAAGGCAGTTTTTGAATGTTGGTGACATTTGTATAAATGGTCCAAAATGCTGTATTTCATATGGATTTAACTTCTTTCTTGCATCTCTATGACTATATTTGGCAGTCCTACCAGTTATGTAGAATATTGCCTTTCTTAAAATTCATTGCACTAACATGTTAATGAAGACCGAGTTTAAGTATGATTAATTTAGTTTAGTCTCTTATGCTATCTAAAACTTTTTGTTAAGAGTTGTTAGGTATTTAGTTTGTTTGGAGTGTTATACATGTAGATATTTTCTATAAATGTTGCTTTATAGATCAACTTTGATAATTGATGAAATATTGGTATAAAATCCTAGTTATTGGCATATACTTTGCTAATTGTTGTTAAATAGTTCCTCGAGCAATTTGTGTAAGTGGGGCGTGAGATACGCCTGGATGTAAGGCCGTGTATCCTATTCTCTTTCTATCAAACCTTAGGTCATATACAAAATCCCCAAATCTCGCTCTCGAAACCTTAAATTGCTTTCGTTATGCATCAAATTTGGTATTCATAACTCAAAATTCCAATTTCTCATGAAATTTGCACGAAACTTCGACGATAGATCGACAAACTTCCTCCATCTTATGCTCATTTGATTTTTAGTTCAAAAAAATTGATAAAAGTAAAAAAAGAGGAAAAAATAAAAAATAAATGGAGAATTAAAAAAATCAAAAAATTATCGAGTCACTATATCAAAAAAAGTTGACATGTTAGAGTTGCAAAATAATCATTCTTCTACTACTATCACTCTAACATGGTGATTTGATTTTTTTTTTTTTTTTTTTTTTGATATGGGATTCTCAGATTGTCGTTTTAGAGAACGGAAAAGTTGTTGAGCAAGGACCCCATGATGTTCTCTTATCAAAGGCAGGAAGATATGCGCAGCTATGGGGACAGCAAAACAACAGTGATGCATTGATGCAGCAATTAAGCTAGAACATTGAAGTCCTACTGTACTTTTTCAATACGGGATGTTCCTCAGCAAGAAATTCAAGCTTTGCCCGTACCTTCACGGGGTAGCACGCCAACGGAAAGAGATTCTTTCTCACAGTGAAGATTTTGATGTCGAATACATATTGAATGAGAACTGTAGAATCTGTTGTCATAAATAATGTTTGTAATTTATGGGACAACACCTGATATCTCAAGCGTACTCTTTATATTCTTGCAATCAAATTTTTCCCTTTTTGGCAATTTAATGAATGCTTCTCTTGCTTCATTTGTTATATTGTTATATACTTGGTGAATGTAAAGGTCATCTTGAAAGATTCAGTTGTGAAGACCATAATATATGTTATGGAATAGGGGTATTTACAAATCTGTACCTTAAATCTTTATAAATTATAATTTAGTCTCATAAATCTTTATACTTAGAATTTATTCCCCCAAACTCTTTAAGTTACTACAATTTAGTTCCTCAGTTTATATTTTGATCCGATTTTTTCATTTTACGCCTGATTTCTTTCATTTAATTTACTCTTCCCTTCTCTTCTTAGTTCCTATTTTCCAATATAGAGAGGGAGAATCTAATAAATGAATTTATATTAAGACTTAAAAAGTTTAATACATTTAGTGGAGAATAATAGAATAATATATTTGGTTTCAATATAGAGAGGGAGAATCCAATAAATAAATAGAGAGAGAAGAGAAGAATAATGAGAGGATCTAATAAGAACTAAGAAGAGAGAGGAAGAGAGAAGGGGAATTAAGTGAAGGAAATCAGAGGTAAAATGGAAAAATCGGGCCAAAATATAAACTGCGGGACTAAACTGTAGTAAATTAAAGGATTTGGGGACTAAATTCTAAATATGAAGGCATGAGAGACTAAACTATAATTTATAAAGATTTAAGGGACAGACATGTAAATACCCCTATGAAATATTGTGTCATTAAAAAGTACCTGTAAACATATTAAAAAACAGTATGCTTGTCAAAAATACGCCACAACTTTACCAAAGAATTTCTTTGCTGCAAAATATAGAATGTACAAAGAATTCTATCTACTGTATAGTTGGGGAATAAACAAATTTAGCTGCTGGGGCTGGATATTAATTGCGCCAAAACATTTATTACATGTGGATAAACTGAAAAAATGTTAACCAGTAGATAGAATTCTTTGTATACTCCTCAATGCTAAGTGCGGATGCCACGCGCCAATTGCAACCAGGCCACAAGCTTAATCTTTCGAGGTAATATGACATCAAGAACTTGCAGAGAAATTTCAACAGGAAAACCTTCTCATTAGCCTTCATACAAATACAAATCATGACTTTTGACTGGTAATGCAATGAAAGAATGTTTCTTTCCCAGACACCAACATGAAGTCAAACATCCATCCAAAAGACACAACTTAAGACACAAGCCAACAAATGACATTTGATGATTCAAAGATCATTAACACAAAAAAGAGGTAAGTTGTAAGAGTCCTTCGTCCTAAAGTCAGAAGACATGAACTTACTACTAAATCAGAGTAGAAAATTAAGAGAAAGTATGTACGTTCTTGTGCAGATTATAAATAGGACAAGACCTATTTTTCCAAGCAAAAGATGGAAGTTGAAAATAATGTAGTTCAGCTTTCCTGTACTGGTGAGTGGTTTGTGCTTAATAAAATTAGGTTTCTAATCTTAAGGCTTAATGCAGTTGAATATGTACTTACTCCGTTATTAATCCAGGACACCGTAACAGATGTCTTCACATAAAAATGGTTTCAGCTCTGAAGAGATCAAGCAGGAGAGCTCCATAGTGACCAAATTACTACAATACTTGTCTAGCTAGACTAAAGCTTCACAAAGAGGTGCTAAATTCCCACAAAGGAAATTATGAGCAAATATATTCTGCCCTAAAACCTTGATAGTTAGCAGGTAAATAAGCCTACCTTAAGCTACCAAGTTTAGGTTCATGAGCAACCCTCCATGTCCCAACAGAATTGAGACTAGTCTAGAGGAAGGACAAAGAAAATCATATTTTGCATTGATCTCGAGGGCAAAAAGTAAGCCAACCTGTGAATAAGAAATATGCTCACACTAATCCAAAACAAAATGAACTTTACAACAATAAGGAACTGATAAAAATAAAAATTACTTTTGACAAATTGCATTCACTAACATTTAACAAAAGAATCTTCAGTAAGTTTCCAAGTACTCAAGCATACAGTCATCAGTAATAATTACTGCCATAATGAAAAAATCGCTTGTACTAAACTGATGGCTTTACGGTCAACATATATTTTACATCTTTTGTCTAAATGTTGTATGATAACGCTAAGAATTTCTTATATTTTACTTTCTTATAACTTTATCACGGAGATGGTCTATTATAGTTGTTTATTATCTGAGTTGGTTGTGTATAGACATCAAAATCTCGAGCATCGTTCATAAATAACTGAATGTATGAATAGGATAAGCGATACAATAAAAAGTAGAGGAAAAAAAAAATAGTCCAAAATAACTGCTCTTGTACAACATATACAACATACAGTATCATGTGGTATAACACCAATACACTGGCGAAAACTGTCAAGCGTGACCTCTCTTGTATCCTGACCATCAATCAATTTTTATCTGCAAAATATAGTAGCTCCTTAGAAAATATATCACTGGAAGTAATAAAGTACACGAAATTCATATAAAGATTAATAATCATAAACATGAAATATCTAACTTATAGGGAAATAAAATTCAGTCATTGACTGAAATTATGTACAACAAGTTTCTTCAAATAATCATAAACACATAGGAACTTTGAATGTTATGTTTTCAACAGAATGTTTAGTAATCTAGCCTCAATATTACTCATGACACATAACTGAAAATTTTTCTAGAGTAGTTTTCTGCTCAAAAGACTCAGACTATATATAGAGAGAGAGAGAACGGGAAATACACCGGCGGTGAAGGAAGTTTCCTTCACCGCCGCTTAGATGGCCCAATAAAATTATTACACGTGATGTCATTTAAGAGAATTCATTTATTTGTTATCTTGAATGACGCCCCGTGTTATAATTTTATTGGGCCATCTAAGCGGCGGTGAAGGAAATCCCTTCACCGCCAGTGTATTTCCAGTTTCCTCATATATATATATATATATATATATATATATATATATAGTATAATCGAAAAATACAAATTCCAATATAAATGTATAATTATTTTAAAACTACTTTGCACGATGGGCATTTTTTTTCCTTCAAAAAAGTCAAATTTTTATATTTTATTTTATAAACTGACCAACTTTTTTAACATCCAAAATTGACCAAGTTTTGACCATATCTACCTGGAGGCCCAAACTTAGTTATTTTGGGGTTTTTACAAATATGTCCCATAGATCTTTAAAAATTAGAGTTTAGTCTCCCAAACTTTATATTTATAATTTAGTCCTCCAAATCTTTTAACTTACCGCAATTTAGTCTTCAGTCATATTTTTAGCCCGAATTTCCCGTTATACTCCTGAGTTGCTTCACTTTAGTTATTGCTCCTCTCTTCCTCTTCACTTTAGGGGAGTTTCCAAAGGAGCACACCAATTTGCCTAGTGAGCCCACTTTTCAGTGTTTTTTTTGTCCGAACTCAAAGCCCGGACAGTAATAAAGTGGGCTCACTAGGAAAAATGGTGTGCTACTTTGGAAACTCCCCACTTTAGTAATGTTTATGAGTTGGAAGCCCTGGTTGCCCAAATATTACGAAAAAGAAACAAGATCCAGGATCCAAGATTTCCAACCCTAGATCTATAAAAGGAAAAATGTTAAGTTTCTTCTCTTCACCATGAATCATGTGCACATTTCAATAAACAAAATTCTAAAAAAAAAAAAAAAACTTTAAAGCAGATAAAATAAGTTAATTAATCCTCACCATTAGATGTCCCATCAATCATCCCATTTTCGAAACATTCGCCTCCACTGATGGTGGAAATATGCATTTAAAACCCCGGAATGATCTGCCAATCTCCTCACTTGGCATAGGTGGCGGTTATTGAATTATCAGACACAGTAAATCTGCTAAAGTAGATAGAAATACCATTAAAACCCCCGAATGATCTGTCCAATCTCCTTGCATGGCATAGGTAGCAGTCATCGAACTGTCAGATACTGTAAATCTGCTGAACTAGATGGTGCTATGATATACTCAATATTCTTTTCTGGTATAGGTAATGGTCATGAAATTGGCACTCGTGCATCTATAATCTGAGCCAATATGGTAGAGGTGAAATTGGTTGTATGTATGAGCCAATAAAGTCTCATACATACTCAATAATCAATCCAACCAACAGGACAACCAACATTAGAAGAAGATTTAAGAATCTCAAGACAATGCCAGCAAAAGGGAAAAAAAAAAAAAGAAAAAAATTCCATGAATGGGGAACCATCTGCCGAGTCCTTCTTCAGTGGCGGAGATATCCGACGAAGGCCACGAGAGATGAGAGGACAAGAGTGGCGGCAATCGTAAAAGAGACGGCAGGGGCGGCGGACATGGGGGTTGGAGTGGGAGCCTCGGCGGCGATGGTGACGCCGGCAAGAGAGATCAAGACGAGAACCGCCATAAGAAAGAGAGCTTTAGATCCGGACTACAGCGGCGGTCAGGAGCGACGGCGATCTCAGGCGAAACAACGGCGAATTTTGGTACGCTAGGGCTTGGGGAAGACGGGGAAGAAGGGAATGGCTGGTTTACATTCTCTAACTGGTTAAGAACGTGGTAGAGAGTAGATGGGAGGGTATTTTGGATATTATAAGTGTGCTCACTAGGAAAAATCTTTTTTTTTCAAAAGAAAAAATGTGCTCACTAGGAAAAGTGGGCTCACTGGGAAAAAAGATGTGCTTCTTTGGAAATTCCCTGTCTTTTCTTTCAAGTTATGTTAGCCTTTACGGTGAGCCGCAATATAGGCTTATAAATGCGTTATAGATTCGTAGTATGGTTCTCTCAACATGGCTTCGGTGTCTGATGTGCAATTATAGTGTACTAGCCAAAAAGCAAAAAAAAAAAAAAAAAAACAAAAAAACAAAAAAAAAATGCAATTACAGTGCAATCATTGAATGTTCCCAAATTGTTGTACTCTTATTCACTGATTGAGTGTCTGTCAGCAACTTCTATGTTAGGTTCTTTTTATATGCAAAAGCTTGGAACTAATTGGAATGGAAAGTCATGTTTATGTTTGTTTCCCTTCTTCTTTGCATTTGGTTGTTGTACCGTTTCTCTGTCATTGTTTTTTCATTTATCAACATTTTGCATTTATCAAATGTTATATTAATTTAATAACACCATAAAATAGAAATTCTTAGTTGTTTCGATTGTATGTGTGTGCATGTATATTTTTTAAGTTTGAGATATATGAAAATTAAATAAACAAATAATATCAATAAAAATAAAATTATCATAAAATTTCACTACCATTTTAGGAATGCACGGACGAACACAAGAGCTTGCCTTTTAAATTTTTACATTTATCAAACATTATATTAATTTAATAACATCATAAACTAGAAAATTTTAGTTGTTTTTCAATTGTATGTGTGTGTATATATATTTTTTAAGTTTGAGATATATGAAATTAAACAAACAAATAATAACAATAAAAATAAGATTATCATAAAATTTCACTATCATTCAAGTAATGCATAGGACGAATACAAGAGAACTCTACAGAATGATCAACAAAGGTGGAATGTATGTGATCCTACAATCATAAAGTGATTCTCATGAACTAAATTAACTCGTTGAAATCTATTATCTATTCATAATTTTTTTCATCAACCGAAGAATATAATCTGTTGTATAATTTGATATTGGTTCTCTCTAATATCTCAATATTTTTAATTTGTCCTTCATGTATCAGATATAAAGTTGTGAAAAAGATAGCAATGCATTTGTTTAAACTAAATAAAAACTAAATATTGGAGAGAATATTGAAACTTGTTTTAATTAATTGATCATCATCAATAGTATTACTCGATAATTATATTTGCAAAATTTCTCAGTGTAGATTTTTCTATGTTGATCACAATTGCGTGAACGCAGGGGAACTATGATCCATTCATGATATTTTGTCTTCTTTAAAAGACTCATCTCATGTTTGTGATTTATTTTTTACTTTCAGAATTATATTAAAATAATTAACATTATAATTGTTTTCATGGGAAGGAGCCAATACGAGAGCCAACAACTTTTATATTTTTAATTGCATGTTCAATGCTTTACACGCGCCTGCTTGGCCTTAGAATTTTGTTTCTCAGCTCTAAGGGCATTTTTGACAAGTTAAATTTGGCACGGTTATAAATTTATATGCGAATTCTAAATGAGCCGACAACTTGACTCAGTGAACACCATATCCTAACTTGTCAAAAATTACAAGTTTGCTATTTTTTTTTCAAGTTACATTCCATCATTGTCTCATTCTGGCCATTGTATCGAATATTTAGAGTGCGGAGATGATGGTGTTCATGAGGCCTAGCCTCTTTCGGACATTTTATCAAACATATTGAGTGTGTTGATGAGGTCTCCGTACTTGGCATATACTATGATGATGGTGTTGGGAATGGTGGCAGGAAAAAAGTGGAGGTTGCGTTTGGTGATGGAGGCATTGAGTTGAGGGCATGTAAGCAATCAGTTTATGTGAAGGATTGATATGTGGGGGGAGACTAGTTAACCTACCGAATTGGTGAGCAGGGCAATCGTTGCACTGAGCGAGAGAGAAAGCAAGCAGGGAGAGCGATGGGTTTGAGAGGATGAAGCCAAGGAAAAATGAGGAATGTGGGTTTGAGAGGGTTAAAATTGGAAGAAAATAGATGCTCACTAAGAAAAATCCTCTCTTTTAAAAGAGACGTAGTGCTCACTAAGTAAATGGTGCTCACATTGTCAAATGGTGTGCTCGTTTAGAATTTCTCAATTTATATTGATGATGTATCATAAGCTCGGCAAAATATGAGTTTTATATTGGATTTTGCTAAAATTGAGAATCATATGATTCATCTGATAAAAATTTAAGTCCAACCATTAACAAGGCATGTGTCCAAACTATTTGAGTAATTAAGGCATAAAGGCTAAAACGTGTAAAATCTGAAAAATCAAGTTGAACAAATATATTAATAAATATTTCAAATATCTTCTTATTTTAAACTTTAAAATAAATTTCATTTTCTTTTAGTAAAAAAAATCATAAGATCAAGTTTAGATTATAAATCATCCTGAAACTTAAAATAAAAAAAAAATCATAATTATATAGGTAAAACAAAATGAGGAAGTTAGGACTACACTTGCCCGTTAAGAGTATCCTCTAAATTTAAGAATGGCCGAGTCTTATTACTCTAATGTTCAAGATCCACAAGTTATGAAGGACATTTCTCTCTTTTTTCTAAATTTCTATCTTTCTTCCGTCTTTTTGTCTCTTTTCTTCTCTTCTCCTTTTCTTTTCCCTTCTCTCTTATTTTTTTTTTTAGGTTTTGCTAGGTTCAAAGTTTCCAATCTCAAGTCATAGGATTTATGCCATAATTATTTAGTTAACTTTTGGATCCATACAGAAACTGGTCAAGTAACCAATAAATAACTTGCATGAAATTAAATTTCTAATATAAAAAAATTTTAAAACATAAAATAAAAATAAAGGATATTGTGCACTAGGTATTATAAAGTTTTTCTAATGTGGCCCAGTATGGTCAATTTTTAAAAAATAATAAACAAAAGGATCGCTTTTTAATTTTTTTTTTTTTTTGCTAATATAGCTTCTCTAGGATTACATAATTTCATATCTATCCGCAGAAATATTTCTCATTGCAAGTTTCACCTACCGATGAGAGATGATCGGTCACAATATCAATATTGCATTTTTTAATACACAAACACAACAATATAAATAGTTTCATGGTATTTAGCGTTTTTGGAAAAATAATAGTGCAGTTATCGAGTCCAAGCCGATATTTCAGCCTCAATATCGGATGTAAAATAGCAATCGAAATCACCTAAAATTGACTGAGTTTAGTTTGTAATTTCTAAGCTCATAGTTTTATATCAATTTATGATTTTAATGTGAACTTGCGGACATGACATGAATATGTAATATTTAATTGTTTATTCTTTTTCCTTCATTGTGTAAAATTTTATATATTTGCTGATTCGTTTTCATTTTTGTATGATCTAATTATCATTTATGAATGGTGGTTATGAATTCATCAACTTAATATAAATTGTTGAGATAAGTATATTCCAAAGTTGTATATATATGATGTTTTATATAGTTTTTTATGATCTATGTATAAATTATCTTATTCATATTTATTTTCTATTATATATACATATATATTTACATTTCGATATTGACTTCCGACATATGAAAAATATCATCGATATTTCTCCGATAATAATAACTGCTCTAAATTTTTTTTAATCCAATATATCCGTTATAGCCGACATTTAAAACCTTTCCCTTGTCACACCATTCTTAATTCCGGAAAAATTCTATTTACACACGGAAATTTATTCTTCACACAGGGTTACACACGGTTTTAAAACTTGTAAATAATTACAAATTTGTCAATTAATTTTTTAACTAAGTTACCATGTTAAATCCCAAATTAAAACTTCTTAAAATTTAGAACTACGACTCATCGTGTTTCTCGTATGTTCTCTCTAAAACCTTAAATAATATTTTTTATGGCATTTAAAAAAACACACATCTCCCACAAACTCATCGATTTGATTTCTTGACCCCTTAAAATTTTGACATTAGCATTTCTAAAACGGTTAGGAAGAATTTTAAAATTTTCGAATTTACTGTGACAAGTGAAATTAGGATTTGGATTTTGAGTTAGAGTTTTTTTACACAAATGAAAAATTCCAACATACAATTAGTGTGGAGGACAAATCTAAGCAATGATTTAAATTTTTTTTAGGTTTTTATGCGCATTTATTTGAAATTTATCGTTACTTATGTTTCTTTTGAGGAAGATATCGGTTGCTAGTCAGGTTTTAATACCCGACCAGATTATTTTTTTGGTTCAGTGTTAATACCCGACTAATATATTTTTAACTTATAAATTAATATCTGACCAATATATTTTTCGCCGCTGATTGACAAAAGGAGATAGTGGAAGTGAGGGTTAAAATTGGAAAAAAAAAATAAATGCAAAGAATAAGTTGGTGATATTTCAAAAGGAAGTTTGGTGTAAAAAGTAATTTGGACATCAAGAGTAAATTGCCATGTGTAAATAGAATTTCTTTTGATTCCGCCATAAAACCTTTATTAGCTATAAAGTCAATACATATATTCTCCTACCTCCTCAAGTATGTTGATGAAGCACTTATGAAAGAAAAAACTTTAATAACCGAGCATTTTGAACTAGAGGATGACAACTACTGACAGAAACATTCAGGTAAAAGTGAATAATGCCATAGGTATTTATTAAATTTAAATTTGAAAATTGAATTTTTCTACAAAATTGTCCTTTTTAAATTCTAATTATTTAATTAATTATTTAAATAGTATCATTCTAGATATTGGGACTAATGGTCTTCCCCTTCCCCCACATGGGAGTTTCTTAAGGGGCACACCATTTTTCCTAGTGAGCCCACTTAAAAATTTAGTTAAAATAACAAGTTTGCTATCAATTTTTTGGATATTAATGTCCTTAGATTCAACCTCCATTTTATTCCTATTCGGAGTTAGATCCCGGACGAATTATATACCGTCTAGGGTTATATCCTGGACGGTATATTGTCCGTCCGGACTGTAACCCTGAACAAACAATATACTATCCGAGGTTAAACCCCGGACGACATATTGTTCGTCCGGGGTCTAACCCTGCAGTATATTGTTCGTTCGAGATTACAGCCTAGATGGACAATATATTGTCTGCGATTATATCCCGAACAGTGGATCTCTAGCTGGGATTACAATCCAGACGGAGCTCACTTTGGCTGGACTGTTATTCTGGATGAAATATTCTTTATTCGTGGTTTTCACTCCAGACAGTAGTAGGTTTGGTTTTTAATTTTTTCTAACTAATTAATAAGTATTAATATGTTGAAAATATTGGATATAGAATGATACTTCAACACATTGAAAATGTGGAACCAACCGTAGTCATCTAAGGGATGCAAGATTCATGGCAATTTTGATATTGAAATAGACGCAATAATTAAATACTTTTGGTTAATATGTATGATGAGACAAATAGATAAGTTATTTTGCTGTTCACAAATATTACATAAAATGCTTCTGAAGAATGTTGAAATTTTTATTTGCATAACATGCTATCATATTCTCTACTCATGATGATATCACACTCTCTACATTCATAATTGCATCCAAGAATTGATTATATAACAAACACAAAGAATTCATTCATCTCTCAAATTTGTACACAAAGTTTAATCTTTTCCAACTACAGATTTTATCAATAACACATAAATACGAAATTCAAGTTCAAACAATAATGTGAATTCACACAATGAGAATTATGAACAAATCAATTCATAATTAGAAACAACAATACATAATATATATATATATATATATATATATATATATATATATATATATATATATATATATATATATAAAGTTTCATTTGCGACAAACAGTTCTCGAACAACCATTTAAAACACATTATTTTCGAGTACAGCCCTTTCAAATTACAATCCAAAACCAAAAACAATTAAATCTAACGTTTCCAGGTCTTGAAACTCTTAAGTAGTATTAATTCAACCAGTTCTCTACTAATTAGTTGCACTTTTTCTTCTGAGTCCGCTTCATTAATGTTTGTTCTTTTATAAGACTCTTCAGCAACATGAGACTTAACCCCTGTAAGTGGATAAATATAAATATTTAGCACACAAGTGCGAAATAAGATAAAGTCAACAAATCATTATAGGTCATATTGAAACTAAAAGTTTTATAAAACTCATTTGATAATTGAACAATATAAAATTTAAATATACAGTTGTCACCTAGGCTCTTCCTGTCCCTGCCGAAAGTAAAATAAAACGTCCCACTTACAAGCCTCATCAGGAAATGCTCTGTAACCCAACCCTTTGCTAGAAGCCTAGAACCAAATCACTAGACATTTGAGTTTAACAAGAAATGACGTACCTGGCCCAAGACTAGAACAACATTTGCATTGAAGGTATCGATTGCATTAAGAAGTAACTGAATGAAAAGAGAAACAACATGAATACAGTGAACATAGATAATATAAAAACAAGCAAAGCAAATTGTTTTGACAAACGTCGGCTTCCATCCTTGCTTATATGCCCAGCTCAACAACATCCTGCACAAGCTACTCTATCCCGAATCAGCCGTACAACAATCACTCTCGGACCCTGTAAAAAAAAACTCAATCTTGCAGCTCAAGAAGAGTAAAACTTGCATAAATTTCATAAAAATCAAATCTTTGATAAAAAAAAAAAAAATGACAATACCTGCGAATTATCAACTTCCGTAGAGGCCTTAGCCCTAGCCTTTCGCACATGCAGTATCGCATTAACGTTGTAGAATGATAAAAATAATTCGAATCCCAAATCTGAGTCCAAGTCCGAGTTCATATCCAAAATCCAAGTTCGAATCCAAAATCTGAGTTCGAATCTGAGTCCGGATCCAAAATCTGAGTCCAAATCCGAATCCAGATCCAAAATCCGAGTCCTAATTCAAATATTAATAATAATAAATTAATTAATTAAATTAAATAATTAAATTAATAATATAAAAAAAAATCAGCCTCGCACCAACGCAAGGCTGAGGATGAAAAAAAAAATTTTAACCAAAGAAAAAATTTTAATTAAAAAAATAATAGGTGAGCCTCGCACCCGCGTGAGGCTCAACCTCGCAGGGATGCGACGCTCTCACGAGAGCTCTACAAAAAAAAAAAAAAATTTACAGCGAGCCTTACACCCACGCGAGGCAGCCTCGCGCGGATGCGAAGCTCAGAAGGAGAAACACACAACAAAAAATAATTAAAAAAAAAATTTATATATACATGAAGGGAGCCCCGCACCCACGCGAGGCTCCCATGCAAAATTTCCTTCAAAAAAAAAAATCATCAGCCTCGCACCCACGCGAGGAGCCTCACGTGGATGCGAGGCTGAGAAGCCAATTGCAAAAAAAAAAAAAAATTGAGGTCTCTGCGAGGCTGAGACCAAAGAAGGAGGCTCCTCATGTGCGTAATGAGCAAAAATGAAGGGGGGCTCAATTAGCCAAAATAAAAAAAAAATTAAATCTCTCTATTTCATCATCCATATTCGGTTGCTCGTTTGTCCCGTTCGGTCGCCCGATTTCACACAATAAACTCCCGATTTCATGCACGCAATGTATTTTGGTCCAATCTCCAATTATTTTGCAATTCTATCTAAATTTTAATTAAAATCAAATTTATTTTTGGATAAGAAATTCTAAATTAAATTTATTGGAGTTTGGATAATTATACAAATTCTAATTAAATTCTAATTTGAGTTTAATTGATTTTGGGTGCAGAAACAGGACCTGATTCGATGAATCTGAAGAAAATCAAGTTAAGAAAAGATTTGAATATCTCATCGATGAGATCACAAAGAGATTTCAATTCTATCTACGAGGAAACCGGATCTAATTCTTATCTACAAGGAAACCGGATCTCGTTCTTATCTACAAGGAAACCTCTTCAACAACCAGAGGCCTATAAATACCCTCCAAGAGAACTCAGAAAGGACCTTGGGCAAATTGATCTACGCGCGAGAATCTCAAAGTCTTGTAATCAAAGAAGAGAAGACCTTTGGTAAATTGATCTACTCGCGAGAGTCTCAAAGTCTTGCAACAAAAGAAGAGAAGACTTTTGGCCAGATCTCTCTCCCATCAAAGCGTTCGTGCTTCCTCTAAGAATCAACAGAGAAGAAGAACGAGCTCGCCTCCAACCATCGACGTCAGATCGTCAACGGGGAAGGGACCAATCCCCATACCTGCCTTGAGTCCCACATCTTCTGTAAAAAGAGAGCGACGATCTATAAGTCCTCTCTGTCTATTTTATTATTTTCTTTTCATTGTAATTCGAAAAAGAGAAATTTTTCATAATCTGTAAATTTTTCTCTGTCAATAGCAATGGAATGATCCAACCCTGTTTCTACCGAAAACAGACTAGCGACCACAGTGGAAAAAATCTCCTGTACTGAAGAGGAGATGGCGGTCTAATCTGACGTCAAAAGAATTGGAGAGACAATGGAAAAATTGGTGATCGAGGTCGAGATCGGCTCAAAATATTCAAAATCACAAAAATATGACCTAATAGTTTTGAATAACAAGGAGGCGTTGATCTCTCAACAGCCACTTGAATTTTCAAACTCTGGTCCATCAGAACTAGCTACATATGACGCCAAAGGAAAACCTATCGCGATACAAAAACAGACTCAAATCCGCAACCAGAATCGAAGAGCGCGCCACAGAGCACTCAAAGCTCGTTGCCAAGCTCAAAATCAGCGTGGTATAAGTCAAGAAGGATGCCAGTTTCAAAATCATCCTAGTATGAAGCGAGGAGGATGCCAGGCTCAAAAACAGCCTTGCACCCATCAGCTTGGCGAAGATCAGTCTTGCACCAATCAGTTTGGCAAAGGCTTGCCTAGCACCACTCATCCTGGCAGAGGTCAGCCTTGCACCCATCAGCTTGGCAAAAACCAGCTTTGCATCCATCAGCTTGGCGAAGGTCAGCCTTGCACCTCTCATACTGGCAAGGATCAGCCTAGCACCTCTCATCCTGGCAGAGGCCAGCCTTGCACCCATCAGCTTGGCAAAGGGCAACCTAGCACCTCTCATACTGGCAAAGATCAGCCTAGCACCTCTCATCCTGGCAAAGGTCAGCCTAGCATCTCTCATCCTATCAAATATCAGTCTAGCATCTCTCAGCCAAGCAAAACTCAGCGTAGCACGTATCAGTCTGACATGAATAAAACCAGACGCCAGCCTGGCATGAGTAAACTTAAACACCAAATTGAGTCTAAGCCAGCACGCAAGACTAGTTCGTGCGAGGCTAGATCAGCACGCCAAGCTACCCAGTAAATTTGTACAAGACATATCAAAACTAATGATGAACATCAAACCAAACTGGGGGTTGACAAATGTAACTTTCATGACTTCTCATAGACATCTGTCTGGACAAACAGACCTCGTACAAAAAGCGGGCCTCGCTCGCAAAAGATGGTTACATTAGCACCGTATGAAAAAATTCCAGATTTGCAGAGGTATCTCATAAATAAAAGAAAGGTGACACAACCCCATCAATTCTGCTGTTGTGAGGAGTTGATTGCGGCAGTTTTGACTCACTGTCGCTGTCAAGCCCCAAGACCATCTATATTTAACCAGTTGTCAGCACCGGAATCTAATATTCAAAAAAGAAAATGGCTGCAAAAACAAAACTCCGACTCAGATCAAGACTTACCTGCTTTCACGTCGAATGTGGTGAATAAAGGTAAGAAACCAGTAGTCAAAAGGTATGCCTCTGATACGGAAACAGAGGAAACCTATCATCATACTCGCATCAGGTCAGACGTGACGGCTCCCCACGGTTACGAAAGATTGGCAGGGGGTTCTGATGAGGAATATGAAGAGTTTAGCGAGCATTCGGCCATAGCAATGCCGCAATCGCACGCTTCCTCTTGGTTCGGTAGAACGACGGTCCACATGGTTGAACGGTCGGCCGAGATGTGTCAAAAGATTGAAGCGCAAGAACGCCTCATCCAAGAGCAGCAACGAAGCATTGAGGACCTCAAAACAATGATTGCGAAGGTCTTGGAGAACACTCAAAATCGCACCAAAAATGGAGCAGGGGGTTCTTCCTCTTCTGATGAGGCCAAGAAGGAGGAGACTAAATCCAACCCAGATACCGAGATAAAAGGAAATGAGGACAAATTTTATGTTGACCCTCATGCCGAAAGAATGGAGAAACTTAAAAGCCAGATAGAAGTTTTAATGCACCGAAAAGAATTGCAGGAGGCAGAGATTACGAGACCCTACCCAATAGAGTAGGAGTCCGTACCATTTCCGACAAAGTACAAGCCTCTCGAGTTAGAGTCATATGATGGAAAGGGATCCCCGAACTAACATATGTACTACTTCTTTTCGCAGACCGGCCATCTCATGGGCAATGACCCAGTAATAACAAAAATTTTTGCAAGTACTCTGCGAGGGCCTGCATTCACTTAGTTTATGCAATTGCCTCCAGGAATCATTAATGCCTGGTCTGACGTAGAGAGAGAGTTCCTAACTCGCTTCTTCGAAGACGACACTGAAATATCCATTCACTCTCTTCTGGCAAATAAGCAAAAAGAAGACGAGACAGTTAAAAGTTTCGTTGAGCGTTTCCGTGAAATGTCAGTGCGATGCAAGCATGGCATGTCGCAGGAAACATTGGTGGAGACTTGCAAACACAATCTCCAGACCAGGATATTAATCAAAATGGGAGCAGTAGAGTCAAAAACCTGGAAAGATCTAGTCAAACAAGGGCAGCAGGCGGAGGACATAATCCGCCGTATTAATGAATACCATGCCGAGAGAAGAATGACTATGAATCGGCCACAGCCACAATCATCACATCCTAAGGGAAATGAGACAATGACCACCAAATCTGCTGCCAACAAAAAATCACAAAATAGTCTAGATTCATCTAGATCACAACGGACATACGGTTTTAAGGATGAGCAAACTGTGACTTTGTTTAATTTACTCAATAAAAAGGGGATGCTCAGGTTACCCCGAAAATCAGAGGTCAGAGGAAGCTGGAAGAACAGATGATCCCAAGTATTGTCTCTTCCATCAAAATATCGGGCACCCGACCAAGAACTGTTATGATCTAAAAGATAAAATTCAGGCACTCGTCGATGCAAACATGATCCAGTTGAGACCTGAACAGAAGAAAGTGTCCGCGAATGCAATCTACAAAATTTGATGGCAAAATGCTTGTAAAAAAAATTCAAAAAAAAATCAAAAGAGAAAAAACAATTTCAAAAAAAAAATCAGAAAAAAAAATTAAAAAAAGAAATAAAAAAGAAGAAAAATGTATGAGTTTTTGTTGCCCAATGCCGCTAAGGCAATGGGAAGAGAGTAAAACTCTCGCTAACCCTATCATACTGGGGGTATAGTATGAAATCAAACAGCCCAAAGTAAGAATGCGAGGCTATGCCCGCATACAACGTGAGGCTAAGCCAGCGTAAGGTCATCCAGATGCGAGACAAACTCGAGATTAAACCAGCATGCATGGTTATACCAGTGTGCGAGGCTAAGCCAGCGCACAGAATTCACCAGAGTACAAAAGTGAACAGAAATACGTTGATAAGTTTAGCCCCACAGTCTGTTTCAAAGAAGAGAAATCAGTCTATCACTACATGACGAAACTCATGAATAGCCAAATAAGTCCCATGCAGGGGGTGGGACCCATATCCAACCAAACAAAGATATTTATGAAGCCAGCGCAAAAAACGTGAGGCTAATACCAACGGGCAACGCAAGACTATGCAAAGCAAGCCAACGTATATGACTCATTCAAAAGTGCAAAAACTCCAAAATGCGTGGCTAATTTGCAGCCCCGCGTAAAACAGTTGAAACGCGAGAATAACATATACATGAGGCAAGCCCAGCCTCCGCTTTGCGCGACGAGCCCAGCCTCCGCTTTGCGTGACGAGCCCAGCCTCCGCTTTGCGCGGCGAGCCCAACATTTGCCTCGCACAGCAAACCCAGTCTTCACCTCCCACGATGAGCCCAACATTTGCCTTGTGCAACGAGCCTAGCCTCGGTCTTGATAGTCTCATTATTAGAAGAAGTGCAGAATACAAGTCAATATTGCAGCCGGGCATAAAATTTTCAATATGCAAAGATAAGCTCGCGTGCTACAGACATAGCGCGTGAGGTAGATCCAACGCACGAAGAAATCCAAAATGCAAAATTAATTTTCAACCTCGCACAAACTTCAAAGAAAAAAAGGCGGTCAATTGAATTACAATGACTACTCAAATGGGGCCCACACAGGGGGTAGGACCCACACCAATCGACGTTGTATGCAAGCCTATCGCTTGATCAATCAAGACGGCGACAAGATGATGATGCCGATCAATGGCGAACTCTTGAGGAAATACTACATCTAGCCACCTTAAAAAAAAAGTAAGGGGAGGTTAATGAATCAACTGCCCAATGCTGTTAGAAGCAACAGGAAGAGAAATCAAAAATTTCTCGCCAACCCTATCATACTGGGGGTAAGAGTATGAAACCAATTGCCCAATACTAAAAAGGTAAAGGGAAGAGAGAACGTTTGGCATTTAAGCTCAAATAAAACTCTCGATAACTCATCATGCTGAGGGGAAAAGTATGGCTAGCCCAACGTAAACGGCGATTGGTAAAGGCACATCAAATCAGTTCATAGCTGGGGGTTTGCTAAAAATTCCGTGACAAATCTGTCACAATACTATCTTATAAAGATAAGTTATGACCTGATGCTCCAAGAGCAAAATGGAGAGGAATTCAAATCCTTGATAACTCTTCATGCTGAGGTAAAAGCATGAACCACTCAATGCTCTAAAAGCAAAGGAGAGAAAGAACGTTTGGCATCTAAGGCCAAACATGACCTTCGATAACTCATCATGCCGAAGGGAATAGCATGGCTAGCCCAACGCGAACGGCGATTGGTAAAGGCATGTCAAATCCGTTGATAGCTGGGGGCTTGCTAAAAATCCGGTGAATCTGTCATGTTAAGATCTTACCTCTGACAGTAAGATTTGAGCAATCACGAATAATACAATCTGTGATCCCAACATGATCACCGGCTTTGTCTGTCAGCCAGGCAAGTTATCAGCTCTGTCTATCAACCGGACGAGCTACCTTATAACTTAAATCCAATCACCCCGGTATGTTTAACAGTATACCTCTACCGAAACTTCTTGGTACGTTTTCTGAACACCTCTGCCAAGACCCATGAGTACGTTTTCTGAATACCTCTGCTCATGGTTTTCCAACCCTAACCCGGTTACCTCGGTACGTTTTCTGAACACCACTGCCCATGGTTTTCTACCCTCACCCAGCACAATCCAACAATCTATTGAATGATTACTTAATATGATAAGAAAGAATGAGATGACAGCCCAACGCCCTAGAGGCAAGGGGCAAGAGGTAGTTAAAATCCTCGATCGGTCTTATCATACTGGGGGTAGAAACAATCCAATGCCGGAATGGCAAAGAGAGAAGGTAACCCATTAAACATACCAAGCAGTCTTGATATGCTTAACAGGATACCTCTGTCAAAGCCTCATGAGTACGTTTTCTGAACACCTCTGCTCATAGTTCTTCAATCTCGATTCGAAAGTAATCGTCGGCTATGTCTGTCTGTCAGATAAGTCATCGGCTCTGTTTGGCAATCCAAACGAGTTCCATCACAGTCAAAATACTCAACTTGTAAAAGTATCTCCACACGCATAATAAGTTCTATCTCTGTGAACTCATCCACCCATTCAAAAAAAAAATCCAAAGTATTTCAAAATTTTCAGAAAAGATAAAATTTTGAAAACTTTGGAAGGGGTCTTGTAAAATGATAAAAATAATCCGAATCCCAAATCTGAGTCCAAGTCCGAGTTCATATCCAAAATCCAAGTTCGAATCCAAAATCTGAGTTCGAATCTGAGTCCGGATCCAAAATCTGAGTCCAAATCCGAATCCATATCCAAAATCCGAGTCCTAATTCAAATAATAGTAATAATAAATTAATTAATTAAATAAAATAATTAAATAATTAAATTAATAATATAAAAAAAAATAAAATCATCCTCGCACCCATGCAAGGCTGAGCCTCGCGTGGATGCGAGGCTGAAAAAAAAAAATTTAAGCCAAAAAAAAAAAATTTAATTAAAAAAATAATAGGTGAGCCTCGCACCCGCGCAAGGCTCAGCCTCGCGGGGATGCGAGGCTCTCACGAGAGCTCTACAAATAAAATAAAATAAAAAATTTACAGCGAGCCTCACACCCACGCAAGGCAGCCTCGCGCGGAGGAGAAACACACAACAAAAAATAATTAAAAAAAAAATTATATATACATGAAGGGAGCCTCGCACCCAAGCGAGGCTCCCATGCAAAATTTCCTTCAAAAAAAAAAATCATCAGCTTCGCACCCACGCGAGGAGCCTCGCGTGGATGTGAGGCTGAGAAAAAAATGAGAAGGCCACGAGCAAAAAAAAAAAAATAAATAAATAAATTTGAGGTCTTTGCAAGGCTGAGGCCAAAGAAGGGAGGCTCCTCGTGTGCGCAAAGGGCAAAAATGAAGGGGCTCAATTAGTCAAAATAAAAAAAAATAAATTAAATCTCTCTATTTCATCATCCATATTCGGTTGCTCGCTTGTCCCGTTCGGTTGCCCGATTTCACACAATAAACTCCCGATTTCATACACGCAATGTATTTTGGTCCAATCTCCAATTATTTTGTAGTTCTATCTAAATTTTAATTAAAATCAAATTGATTTTTGGATAAGAAATTCTAAATTAAATTTATTGGAGTTTGGATAATTATACAAATTCTAATTAAATTCTAATTTGAGTTTAATTGATTTTGGGTGCAGAAACAGGACCTGATTCGATGAATCTGAAGAAAATCAAGTCAAGAAAAGATTTGAATATCTCATCGATGAGATCACAAAGAGATTTCAATTCTATCTACGAGGAAACCGGATCTAATTCTTATCTACAAGGAAATCGGATCTCGTTCTTATCTACAAGGAAACCTCTTCAACAACCGGAGGCCTATAAATACCCTCCAAGAGAACTCAGAAAGGACCTTGGGCAAATTGATCTACGCGCGAGAATCTCAAAGTCTTGTAATCAAAGAAGAGAAGACCTTTGGCAAATTGATCTACGCGCGAGAGTCTCAAAGTCTTGCAACAAAAGAAGAGAAGACTTTTGGCCAGATCTCTCTCCCGTCAAAGCGTTCGTGCTTCCTCTAAGAATCAACAGAGAAGAAGAACGAGCTCGCCTCCAACCATCGACGTCAGATCGTCAACGGGGAAAGGACCAATCCCCATACCTGCCTCGAATCCCACATCTTCTGTAAAAAGAGAGCGACGATTTATAAGTCCTCTCTGTCTGTTTTATTATTTTCTTTTCATTGTAATTCGAAAAAGAGAAATTTTTCATAATCTGTAAATTTTTCTCTGTCAATGGCAATGGAAAGATCCAACCCTGTTTCTACCGCAAACAAACGTTTACATAGCTAATCATAGGCGTCTACAAAATTATTGCACAAAATCACTATAAAATCCCTCAAAAAAAAAAAATCAAACTTTTCCTCAAAGATTCAAAATTTTAACTAAATTACCTCGTCAGCGACGTACTCGACCTCGTTGATCCCCTCCAATTCCACCGTTGTACCATGCCAAGTAAAAATCTAAAGAAAGAGAAAAATTAAAAAAAAGAAAATTGAGTACATGCTCCGATCCACCTCGTCCAGCCGAGATACCTCCGATTCCCTCTTCCTCCCCATCGAATCCGAGCTCTAAAAGCCTAACCCTAACCCTAATTTGCAATGAGATCGAGACTCCCTCTCGAGAGTCTAGGGGAGGATGGAAAAAAGAGAGAGAAGAGTGGTTTAGAAAAGAAAAAGAAAGGATACAGAGGAAATTTTAAGTGTGCTCACCAGTAAAAGCCCTCAATTTTTTAAAAGAGAGAGAAAACTGGGCTCACGCCCCCCAACAACCAAAGGGAGTTTCTAGATGGGCACAACTTTTTTCCTAGTGAGCCCACTAAAAACTTCTATAATATTACAGTTTTGCCACCTAATTTTTTAGACCAAAATACCCCTCCCTCATCCGCTCGCCCTCGCCCTCGCCCTCACCCTCGCCCCTGCCCTTGCCCCCGCTCGCCCTCGCCGCTGCCCTCGCCCTCACCACCCCTGCCCCCACTCGCCCTCGCCGCCGCCCTCGCCCCCTGCCCCTCCTCGCCCCCACTCGCCCTCGCCGCCCCCCTCGCCCTTACCCCCTGCCCCCGCTCGCCCTCGCCGCCCCCCTCGCCCTCGCCCCCTGCCCCCGCTCGCCCTCGCCCCCACCCCCGCCCCTCGCTCGCTCTCGCCCCAAATTCCTGCAAGTTCCCTGTCCGGATTTAATTACTGGGTCCGGGGCTGCTAGCCCGGATCCACAGTTCTGATCCAGGCTGACTAGTCCAGATCAGAACTGTGGATCCGGGCTAGCAGCCCCGGACCCAGTAATTGGATCTGGGCTGGTTAGCCCGGACAGTGTGCCCAAAATGCGTAGTTCTGGATCCAAACTAGCAAACAATAGAGTTCCCTAATAATTTATTTGGCTCCTTTTTGTTGGTCAGGTACCAAACAATATATTGAATTATCATTTTACTTGAGTTTTCTTCTCAAACGGACTATACCTAGTAACTTCTTACTCTCCACGAACTTAATATAGACCGAACAATGTCCATCAGAGATCATCCAAAATTAATGAGAATGAGAATCCGACTTTACTATTTTAGTAACTATATTATTGCATTCTTGTGTGATCCACAAATAGAAATCGATCAGGGTGCTTAGCGTTCATGTTTTTGCCTACAATGGCATCCATCCATTCTGTCATTGCATAGGTGGATCCTCAAAAACCATCCAAAAAGAATTGACACAAGTTAGGGATACCTATAAATATAGAGAGCACTGGATGGATGCAGCTAGCTAGTGCGAAAAATCAAAGCAACAACAACCAATATGCAGGACCAAGCGCGAGCCGAACCAAAAAACATATCCATGGCCTTAGTTCCGTTCCCAGCCCAATGCCACCTCAACCAGCTCCTCCACTTCGCCATCCACCTCTCCTCGCGAGGCGGCCTCTCCGTCCACTTCGCCACCTCCTCGACCCACAACCGTCAGGCCCGGACAAGGCTCCAAGGCTGGGAACCAAATGCCTTGGACAAAATCCAGTTCCACGACCTCCCATTTCCCCTAGCCCCTCGTCCGACCCCAACTCCCCCAACAAGTTCCCGCTACTTCTCATCCCCACACTCGATGCGTCGATGGAACTGCAGGCTCCGCTGTTTTCGCTGTTTCGGTCTCTCTCCACATCCAATCGTTGCTGGTCATCGTCTAAGACCCGCTCATGCCCTTCGCTTGCAGCGGAGCGGATGAGCTCCCAAACACCGAGGCCTATGCTAACCCATTGAAGCGATCAAAAGAATGGTGAGAGAGAGAGAGAGAGAGAATGGAGAAGATTGAGGGGAGATTGAGAGAGAAAGAGAGAAGTGAGAGAGACGAAGATGGAGAAGATGAGGGCAAAAGTGATATTTAGGTGTGCTCACTAGGAAAAAATAAGAGATTTTCAGAGGAGAGGTGTGCACACTAGGAAAAATGGGCTCACTGGGATAAAATCTGTGCCCATCTAGAAATTCCCCAACCAAACAGCCATTTATCAAGTCACCAGTCAGTTCCCCTCAAAACCAGTACCCCCATCATCCATTTCCAATGGCCATCTCCACCCATCTCCTCCCCATCTCCTCCTCAACACCAAGCCCAAACACTAAAAAGCCCAACAAATTCAATCGCCGGCCCATCAGCCCACCAATCTTCATCTCCACCTCCCCATCCCACCTGAACCCCCACAGCCTCCGGCGCCTCCTGTTCTCCTCCAACCTCTCCTGCCACCGCTTCCCCGCCCTCTCCGCCGACGGCCGCCCGGAGCCCGTCGACCTCGCCAAGCTCCGCACCGCCATCGCTCACAGCTCTGTCGTCGTCTCCGCCTTCTGCCGCCAGAGATTCTTGAACCAAATTGATGATGATGATTCCTTTTCGGGCTTCGGGTTCGAGAGCTTGCTGGAGAGGATGGTGGCGGCGCCAGAGTCGGATCACCGGCTGGTGGGTTTCGGACGGGCGGTCTCCGACGGTGGGCTGACGGCCTCCATTCATGATGTCGTGGTATGTGCTCTTCTTCTAATTTTGAATAGAAAATTTTTTAGCAACTGATTGAACTGATAGCAAATGGCATCAGAAACCCTAGTTATTACTTTTAGTATGGATGAGGTTATAAGACAATTATTGTAGCATGATTCAACTCAAAATTTTGACAACCGGAGTTTGGTTAACTACTTGTTTCAATGACTTGCTCAGTCTCTTGTCTACCTTTCCGAGTAGATGGGGAGAGGTTATTGACTTGTCTTTCTATGGATTCTAAGGTGAAATAGACATATACGAGCCTGCAATGATTGAAATACTATTGCTAGAGCAAGATTGGGTTACAAACTTTGAGTGTCTGGCGACATCTCACAACCCGCTCAAGCAAATAAATGATTGCGATCGATGCTGCATCAGAATTGTAAGAAGCCTACTATCTTTTGAACGGAACAATGCAATGATGTTCCGATATAAATGTACGTCAGCTTTGACAAAGACTTTATATAAAAAATTAGGGCCAATTCCGTGAATCCTTTTCTTCCATTTATTTTACTAAGGGTCATCTTCATGTTAAGTTAACTACTTTCATATCTTTTTAATTGCTTCAATTCATGTTTATATGTAGGCTGCCTCTGGTTCTCCTACCTCCATTAACTACAATGTTATTACTTCTCTTGACCAGTGCACTAATACGCCTCCATTGCACATGTTCAAACCATCTCAACTGATGCTCTTGTTATAACCTCAATAAGGGCAACTATATCAATACAATACAAGAAAATTCTAACAAAAATCAACGGTCCATGAAACATCATTTCTCATATTGAATTACAAGGGAAGAGTACGATTTGTTTAAATGAATATTTATTTCATGAGCGTTAGTAAAATCTATAGTCCCCACAATGTGCCTACAAGATTAATTTAAAAAAAAAAAAAACAGAATTTTAACCTATCTATATAGGCTTGTCGTTTGGTTGAGTCTTCTATCCTTGACTTGCTTATCTTGAACAGTTCTCCTACAGTGTTTGCAGCCACACACAGATTGTTGGTGGCATAGCCTAATAAGTAGCATCATTAATATAAGACTACATAAGATTATGTCTTGAAAAAGTACTTGCAAATAGCAAGTTATGTAACTATAAGATAATAATCCAATTGAAAATATAATGTAAAATGTGCACAAACATTTATCTATGTTAACTACATAACTATTCATATAGGGAGTGCTAGATTTAAAAGCAAATGATGTAACAATAAGAATAATATATTTCGATGAACAAGAGAACAATTCATACCATATTCACTTATTAGTATAGAAAAATAAGGTGCAAGTTAATGGAATATATCAAATAAAACTTACTAAGCCCAGCATTGTGCAAATATATGCACCTAATATTACTCTCGATGCTCATGATTATGATTAATGTAAGAGAACTTTTACTATTGTTTCAATCATTAAGACTGTAATTTATCCATAGTTACTCAGACAAATAGCAACGTTGTCCATCAAACTGATAATGTCCATTATATATTCCTTAAAATCTACCCACACACCTTAAACTCGTTGTGACTTGGTAAACCGAGTAAGTCCTTTCTATGTAAAGTGACACAACTACTACCACATTAGTAATTCACAACAACATATCACATAACAACCTATCATCAATATAAGAACTAATACCAGCGGTTCCACATATATCAATTTAAGATAACCAACCCTACTTATCTGGAGCATCATGTTTGCTTTACTCACTTAATTTACTAATTTATCAATTTTAATAAGCAACCAAAGGGATATTGATGTATTAATCAATTTAAATAACAACTTGCTTTATATTACTTAAACTTTTCAAGAATTTTTACAAGGATAGAACTGTTAAAAATCAAGAGTGGGTTACTTAATGAACTACAGCCAGACTGACACTCTCCGCTGGTGCTACTTGTTCATTCCTCATCCAATGTACATGTGCCATGTTAGGCTCAAGTTTTAAGATGTTCCTCTATATTGAAGATGGGATCTTCTAGTCTTCTGGTATTTCCGACTCTCCATGAGAGAAAGTTATATACGTTGGTTCCTAATCTCTTCAGAAATGTCTAATGGTCTTATCTAATTCCAAATACTCTCTGATTCTCTGTGCCTCATAGAACTTGGCTCATGTGTGCTGCCCAAATTATGATCCTTTCTCCTTCCCCTCCTTGCTACGTCTTCTTTCTTCTCCCTCTTAATGGTACCTATGTATTTGTTTCTAAACCATCACGAGGATAACTGCCTCAAGTTGTCTCGGCATCACCTTAGTACAATCCAAGTAGTTGACATTTGTTATAATAATTTAGATGTATATATCATCGTATAAATACATATATAGATGTTCTATGCATTTTACAATAAAAAATATCAAATGTTTTTTGCAGTGTTATAATTCATCTGGGATTTTGTAAAAGCATTATGATGATGGTTCATAACTGATATTTTCTTTGTGTGTATTTTATAATAGTGGATCAAAATGCAATATATCATGAGTTGTTGAGTTTATTTAAAAATTTAGGAGTTAGTACGTACATTACCTCAACCACGATACCTCAACCACAATGCCACAAGGTCAATGTTGTTGAGAAAATCTCGATAAATATACTTTATGATGTATATAGAGACATAGAGTTCTTAGAATATGGGTTCTTAATTAGTTGGAACGTAGTAAATGCAGCCTCTGACCTCAATTCGTTGATTTATTTTCAAAAGATGGATCAACCAGACCACCCTTTCGATTTCATGCAAGAGTTTATAATGAATAATGGGAAATTGATCAAGAATTATATGGACAATGTAATTGCCAGATAAGCAAAAAAAAGAAAGATTTTCATGCTTCAAGTCCATTTGATATTCCAGTCCAAGTTGTGTGAGTCATAACTATCTTGGGAGCCATGTGGGACTTCCTCTCTCTCACAACATCACTGACTTATTTTATCAAACTCTGCAATAGATGTCACACCAGATCCCACCATTTAATTCTAGAACTCCGACTTGTTTTTAGTCTAGATTTTCATGATCTCGTCTAATTGGCATTTAAGCATGTCAAGGCGACCATATCCAGTTGATACTGAAGCACCTCCAGTTTGCAACACGATCAATGTTCATTAATGACTCAATTTGTAATTATTGCCCATACAGTGAGTCTTATTTTTGGGTTATATTATTCCACACTTGAACACTCACTATATTGATGCACTATAAGTAATCTACTTGATTTTCTACTTAGGCTCGAAAATCCACACCTGATTCGAAAAGCCACAGCTGAAAAAATTAACATATTTCTTTTTAGGTAATGTAGGAATACCAATTACTCTAAATAAAATCTGAAAATGAGAACAATATTAACAACCAAGCTGTCCGTTTTAAGGAGTCGGGAATCTGCCCTGAAGGAGAAAATTGGTCATGATTCATGAACTACTCAAGCCTCTTCAATCATCAGCATCCCCTCCAGTTGCAAATTAGAAAAAGTATATTTATGTAGTATTAAAGGATATATTTCCAAGCTTAGCTCCCAAAAAAAGCATCTACCAACTTTGTTACGTGACAAAAATGATCATTGTAGAACCTAGCATTACTCCTAGAAATTAATTAAACAGTATCCTCATGCAAACTCTTGGATCCCAAGGACCTCAAGACTCATTAGATATTCATCAGAACCATACCCTTTTCTGCCTAGAAATGACCTAACTTCGGTACATGTTTTTTCTGTAAATTTTGTTAACCCATAACATGCTTCTTCTTGTTGTTTCTATGGTGGTGGTTTTTATTGTTGTTGTTGCTACTGTGTGAATGTTTGTGTTTGTGTGCTTGTACGTGCATAAATTTTGAGACTTTGTATATATGTTCTGTGGCAGTAATGAGTTGGATCGTAGCTTTACAACAACTATCTTTTTAGAATATTACTTTCTGGGGGTATTGTCACTCTACGGTTCGGGTGCACGAAATTGTTTGGAGGAAATACACATCAACATCCAGATAATTTATTATGCTAAACCATACTACATAATTTTGAAAATATATATTCCTTTCTACATCACACTAGTTTGGTAAAGCTGACTGCATAAGCATTCAACCTGATATATTTGTTTAGATTATTTTTATTCAGTGATTTTCAGGTCATGCCTTCAATGCGGAGACTGGGCATCGGTCGAAAGATTGTTAAACGAATTACAAGGTATGACCGGATTTGTTTCTTTTGTCCCAGATAATAGAAAAAAATTTCAGATTCATGCTGGATTTAGCATGGTGCAAGATTTCAGAGTTATCTCTTGTACATGAAGAACAGAGAGAGGGAGAATTTAGCATAGAATAGGATATGAAGAATGAACTAAAGAGAGAAGAAGCATGGAAGATAAATACCCTAATCAGTCAATAATCATTTTAAATACCCTAATCAATCAATAATCATTTGCTTTCGTTTATCAATTAGGTCTGCTTTTCTTGGTACGAAATAAACTTATTCATGGAATAAGCAGAGTCCTAATTCAAGTAAACCTGAAATTTTGGATCACACAGAAATTTAAGTAAAAGATAAAGATAAATAAATATAAAAACTAATAATTTAGTGCAGAAGGTATCTCTAATAAAGTACTATTCTGGTCCAACTCAAATTCAAAATAGTAACCAAGAAATAAAGACAATTCCAAATTCTGAAAAATAAAACGAATCTGAAAATTATCCTTTTTACTTTGAAAATTAGTAACCAAGAAATAAAGACAATCTCCACCTTTTTTACTTTGAAAATTATCCTTTCTAGCCTTACCAATTAATACTATTTTGTAGTGGGATTTTATCCTAGATATGCCTAGTAAATTCATCATTAGATGACTTAAAAAGATGAGAACCTAATGCAATCTTTGATATAATCCTACGGGAATGCATCTGTTTCAACTCCATCTATTCTTATGCTAGTTATTATTTTATCTTACATATGTTTATGCTAAATACATATATTCATACTAAATAAACATGTATAGCCATGTCCTTGTATCTAGATTTTCGATAATTGCCGTGTTTGTGTTGGAGAATGACACACGTAAACCTGTTTACTAATCATAACTTAAATCTATGAAGGTTAGAAGCATTATTGTATGACTATGATTTAATATAAAGTTTATGGCTTTGTCTTACCTTCAATTTTTCCTATTACCTTCCATTTTTCATGTGTTTTATGATTGTTCAACTTTTCCTATTTCCTATCATTTGTTTGTGTTTTATGGTTAGCTTATACCTATCATTTTCCCTTGGAAACATCCTATCAGGGCTCTCACCAGCCAGGGGATTTATGATATATCAGCCTTGTGCTCTGAAAAGGAGAGGTATCTGCTTATAATCCTTTCTGTGTTGTCTTAATAACTCAGATTGCTGTTCTTTGAGATGTTGATGGGTTCAAGGATAAAATAATCATGATCAACCAAATTCAATATCCATGAGGGACACTGTATTAAATAATGTAATATGCTCCTTTAACTTTTAAGTTCATCTTGTTGATAGGATTGTGTTCATCTTGTTGATAGGATTGTGTTGTATTGGACAATAGAGAAACACCAACTACGATAATCTTGTAATCATCAACAGAAATTCTAGTTTTTGGCATTTCTTGTTTTGAAATCCTCATAACTCTTGTTGCAAATCATCGGTATTTTTTATCCATCTTTATTTGTGTTCATCTGTGGCTGAGTTACTTTTTTTTTTTTTTTAAATGTAAATCCTTTACTACCTACAACTAAACTATACTTGGAATGCAAGCCTTTTCTGATAATGAGGACCTTAATCACTGCTGCAACCATAGCATCTGTGGCCCTTGGCCATATAAAAATGACCATATGCATCCAACAGCAACATCCGGACATGTACACAGTATCATATGCAGGATGAGGACGAGGATGAGCCTTGTTATAGTTGCACGTGGTTTTTTCTTATTATTATCCTCTTTCCTGTTAATTATTTGTTTATCAAATTAGGAGTATGTTAGCTCCACTTGTAATTGACGTAGTTTTAAAAATGGCTATTCATGTACTATTAGCCCTAAATCTCTTAGGGCACATGCAAATTATGTGGGCAACAAAATTGTTAGAATTATATATGTTGATAATGATGGATAATTTTAGATAATATTTGTATGAAAATTATTTCATATTTATAATTTATATTTGGAATAGATGGGTTTATTGCCTGCTAAGTCTAGCTAGCTTCATGGAACACAGACTAATAACAAGGGGTCTCCTTGAAGTAAACAGGATCCTTAGAGCATTTTAAAAGTATTACTCCTAGGGTAGTTGAGTTATGAGGTAAGGCAGTTTGTACCTTTCTGCTGTTAGTTCTTTTTCATTTCATATATTGCATTAGAAATTTATCCATCTTCATTGTATTGACGCCCTGCGTAACCCTCCTCCCCCCCCAAACCAACATGCACATACACCCAAAAAGAACAAAACATGAAAAGCAAAAACTTTGACTGCACATACACAAAAGAAAGAATAGATAGGAATACATGCACACAAAACCAATCATCACGGCCCACATGCGAAAATAAATCCACCTATGCGCGCTCACACACAAATTTCTTAAAACCTACCATTGACACCCAAAATACCTTGCCATTTAAGTAGGAAAGGAAACCCAAAAGATCCCAAGGATAAGAAATATAAATAAAAATAGAAGTATATACCTTGTGCCAATCCTCGGTTGTACTTGTGTACTTTTAATTCCATTATCATGGATTAATATATAGAAGTATATTGCAACTCCAATGTCTTCATGCCCAATACATACTAGATGCGTGATATAGTGTAAATTAAGCTGTACCAAGTAGTTTCTGATACTAGAAAATGATTTTCTCCATCAGGTTATTCTTTGAAGCATGTGGATTTGGGGAGGACTCTCTAGGTTCAACAACAATGATTTACACCCGAACTGCCCCAAGCGTCTCGCAAGATAATCTGTCGGTCAGACCTGCTGGCCGGATGTTGCTTCTAATTCCTCCAATTCGAGAGCCATTTCAACCTAAGAACGTTGCTGTTCAGCCAGATAATTCTGTTAAAATTCAAACAGAAATTCTTTAAGGTAGAGACTCATATTCCCAATGTTCTTCACATTGTTAAGAAATTCTGATTTACTCATAAGTTTTCCAAGAGCAAACGATTCAATTGGTCCTATCAATCTATAATCTATATGCAACTTCTTGAATTTTGACAACAACTGTATGAAGTGCAACATGGTCATGGTGACATGGTCACCATGAGAAATGGCCCAACCTGGCAGTCGGTTTTTTGCTTAATATCAGTTACATATATACTTGTTTTCTGGTTCAGATTTGGTTCTGAGCCATTAAAAATCATAACATTTGGTTATTTCCTAAGTTTAGATTATTGGTTACATGAATTATAAGGTTAGTTATAGAAGTAAACTAGTTTGGTTTTTGGTTACCCTTAAAGCAATTAGGTTCAGTGTTGAAACTTCATAGATAGTTTCACCAAAATCTTAAGAGTTGTATCCTGTATTTTACATTTTCTAAGCAAGTAATCTGCTTATACCTATTTAAAAATGATTTTATGTCTTTCATGTAGTAAATTTTTTTTCCCTGAGAAGGTCTAATCTTAGTTTTGCCTAATATTCTGTGTTAGCATAACTCAAAAACTGAACCCGACCAAGCTTGAAACCTCCGTTGGTTGGGTTCAGATTGCTACTGGTGTAAGTTTATCTGATTGTGTCCAAGTATTTGAGAACTAACCCTCAAAGAGAAACTTGTAACCTTATGCAAGTGAGGTTTGAAGCATATTATGCAAGAGATTTTACCGTTGTACTATAATGACACTTGTAAAACGTTGTTGATTGCTAATTTTTTTTGTTATTGATGCTATATCTGTTGTCATTTTTCTACAATAATCAATTACTGTTTCTTGTATGTATGTTCCTTTCTATAAGCTTTGATGCTTCACCATAAATTTCTTTTTTGGCCAAAATTTCAGAAATTAATGAAGCTGCTCTATAAGTCGGAGTCGTGATCCTGTAGAGAAGTGCACTTCTAGGTACTAATATTACATCTCTAATATTCGTCCATGTTCGTTTGATATTACGTATTATTTAATTTGTTACAGTTCTTTATGAAAATTCTGTTTAGCTATCGGGGAAAATAAGCTAAATTCAAAAAGTTCAGGAAGTCATAGAAGAGACGAGGAAGGTGAAAAGAATTCTCATCCACAAACAATGTCTTACTTTGTTGTAACATTTACTTATATGAAAAGCATAAACCATGATGTGGGTGGGAACTTTCCATTGGCTTTCTTTATGAAAGGACTGCAACTAACATACACTTAATATTTTGGGATAAGATTCTCATAGATGGAATGCAAATGCAACTCACATGTACTTTCTTAATATTTCAGTATAAGATTCTCGTTTGCTTATGGATAGTATTCTTTTCACTGATGAGAATTTGCTTCTTCAATGGAAAGTGGTAAAAGATTTTCTTTGGGAGCTCTTTAATGCTATATAATCTCCTTGCTATATTAAGTAAGCCTCTAGGTTATGTCACACTCTACCCTTTTGTTTTCCTTCTTCTCAGCCCTATTTTACCAGATAAAGACTTACGTGGCCTCTGCTTCCCAATCTTAACACAAAAATGGAAAAAACCCGCATTGAAATGCATACTCTCTGGCCTCTGCCCCTCGCCTCAGGTGGTCATCATCTCTGTGGAAACTTCAGTGGTTGCTGTTGGGTGGGGCCCCAAGTCCCAACAACAAATAATGCTTGAATGTAGAAAGTTCAAGGAGTCTAAACCCCATAGGGAAAACCAAATTCTCAGTCACCATTGATGAAGAAAGTTCAAATCTATGAGGGCTGTTGTTAACCATAGAAATTTACAGAAGGGAGCCAATTTTCCTAAGGGAGAAGCTTTGAGGAACAGCTGCTATTATGCAGCTCAAGGAATTCTTTAGTAAATTCGCAAGAGATGTGGTGTTAGGGTCAGGGGTTGAGGAGACTATAAGCTTTCAGTTACGGAAGAGAGATTCTGCCAAGCCTCATGGGTTTGTGGATGTCTCTATTTGTGTTTTTGAAGACGGCGTTTACGCTCATTCAGTTATTTGGCTTGATACATGGTGCTTATACAATTTAAACTTACTGGTAGTAATTGTGACCTTTGTGAGGATTTACATCACACCAACTATTTAGCGAATGGGAAACTTGAAGAATGTACATTCTTTCTGTTTAGGGGTAAATTAGGGTAATTATGAAGTAGGTGGATGACTCTCCTGAATGGGAGCGAGTTTCTCTCTGTATTGCCTGGAGGCATGCCTTGGAATTTTGCTGTCCCTTGTTACATAGAAATGCCTTCTGCAACTCTATGTCCTTGATAAAATATTTTCTTTGCTTCTTTACAAGATCTTTTTATGGTAATGGTTCCACTTTGATTCCAGTCTTCTTAGGGAAACCTGATATTGGAATCAAATTTAAATTTCAGTCTATCTTGGTAAGCGCCTGAAGGCGTCCAAGTAATGCTGTTATTGGAGTTTATTCAATTGGTTTGAGCTAGTTAAATATCTATTGATTACATAAACTATACCGCAAACGTCTCATGAATACATGCAATCAATTCAAGAATTACTTGTATATTTCTTGGGCATAACTGTAGCGTTCCTGCATTCAAAATACATGGAATGTCTTGGCAAAGGAAGCTTTGAATTGTTAATGCTCAATAACTAGAGTTATTTGACCCACGATTATGTGAGTTTGAAAATACAACTATAGAGATTGTTTTGAGCATTGTGGATTATTTGTTGGGATAGCATATCTTTATGGTTTTCCTCTTACTGATCTGAGTATATCTATTATCTCAAAGATTTTTATGATTCTTCCTGAGCTATATGGATTACCTTCTGCTGGAATATTCTGAACTTTTCGAACCTTGAACACAGACATGAATGATTTTCATAAGCATGCAAGTTCACCAAAATCATCTACCTGAGGTGCTTGTTTACTCTCACATGCAGGTTTTGGTGGAGACTATAACTATTCTGATTCCAAGAGCAACATCTCTTTAGCAATAGAAGATGGACTGGTCATATCCTACCCAAAGCTACCTCAAATCCAACCATTAACCAGGTTGGATATCAAACTTACAACCAGACTAACTACCCTTTTTCTTACGCAAATCCCACCCGCCTCCAAGTCATCCGTATCAATAATCAGCATACCATCAGCATCGATGAGTGAAGGATACCGTTGACCTCCCATGCCTCCGCCTTCTTCCAATACCGGCTTTTTGGGGACACTTTTTCCAGGAACAACTGCAAACTGTTTACCAGAAGCTTACTTCAACATGCCTGCTTCAGGGCCTTCAGGTCCGAGTGCTAGACCAGGCTTCAGGAGCTTTAGCTGCTGGCACGCTGATATTTGGCAATGATTTCTTGTCAGGGAGGGTTGAGTTTTCCGAGAGGGCTTGGTGATGGTGATAGCTTTGCTGTATCCACTGATCCTCAGTTCTGATACAAAATGTGACATGCTGAAATGCACTTGGATGTAATAAATATTGCATCAAAAATTCAGCATTGTATAACGGTTTCCCTGTTTCAATTCTCTTAACGGGACTGAAACTAATGCAGATGTGTGCATAGACAATTCTTATAATAATAGTTGCTATGAATTTGACTTTTTAGGAAGTTTAAATGTTGTTTTGGTAATACCGGGAAGGGGAGTTTCCAAAGGAGCACACTATTTTTCCTAGTGAGCCTACTTTTTAACTGTCCAAAGTCTCCAAAAATATATATATATTTTTCCTAGTGGGCTTACTTTTTAACTGTTTAAAGTTCCGAAAAAAAAAAAAATACTGAGAAATGAGCTCTCGTTAGAAAAATTGGTGTGCTCCTTTGGAAACTCTCCGGGGAAGCCGTAATATCACTCATCTAAATCACGAGAAGCAGGAATTGAGTGAAGACTTCTTCAAGCCAGAGAAAGTGCACACATTATCAACCTCAGGAAGCCAATATCAATTGTGTTTTTCGAGGAATGGGTTACAGCTTAGTGCAAGCCAAGATCTCATAATTCTTAAGATTTTATCAATTGTTTCACAAAGGGCACCTGCATGGTCTACTCATGAATTTCTATTAGGGATTTTGACGAAGGGCTGATTGGTTAGATTGGTTAACGTATTTGGAATTTGGATCCTCTCCGATGAGGAGAATTTATTTGATGGTCGAATGCACAATTTTACACATCCAATAAATTCTCGGACATAATTCAAATCCCTCACCAGTGAGTAGAATTTATAATAAATTTTCAGACAGATTCTAAATCTGTCTTCAATGATGAGAATTTATTTCACGTTTCAATTTATTTCCACACGTCATTAAATTAGTAGATGGTTAGCTTTCTAAACTACCACTCACCCTACTCACACTAGAATCTTTCCTAAACTAACACTCACCTTACTCTCACAAGTAGAGTCGTCTCGTGCTCACGGGCGGACCTACCTCACAATTTCAAAATAACTCCCCCCCCCCCCCCCCCAAAACACACACACACACAAGCCAAAAAAAAAAAAATCAAACAAATCCTAAATTTAAAGGAAATTTCAACTTGCTCCCCTTCATTTTTGAGTTTTACAGTTTTACCTCTCAATTTTGAGTCTTTCTTTTTTTAAATATTTATAATTAATTATTTTATATGTAATTTTGTCCCTCTGGTTCAAATACCTAAATCCGACCCTGCTCGTGCTCATATATATAGAGAGATTAAGAAGATACCATTTAACAACTTGAGTTGAGATAAAAGATCCTTAATATGCTTGAGACTGATGTCCATTCATATGCGTGCTCCATGTTTCCACCCATATAGTAAATCCCTAATCTACTAGCTTCCAAGATCAGTATATTTTATGAACGATCATGACAACCCAATGTCCAAGTATGGACACTGACACAAGTTTGAATATATCATGACATGACTTGCGTGATTGTTAAATGATTAATACTTTGACTCAGGTATGGTATGAGATGCACAATCGGAACATGACATGCGATATTGATACCAGATACATGACAGAAGCATGATCGACATGATACTTGACATTTATATAATACATGATAATTAACTTATATGTGATACCTGAAAATCTAGACACAAACTATCTGAACACATGATACATCATGGATATGATAAATCCTGTGATATAATAATATGATAATTATTTTGATTATTCAAGTAATATGATGGTTATATCCAAGGAATACCTATTTACAGGATCTTGACATTACTTGTTACTTGATTCCTCATTTTTTTGAATAACCTCTACTTACTCTTGTGTATCATCTATAAATTGATACGAGATCGGGGAAAATACATGGTAGATAAGAACTGCATCACATAAGGAAAACTTATCATGATTAGTGTCAGTTTCTTTTACTATAGCGGTACACCTATTATGGTATATTTGTTATTGTTTTACAGAAAGGGTGTAATCTAATAGTTCCTAGCATATGATATAGTTCAGTACTGTGCAAGTGGTGGTCAAATCCTGGGTATATGTGGGTGCTTATATGATACATGGAAATTGTGCCATCTTATCTATGCATCTAATCTCAAATAATTGGCATGAACATACACCGAGACTTGGTTTGTGACAAATATACATGTCATATGAATAATGCTAATAAAACTAGACACATGTACCCATTTGATAACTGATTGTATGACTCATACTCGAGATAGCTCGATAACTGATGTGACATGCTTGTTTCTTGTATATGCTTACTTATGCGAATAAGACACCAAAATTATGATTGATACTAGATATGTGGCATGTGTACATACTTTCAACCCTTGTACTATGATAGTATACTAATCATTTTTTATTTGTTATACTTGTCGGGTTTAATCTCCTAGATTTCAAACCCTTGATTGCCAGTATCGTGAGATCTCCAGCTCCTAGCATAGGGCGTGCACAACTACCACTAAGGAGCAATGTGGTACATGTGCGAGGTTTGTACATGTAGGCAACAATGCGATCGCTACGTAGAGCTACTTTCAGTGGGGCCCGTAGAGGTGGAAAGCGAGTGGACCAATCAAGTCATGCTTAGTTGATTGAGGTCATCAGGACATCATCCTGCTAGATCTACTCAATCGTTACCCAGGACCATGGACCTTGGATGAGGTAAATATTGCATGATCTTTGTGCACGGACCTAGAATATGTTAGGGGAGTTCAAGAAGGAGAGCAAAGTCCAATTTAGATGGACCAAACATTAGTGATACTTTTATCAGTACTAAGGCTCCTTTGTGTATGTTTTTCTTCGGGAATACTCTATTCTTCAAAACACATTTTGATTTCTCTAGTAGACTTGCTTATGTACTTGAGATATATATATATATATATATATATATATATATATATATATATATATATATATATATATATATATATATATATATATATATATATATATATTATGCTAATGGATAATGTAGTTATTTTCTTTATAATAATGTGATTAGCATATGTGTATTATTATTATTATTATTATTTATTGCTAATTTGATTTTTATTGATATTGAGAAAGCAAATTTAGGTCTTATGCTAGCTGGTAATGTACTCCATTTTGAAAACAACTAAAAAATAAAGCATTACACATGTTTCTAACTGACCGCCTATCCGAGGATGGAATATTAAAATCATGCCCAACTTTGTAAAACTAGACTCTTCTATAAACTCCTCTAGTAATGAGATGTGAATCGGTGCCTGATTTGAGATGTTTTATACTGGAACTCCATATAATATGACCATCTTCTGTATATATTTTTACGTAAATTGCCCAACTCTGAGAAGTATAAAATGCACTACCTTTATTAGTCAATCGACAATAACACATACTATATTACTCTCCTTGGGACTCATATAGGTTGCGAAATTCATAATCACTCTCCTACTTCTACTCTGGAACGATCAAAGGTTGTAATAATCTAGTTATTTTTTGATACTTTACCTTGATCTATTGACAGATTATGCATCTGGATACATATCTAGCTATTATCTTCTTTATCCTTGGATACCAAAACTACTACCTCAATCTCGATACATCATTGTATTCTCTGGATGTATGAAATATCTATCCTTTCATCCTATTAAGATATCCACGATCAAAAGGTACTGGATTCTCTTTCTAATAGGTCAAGAAAAGAAAAAGGAGGCTTGTCTATCTATTCTCTAATTCACTGACCCAATTGTACATATTTTGGGAACATCAAGTGCCAAAGTCGAAGAAGGAAGCCAAAAAGAAAAAAGAGCATATACTTATCAGCATTTATGTGTAAAAAAAAAAAAATCAATAATTACATATTAGCGCTTCAAATGCAAAATGGTCCAATTAAATCAAGTTGAATATATTATGTAATAGCTTATTTTGAATTGTAAATTTGCAATAAGAACTTTTTTTTTTATCAAAGCATTAAGCATATAATATTTTTTTGACAACCCACCGTACCCAACTTTGGGGGGTTTGGTTTGTTGCAAGGGATGGAAAACGCAAATGAAGCTTCTGTTTGGTCTGCGGGAAAATTGCAGCAAAATATTACAATATTTGCTACAATTTACAGTTACGGATGATAGTAGACGTATCAATAAGTCAATTTTTAGTCCGTTATATATAAAATTTTGAATTAAAAAAATAAATTTTTTATTTTTAATTCAATAGGACGGGTCAAAAGTTAACCCATGAACACATCCATTACCATCTCTAATTACAACAGAACATGACAAACACTGCAATTCTACAACAACATACAACAGCTGACCAAATTGGTTGCAATAATACTGCAGGATTTTGCTGCATTTTGTAGCATTTGCTACAATTTTGAACAAACCAAACAGTTTCCATTTTTTCCAACCCTTGTAGCAAATTAAATAGCCCCTTATGACTCCATCCATTAAATTTACAAATTTTACGGAGAAAATATCTTTTTTTTCCCGAAATATACCTCTAAAATATTAAATTTACAGTATGACAATTAGTTAACACATGCACATTGCACGTGCAGGAAACTAGTTTTGCAATGTCTTTCGATAATTTCCATTAATTTGGTCATTGTATTTGCTGCAAGTTTTTTTTTTTTTTTTAATAAATATTGCATTATGCAGTTTTACAACAAAACAGAGAAAAATGGAGTTTCAGCTGCAACAAATGTTTGTTGCATGCAACTCAATTTCCCACCGACCAGACCGCCACCAAACGAGTTGTTCTCTATATTTTCAGCCCGTTCTCGTCCAAGCTCTCTTATGAAACCATATGCATCAAATCTTCCTCCAACATATTTATTCCAAATAGGGATATTTACAGATTAGTCCCTTAAATCTTTATAAATTATAATTTAGTCTCACAAATCTTCATATTTAGATTTAGCCCCCAAATCCTCTAAGTTACTACAATTTAGTCCCTTCCCAAGCTTCCGCCTAGTTTATTTTTTGACTTGATTTTTCTATTTAACCCCTCCTTAATTCTGTAAAGCCCCGCACTTACAAATTCCTTCTTCCTCTCTTTTCCTTCCCTCTTCCTTCTCTCTTCTTATTTTTTTCATTCTTCCAACTCTCTTCTCTTTCCCTCTTCCTCATCTCTTCTTCTTCTCTCTTCCTCCTCTCTTCTCATTTTCTTCATTGGATTCATTAGCTTCCCCGTTATTCTTCTTCTCTTCTATCTCTCTATTCTTCCCCTTTTTTCTTAATAGGGATATTTAAGTCATTTCATTATTTAAAAAAAGTAAAAATTAAATTATGCCGTTTATTTGGACGGAAAAACTAACGAAGAGACTAAATTGTAGTAACTTAGATGATTTGGGGGACTAAATCCTAAATATGAAGATTTGGGGGACTAAATAATAATTTATAAAGATTTAAGGACAAACCTGTAAATACCCCTTCCAAGTATTGCTTACAGAAATAGAACAAAGCACTTGAAACTAATAAAAAAACACACATAGAATGCCAAAGTCCTTTTGCAAAAAAAACACTCTTGGGATGTCATTTAAAAGAACTCATCTACAAGCTAAAGCATTAAAGCAAACACTAACAGCTCGATGCTTCTCATATCTTGAAAATTTAGGAACACGCAGTTGCTTGCATTATTCAGGATGCTGCTTGTGGGAATTGTCCTTCGGGTCTATGGAAGAAAATTCTCTTGGCAACTGTTAGGCAATCTTCCCTATTTTCTTTGTGACTGCAATTCTTGATTTCTTCGAGCTGGGGGCTGACAATGGCTTGAGAGAGGCGTCGGATATGTTCCGTACAGCAACAACGAAGCAAAAAACTAAAGAATCCATCATAACTTCCATTGCCACTGAACTTCTTTGATAAGTGATGCCACAGAGTCTCGGTCAATTGGCTCAATCCACCAACTGAATTGACCTTTAGACTGTTGCAGGGACACAGCCATGTCAACATGAGCACAGACATAAGATGCACATCTCTGTTGCATCTCCAATTTTATACGGATTCATGACAGAAGTGGTCGTGTTACATTGGTGCTCGATGACTGATTCACCATCAGAAAATCGTAATTTTGGAAACAGCTACCTTTTGGTGTTCTTGTGGCTTTGAGTCAGGAACTCAATTGATGAAAGTGCTGCACTCCTCAAGTGGGCTGTAGAAGTAAAATTTCTGGACAAATACTTAATTAATATATTTTTACTTGTGTCATCTATAGAATGAAAGTTCTATAATACATCCAACCAGTCAAATAGTTAAAACTCAATGAAAATCGTCACTTAACCCTCTAGAAAATCAAGAGAGTAGGGGGATAAAAAAAGTAAATAAGAAAATTCCTGTAACAAGAATGATTCCTGTGCTGGCTCACCATCACCCTTACAGTCGTGCTTGCTGCAGTATGAAGCTCAGTGATGCTTAATTAAGTTATAATGTTGCCTGTGAGATTTGCGGCTCTTGGGCTCCAAAAACTCTTTGGAGAAACCTCTCAACGACCATTAGGAATTCTTCCACCTTTTCTTCATGAGGAATGTGCCCGCAGTTCTTGATGACTTCAAAGGTCGAGCCAGGTATGGCTCGTGATAGAAGCTCAGCATTCCAGTATGGCACAAGGCGATCAGTGTCTCCAGTCACTATCAGCACTGTACAAGAGATAGAAGCAAGATAAAATTATCAGCAGACACGAATCCTGCAACTTCTATTTTAAGATCAATTAGTGCAGGAACAGATCCCCCGGCTTAACAGAAAGATTAGAAAAGAGTTTGCAATCATTGTCGACTTGTATTCAACTCTCTTCGAAAGCATACCAAACATTTATCGGATTTATCTTAGGTTTATAGTGGGACACAATTCCTTGTAGCTTTCTGTCACGCTTTCCTTTCTCCTAGACTCCTTACCCCAAGTAACTCATCAACGCAGCTGCTTGACTGCATGAGCTTAAATCGCATAATATTTAAGGTGGGTTTCGAAAATCTGCCAGCTGATTTTCCAGGATTTTCGACAGCTGCTTGTGTATAGTTTCATAGGCCAGAAATTTGAGATGAGTCACATACCTGACCCAGTTATGATGGGAAAAATTTTGGAAGATGATAAATGTTGTTTGGTGCATGTAACAATGTTAATGATGCAAGTAACTATACCCAAATCTATCATCATCTATGTCAGACTCACATAGCTTGAAGGCTCATCAGATGCTGAATTAGGGACCATAAATAAATGAAAAATAATTTGATTCAATAGCCACTGTACGAAGAGCAAGGCAAAAAAAATTGAAAAAAAGGATAGTACGCAGCATTCTGTTGTTCTATCAGGTCATAATAAAGAAGAAAAAGCAATATTCGAACCAAGATAATACTGTAAACCCTTAAAAAAAACCTTTAGAGCTGTAAATACACAAGATCAATTGAATTACAGCTGAAAAGTAGGGGTAATACCTGGATCTAAGAAGAATATACTATCGGTAAAAAAACAAAAAGATTTTTTTACCTACCTAAAAGGGCTTTCCATTGAACACTAGAAGTGTTACTCTGACATGCGATATTAGTGTATCAAACGTCTACTTGTGCAAGATGATCTGATGTTGGGAACTTCATATAGAAAAAATTGTTGGGTAGATTAGGATTAGTATTTGAATCATATTAAAATTATTATTTGAATTTGAATTTTTATTCTTATCTTATCTAGAGTTTTTCTACTAGGATTTCTAATGTATTGTATCTATATAGAGAGAAAACAGCCTCTTTTAAGTAATTCTATATTCGGTAATTCATTAAGATTTATTTTTTTTCCTCTCCAAGTTAAGATAGTATCAAAGCTTCCAAAACCCTAGGTGTTACTGAGAAGAACACTGTGCCGGTGTTAGGCCGCCTTCACAGGCATCCAACGCAGGCAATCTTTTGTTCATCTGCTTGCTCTTCCATTTTTGCTTTATAGCTCAATTCCCTTGGAGATCTCATTGATGTTGTCGCTTGATTTTAAGAACATTTGGTCTGTTCTTGGTTTTCTTATCGCGTCTGATGTTGCTTGGATTGTGCTCTGCCATGTCACTTGCTCTTATGGCGTTACGTGATTCGTGTCGTGCACAGTTTTGCAGTGATGCAACTCTGTTTCTTTCGAGTTCAACGTCTTCTTTGATTTCTATATCAAACCTGTTATATTGCCAAAAGATATTCACTTTGGTTGCCTTTCGAGTTTTTCTTTTCTTCCCTTTGCTTACTTTGTTGTCATTCGTTTGACAACCGTTTGACTTTTCTTCTTTGCTCATCTTTGACAACCATCCCAGTTTTTCATTTGCTAATATGTTGGGAATTTAGGTTATTAATTTTGTAAGAATCACACGAAAAAAAACACATGAATTGAGTTTATAATAAACTCATGGTGTTACCCACCTTGAATTTGAAGGGGATGTTCGATTAGGATTACTATTTGATTAGTATTTGAAGTGTGTTATAAATATTATTTGAATTTGTATTTGCATTTCTAACCTTATATAGAGTTCTTCTCTTACTAGGATTTCTCATGAATTATAGATGTATTATAGAGGAAATAGCCTCTATTTATGTAATTCTCGGTTCGATATTTCAAAAAGTTTTATTTTATTTTATTTCTCTCCAAGTAAACATGTCGTTTGATGACTTGATGTATCAGGAGGTCTGCTCGAATTTCTTAGGTGTCAACGACTCCTAGTCAACATCACTAGAGTTCCCAGTTTTTAAGATAGAGATGGAAAGAGAACATATAATAGTTTTGAAAATTCAAATACTCTAACATGCACGATTTTTCCTTCCATACTTCTTTGAAGTCGGATTTTCAAATTGCAAAGAAGCTAATATATCAGTATTAGCATCTTCAGGAACACAAAACATAACTATGATCCTGGAAAGTGGACTAGTTTACATGTGCTACATTTATAGTATTCACTAATTAAACTCCTTTATAGAAAGAAACATAACATGGATGAATGGATGAAAGTATAAAGACTAAACGACCAGCGGTGAAACCTAGAGGAGGTGCCTACGGGGCTGCATCTATTTCATTAAGAAGAAAGGGAAGAGAAAGAAATCACCAAGGTTGAAATTATCAAAATCAGTGTTCATTGATGATTTATAGCATCGGAATCAGCACTATCAGGAGTATCATATCAGATATCTCAGAAATATCGGCAACAACGGAACAATATTTTTTGGTTATATCGTAGTAATAAAAAGTAAAGTGCAAAAGCTAAACATAATGTCCAACCTGGGCATGTAATCTCTGCGAGCCGTTTTCTGAGAGGTGGCACTGATTTTGAAGCAGAATCTGTAAGCATGGCTATGGTATACTCAAGAAGAGCTTTGTCCCAACCCTTTGCCCTCAATGGCTGCAGAATCATAATAATATCATTTGATATTTTATGAAGTCTGATATCTATTTTCAAGTTGTAGAATAGTAGTAACCTTTGTATAGCCTTTTATGACATGATCTGTGATTTGGCTTGCATCATACCATGCATTTTTAATTGCTAGTGTTCCGAACTTATCGAAAACCATTCGTACCTGTAAAAACCGTTGATACCAATTGCTAAGGAAGTAATAAAAAGCAGCATTCAGGGCATAGGAATTTCTTTCCATCATATAATCTAAGAGCAAGCATGAAAACTCACCGAAAATGTAAGTGTCAGTGAAGTGGTTGATTGTGACAGGAAGTATTTGGGTTCAAGGACTAACATACTTGGATTTGTTTTCCCAATTCAGGGTATATGGCAGGAGTATCTGTAAGTTGTTTGTTTATGCAACAAAAATAACTTATTAACCAATAAACAGTGATGAAAATGAATCCAACCATCAATACAATAAGCTAGAAAACCAATAAGAAGATCCAATGAAGAAATGATGTAGACACGATCTTGTTCAATTGCAGATGCCAAATCATAGTCAAACATTAATAATTCTGCACACAAGATGACTCAGATGCAAAGGATAAATGCCAACATGTGAAATAAGACAAGAATAATTTGAAAATAAATCTGATACTTGGCATAAGCCTATCGCCAAGTATTAGCTATAGCAATTCTTTGCCACAGGCAGAATGAACTCTCCGTGGAAGATACAGCCTAAGAATTCTGTAAGTAGCTGGTGTTATAATCTTGACTAATGAAATAGACCCCATAAGTATTTTATTGACAGTTTGCCTAAAACAAAACATGTCCATATTCTTATTCAAAACGAAATCCATAATATTTCAGCTCAATTGATATCAATTGGTAAAATGAAACCATCCGATAATTTACATTAAAAGGTTATATCCAGAATCTTACCAGCATCACAGCAAGCACTGATCGCAGTACCACAGTCAAGGTTTTCCTATATAATGAACCAACCATGTCATGCATCCCCCTCACAATCTGAAGTACCTTTGCCGCAATAAACTTACGAAACTTCCTTAAACCCTTCCAAATCCTAACAATCTATCAGCAGCAGCATTTAAGAAGAAAAGAAACAGTTATTACTAAAAATAGGTGATGCAAGAGAAAAGTCAAAAATGAGTTCACTTTATATAAACTGAGAAGCTTAATGATTATTAAACAGAAATTACATACTAGTAGTCATAACTACGAGCATCTAGAGCATGAAAATCATTACACAAGAAACAAAGACTGCAGGCTGAACATTCTTCATAGAAAATAGTCTTTTCAAATTAGAGACTACTGAAAGTCTTGTGAGTAGAGTCGTCAAGGGAAAATTAGAGGTTTATATTGATGAATTAATAAATTTATCTTTATGCCAACAAGTAAAACAAGGTCCCTTTTCTTATAATATCTTCCCTCTGCACATGAGGGAAGATACTTTATACTATTAAAACTCCCTTGCAGGATGAGAGCCCCGTCTTTTGGCTGAAAGTTTCTTTAATTTGCCAAAGTTGCAACCTAAATTTAATTTATCTCTAAGCAGATCCTGAGTGGATCTAATGCCATATTCAAGTCCTAGCCACTGCCCAAACTTCAAAATTAAGGTGAGAGTTGAGGAATATGCTAGAGGGTATATGAGAGTTGAGGAATATGCTAGAGGGTATATCTAGACGATGATCTACATCAGGATGATTGTAAAACTGGCAACTCAACAATTGAATTGTGATATGTCAGAATCAAAGGAAAATACATGCAAAAAATTGGAAGCAAAAGGTGGTTTTAGGTGACTCGATAAATGCATTTCACAGTCAAGGTCCATGTCAGATGGAGATGGATGCCTAGTATTAAGCTGCAAAAGCTCAAAAGAGTTTGTAACTGGAATAAGAAAGGTTATAACTTGCAAGTTAACTGCCGATGCAATACTGAGAGCAAAACTGGCTAGGCGACCAATAACCAATCTAAACCACGAACTAGATGGCCAATCAGAAGATTCAATAAAAGAGCCAATGCACATATGACATCTTTCATTTGCAGACGCCAAACATTAATTCAAGAATACTCAGATGCAAAGGACAACACCAAGAAGCAAAATCCAGAACTATTTGAGGGGGAAAAAATTTCTTGGAGTAGGTGTAAACCAATCACCAAGTATTAGATATAGCAATTCTGTGTAATAGTCACCAGGAACTCTCAACAAAAGATGGTATCCACGAATTATGTAAGTGGTTAATTTTGAAATCCCTGCCACTACACCAAAACTCTGAAGTTGTAGTAATGGTTGAGAGAAATTGATTTGTATTCTAACATGTCCCCTCAACGGTGTTCATTTTTCTTTAAAAAAAAAACCCACAATTAAATGTGAACCCGGTAGGATTTGAATCCAAGTTGCTATGATACCATTTTGAAATCCCTACCACCGCATAAACTCTGAAGTTGTAATAAGGGTTAAGGAAAATTGATTTGTATTCTAACATGTCCCCTTAACGGTGTTCATTTTTCTTTAAAAAAACCCACAATTAAATGTGAACCCGGTAGGATTTGAATCCAAGTTGCTATGATACCATTTTGAAATCCCTACCACCGCACGAAAACTCCAAGGTCGTGATGAGGGCCGAGGGAAATTGTTTTGTATTCTAACTATGAATATCAATAGTGTCAATTAACAGAAGGAAACAAAAGTAACAATCAAATTTAAAAAAAAATGCAGAGGAAGACCTTGAGCATAAACAAATAGACTCCATGAATATTCAGAATTTACATAAAACAAAACATATGCATATCCTTCCACAAAACTAAATCCATAAAATTTCAGCACAATCCTCAATAACTTCTGAGCCAGAAGCCAAACTATAGTAAAAGGCGACATACATAATCTTACCAGCATGACAGGGAGCAATGGTCGCAGTACCAAAGTCGACATCCCTCTAACAATGTGAAGCACCTTCCCCACAAAAAACTTAAACAACATGCTCAAACCCTTCAAAACCCTAACAAAAGGATTTTCTCCGGGAGAAATTTTAGCATCCCCTCCCTTTCGTTTCTCTTCTCCAACCCGGTTCCCTTTCTTCTGAACAAGCGGCGCAAAAATCGCCGGAGCAACCAGGATCAGCGCAGCAACCTTCTCCGGAGCCTCAAAGTAGGTGTTAACGGCCACGAAGCATCCAGCGGAGTGCCTGGAGACCCAGTAACCGAAAAAGTCAAACTCTTTCTCCTAATTGATCAATCAAAATATCGAACATTACCCCATCAAAATTGCCTTTCCAGCACCCAACATATCGACAAAATTCAACGTGACCATCACCGAGAACGCCATGGAATATGGATTCAGAGCTACTGCCCGCTCCACTCTCGAGGTCAGCCCGAACGCGGGCCGATCAAAGGCGACCACTTTGGATCCGGTGACCTGAGCTAGCGGCTTCATGACGCGGTCCCATGAGAACACCGAGGCCCCAAACCCGTGGAGCAGGATCATTGGCAGTCCAATTGAGCTCTTGGCATCCTCGAGTTCAATGTGGTGGGCGATCTTGTGGTGGATCTTGACCCCGTGGAAGTCGAGAAAGGAGCTGTCGGGGTCGGCAAGCTCCGCGGGGTCCACTAGATCGTCCTGATCGATCCCGGCCACGCTCCGCCGCCGCTTGCCCGCGACCTGTTCTGTAAAATTCGTGAGAGATAAAGAGATGAGTTTTGGGAAGAAAAAAATTGAGTTTTTGGGAGAGAGGTTTTGGGGAGCAGTGAGGTACCGGGGAAGTCGGCGGCGGAGCCGGAGAGGGAAGTGGCTTTTGGGAGGAGGAGGAGGAGGGTGGTTTTGGGAAGTGGGAGGGGCACGTGGCGGGTGGGGATTGGAGGGTGAGGGCGGGGCTGGGGGTGTTTTGGCGGGAACGAGCAGTGAGGGATGGAGATGGAGAGGAGCATTTCAATTTATTTATTTATTCCGGCGAGATTTGGCGGGAAAGGACCGAACTCAGACGGAGCTTGTGTCCGAAGTGTGTGGAGAAAGTTGACTTGAGAGAGGATAGGATAGGTTCTTCTAGATTTTTGTGCGTAGTGAGATATTTTCTAGTTTTTACTTTTCTATTCTTTTGGCATTTTTTTTCTTAGGGTATTTACTGATTTGTGCATCAACTCTTTATATATTATGATTTAGTCCCTAAATCTTTATATTTAGGATTTAGTCCCCAAATCTCCTAAGTTACTATAATTTAGTCCATCTTCCTAACTTTCTTTAATTTTTGATCTGATATTACCATTTTACCCTTCTTTATTCATTTTTTCTTCTCTTCTCCTCCTCTCTTTCTCATCTCTTCTCCTTTTCTTCGTTATTCCTCCTTTCTCTTCCTTCTCTCTTCCTCCTCTTTTCTTCATTGGGAAAAGAGAGGAAGAAGAGAGAAAGAGAAGAGAGGAGGAATAATGAAGAAAAGGAGAAGAGAGAAGGAGAAGAGAGGAGGAATAATGAAGAAAAGGAGAAGAGAGAAGAAGAAGAGAGGAGGAATAATGAAGAAAAGGAGAAGAGAGGAGGAAGAGAAAGAATGAATAAGGAGGGGTAAAATAGTAATATCAGGTCAAAAATTAAAGGAAGTCATGGAGAGAGACTAAATTGTAGTAACTTAGGAGATTTAAAGGACTAAATCCTAAATATGAAGATTTGGGAGACTAAATTATAATATATAAAGATTTGAGGGACAAACTAGTAAATACCCATTTTTTCTTGAGGTATTTACTGGTTTGTCCCTCAAATATTTAAATATTATGATTTTACCCCCCAAATCTTCATATTTATAATTTTGCCCCCCAAATCTCATAAGTTACAACAATTTTGTCCCCTTCCCTAACTTTCCCAAACACAGTTAATTTTTTGACCATTTTACCCCTTATTTCCTCTTTTATTTTCCTCCTCTTCTTCTTCTCTCTTCCTCCTTTCTTCTTATTTTCTTCATTATTTCTCCTCTCTTCCTCCTCTCTTCCTCCTCTCTTCTTCTTTTCTTTTCCTCCTCTCTTCTCATTTTCTTCATTTTTTTTTTTTTTTACTCTTTCATGTTCATATTTTCCTCCTCTCTTCTTATTTTCTTCTCTTTTTTTACTTGAGATAATTGATTTGGTGAACTAGAGGAAAAATGCATGACATGAAAGAGTAAAAAAATGAAGAAAATGAGAAGAGAAGAGGAAAAGAGAAGGAGAAGAGAGGAGGAAGAGAGGAGAAATAATGAAGAAAATAAGAAGAAAGAAGGAAGAGAGAAGAAGAAGAGGAGGAAAATAAAAGAGGAAATAAGGGGTAAAATGGTCAAAAAATTAACTGTGTTTGGGAAAGTTAGAGAGGAGGGCAAAATTGTTGTAACTTATGAGATTTGAGGGGTAAAATTATAAATATGAAGATTTGGAGGGTAAAATCATAATATTTAAAGATTTGAGGGACAAATCAGTAAATACCCTTTCTTTTGCATATGATAAATAAAAAAAGAACAACAAAAATAAACTTGAATGAAAAAATTTTCCTTCGCCTAAGCAAAAATGGAATACCAAAGCAAAAATCCTTTTTTTTTTTCCTTTTTTCTGCATAGCGCGATATTTCTAATTTATTTACGTTTCTTTTTTTCATTTCTTAGCCTTTTCTTTTATATACGAAAATAAAAAAAAACACAGAAAAAGAAAACTTGGAACACGAAGCAAAACGAGTTTGCAACCTTGGGAGAAAGAAATTCTTTTTTTTTTTTTTTGCCGAATATTCTGATCTGAAGTGAAAGGAAAGTAACAAAAAAATTACTTCAAATTGCTCTCCTAACTATCATAACCAGTAGAATCATAAAAATATGGGACTACATTATATATCACACTCCACTTAGTTTGAAATCAGTATCAGTATTGATGTATTTTCCACAAATATGAATCCCATAATTTCGAAATTTTTAAAAAAAAAGTTCAGAAAATACCAGAATTGGTGTGCGTCAATTATACCTCGAATCTGATGAAAATCGGGTTTCAAATGACTTCAAAATCACATTCAAACCCTTAACGGGTCTGTTTTTTTCTTAATGGGTCTGCTTGGCCTTAACGGGTTGGATTTATTGTAGAAATTTAAATCCAATCAGATCTATTTCCACTTAAAAGCAGGTCAGATCGGGTCTTGAAACTGTACGCGGGTCGGGTTTGCTATTGGAGACCCACTCTGCTATCAAAGAGTTACAAATCTGAAGCGGGTTAACTAAACTTAGTTTCCAATTAAACCCGAATTAAATTATTGAAGTTGGGTTTCCTTGAAATTGGATCCGCTTGCAAGCTCTTGGTCGGGAACTTCTAGATGGGCACACCATTTTTCCTAGTGAGCCCACTTAAAAACTTCTATAATATTACAATATTGCCATTGAATTTTTTGGACCAAATTGCCTTTATTTTCCTTCTTTCTTTTCCTAAGTTCAGTTAACCCACAAAAATTTTTTTTCTAAAATCCATAGTGAAGGCGGTGACAGTGGGCAAAAGAGAGAGAAGAGAGATTTGATAGTATTGGGTTTAGATAAGAGAAGAGGAAGAGGAAGGAGAAGTGGGTATTTGGGTTAGATATGATTTTTTTGAAAGAGAAGAAAAGAGAGACAGAAAACTCCGGTCCGGACTGCGAGTCCGGACAATTTCTCTCTGTCCGGACTGCGAGTCCGGACAGATATTTCCAGTCCGGACTGGCAGTCCGGACAGGAAATCACTGTCCGGACTGGCAGTCCGGACAGAGAGACCCTGTCCAGGTCTGCAGTCCGGACAGGTAGGGGAAGTGCGGACAGGAGATAAAGATAACTATAAATAAGTCTTTTTTCGCCAATTATCCACAAAGTCATTGTAGTGTATCGATGAGTATTCTCGCCTATTATGCAGGTGACCGTGGTTCGATCCCTGGCAACAGCGTTTATTTTAGATTTTTATCTATTTTTTCAAATAGTGATAAATTTAATTCAGGTCCTTCTTTGATGACTAATTTTGCCATTATCCTTTTCACGTACAAAACAAACTCTTTTACTTTATAAACAAATTTTCCCTTTCCTTTTTTATGTACCCTTCTAAAATCCGTGTTACTTCCATTAACAACAAGAAAAATAGACTTAAATACTTGCAACCCATTGCAGAAAACAAAAAAAAACACAAAGTTTAGTTCATTCTATGCAACAAATACAAAAAATTCATTCATCTCTCAAATTTATACACAAAGTTTAGTTCTTTCTAACTACAGATTTCATCAATAACACATAAATATGAAATTCAAATTCAAACAACAATGTGAATTTACACAATGATAATTATGAACAAATCAGCCCATAATTAGAAAAAAAATTACATAAAAAATATTTACAAAGTTTGGTAGAGATAGGCCATGTTTTTCTCTATGTTCTAAAATTGTGCTCTAGCTTCTTCTATGTGCATGCAAACTTGATAGCTGCATTGATATACTTCTGGCCATACTGGGATTAGTTGGCGTGCTTATGAGTGCATTGGGTATGGTTGGAAAGACACTTATTTCAACCACTCCGACATCTATTCTGCCAACACAAAATAAAATTCATATCAATACACACATTATGCTTCACAATTAAGCCACTAACACAATAATCACACTAAATAAACTGGATTGCAAATTGACATACACATGTAAACACGACAGTGATTGATCATCTATAACTAATTGTTTTATTTGAATATTATAACCATGTTTGCATTTCAGATTATGGTAATGCCAATTATCATGTATATTTTCTTCAAAGCCTTACTAATTGGCGGAAAATATTATATAACTTGTAAAGGTACAGATATAGTGATAAACAAAAATTTTCTTTATAGTTTTCTTCTTAACACTATCTCAAAAATTAAATCCCACAGATATAGTGATAAACAAATAAAACGAGCAAAAAACAAATGGGGAAAGGGATTGGCTCTTTTGCGATTTGAATCAGAATTTAACACTACACATATTTTTGTTGAACCCTTTCACCCATATGAGATGAAATTCTGAAGAACAGATTGTTGTTGCTATTCCTTTATACTATGATGCTTAAAGCAATTCAAGTTTAAAACTTAGGACGGAAAGAAACTTCTATAGTGAAACCTCATGTGTCAACACAAATTTTTTTTTGCATGTCATTGTTACTTAATATGTACTTCTTTTAGAATTTGCAATGTATCAATATGTCACGACCATACTCGTGCTACTAATCTCTTCTTTAAACTAATCAATTCATTTCAATGGTTTATCATATTTTCTGCTTAAAACACTATACTATCAGGATAAAAAAGAATGATGATGATCATAATAATCATAATCTTAATAATAATAACAACAACAATAATCATAATCATAATCATAATATAAAAGTGCATACTTTCAAGCTTACTTAAGATGGAACTAATATATGATCTATTCAATGCAAATTGACAATGTATCTCTAGATATCTCATCAATTCTGATTTTAGAAAATAAAATTACTCCTTCCCCTCATTCAATTTTTTCCCTCAAATTTGAAAGAGGTGAAGAAAAGCTTTAATTTCTTCCTTCATTCACATCATTACAACTAAAATTACACCTAGATTCCATCACAATCAAACAGCTAAAATGAAAAGTTTTGAACTTTTCAAGGTTGCAACAAAAAAAAACAAAAAAATTAATTTTTTCTTAATAATTACAATCTAAATATTAAAAAAAATTAACAAAAAAATGCTACAACTAAAATTACACCTAGATTCCATCACAATCAAACAGCTAAAATGAAAAGTTTTGAACTTTTCAAGGTTGCAACAAAAAAAAACAAAAAAAATAATTTTTTCTTAATAATTACAATCTAAATATTAAAAAAAATTAACAAAAAAATGCTACAACCAAATTTGCTAGCTCCTCCCCTCTTCCTCCTCTCCAACCCAACAAAATCACCAAACCCTAATATTGAAGAATTGTTTGATCCAAAAATAAAAAATCTAAATTTAAAAAAAAATTACTAGATTGGAAAATCTCACCTAGCAATGGCGAGAAGGCAGCGGCGACAGCGGGAGAATGGTGGCGGCGGCGGCAACGTCCGTCCTAACGGCGGCGACGGCGACGTCCAAACGGCGGTGGCGGCGACGGCCCCGCCTCTAGGAATGGGAGAGAGAGGGAGATTTGGAAGGAGAATGAGGTAGAGAAGGGGAAAGAGAGGATTAGGGGAAGTGGGAGGGGAAAATGAAGTTAGGGTTAGGGTTTTTTTTGGGTTTAGGGGGTTAGAGAGGAAATGGGAGAGGAGAGGGAGAGGAGGATGATAAACAGGGATGAGGGATAATTTTGGAATTTTTAGTGTGCTCACTAGGAAAATCCTCCCTTTAAAAAATTCTACGTGAGCTCACTAGGAAATCTGGGCTCACTAGGAAAAATGGTGTGCTCCTTTGGAAGCTCCCCTCTTGGTTTCGAGCAAGTAGGGTTTGCTCGAGGGGTTGCTGGTGGAGTTGAGATGACAGCAATGGGCGTTGATGATAGAGAAAGGGGAAGTGGCTTTCGAAGCTGCTGGGGAGGCGATCGAAGAGGACTGTAGGAAGGTTGTGATGGTTGCGATTGTTGTCGCTGCTGTGAAGATTGAATCGGGGCAGATCTAGTGGATCTAAACATTGTTATTGCCTTTGTTGATGGGAGATGGTGCTGTTTGATCATTGGTGAGTTTGGCGGCAGCGACGATGGCGATGGAACAATGGGCTTCGGTTGATGAAGCGAAGCTAAAGTTGAGGAAGGAGAAAAAAGGAGGTAATGATTTCTGGTGTTTTGATGAAGTGGTGAGATTGATTAAGGAAGATGCAGAAGGAGTGGAGATGCTGCTGTATGGAGGTGGAAAAGAGGGATTTTGTTTTTTTTGTTTGTTTGTTTGTTTGTTTTTGGGTGTTGGTGGGTTTTGATGAAGGGGCGCCATAAAATAGGAAGAAAATGGAGAAGAAGATGAAAAGAGAAGATTGAGAAATTGGGCTCGCATACCAGTTTGATACGGGACAGAACCGAATTAGGGTTTGTTGTGAATAAATTGGGGAAGAACTTTTTGGTTTTGGGGAATAAGTTAGGATTTGGACCTTTACACCCAGATGAATCACACGTCCACTCTCGCACGAATCACTCGAGAGAAATCATAAAACAAATCACATACTCTCATAAATCATATCTCACTATATCTATCTAAAATCAAAGTTACAAGAAATATTTATAGCAAATTACAAGATAAAAATAAATTTCTAAAAATCCAAAATCCAACTAAATTCTTAATCTGATCAAATCAAATCCAACAAAATAACTAATCTCATCTCTATCATAAAGGTTTACCTACGTGACTGGATTATATTAGCAATACTCATAGGGATAGATATCGGATTGAATGTGGAAAAAAGCACGGTTCCAACTTGGGCAGTTCCAATATGTCTCTATTCCTGAAAAATATTTGCGACACTTTCGCATAAATAACAGTTTTATTCTTCTTTGCTCTCAGATTACTGCAGTTGTGGTGCCCATTTTTATCTTTAACGCGCTCTACTTCAAAAAGAGGAATGTGTATGACTTGCATCATGCTATGATAGATATTTAACCTCATTTTCTTTCAAAAATATCTGTTTAGCTACGCTAAGATTTGCAATGTATATAGGAATTCTTTGTGCTGTGCTGCGATTATCACTGGTGGTGTTATAACAGATGCAATTAAGGATGCAGTTGGTCGACCACAACCAAATTTCTTCTGCCGTTGTTTCCTTGATGGAGTTGCAGTAAGAAATCATAGAACCACCCTATACACCTTGTCAAACTTTTGGCCAAATTCTTATTTTATCTCTCCTTATATATCATTATTTGATAAGTTCTTAACATATGTCTTCTAGGTTTATGATCCTAAAAGAGGCGGTGATGTCATGTGTAATGGAGACCCGCATGTATTTAAGGAGGGTTATAAAAGTTTCCCGAGTGCCCATTCATCATGTAAGTAGCATGAAGCATAAAAGAAAATTATCTGATAGAAAACCATAAATTAAATAATTTATAATTAGGATTTCACTACCAAAAAGCTAGCTATGATTAGTTAGTGGCTCCATAGGAATCATGATAAACTACTGTAGCTGTTGTCTTACATCCAATGAGGGACTATTGAGTTGGAGCTCTATAACACATGAACGCTTCACTAGGCAATGCGGGATTTTAGAGATGACCACCTAAAAGTATATGGCTCTGATACCACTTGTAATGCCCATCACCTGGTGTTGAGCCTCCACTAGGATACGATAAATCAGAATAGTTATAATTAGCCACAAACTACTCCCAACAAAATGTACGACCAAAAAATTGTACATTTTCCTTACATTGCTAATTTGATTTTGAATACAATAATAAAAAAAAAATTACAAAATAAAATATGAGATTACAAGAATAGGAAAAATTAATTTGATTCCCCACTTAAATTTTTATGGGTCTGGCAGCGGTGGAGTCTTGATTTTGCACTCCGTTGATGATCCGATCTCTTTGGAACTTCTTTTCTGGACTTTGAAGAAGACGTAAATCTCTCTCATTTCTCTGGATTTTTTTGTCTCTAAAAAATCCTCCTCCCCAAAAAAATCCCCTCCTCCTGTAGCCTCTGCTTTTTTTTTTTTTTTATAGTTTTAGGAGCAACTGTTCCCTTCAAATCCGGATTAAATCTTCCCTTCAAATCCGAATTAAATCTTCCCTTCAAATCCGGATTAAATATTCGTAATTAATCTCTAAAAATCCGTATCAAACCACGTAATTGAAGTACAGAACGGGGCAATTTGCGGAAGGCATCCCGCAGGTGGCATTTACGGGAAGCTCCCGTGGGTTGCAACCCGCGGGAAGCTCCCGCGGGTGGCACCCACGGGAAGCTCCTGCGGGTGCCCACCCGCAGGAAACCCGCGGGAATTATTCCCACGGGAATTATTCCTGCGAGGTTGCACCTGCGGGAATTATTCCCACGGGTGGTAACCCGTAGGAATAATTCCCGCGGGTGGCAACCCGCAGGGTTATCCCCTTAAGTTTTTGTTTAATCTTTTTCTTCTTCTTTTTTTTTATATCTACATAACCCCCACCAAAGTTTTCGAAATTTCGTCGTTGATTGGTAACGAATTTTGAAGCACTTTGGACTCTTTTGATTTTGGTTTTGTAGTCTTCATTGTCTGGCACGATTCTCATGTTATACTGTGAACCATCTTCTAAAACAGCTATCTCCCAGCTGTTTTGTTGTTAGAGATATACTGTTAACCTCTTCAATGCATCAGAAATTGCTTCTAGTGATTTTCTTAATGTGGACTATTGTACTTGTGCGGTCCATCCAGACTTTTGCTTGTAGCTTTGTTTCAGAAAATTTGTTGTCTGCATGCAAAAATATTTTTAATATCTTGTTCAGAGGCTGAGTGCATGACAGACGTGTGATGGATTTGATAGACAGGTAATTGTTAACATGTCTCATGGAAGATAAGCAGAGGTATATGCTAACGTACTCATTAGATGACAAGCAGAGATATGATATTAACGTGCTCATTAGATGACAAGCAGAGGTATGATGTTAACATGCTCGTTAGATGACAAGCAGAGGTATGGTATTAACGTACTTATTTGAAGACAAACAAGGGTATGATGTTAACATACTTATTTGAGGATAAGTAGATGTATGATGTTAACGTGCTGACTTGATGACAAGTAGAGGTATCATGTTAATGTGTTCATTAGAATCCTAACCGGTCAGTGACATCTAGTATGACGGATTAGGAAAAAACAGAGGTATCATTAAATATGTCTCAAAACTTGACCTATTCAGAGGATCTGGTCTTAATAAGAATAAGTTAACTAAACAGAGGAGATGGTTAACATATTTAGCCTTGGAATTTGACTATCAGAGATAACTATTAACTTGATAGGGAGATAATTTTCGTCAGAGATAATTTTTAACTTAACGATATCAAAAACAAGTTCATTAGAGATTGTAATGTTGGACTTGATGAAGTGTGAATTTCTTTTTCTGTCAGACGTGAAAACTTAACTTGACAAGAGAATTTGGTTAGATTTGATTTTTTTTATAGAAAATTGATTTAATTTTGAATTCTGATATCGGAGGTAAGATCTTAACTTGACAAATATTTTGGAGTGTCATTGGTTTTGCTAGAGAAAAGTGACGAGAAAAGTCTTGCTGTCAGAGGTGAATTCTTAACTTGACAGGAATTTCATTGGACTTGATCCCATGGAGAAAAATAATTCGTTTTTGTACTCTGATGTCAGAGGTATGATTTTAACGTGACAAATCTTTTAGAGACTTACTGATTTTACCAGAGAAAATTAATGAGAAAAGCTTTACTGTCAGAGGTGAAATCTTAACTTGACAGCGGATTAATCTGATTAGGATTTTTAGCAAATCTCCAGTTATCAACGGATTTGATTAGTCTTTACCAGCTACCGTTTAAGTTGGGCTAGCCATACTATTCTCCTCAGCATGGTGAGTTATCGAGAACTTTTTTTAGGCTTACATATCAAACTTTTCCTCTTCCCTATGTCTTAGCAGCTTAGGGCGGTGATGTATCCTTATGTGCAGATAAGGATACTGTTGTGACAAATTTGTATAGAATTTTCAGCACCCCAGCTATCAACGGGTTTGATTTGTCTTTACCAACTACCGTTTGAGTTGGGCTAGCCATGCTATTTTCCTCAGTATGGTAAGTTGTCGAGAGTTTCGTTTGGGCTTAAATGTCAAACTTTTCCTCTTCCCTATGCCTTAGCAGCTTAGGGCGGTGATGTATCTTTATGTGCATATAAGAATAGTGTTGTGACAAATTTGTCATGGGATTTTCAGCAAACCCAATGGGTTTGATTTGCCTTTACTAACTACCGTTTGAGTTGGGCTAGCCATACTATTTCTCTCAGCATGGTAAATTGTCGAGGATTTCGTTTGGGCTTAAATACCAAACTTTTTTTCTTCCCTTTACTTTAGCAGTTTTGAACAGTTCATGCTTTTATCCACAGCATGATGGGTGGCGAGAAACTGCTTCTCTTCCCGTTACATTGATGGTGTTGGGCAAATCATTCTTTTACCCCAACATGATGGATTGGCGAGAAACTGGTTCTCTTCCCATTACCTTGATGGTGTTGGGCAAATCATTCTTTTACCCCAGTATGATGGGTTGACAGAAACTGGTTCTCTTCCTGTTACCTTGACGGCATTGGACAATTCATACTTTTACCCCCAGTATGATGTGGTTGGCGAGAAACTTATTCTCTTTCCATTATTTTGATGGTGTTAGGCAATTCATACTTTTTACCCCCAGCATGATGGGATTTGCGAGAAATTTATTCTCTTTCCGTTTCTTTGATGGCGTTGGGTAATTCATACTTTTTACCCCCAGTATGATGGGGTTGGTGAGAAATTTATTCTCTTCCCGTTGTCTTGATGGCGTTGGACAATTCATGCTTTTACCCCAGCATGATGGGTTTGGCGAGAATTTTATTATCTTCCCGTTACCTTAACAGTATTGGGTAGTTCATGCTTTTACCCCCAGCTTGATGGGTTGGCGAAAAATTTGTTATCTTCTCGTTGTCTTGATAGCGTTGGGCAGTTCATACTTTTTACCCCTAGCATGATGAGATTGGCAAGGACTTCATTTGGGATTACACACCAAACGTTTCCTCTATCCTTAATTATAGAGACGTAGAATTCATTTTTATTTTGTACCCCCAATATTTCTTCATTTTGCTATGTTGAAAAAGAGGTCGGATGACTTCATTCTCTTAAGAGTAATATTTCATCAGGAATTTTCCATTGATCAACATCATCATTCGGTCACCTTTTTGATTGATCAATCGGTATGCTCCATTTGAGTAGACCGTCTCTACTACAAATGAGCCCTTCCACTTTGACTAAAATTTACCTTTAGTCTTATGCGTTAGGATCATTGGTCGTCTGACTGTTAGGACCAAATCGTTCACTTTGAAAGTTCTTTCATATACTTTCTTGTTGAAAGCGCTCTCGAGATGCGCGCTTGGTACAACTTGATTTGTTACTGTCCATTCAAGATACAAGCTTAGCTCTATATCCGCGGGTTTGGCCTCGTATTTTAAGCTAGCAAAGCCTCGCGACTGGGCTAGTATGACTTAGCATTATACTCAGGGATGGACTTGTGTGCAGATTTAGTCTCGCACACTAAGTTAGCTTCGTATTTTAGTTGCGGGCATAACTTAGCACTTCACATGGGTATAGCCTCGCATTTAGATGACTTTACGCTGGTTTAGCGTCGCATTGTATGCGGAATTTAGTTTTGTATGCAATGTTTACTGGACGTGGGTCTCATCTCCTGTGTGGGCCACATGTGACTGGTTACGAGCTCATTGTAAGTCGACGGGCCACCTTCTTCTTCATCGAATATTATGCAAGGCTGCTGGATGGTTTGGCGCTTTAATTCTTTGACGCAGACCTTGACTTTCCGCTTCTTAAAGCCTATGCGGGGCTGGAAGTTAGTTTCACATTTTTGGCCATGAGCATTGCTTCGCATTTAGATGACTTTACGCTGGCTTGGTATTGTATTGTGTGCAGAGTTTGCTCTGCATTGCATACAAGATTTAATGGTATGGGGTCCACCTCCTGTGGGGCCACATTTGAATGGTTGTTGTAATTCAATTGACTGCCTTCTTATTCTTTGAAGTTTACGCGAGCTTGAGAGTTGACTTTGCATTTTAGCCGTGAGAATAGCCTCGCGTTTAAATAACTTTACGCTGGCTTGGCCTCGAATTGTACGCGGGGTTTAACCTCGCATTCTTGCTTCAGTCTTAGCCCCGCATTATATGCAAGTTTATCTGATTGTAGATTTTACCCCCTGTGTCAACCTCATTTGGCTCTTCACAGAGTTCATCATATTGTAACAAATCACTTCTAACTTTGTGGCATATTATGCGGGACTGGGTCTTAGCCTTTCATTCTAATGAGTCTGTACAAGGTTGAGACTTGTCCTTACATTATAGCACTTCCATGTTAGGCTAAAACTTAGCTTTTGCATTTTTTCTATGCAAGACTGGAACTTAGTCTCGCATTTAGATTCATCTTCAAACTCTAGATTAGCCTCGCGCACGCTAGCTTGGTTTTGTATACCGTAGGTTTCATGCCAAGCTGCAAGTTAGCATTGTGTTAACATCTTCTACCGATAATGGAAATCACGCGGGCTGCCAAATAGCCTCGCGTCCTTATGTTTCAATTGTTTTATGCGGGGCTGCAAATTAGTCTCGCATTTTTGAGCTTTTACACTTTTGCTGGTTTTACTTTGCATTGTTCGCAGGTATTAGCCTCGCGTTCTTTACGCTGGCTTTGCCTCGTGTTGTATGCAAGTATAACTTTACGTTCTGGCTTTATACATATCCCTGTTTGGCTAGATGTGGACCCCACCCCCTACATAGGACTTGTTTGACTGTCCATTGAGTTCGTCATGCAGGAATAGATTACTCTTTCTTTTAGTGGGCTACGCAGGGTTGAACCTTAGTCTTCTGTTCACTTTTATACTTTGAAAGAGTTCTGTGCGTTGGCTTAACCCCGCACACTAGTATAACCATGCACGCTGGTTTAGTTTCGAGTTAGCCTCGCATCTGACGACTTTACACTGGCTTAGTCTCGAATTAACTTCATGCACTAGATGATTTTACATTGGTTTAGCCTCACGTTGTACGCGGGCATAGCCTCGTGTTCCTGCTTTGGGCTTAACTCGCATTATACGCGAGGTTCTCTGGTCGTGGGTCTCACCCCCTGTGTAGACCCCATTTGACTGATCAGGGAGTCCATCATAGGGCAAGGCAAAGCTGAGTGTTAGCCTTGCGTTCTGATACTTCTAGATGGGTATGAGTTTTGGCTTCGTATTTTGACACTTCTGCATTGTGCTAGACTGGAACTTAGCCTTGCATTCTGGTTGACTTTAGAGAGCTTAGCCTCGACTTTGGATTATGATTTAATCTCGCTTATATGCCGGGTTAGATTTGTATGCTGGCTTAAACTCGCGCACTGAATTAGACTCGTGCGCTGATTTAGCCTCGCGCACTGAATAAGTTTCGCGTTTTACTTGCAGACATAGCCTTGCGTCTGGCTGACTTTAACCTGGTTAGGACCCGCGTTTTATATGGGGTTTAGTTTCGCGCTCTGGATGTGGGTCCTACCCCCTGTGTGGATCCCATTTGGCTCGCACACGGCTGAAACTTAGCTTTGCTCTTCAGGCATAGGCATAACCTTACATTTTGAATCAATTTGCACTGGCTTGGTCTCGGCTTAGCCTTGCATCTAGATGACTTTATGTTGACTTGGTCTTGACTCAGCCTCGTGTCTAGATGACTTTACGCTGACTTAGCCTCGCACAGGATGCAGAGTTTAGCCTCACATTCTGGTGATTTTGTCCAAGGCTGACACATTCTGGCAATTCTGCGCAAAGCTGGCATGTAAACCCACATTTTGGCAATATGCACAAGACTAGTACGTAGCCTCGCATTTGATGATTTTATGTTGGTTTTACCTCAGGTCATGGCTTATATCATGATGAATTATATTTGTTCTTTGAAGATGAGTCCCAAAAGGAGGTGACAATAGGCGGACTATTTGTAATCGCCTAGTACTGAAAGATCTTGTGACCTTCTGCTTTGTTTTGAATTCATCGCTCCAGTTCTTATTGGAAAGACCCTTGCCTTCTGCCTTCCGTCTGTGATTCATGAATTTTGAGAGAAAATGGTGATGGGCTCCTACTTCCACCGTATCTTGCTCCAAATCCTCATCCTTGATGTCATTGACTTTCTAATGTACACTATGTTTTCATTGAATTGGAGGATACGCTTGAGAATCTGGGTCTGGACTGGCTAGGCGTCCTCAGTGATTCCTTCGAAACAGTCAATTATGCCATGTTCAACAGCTTGCTCTTCAACCTGCTGGTGAAGATTACTCTCAGCCCCCATCCATCACTGCTGCTTTGCCGGCGGTTCCTTCACGGATGGTCGTGTTCAAGTTGGCTGGGTACGAAGGATGGATAGTAGAATGACTCTTTAGTTGTATGGACGAGCCCCATTCCGACTTTGTTAAGTTCGTTATAATAGAGAGGGATCTTAGGCAGGTTGTCATCGATCTTAGCTTGTGCTCCTTCATTGAAGGGTTGAACCACAGGCAGTCCTAGAGGAGGAAGAGGCCGGGTTCTTCATGGCATCAAATAGCATAACTTATTCTCTGGTTGTCAGGTTGAGGAGCCGAACATGCGACACAGCATCGTACACACAATTAAAATCGTTTCAAGAGGAGACTGACATATACTCCTCGTAGGCGAGAGGAATCCTCCAGATGGACCTAATCCGCCACACTTTTCTCATCCAGCGATGTCACCTTCACTGTGTTTGATTGATACAGGCGTATCGATGGAATGGCGATCATGCGGAGGAAGACATCGTGCTCGAGGTGTGAGTTTCTGAATGTAGGATCACGTATGGTTGCATTAAAGAATTTGTGCACGAGTTTGACTCAGAAGTGAGACCCCCAGGCCTCTCAGTAAGAGCTTAATGATCAGGTTGTTGGGGAGCAGCTCTTTGACAACTCATGGAGACCCGAGAGGCATACGATGGACCTCGTCGCAGAAAATGTCAATGACAAAACTTCCATTTTACTCTCACCGCCTTGTGGAGCACAGCGAGCAGCAGCAATAGCAGTGGTAAATCTAAAAGAACTCATGTTGTTGTGAGGGAGGTGCAGCGCCCGCGCCATTAGGTGCACGGCGCAATTGCACGGACTGCATCAACAGATTAGCACTGATGGTTCCATCTCGCTCAGACTTATTTTCAAACACCTCATGGCCAAACTGAATGAACTCTTGGCCCGAAGCACTCGGATTAGGCATAGAACACAAGCTCAGAGTACTTCCTCTTTATCGATATAATCTTGTCATGTTCGTAACCGCCCTTGTATGCTGCATCTGCGGCAGAGATGTTATTTCTGTCATAAGGTTGATGATTTTTGTGCTGTAAGCTCCCACCCCAAGGTTAAGTTTCATGTCTTTATGCTGTACTACTATTTTTTATTTTTATTTTTTATTTTTATTTTTTTATTATTAATTTTTATTTATGATTTTTATTTTATTATTATTATTATTATTAATTATATTTATATTAATTTTAAATTTATTTTTAATTTATATTTTTTTATTTTTTGTTTTATATTATTTTTTATATTTTATTATTATTTCTATTTATTTTTTGTGTTTTTTTATTTTTTATTTTTATTTTATAAATTTTATTTTATACTTTTATTTATTTATTCATTTTTATTTTATTATTTTATTATTACTATTTTTAATTTATTTTTATTTTATTAAAAAAAATTGTTAAGCACCCCGTGGGTTGCATCCTGCAGGATGCATCTCGCAGTGTATCCCGTGGGTTGCATCCCGTGCACCGCACAGTTTTCTTTTTTTCTCTTTTTTTTTAATTTTTTTAATTATTATTATTATTATTTTATTTAAATTTTTTTTGACAGATGGGAGATGACGTCTCACCTCTTCTTTTTTGACGCCTCATTTTTTTTTAGTAGGCGATTACACCTCACTTTTTTTTTTGGACAGATGATGACATTTTTTTTTTTGGGCGATGAGGCATTGTCCATTTAATATTTTTATTTTTATTTTATTTATTTATTTACTTATTCATTTATTTTTTTGTTCGGCATCCCGCGGTTGCATCCCGCGGGTACAACCCACGGGTGGCACTCCCACACCGCACGGTTCTATTTTTTTATATATATATTTTGAGAGTTTTGTCAATTTTTTGTGGACTATCATGCCTCACTTTTTTTTTGTTTTATAGGCGATTACGCCTTGTCAATTTTCTTTTTTTTTTGTGGGCGATGACGCCTCACTCTTTATTTTGACAGACGATGACGTCTTGTCTTTTATTATGGACGATGATGTCTCATAAATTTTTTTTAACAGGCAATGACGCCTTATTAATTTTAATGGGTGATGACGCCTCACTTTTTTTTGCCGTCACCCGGCGATGACGCCTAGGTTAAACCCAGAGGAATTTGACGATCGGATTGCGCCGCCGAGACTCCCACTATGGTCGCCAATTCTTGTACGCCCAAAAAATTATAGATTTTCCTTATATTGCTAATTTGATTTTGAATACAGCAATAAAAGAAAAATTACAAAATAAAATCTGAGATTAAAAGAATAGGAAAAATTAATTTGATTCCCCTCTTAAATTTTTATAGGTCTGGCAGCGATGGAGGCTTGATTTTGCACTCCGTTGACGATCCGATCTCTCTGGAACTTCTTTTCTGGATTTTGGAGAAGACGTAGATCTCCCTCCTTTCTATGGATTTCTTTGGTTTCTGGAAAATCCTCCTCCCAAAAGAATCCCCTTCTCCTGTAGCCTCTGTTTTTTTTTTTTTATATAGTTTTAGGAGCAACTGTTCCCTTCAAATCCGGATTAAATCTTCCCTTCAAATCCGAATTAAATATTCAAAATTAATCCCTAAAAAATCGGGTCAAATCACGTAACCGAAGTACGGAACGGGACAATTTGCAGAAGGCATCCTGCGGGTGGCACTCATGAGAAGCTCCCGCGGGTTGCACCCACGGGAATTATTCCCACGGGTGGTAAACCACAGGAATAATTCCCGCAGGTGGCAACCAACGGGGTTATTCCCTTAAAAAAAAATTAATTTTTTTATTCTTCTTCTTTTTTCTTTTTTTTATATCTACACAAAAGGCCATGTACAAATACTATACGACTTCATATGAATCATTATAAACTACTCTAACTCTTATCTCACATCCAATCCAATGGTGAACTATTGAGTTAGGGGTATTACCGCACGGAATAAAAAGATTTACATTCTAAGTTACTTCTTATGTATATACTTATATTGTCAAAATTTAATCTAATTACGAAATGCAATGCATCTTTATGCAGCGTCATTTGCAGGGCTAGGTTTTCTTGCTTGGTATCTCCCAGGGGAAACTCCAAGCTTTTGACTGAAAGGGCCATGTAGCGAAACTTTGCGTTGTATGTCTTCCTCTGCTTGTTGCAGCCCTTATCGCTGTTTCTCGGGTTGATGACTACTGGCATCACTAGGCTGAGCAGAAAACCGAGAAAACCGAACCGAATCGTAAAACCGAAGCAAACCGAACCATTTCTCGGGTTGATGACTACTGGCATAACTAGGCTGAGCAGAAAACCGAGAAAACCGAACCGAATCGTAAAACCGAACCAAACCGAACCAATGGTTCGGTTTATTCGGTTTTCGGTTCGTTTCGGTTTAAAAACCGAAATTAATTTCGGGTCGGATTTCGGTGACTTTAGCTCCAACCGAAACCAACCGAAAAAATCAAAATTTTACGATTGATTGAAAAAATCGAAATTATTTTTTTATTTATTTTTAATATGTTTTTCTTTTAAATTTTTGATGAAAAATATATTATTGTTATTTTAATAGGTAGAAAAAAAAATAGAAAGAAAAATTATTATCTTTCCTATAAAATACAAGTATTTATCACATATTTAGTTTCAAACCCAAATAACCGAAAACCGACCAAACCGAACCGAAAATTTGGTTTCGGTTTTTTTTTTGAAGTGTGGTCGGTTTCGGTTTTAATAGTTCGGTTTGGTTTTCGATAGGAATTTTTTCTCCCAAAATCGAACCGAACCGACCGATGCTCATCCTAGGCATCACTGGCAAGATGTGCTGGTCGAGGGATCCTAGGTTTGTGTTCTTCCAAACAATCAACCCATGATTATGCTGAAAGATGCACATTATCTCAGAAACCCTTCATTCATGCAGGGTTGATAGTCGCGTCTGTTACTTACGTACAATTCTTCCCATTTCCTAATGATGCACAATGTCAGGTTCATCAATCATAAAGTTTATGGGAACCCTTTAATCAAAGAGATACAACCATAAGTGAAGTATCTGAAACTTTGGTCTATTTTCGTGCAGGTAGGGGTCCTCATGCATATTTCAATATGTTGGCTAATTCTCAATCTTCCAAAGATTTTGAGATGAAGATGCAAGGTTCTAGTCAAGAGCTAGACGAATTAGAAACTGAAAGAACGCATATTAAGCTTTATGCCCTCGATGTTATGCAACTTAAATATCTTCTTCGCGGGTTGTATAATCTATGTTCCCTCGATTTTATTGTTATTTCGCGGGTTGTATAATTTATGCTATATGGTTTTTATTTCCATATAGCATGCATGATTTTGCACCAGTTCGACGAGGGAAGTTTATCAATGTAGGACAAATTAAAATAACGAAAGAAAAACCGAAGAAAATATAGATGAAGTTAATACGAAAAAATATGAATTATAGAGGTCTAAATGAGGAGATATTACTTGATAGAAATGAATGAAGAAGGACTATCAACATGATCTATCTGACGTGATTTTTTTTTTTGTTCATGTAGCCTACCCCAAGTAATATATAAATGAACGACTATCAACGTAATCAATCCAGCATGATTCTTTTATGATTCATGTAGCCTACCCCAAATAATATAGAAATGAATGGAGAAGGACTATCAACATGATTGATCCAGTGTGATTCTTTTTTGGTTCAGGTAGCCTACACCAAGTATAGAAATGAATGGAGAAGGACTATCAACGTGATCAATCCAGCGTGATTCTTTTTTAGTTTATGTAGCCTACTCCAAGTACTTGGGATAAAAGGCTCAGTTGTTGTTGTTATTGTTGTATAGTATGCATGATTTTGCAAGTATCTGTTCATTTAGTTGTATGGAATTACCAAAAAAAAAAAAAACATTTCCTTTAAGTAGGAGGCATGGGCTGACAAATTACGAAGGTATCAGTTGTCCTTTTATAAATCTTCTCTGTTTTGTGTTTCACTACAAAGGCTTTACATTTTTTTCTGAAAGGTTATGGAGATATCGGTAGCCATGGATTGAAACAAATAAAGTTGAATTTGCAGATAAATTAGAGGAATTAATTGTTCTATAAGAATGTGAATCTAATTTGTGATTTGTCTTTGTTGCCAATGATTTTGTACATTGCAATGTCCAATTTTTCTTTCATATTTTACATTTACATGTAATCATGTATATACCTCATAGTACCTTTTTCTTTTTTGTGCATTGGATCAAATTCAAAAAACCGGAGCCATTGAATAGAAGATGCGAAAAATCGTCTACAATGTATGATACAGATGCATTAGTTCGACGAGTAGAGTTTATATCAACATAGGACAAGTTTACAAAGCAAAGGAATAATTAAAAAAAGGGGTATTTACAGATCTGTCCCTTACATCTTTATAAATTATAATTTAGTCCCCAAATCTTCATATTTAGGATTTAGTCTCTCAAATCCTATAAGTTACTACAATTTAGTCTCTCCGTTAGTTTTTCAGTTCAAATAAACGGCATAATTTAATTTTTACTTTTTTAAAATCATAAAATGACTTAAATACCCCTATGAAGAAAAAGAGGAAAAAATAGAGAGATAGAAGATAATAAGGGGAAAGCCAATGAACCCAACAAAGAAAAGGAGAAGAGAGGAAAAAGAGGGAAGGAGAAGAGAGGAGGAAGAGGGAAGGAGAAGAGAGGAGGAAGAGAGAAGAAAGAATTAAGGAGGGGTAAAATGGAAAAATCAGATCAAAAAATAAACTGGGCTAACGGAAGTTAGGGAGGGGGACTAAATTGTAATAAGGGACTAAATCCTAAATATGAAGATTGGGGAGACTAAATTATAATTTATAAATTTAAGGGACAAATCTGTAAATACCCCATAAGTTTAATACGAGCTAAATTCATAGTTCAACTATAAAGGGAAAATTGAACTAGCATGACCCAAAGAAATTGACAAAGATGTCAAGTTGCTATATTTACATATTCTAGCACAACAATTAGCACACAGCCTATAATCAGAGAGGAAAAGAAAAGACTGACATGAAATAGCATTATTAGTAAATAATTCAGAAGAATTACATGCATCAAATGTGAGTATCTGTGAACGATTCAGAAGAAATAACATGGTTATTTAAGTTATTCAGTTGACCCAAGTATAATTAACACGCAGTTGATGAGTTTTCAATGGCTTGAGATAGTGTTGCAACGTACCTGCGATAATCTCCCCAGAAAACTAAATAAATAAGAAAAATTTGCACCCTGGTGATTAAATCACCAAGTGCAAGTACCTGCCCCTTAGTAAGTTTTTTTCCCGCAGCACAGAATCCAAATGCTCGCAATGAGGGCAAAGGACTGACTTCTACGTCCTTGAAATCTATTATCCTTCGAGCTTAAGCGTTTGTTTCGGGCATATGTTGGTTAGATTGTAATCATCAATATCTTTGCCTGATACTGACTTCAATATAACTCCTCGCTGTCACCCCAAGCGTGCAGGGACTAAGCATAAAGCATTCATCAGCTCTGGAGCCTGCAATCCATCATCTATGCCTCTAGCATCGCATTATGCAACACAAAATGCTTCCTCCTCCACTTCTTCGTTAGTCTCCTGCACAAAGACATCAGGCACAGAACCAAACTCCCTCATCTGCCTGACTAATCCATACAACATACCATAAATCCCCTCCGTTTCGGTATGATTCTGATCCCCTGTAACGAATGTGTGCAGCCCTGACCCAGCCACCTCCACCCAACTGCACCCCGTCACCTTCCTCACCCTCCTCTTCCACATCACCCCCCGCACTTCTTCCAGCTCCCCGAACCTCCCAGCCGAACCATATGCATTTGCCAACAAGACATACCCCCCGCTGGCCTTTGGCTCCAAACCCACCACTTGTTCCGCAGCCTCCACCGCCTGCTCCATCCTCCCGTGCATCTTGCAGGCCGCAAGGTACGCCCTCCAAACACCCGCTTCCTTTGCCCGTTCTGCCACCTCTTGGGCTTCCTGCAACCTCCCTGCACGACCTAACAAGTCCACCATGCATGAATAGTGCTCCATAACGGGGACAACACCGTACTTTGCCTCCATTCGTTGAAATATTTCACGTCCTGGCTCGACTAGGCCAGCATGGCTGCAGGCAGACAAAAGACCGACAAAGGTGACCTCATCAGGGGCCAACCTCGATAAGCACATTTCATCGAACAGCTCCAGTGCTTCTACACCAAATCCATGAGCGGCATAACCATGGATCATTATGTTCCAAGAGGCAACATCACGGGCAGGCATTCTGTCGAATACTCGTTTAGAATCAGCCAGCGTGCCAGATTTCGCGTACATGTCCATTAAAGCATTGTGGACAAACACGTCGGTGCTGAAACTCATGCCACTTGTTACCATGTATGCATGGATCTCGCGCCCATGCATCAAAGCCGCAGCCTGCAAGGACAATGATACAAGAAGGTAACTAACCAACAAACCTTTTTTTTTTTTTTTTTTTTTTTAATGAGATGCAAAAATGACACCATACCTGAGAGCAGGCAGGCAGTACAGCAGCAAGCGTAACCGCATCCGGCAACACCCCAGCATGCCGCATCATCCTACCGAAGCACCTCAAGCTCTCCCCATGATCAGCATTGTACTGAAATGCCGAAACCATCGAATTCCACGACAGCAAGTCCCTCTCCTCCATCCCATCAAACACCCGCACCGCATCCTCCACCTCATGGCACTTCCCATACAAATCCACCAGCGCATTCCCAACCGACACCCCTCTCTCGTATCCAGACTTCACCGCAAGCCCGTGAACAGTCCTCCCGCCATCCAAATCCGCCAGCCCCGTAAAAACTGACAGGACGCCCGTCACCGTAAACCCGCTCGGCATCACCTTATCCCGCCCCATCCGCCGGAACCACTCCAGCGCGCTCCCGAACTCCCCCTTCCTCGCAAGCCCATTGACCATCGCATTCCACAGCACGACATCTCGGTCAGGCAATGAATCAAACAGGTAGCGTGCATAGCCGAAGAGCCCGAGTTCAAGATAGCCGTGTATTAAGGCGCTGGCGACAAATTGATCGAGCTCGAGGCCGAGCTTGAGCGCGGCCGCGTGCATGGACCTGACGTGGCGGGGGAGGCGGAGGGCGGCGCAGGAGTTGATGGTGGATGGGAGGGTGAAGTTGTCGGGGGAGAGGTGGGGGAGGAGGCGGCGGAAGTGGAGGAGGGCGAGGGAGGGGAGGGAGTTGGAGGAGAGGGAGGAGATGAGGGCGTTGAAGTGGAGGAGGTTGGGGGGGTGGGGGGAGGAGAGGAAGGTGGAGAGGGAGAGGAGGGGGAGGCGGAGGGCGGAGTAGGCGGAGATGAGGGAGGTGGTGGCGCGAGGGGAGGAGAGGAGGAGGCCGGAGGTGATGAGGTGGGCGTGGGTCAATAGGGTTTTGGGGAGGTTTTGGGTGCTGCCGGAGGAGGAGCAGCGGTGGAGGTGGGAGATGAGAGTGGAAAGATTCTTGCTCATCTCACTCGGGTCTTAGGCTTCGGCATGTTTGATTGCTATATAACGTGCCTCTCGAGGTTGCATGCATGCATGTAATGGTGCACGATCAAACATCAATTGTAGTAAATGGGTTAAAGGTCGAACACAAGATTGAGACTGAGTCACATATGACAATAGAGAAACTCTAAATATAATCTCCCATCTTAAGCAAGTTTATATGAAATTCAAAAGGGGTATTTACATATCTGTTCCTTAAATTTTTATGAATTATAATTTAATCCCCAAATCGATTTAGTACCCCCAAATCGATTTAGTCTCCCAAATTTCAGTATATATTTTAGCCCGATTTTTCCGTTTTACCCCTAATTTCCTTTACTTAATTCTCATTCTCTCTTCCTCTTCTTTTTTTAGTTCTTATTAGGTTCCCTCCTTATTTTTCTCTTCTCTCTCTATTCATTTATTGGATTCTCTCTTTATATTGAGACCAAATGTATTATTCTCCACTAAATGTATTAAATTTAGAAATGAATTTATCCAATATAGAGAGGTAGAGCCCAATAAATGAATTTATATTGAGACTTAAATATTTAATACATTTAGTAGAGAATAATACATTTGGTTTCAATATAAAAGAGAGAACCAAATAAATGAATAGAGAGAGAAGTGAAGAATAAAGGGGAACCCAATAAGAATTAAGAAGAGAAGGGAAAAAAAGAAGAGGAATTAAGTAAAGGAAATCAAGAGTAAAACGGAAAAATCGGGCTAAAATATAAACTTGGGACTAAATTGTAGTAACTTAAAGAATTTGAGGAACTAAATCCTAAATATGAGGATTTGGAGGATTAAATTATAATTTATAAAGATGTAAGGGACAGAACTATAAATACCCCAATTCAAAAATACTTTCAAAATACGCCAGAAGGATTATTATTATTATTATTATTATTATTATTATTAACTTTGACCTTGTGATTGTTATCCCTTCTTCTCTGTTGCTTTCCTCTTGTAAAAAAAAATTCTAATATATTAGACATCTCAAAAAAAAAATTAATACTTTTAAATAAAAATAAAATATTCTTACTGTTTCAATTTTATTTCTTTTAAATATTAAACTATTTATATTTTTCAAAAGTTTGTTAATTTATTTTTACTATACTCCTAATAATGAAATTCTTCATTTGAATCTATTGAATTTTCGCTTCGACCGAAAGAAAAAAGTAATTTTTTTTAATTTTATTTTCAGAGAGACTTAGAAAAAAAAAAATTATTTAACTTTTGAGAGAATTTTTAAAGGTTTGGAGAAAGATTAAGAAGGAAATGAGGGAAAGGAGATGAAGTGAGAAAAAGTACGAAATATCTAACGATAAATTTGTAATAAAAGTAAACCTTCACTTAGAAAATTGGGAGTTAATTAGAACTCTCGTGAAGAAGGGGAGAAAATCCTTTAGGTGATCTCATGAGGTAACGAAGGGAAGGTCTAAATAAGCACCACATTTGACCTAGTGAGCACCACAGCCAATAGCAAAGTGATGAGTAACACGGGAAAATGGTGCTCATTTAGAATTTCCCGGTAAGGAAACAGCCGAACACTACGGCTGTGTTTGGATTGAGGGAAAATAAAGGAAAAGAAAAGAAAAAGAAAGGGAAATTTGCTTTCCACTGTTTAGTTAGAGGAAAAATTAGAGAGAAAAAAAAAAGAGAAAGAAAATGAGAAAAAATGTATTAAATTTTATTTTCTTGCTCAAATCCAAAAAAAAATAAAAGAAAATGAAAGTTGAAAGAAAAAGTAAAAAGGGAGAGAAATTTTTATAGAAATTTTTTTGTAATTTTAGTCCCAAAATATTTTTAATTTTTGTGAAATTTGGACCTTGGTTATTATATGCTTAATTATTTAAAATTTAAAAATATATCTGGTTATTATATGCTTAATTATTTAAAATTTAAAAATATATCAATAATATGTAAATTAATATTAAAATTTTCTATAGTTTAATTATAATTATATTTTCCTTTTAATTATCTATTGAGCAACCAAACATAAAAAACTGTTTTTTTCTAAAATTTCCTTGAGATTTTCTTCTTCATTTTCTTTCTAACCGATCATAAAAAAAAAAACCAATTTTCATATCCTTTTCTTTCCTTTTCTCTCCTTTTCTTTTCTTTTCCATCTTTCCTTTTCTCTCCTTTTCTTTTCTTTTCTTTTCCATCTCCTTTTCTTTTCTTTTCTTTTCCATCGTTTCCTCAATCCAAACACAGCCTACCAGGTTGACAAGTCTCTTTACTGAGTGAAATTCTCACGCGAGAGAGTCTGTTACTGGCGAGAGAGTCTGTTACTGGAAACAATTACAGAATGAGCTACAGACACTGGATGTTAAGGTTCAGCAGAAAAATATATGGGCGTTTCAGATTAGTTTGATAAACTAATCCATCCGATTGTAGTTTTTTTTTTTTTTTGAAAGTAATAAATAGACATAGATAGATGGAACTGAAATTTGAATCTGATTTGCTTTGATACTATTTTAAAGTCACTTCCAATATAGCAGAACTTCAAAGCAGTAACACACAAAGCAAATTTTGATTTGGATTGGTACTTCATCGCCATTTCATCCAACAATTCTCAGATAACATTTCCAAATATAACTATCGTCAATCTTTATTTCGATTGTGCACATGTTATCCTGATTGCTTACTTGTGAACTTACCGAACGTCCATAAAATCTGATCCAACTTGCATTTCTATCAAATATATACTTCACATCTGGAATAGACCCAGGCCTATATCTTACTCCGGATTTGCTTATTTCCGGAAATGCAGGTTTCATTAGCGTACACAACACATTTAACAAGACACAACACATTTAACAAGACGACAGACAAACAAACCATAAATTCCCAAGAAGTAAATCAGCACTGTAAGAGGTTTACGTCGGAAAACACAATCCAATCTCTGATCAGTGACCAGGTAAAACCATGCATATGCACACAGAATTTATCGAGTCAAAAGGATAGTACAGTACGGAAAAATATATCATATGCTGTAACATTTGGTTCTTCAGGCAGTAGCAGCACTCTGTGAGTGGCTTTCGAGGTTTAGAAACTGAATATGTTCCTGCTGCACCATTGCTCCTCCGTTCACCGGGTCAAAGCTGCACTTGTAGAAACTGAAAAAGAAGGGAAAAAGAAACCGAGGTAACATGAGACGAAGAATAAAGCGTTTTAAGGTTAGATAGTATCTAACAAATATAGACCACAAGAATCGTCACATTGTTTTACAAAGAATTTGAAGGATCTGTCATATCTGCTCATGATTGTGCTAACAAGAAAGTAATTCTCATGAGACACAGATAATTGAAGTTTCAGCATGAATATATTTATTTTTTTTTTAAAAATAACAACAAGAAACAATCTCTGCTTCAGTTTACATCCACCCACCTCCATATTCAAGTTCATACAGGGAACTTTGATCTAATTTGTCGAGTGTCAATTGCACTGTCTATAGGCCTTTCTATCGAATAAACACAGAGAACCTCCACGATGACATCTAGAATTTTAGATTATTTCGAAATATTTAACGGATCAGCTGATTGTCCCTAGTTTTCATCATCAATTTCTAAATGCGCAACAAGAAGCGAGTCACACAAAAGTAATGTAGTGAAGTTAAGGGACTTAAAGTATCTCCAGTAGACAGGAAAAAGTGTATCTAACAGACAATAAGCTCGATATTCATATAGTTGCATTGGTTATGCAATATTTTGTGCTAGCACTCTACTATTTTGGCATGTATTATTTACCGTACAGCACTCGCTGCTGCAGCTGTCAGAATGATCGCTTGTTGAAGTCAAGTCCTTAATCAAATGCAGGAGGATTACCCACCCTTTAACTCGAAAAAAGAGTGATAATAACCTCAAAATGGGACAATGAAACTCTCAAGAGGGGATGGAATCAATTTAACAAATAATCTAAAGATAAGAAAGAAAAATTATTGATGGCTTATATTTGACGCCGGGCTTAATGGTAAGGTATGATACGTAACACAAACTCCGTGTCATTAAACAATCGAAAATAACTCAGTACATCGTAACGGTACATTATTTACTGTTATTTTTTAGCAATTTCCTAATTGTTACTAATTGTTTGCTTTGATTGTAACTAATTATTGCAACTTTTTTCAATTGATTACTTGTTTGATTTGTGATGGATTTACTTGTTTGCTTGCTGTAATTCCTCTCCGATTGCATTCTTATTTACTGTTGATATTATTGAACTCTTAATTGAACTAAAATAAACAATTAGAAATAAAACGGATTGAGCATTACAAAATACAAATTGCAATATTTGTAATAACTGAAGCTGAAATAAATATTTGAAATTTTGCTTTCTTGCTTGGTACTAAAATTGTGATTGTGAGTTTAATATAGTTTATGAAGGTGAATGAAATTACTATTAAACTTGTTAGAAACTTAAAATAACTTCTTTGTGTTATAGAATATTTTATATTCTTTTTGTTAGAATTTTTAAATTATTTTCCTATTTATAAAAAAACAACATATATAATTTCATATTTATTTTTATTTAATAAATGGGAAATTGCGTAGCCCACGCTATGCGTTATGTTATATGCAATGTAACCTAATACAAGCAAAACATTACTTTATGAACTACATGGAACCACTATTTCATGAACGTCATAATGGCCTAGCAAAAAGGAAAGGAAATACCTAAGTACTACTATGGAGTATTTAAGTAAGAGTCAATTGTGTAGACTGAAGCAGAAAATCAAGATCTTTGTTCAGATTATGAAAAAATGATAGAGTTGATGTCTATTTATGAGATGCAGAAGAAAAGAAGCTAAATAATCTAAGATCCAAACAAAGTTCATAATATCTAACGTAAACGATTATCTAAATGGATAGTAACCAGCCAAAATTGTTAAATCAAGATGTGTAGCATGTATCATTATCCCTATATATCTTATCGCATATCGGATCCTTAGATGTATTGATCCACGTATAATAGTTAAGTAATCAAGCACATAACAATATGCACAACAATATACTTGAGCAAATTTGAAGAATAAGTAAACAAATAATGAGGAATAAATACTAAAACTAGTAATATGCAAAATGAAAGACAATAACTATAGACAAGTAGCTAAGATCCAAGCGTAATGACTATTAGGTCATTAACCAAAATGACATTGCATTAGCAAAACATAATACATCACTAGACTCGATTAAAGTTGAGGAATGATGTATTTATTTTCCTCATTTTCATCTTCTTTGCACCATGCAACTTCTCCTTTACTATACTCTTACCCTTTCTTTTCATTATTATTGTTTATAATTACGTTCAAATTATAAGGATTAACCAATAATTATAAAAAACTATTAAATACTAAATATTAGGAATAAACAAGTAACTATTGAAATGTCCTAATCCAGATTATAAAACTCTGCATCCAACCTTAATTTGCCTATAAAAATCTAGATTAGGCACCTTCCATTATAAGGTCCTTTCTCAACAAAATATTCATACATATATTTATATCCGATAGCCAAATCAGATCATATACTCAATCTCTTCTCTCTTCTTTTGTATACAATTTTAACAAAACTGACATATTGAGCACAAGTTCATTACCCTAAAAAAATAAATAAATAAGTCAATATAATATCAATTAATCATCCAGCATAAATACATCAATAACATCATTTTTCAGAACCCTAAATTTAGTTCTTCATAATAATATCTTCATCTTCTCCAATCTATATAAACTCTTCCCTTTTCTTAAATGAAATTAGTATATCAAGGTTTTAGTACTCATAAGATCATTAGATGCATGAAATGAAAATTAACAATTAAATGCTAACTATTGATTATAATTAAATAGTTATACCTCTTCTGATTATTTCTTCGTATGTTTCTATAAAGTCAAATATGTATCCCGAACTATGATGTCCTCTTCTGTTAAAAGATAGCCTAATCTATATTTGCAAACAATAATAACCAAAAAAGTGTATTTGAATGCAATTGAAACCCATTCATAAGTCAAGTCAGTATATCATCATGTATCGCATATCATATGACATGCTTACCTACCGTGAGATACATTAATTAGAAATGGAAACATACATAAAGTACATATCGATTTTCTTTTGTATAATATCATATATCATACCGTAAGATACGTACCGCATGTTACAGGATATTGACAACTATGTTTAAACCAAATACCCTTAGGTATTCTACATGATGTAAGAACTCATTTAACTATTCATCATAAATATAATATAATTGAGAAGAAATCAAACACTGAAACTATCAAATCTAACTAGGATGCTATAAAAAGAAAAGACGAATGGAGTACCTGCCATCAATGCCAACAGCTAAAATAGTATTTTGAGCTCCAAATGTTGCAATATAGCGCGTTACTTTTGGTAAGTGAAACTGAGCAAATGACCACTCAGAGCTAAAATATTTTGGCAACATCCCTGGAAAATAGTAATTCAAGTAAAAGTTGTATATTTACCATAGCAGTACACACATAGCAATAGTAGCAAGCAATATGGAAGGAAAAGTCATCGTTAATCAGAATTTAATAAGTTTCATATTTAAGATAAGAATATTTTATTGTCTGAACCTGTCTCCACAAACTGGGGCCAATCTTATGGAACTCATGGACAACTTCAATTATATTAGTTTAAACTAATATGCCCTAAGAAACAACTATTCGAATTTCTTCAAAACCAGGAGTCTAAGAGAACATATGAATATGATAAATTTTATATAGGGAGATGTATTCATCTCCAAAACATGATACAAACTGGAAAATAAAATAATACATCCAACAATAAATCAGTTGTTTCTCACATTTTTAGTACAAAATCAATAAGTAAAAATTATCTGCACCCTGATATTCCAGATTCATCCTATATAGTTCTGATTGTTGCCTCAGCTAAATAATTAAAATGGTCGAATCAATGCCATTGTACAAGCTTTAGATATTCTGGAACTAGCTAACATAAGACTAAAATACAAGTTTGGAATTTAAAATGGATCACAGGCAACAATTTTTCTCAAATCAAAAATTTAAAATAATGCTTATCAATGATGGAACTAATAATAGAAGAGCTACTTTGTTACTCAGAAATTTGAACAAGGTGATCCCTAATTCAAAAATCAAGATTCATATATTACCTAATTTTGTGAAAGAAGAGATGCTTTCTGGTTCACATCAATTCTAAGAGATCCCAACAGGTAAAATTATCAAATTTGCAACTCAACATAAGAGTATATTACTGATGTTAGCATAAATGCTCCAAAAATATATTACATAAAATGAGAAACTTTACGCGGTTCTCACTTATCAGCCCAAAAAGCATAGAAAGGTGGCCATGATATCACCATTAGTTATTGCAACATGAAATAATAATAAAGAGGGAATTGTGACTCCTCACCTTTCATAAAGCGTAATGATGATCTGGGGTTAGCACCTGTCTTCGGGGATACAAGAGCATCAACCGAAGGTGTGTTCTGACCAACTATTCCTGCATCTTGAGTAGGAGCATTGTTAGATGCATCTTTCCCAGCCTCCTGAGCTCGAAGACTGAACATATGAATGGTGCCTTTCTCACTGGAAACAACAATCCATTGCAGAGATGGTGAGAAAGCAATGTTGTATATTTCAGCTCTTTCTGTGCCCCTACGGACCTACATTACAATATATCATCACAAAAAGAGTTTAATATAATAAAGTTCAACAAAATATATAAAAATAGACAAATAGAAAATGAGAAATGCTCTCCTATGTACCCATATATTCATTTGTACAACTAAATGTTAGGTACATCCAGATATTTTCAGCATTGTATATGGAGATTGTCATGCAAATTGACTTTATAGGGAGTCAATATGAAAAAAATACAATTAGACAATGTGTAATTGTAACGCCTTAATTCTAAGTTTTAATATTATAATTAAGTAGTTTTTAATTAATAAGATGTGATTTAACGGAATGCAATTATTAGTTACCAAAGGATTGAATGAAAAAGAAAACCAATAATTTAAGGATGTTTCTTACTTGCTATGAAATTCAAACACTTCAAAATCAGTTAGTCTATATGGAACATGTATCCAACAACGATACTTGTATGACACTTTCCCAGCATATAGTAACTTGAATACCAACTGATATATCATTTTTTGACCTTAACTGCAATGATATCTAGTAATTTAATCAAATATCATTTTTTATGATATTGGGCGATATATCTTCTGATAGTAGGGGCCAGCGATATATCTTCTGATAGTAAGGGCCAGGCTGCACATTGTCAGATCTTAATTTAATAAAGAATATCATGTTAGAGTCCAGATATATTAACATAGGTTACAAAAAAATAGTAACATTTTAAAAGAAAGGGAGAGAACCAAAACTCAAATGCTTAATGCAAAAATCTAAAGCAAGTAGAACCGGAACAATCAATGATCATAGAAGCAAATTTCTAAGGCTCTACATACCTAAAAATAATTTAGCTAAGTAAGCATTGTTACAATTTAATTTAAAATATTTAGAATACATATTTATCTGATATGACATTTGGTATTTACATAATGCTATTAATATATCAACCGATGAAATGAAATTTTCCCAATTGACATATCTCATGTTTCCAACATTTACAATCCAGAGCAATCTCGAAGTTCAAAACCAAACTTGCGTATTGAAACCTTGCGAGCTTCAATAAATTCTAAAGATCACATGTCAAGTACAATAAAACCATGCATTAGATCAAAAGACATAAAAGGATCCTTAGCATAGAACACAAACCATAACTAATGAATCTAAAATGTCTTATGACATGTGAGGGTTTCATTGGCGAGATATTGAATTGAACTTTCAAATTCTTTTTCTATTAGTTACTTTATTAGAATTTAATGATTTAAGTCATTCAAAGTTTATGTTTAATTTCTTTTTACTTCTAAGAAAACATGTCATAATTATTACAGCCTTTGACGTAAATTACATATAGACACACGCACAGATATACCTAAATGCTCGCAATATACAAAGGGTTTTATGGACGAGATATTGAGTTGAAATTTCAAATTCTTTTCTTTAATTTAGTTGATTAGACTTGATGGATTTAAGTTATTAAAACGTTACGCTGTATTTCTTTGAACTTCTAATCAAGTATTTCTACAATGTATATTATATATATAGACACATCCATAGGTAATACATAGTTATTTTTCCTTGCATATATCCTAATCTTTAAGGATTTCTCATGTCATCATATGCATGTCACATCCATATCTCGCATGTCACATCCATGCCCATGCATCATAGATTTTTAAATATACTATAACTAATATCTATGAGTGATTCCTCATTCTCTTTGTGACAGCAAGATTGAAGTCCGAATAACTATCCATGATTAAATCTCCCTGACTTGACATTGTTGAGGACCAAATCTGGAACCTTCCTATATGAAATCGAAATTATGATTTTGCATGTTATGGTACCACATTATGTCTAAACAATAAATTCACGCTCATGACATGACTTTGGATCCTTGTGATATCAAGACATACACAATAGACACATATTCATTTATTATTCTATTAGTACCTTATTCCTAAATATTCATCCATATTGAAAATAAACGTGCATGCTACACAACTTAAAATATAGTTTAGCATCAGCATTGTATATGAATGAGACCTGATATATACATACATATACATATACTTGTACATATACATAAACATATACATATACATACATACATATATATGTCCGATGCCAACTGCCAAGCTATAGGAATTCACTACACTAGTTTGTTAATTCTCCTTGATCATATTTTTTAAAATTTCGATAGAATATACCTTTTATATACTACAACAACAACAACAACTAAGCCTTTTATCCCAAGTATTTGGGGTAGGCTACAAGAACCAAAAAAGAATCACGCTATATTGATACTAATGTATATACTAGTCTGCCAAAAACAACAATGAAAGTTTCAACAACATTTTGCCTACTTATTATACATACAAATGTCCAAATCTTTATCACCATATAACAATATCCAAACTTCTCATACCACGTGTAAGAACCAAACTTAAGAGCACCGTTCTTGACTCCACCAAACTAGATATCCACAACACTTGAATATGTTAATCATAACGTCTTCACTATGCTAGGTCCATGGTAACTATCTATTCTACAACAAAATGGATATTCTTACGCAAACACGAGCATATAAGTATTGATCGTCATAATACTTCTAGGCTGGTCATGCCACGCCTAGGTTGGGCCCTTGTCTTTGACAATATCTGGAAGCAGGTTAATTTTAGAGCAAGAGTTTAACAGCACAGTGAATAAAGTGAGAAAACTAATGGAAGAGTATATTTATGGATATGAGTTGAGTTAAGCAAGCAATGTTGGGCTATAAAGAAATATCATTCACAGAATATAAGTGTAGCAGAGATGCGCATGCTCCGTTGGATGTGCGGCAACACTGGGAGAGATAAAGTGAGAAATGAAGATATTCGTGCTAAACTAGGTGTAGCTCCCATCGATGAGAAGATGCGAGAAAATCGCTTACGATGGTTTGGTCATGTGCAACGTAGGCCTACAAGTGCACCAGTTCGAAAAGGGGAGTTTATCAACATAGGACAAGTTAAAAGAACGAAGAGAAGACCGAAGAAAACATGGATGGAGATGATACGCAAAGATTTGGAGTCTAGAGGTTTAAATAAGGAGATATTACTTGATATAAATGAATGGAGAAGGAATATCAAAGTGATTGATCCGGCGTGATTTTTTTTTTTTGGTTCATGTAACCTACCCCAAATACTTGGCATAAAAGGCTTAGTTGTTGTTGTTGTTGTTGTTAGTTGAGTTAAGCAAGCACATTATTTGAATTTAAACATATAGAGTAGTTGTTATGATGGAAGAAGAAAAAACTTAAAAGTGAATCCTGAAAGAGACAACCACATTACTGTCATAATTTCATAATTGAGTTCTTATTCAGATATCATAATAATTTTCTAACTGAATTTTTCTACTGCTTAGCTGTATGTACATAATTTACTTGTTTATTATTTACCTATATACATTATCTACTCATACATATTCAACAAGTAGATTTATCATACACACACACATACATGCAACATAAAGAAAACACAAAAGTAATCCACTAACATAAAGAAAACACAAGAGCAATCCACTTTCCCCTCTTATATCCTACCTCCAACAATAATAGATAAATATACAATTACATACTCATGTAACATGATACTACCACCTTCCTTGATCCTTTACCCTTTCTCCTTTCAGAAATATTATGTGTATCTGTATCTCTCTCTCTCTCTCCCCCTCTCTCTCCCCCCCTCTCGCTATATATATATATATATATATATATATATATACATATATATATATATATATATACATATATATATATATATATATACATATATATATATATATATATATATATATATATATATATATATATATATATACATATATATATATATATATACAACTATCTAAATTTATTTAATCACTCATACTACCTCAACCCCCATCATAGTCCTTCCTCCATATACATAATATTACTTATATATATGTACTTATTTCTCCAACTTCCCTCATCCTTTACCTTTCTCCAATCCATATATATATATATATATATATATATATATATATGAAAAGTGGAAATGAACTGACAGCTCATGCAAGTTACTCGAGCTGCAGTTCATTTCCATTATCTCCAATAATCTTTTCTAAAAAATTTCTTTTGGATTATGATCTCACCCCCTAAGATTCACTCATATCCAATTTCTTGGATTTAGTTTTAATTTAGTCCCCCATCAAGTTAACACAAAATTAACGGTTTTCAATGAATAAAACATTTTGTATGCACTTGATGAAAGGGTAAATGAACTCCAAAATTTATAAAATTTAATCCGAAAGAAGTTAAGGAGGTAGAGATAGTAATTGTTAAGAAAAATGAAGAAAAATCATCGGGTTATTATAGTTTTGCCAGTAGCTCATGTAACTTTTCCTGAGCTAGCGGCTCACCGACAATAATCCCTATACATACATGCATACATACATGTGTGTGTGTATGTGTGTGTATATATATATACATATGTATGTATGCATGTATATACATGCATATATATACGTATGTATGTGTGTATATATGTGTGTGTGTATGTCTATATATATCTACATGTATGTGTGTGTATGCATATATATATGTATATATATATACATATATATATGCATACACACACACACATATACATATAGATATATATATATAGACACACACACACATACGTATATATATGTATGTATGTATATATATACATACATGCATACATATATATATATATATATGTATTGACACACACACACACACACACACATATATATATATGTACTGTGTATATCTACATATATATGTATATGTATATATATACATATACATACATACACACACACATATATATGAGTAAACGGAAAATTCACCGGCGGTGAAGAGAGTTACTTCACCGCTGCTTAGATAGTCCAATAAAATTATTACACGTGGCGCTACTCAAAGGGGTTAAGGGAGTTCTTTTTATTTGTTATCATAAGTGGTGCCACGTGCAATAATTGTATTAGGCCACCTAAGTGGCAGTGAAGGAACTCTCTTCACCTCTGGTGAATTTTCCGTTCTCTCTTTCCCTGTGTGTGTGTATATACACATATATATGTATACACACACACATATATATGTATGTATTTATATACATACATACACACACACATACATATACATATATATATGTATGTATACATATATATATATATAACGCACGCACGCGCGCGCGCGCACACACACACATATATGTATGTATGTATGAAACATTAACATATTTATTTCACCAAGTCCATAAAATCAATAACAAGACATTGAAGAATTTAACATTCTTGTTTTATATTTATTCTTATGCTTGAATAGTAACATAAAATTGATATTGAAATTCTATTTTCCACATGGATATTACTATGCATAATATATACTTACTCTCTCAATTAGTTGTCCAAGTAACTATAATTTCTTAGTCTCGACATATATCATTACTCATGTAATTCGTGTATTATGTTGGTGTTCTAAGCTTAGTCTCATTCCAAGCTTGCATAAAAAAATTGGTAACGGTTTTCTAAGTATGGATTTCTAGATTATTTAAAATCTAATATTTTGTTATTACCATAATTTCCCCATAATCCAACATATGTAAATTTTTCTCACTTAAAGATCTATTGTGCATCATATTAATTCCACGTTATTTAAATAATTAGCAATTATGATATTTGTCATTTACACAAAATATCATATTTCCCTATGTCCTAGTTACATGTAGGCTGCTTATTGATTTCAAACCTTTTAATAGATTAATTAGATAACTGGATAGCAATTCAGAGATGACAAATATTTCTCATTTCAGTGGACAATGGAGTTTAAAGAACCCACGGTCTTTGTGGAAAATCCATAAAGAGAAATAAGGAAGAATAATCATTCAAAAAGAACAACAAAGTCTACGATATTATGAAAGTTATAAAAGGGATAGAAATATTTACTGATAAATTCTCAATGTCATTATTAATATTTCAACTCTTCAAACTCAACACTTGCCAACTTATTTCCCCAATCAAATTTTTTTAGCATACCAATAATTAAATTTTTTTTCATAAGAAATTTCAAGAATACATAATTTGGAATAGTAGAAAATTAGGGGAAAAAATTAACTTCTTTAAAAGTTTTGTTTGCAATTTGAGTTCTTTCTGGATTACGACATTTTTTCCTCCTCATTCAAACAACCCTCTGAACCCTAAACTAAAAATGGAATGAAGATAGTGCAAGAAAAAATTGGTAATAATCCAGCGAGGAGGCATCGCCACCTAACGGCTCTTGCCGCTGGCTAGTAGTAGTTGTGACAAGGAGATGAAAAGAAATGGTGAGAGAAGTTTGGGATCAAAAATTGATTTCTAAGTTTAAGAGCAAGAAAAAGAAGAGGGGTAAGAATGTAGGTTTATTTTTAAAGGAAAAATAGAGGAATTTTGGTGTTTTCATCCCTAATCCTACACCATCCCTTAATCCTCCCAAGGAGGCATCGCTCAACCCACCCAATGCATCACTCATCTCTTTCACCTTTGGATTGGCATCAAAACCGAACAGATCATATATATTGTATTCATTCCATTTTCGTTAAGTTCCAGAGGATTGTTTGAAGGAGGAAGGAAAAAAAGGGGTCAAAATATGGAAAGAACTTGAATTACAACCATGACATTTAAAGGTTTCTCTTTTTTTAACTTATCTTATGCTCTCAAAATTGTGAAGTCTTGAAATTTCTTAAGGATAAGGATTTAATTATTCCTATGGTAAAAAATTTTGTAGGGAAATAAGTTGGTGAATGTTAAGTTTGAAGAGTTGAATATCACAAATGACATTAAGAATATCTGAGTAAAAATTTCTTGTCTTTTCCTAATTTCCACAATATCATAGACCTTGTTGCTCTTTAGAAAAATATGATTTTCCCAGGAAGGCTATGTGTTCCTTCAATTCCAGTATCCATTGAAATGAGAAATTTTGTCATCTACGAAATACTATCCATAGTTTTCTAATTAGTTTACTAAAGGTTTTGAAAACAAAAAGCCTTCATGTAATTAGGAAATAAGAATATATGAAATTTTATATTAATGGCAAATATAATAATTTTTAATTATTTAGATAATATGGAATAATGTGATGCAATACTATAGATCTTTAGGTAAGAATAATTTACATATGCTAGATTATAAGAAAATTATATAAATTATAAAACATTAGATTGGGAAAAATCTAAAATTCCATGCTTAGGAAAATATTATCCTAGTTATTTATGCAATTTTAGAAACACCAACATATTACCAAATTACATGAGTAATGGATATATGTCAAGACTAAGATATTATAGTTACCTAGAAAGCTAATTGAGAGAGTGAGTATATATATGCATATTAATAGCATTTGGAAAGATAGAAATTCAATATCAATTTTTTGTAGAGATGAGAATGGGCACATTCACGAGTCACATTTTGGCCTGCCCTATTCAAAATTTTGAATTAAAATTGAAATTCATTTTCCTAATTCAAAATTTTGAATAGAGCAAACCAAAAATTGGCCCATGGACTCACCCATTCTCATCCCTAATTTTATGTTACTACTCAAGTATAAGAATAAACATGAAACAAGAATGTTAAATTCTTATAAATATCATGTTATTGGTTTAACTGGTGAAATATATATATGTTTATATATTGTTACATAATTATACAAATGTGAATTGGAGGAAGGAACATATGTATAAGTAATATTGTATATATGGAGGAAGGCTAGGGTGGAGATCATGGGAGTATGATATTTTTGTAATAAAATAAATTGATATAGTTGTATAACTACAAGAAAATTATATACACAATATATTTGAAAAGAGAAGGGTAAAGGATGGAGGAAGGTAGTTGCATCATGTTACATAAGTACATAGATGTATATGCATATTATTGTTGGATGAAGGAATGGGAGAGGAAGAGAGTTACTTATTTGTTTTTTATATGTTAGATATATATGTGATAAACCCATTTGTTGAATATGTATGCGAGTAGAGAATGTATATAGATAAATAAATGAACAAATGGATTACATATATAACTAGGTAGTAGAAAGACTCAATTAGAAAATTATTATTATATTTGAATAAAGAACTAAATTATGAAAATATCACAATAACGATTCACTTATGAATTTTTTTTTCTTTCTTCCATCATAATAGATAATTTCTCTGTATGTTTAAAATCTAACAATGTGCTTGCTTGCCTCATACCATGAATGTATATTCTTCCGTTAATTTTTTCCACTTTACTCACTTACATGTTGAGCTCATCCTTTAAAATTAACCCCCTTTCGATATTGGCAAAGGCAAGTGCCCATTCTAGGCATGGCATGACCTTGTCTGAAAGTATCAAGAAGGTCAGTACTTATATACTCATTTTTGCTTGAAAATACTCATTTTAGTGTAAGCATAATGGTTTATAAGTTAAATTTTATGTTAAGTTGTATTATCGCATGAAATAGTTGCTGTGAACCTAGTATAGTGAAGACATTATGACATTATGACCATATTTAAAACAGCAATGCCATTAGCATAATGTTTTGCCTTTGTTATATTACATGACAAATAACAAAATCCATAACATAAGTTACGCAATTTTCTATTTATTTAATAATAAATATAAAAGTACATATAATTATTTTTCCTATTTATTTAATAATAAATATAGAAGTACATATAATTATTTTTATAATTTAAAAAAATTAAAAATTATATAAAACTATTCTATAACATGGAAATTATTCTAAATTTTAACAAGTTTCACAATAATTTTAATATTTTATTCTTATAAATTATATTATATTTGCAACCGAAATTTCAGCCATCACCAAACAAGAAATCAAGATTTCAAATTTATCATTTCTATCATCAATAAAACTATTATTTATATTTTGTAATATGTAGTTTTATTTATTGTGGATATGTAGTTTTATATGTTGGAATTTTTGGTGAAGTCGAGAGTGGTGCTCTCGAGTTTGGCTGTTACGTGTGATAGGAGAGAGACTTGGGTATTGTTATACGGTGGTGAAGATTTGAATATTTGTATATATATCACAAGTGCCGAATTGGATTGAAACTTGTATTTTATATTTGGCAAACTAGTATATACAGTAAAGATACTATTGAAATTTTATAGAAACCTTAGATACTCAAGGATAAATTAATTGGGATTAGTCTAGTTGGGATCACGTTCAAGAATCGGAGAGCAATCGGATACAGATACCCATTGTGAGCCAGATATGGATATAGATATGAAAATCCATATTTGCATATATGGATGCTTATATGGATATCTTTTCGGAGTGGATACATATGTAGATATATAGAGGAAAATATCAGAAACGGAAAACAAATTTGGATATCTGGATTACATAATCGTACTCTTATACCCAGTTTTTAAAGTTGACTTATTTTTAAGTCTACTAACCTTCACAAGACAACAAAAGCAAATAGATGCTAAACGAATTTCTATCATGTCTAAAGTTCAATGTACTTGTAATTTATAGTGGTAATGGATAACTATCTTCATTTCAATTTTCTACATTTTTTTGGACCCAATCATTTATAAATTATAAAGAAATTAAGAACTTAAGCTGAGTATAAAATTTGATATCTTAGCATAGGCTAGTTATTTTTTATAATAATTAAATAACCTAATATAAAGAATTTTTAAAATAAAACCATAAAAATAAATACAAACACATCACCTTGATTTATCATACTCGATGATGTATTTCTATTCACATTTGTGTTTATTTTTTCTTGAATTCATTGTATGTTCATATTCCATCTTTATTTGCATTTGATCCAACCAGTATCTTTCCAATTTAAACAGATACCGATATATTTTTTTCTTTACCGACCAATATCCATATCCATGATTGCAAAATGCATATGAGTTTTCCAAATAATCCTTTTGTGATGGTCTAGCCCATATCCATTAACAATTTAAGCAGATAGTAGTATGCATTTTCCTTACTGTACACTACCTGTATTCATATCTATGATTAGAAAACATATATGGATATAGTAAGTCCTATGTACGACAATTTGTTTGCACCCCTAGGAAGGAGGGTAATTTTCATAACATTGTTGGATGTGTTGAAAGTTTGATAGCTCCCATATAGGAGGAAGGCACTGGACTCCAAATCCAGAGGCCTTGGTAATTTGATTGAGGTTTCATAGAGGTTGACTTGTCTATCAGATCTTGGATAACCGAGTTGACACCTAAACTGACAGCCAACTTAAGCATAGTCGAAGGCCCATATGATGTTTTGACTCAAGGCATGGCAAGTAAAAAAGGGTAATTTTCGACTCCAAAGGACCACCAGAGTCGGCTAACCTTATGACTCAAGGGCTAAGGGCCTAGTCTATTGTCAAGGTGGTAGAATCAATACTTATATCCACAAATATACATTGTACAAATGCTTCTATAAAATGAAAAGATATGAAGGTTATAATATTGCTTCAAGCGAGAGACGCATGTAATATAGTAACACCAATGGCACTGTTATTAGCGTTCTAAAAAAAAACCTGATTTATATATTTCCATATCCTGACCAAAAGGTTTTTCTCTGAGAAAATGATGGTGTTATTGAACCAGTTCATCACAGGTTATAATCGTAGCACTTTGTACAAAGAAAGCGAAACAGACTGAGTGTTGTAAGTTATATGCAGACTAAAAGGTCCTCAACTTCAAATCGATATTAGGAATCATCTACCATAGGTAAAGTGTAGGATGCATCATTCTGTAGTCAACACTAGAGGTTCTATACTAATTTTTTTTCTCATCTATTATAAGCAAAATGATAATTAAAAAAAAAACTACTAATTTTTTTTTACCTCTTGTAGTTGGGCTCCATCCACAGTGTTAAATATCCTTATCAGCGTTCCCTTTACGCTTGCAGTTGCAAGAAGAAGTCCATCCAATGTCATTGCGAAACAAGAAACATTAGAATCATGAGCATGTATTAATTTTGTCACCTTCAAATCAAAGTGCTCGACTCGAACCTGGCCCTGGTGCTGTCCAGGGCAAGCCAAAACGAATGCACTCGGCTGTTGTGACAGGCAGCAAAGTCCCCTTGAATTAGTTAAAGTGTCGATCTGATGAGTAAATTTTTGAGTTGTCCAGTCATAAACATAAACCCTGTGTTCAAGTACCACAACTACGCAATCTCCTCTCAACCTTACAGCACGGACTTGGGTCTTGCATGTCAGCTCGCCAATGCACTTTCCTTGAGAATTATCCCAAAACAATACTTTGTTAGATGGATAAATCGAATTTTTACCACCTCCGACAAGAGCCACAATATTGGAGTGGAAAAGCATTTCAACTATGCCGAATCCTCCTCTCTTCAGATACCTTGCAAAGTTTACCTTGAAAGGATCACAGTTGTAAACCTGGAAGCCACGGCTTGTGCCAGCAGTAAAGCACTCGTTGTTCTGACTCCATGATAATGAGAGTATCTCAGTTTTACCACCATTGTCAGAGTCCTCGTCAGGCTTATCAGAAATAAATGATGGTGATTCTGGAAAGCCGAAACCCATTTGTAAGTGTGTTCTTCTAGATGTTGTCACTGTCAAACAAATAAAAATCACCAGTTATGTTCAACCAAAGACTCCAGAACACAAATATTGAACCTCAGACTCCCCACAAGTTGTTGTCATTATTGAATTCCCACAAAACCAAGATAAATGAAATATTAGACATCTCAAGAGTAAATTAAATGGAAAAACAAATGAAGTCTACAATTTAAAATACTCAGTGAAGAACTTGAAGTAATAGGATCGAGAGAGCACAGTATGATGTTAGCAACTGTAAACAAATCCTCGTCAGGACTCTAAAGAACTTTTAAAACAAGAAAAAGTTGAAGGTTAAGCAATTTGCAATTTAAATCAATAGATCGACCGATATCCAAAACCTTGGTTAATAGCACAAAGTTTTAACAAATAAATCAAAAACAAGTATGATATTCAGTCCTATTTGAATTAACTGAACTTCTCCTACTGTAACTAGTATAGTGGATAAGTTACAAAACTGCGACTCTGTAAATTAATTTTTTTTTTAAGCAAGTGTTGGGTATTCCCCCCCGTGTTCTATTAACGAAAACTTAACAGAACTTAAAGCAAGTACATAGACCGAAGTTGGTCCTCAATACAAGACTCTGTAAATCATTGAAACCACATTTGAGTTTTTTTTTTTTTTTTGAAGATTTAACGTTGGACTAATCCCTTGCATTTCATTAATAAAAAGATAATAAAACAAAGTAGCTAATACAAAATAAGATCATATATTTTGGGATCAATACAAAATACAAGATGAAGGAGATACATACTAAAAATTTAAAGCAACATCCTAAGCAGTCTTCAGAAATGCTGATAATAAGGTAGTGTCTGAGCCCCACAGTGGCGAATGGTAGTGGCTAGATCAAGATCGACCTCTGGGGGCTCACGAAGTGACAAATAGAGTAGGTTTATGTTGTCTTTCCTCTCTCTGCAGTCCTCCGAAGAAGCACTGCTCCAAAATTTTATGCCAAATAGAATAACAGAAAGCTAGTCATTTATGGAGTATGCAGTATCCCTAAACTAAAAATTCTATTGTTGTGTTCTCTCTCTCTCTCTCTCTCTCTCTCTCTCTCTCTCCCTCTCTCTCTCTCTCTCTCTCTCTCTCTCTATATATATATATATATATATAAGAGCAAATGGTGGCAACCACCATTTGTGTAGCCGAAGCATGATCACCCTGGGGCTCAATCCATGAACAAATACTGAACCATGGGTTCAAATTGATAATTAGAGTAAATTTCTGAATGCAGTTATGACCAAATACGCTTAGCAAAGTCGTAGTTGGTAAATATGTATCCACCATTTCATTATCCTAACAGCAAAGAGCACATATATTAAGCCATGACCATCCTCACTTGTGAAGGTTGTTCCACATGAGCTACCAGCCAGAAAAACATCCTAATTTTAAGGGGGGCATTTTACCTCCCAGATCGTCCTCACATCTATTAGAATGAACCTACATCATTGAGGCACCTGTTAGCTGAGCTGATGGTAAATTTATTAGAGATCTCCCACCTTATCTGCTAATATACATCTCCATCATTGAGGCACCGATAAGCAGAGCTAACAGTAAATTTATTATAAGTTTCCAACCTCCATAAAGGGACATCCTCAAAATTCCCCTATAAAACCATTTCTCTAAAATGATTGCAAATGGCTTGTCTCTGCACCCTAACCCCCAGTCTAGCACGACCATGTAGGGCCACTCTCCACTGGTTTCAATCCTAGTAGTTCCTCACAACATCATCTTCATTGATGTCCAGTGAGAGTAGTTGAGGAAAAATAGATCAAAGAGGAATATAAGAGCACTATCAATCCTCCTAGAAAGAGATTTTATCACCCCTTCCAATTATGCAGGAGAGGCAATTCCAGAACAAAATATTGGTTAAGGAAAAACCCTTCCAGAGCCCTAAGATCTTGGATGAATTGCAAGATTTTACTCTCCACGTTCCTCTTCAAAGGCCATATTAGGAAAAATAGGCTCTAAAGGGTCCCCCGTGAACGAGAGCATAAGTGCCAACACCATTTAAGCATTACCACCAGGTTAAAGATACAACTCTAACACCCCTAAACCGCCCTCCTCCTAAGATATACACCATAACACCCACTATCCTAAATATGGATAGTTAAATCATTCGGCACAGTGTGTTAACGATCAACCTCAATAAACAGTACAGTCACAATACAGTTGAATATGGATAAATAAAAAATCCACAGATAACAATAGCTCAGTTACAATTAATATAAGTTTGTATCAAATAATATCCAAAGAAATGTAACAAGAAAAGTAACTCCAAATCCAATAAACATATCTCGATCAAACCACTAAACATGCCAAAGGTACTTATTACATTTTAATAAAATTTAATAAAATAATATCTCAGAGATAAATTAATCAATCAAGTAATCATCAATCCTACAGCTTCGCCTATCCTTAAAAATAAGCTAAGTCCTACTCCGTCTCACGCAGATCCATCTTTAAATCGTTATGTGCTAGTCATGCACAACTAGAAGAGGCAACAAAGCGACCAATAATAATTATAGTAAATCATATATGGAAATCTGTCTAACAATGTCATATAAAATCATGTATATAAAACAATAAAAAAGTCTCGTGCAATTATCTATTTACATGTCTTGTTATAATCGTTCAGTTAACAATATTTTAATTATGGTATTCAAAAGGTCAAGGCAATGTAAATTTGACTAGTCTGAATATATTCTCGTTGACTCCTAGAAAAACGGTACGGTAGCTTGATCGGATCCTATCCCAATCCTCTCTAAGGGAGATAGTGGTAGTCTGATCGGAGTTTATTCAGATCCTCCCAAAAAGAAAAATAATGGCAATTTAATAGGAGTCTATCCCAATCCTCTAAAAAGAAAACAGTGATAGTTTGATCGTAGTCTATCTCGATCCTCCCAAAAAAGAATAGTGGCACAATTACATTCAACTATCAATTTACATAAATCCCTTATTTATGAAACCCTATGTATATTCATTTCAACTACAATAGTACATAACATGAATTGATGGTCAACATTAAGTTCAGTACAAGTAATAGTAGAAATCAGCAAGACAAGTACAGTAGTTTAACAACCAATCACCAATTACACTATTTATCTATTTATGTATTCAATCTTATCTCTTTTTAATGGATTATTAATTTAACATGTATAATCAATCATTTATTTTGTAGTTCAGTTGTTAAATATTTCTTTAAAACGATTACAAATCAATTTAATAAGTTAACATCCATTTCAATAGTCTTGAGATGACAAGCACCATTGGGATCACCGATAGGATCACCAGAGAGACGTAGATCCTCTAGGCTTGCTATTCTCGTTCGATCACCATAAGAGAGCAAGTCAAAATTGGATTTGGGGATGAGAAGTCTTAAATTGATGACTTTCACCATGTTAAGGTGATACTACACCACTGAGTTATATCTTAATTCACTCAATGAATAGAGCCACTAGTGGTTTTTGTTGTGATTAGGCTCTGCCTAGCTCAGTCATTAAGCCATTGGTGAAATCATCGATAAGCTCACCAATGGGCTTGCATAGATTCCTAATATGAGTTCTATGTACAATCAATATAATTCAATAAAATTTGAGTTTTGGCCAATTTCTTTGCATTAAAAACCATAGAGCATTAATATAAACTTGATATCAAACTTTAAAACAATTAAAAGTAATATTTGTGAGCTTGTACCTATTGTATCTCTTCTTTATCCATCTCTTTTCGACGAAATCATATTTTTATGACTTAACACATGACATGATCAACGATAGATCACATAAATCAACAACAAATATAAAAACATATCCTTGAACAAAACATATCCTTGAACATGTATAAATTGAATCAAAACTCTTTTATCAATAAAGATAACTTGATCTACAAATCATACAAAAACTCTACTTTTATACATATTTTCATCAAGAACTTCTTTATAAATCATTTGCATGTAATCTATCAATCAAATCAGAGGTAAAACTAATACAATACATAGATTAACATGTTCTACAGTGAGAGAAACTTACCTTGGCTTGATCAAGGGGTAGATCTACGTGTTGTGCTTGAAATGGGTGCCGAAATCTTCAAGAAAAATTGAAAATCCTAACTGAACTCCTTCCACTTTATTTCTCTATGTTTTCTCCTTGTTTTCTATGTTGGCAAGGGAAAGGGTTGTGGTCAAGGGTTCCTTTTATTAAGGGACTGGGATTCTAATTAAATTTATTATCCTAATTAAGAAAGAATCCTATAAAATTTAGAAACCAAATCTAATCATATCCTAATAATTAAATAGGGATCAAGTCTAATTTAATTGGTCCAACTCATATGAACACAACTAAATAATCAGCTTAGTTGGTTTGGGTATGGGTTGAGTTCTATAAGGTCAAGGGTTCACATCTCGGTTCCTTTACTTAATTAAGTTAATTATTTTAACTCTTTTTTATTTTATCTTTTCCTTTTAAAAATTCATTATGAAAAACAATTCATAAAGTCAAGAGTCATAAGCGGAGTGGGTATTACATGCACATTTTTCCCCACGAAACTAAGTGATATATCCTAGGATTAGGGGAAGACCCTCCCCACAGAAAATGACAGTGTATCTGATATATCCGCTCTATGACCCATCGAGGCAATACGAAAAAAGATAAAGCATTGGAACAGCTTAGAGTACAACATTGAGAAGAATGATTCGACATCCTAAGGGATAAGAACCGACCTCCCCATTCTTCCAGTCTCCTCTTGAGGTGATTGAAAATATGTGTTCAATCCTGCTTGATCAGCTTACCAGGCCTCAGCTAGATACCATGTATTTAACAGGAAAAAGCTTTCTTTGCATCCAAACATGCTGGTCATGACTGCGAATGACAAGTTTCTATCACCTAGACTAATATGGGAGCTCTTGTGGAAGTCAATTCTCAAGCATGAGTATAATTGAAAGCAACATAAGATCTACTTAAGAGTAGTGGCTTGGTTATGATCATAGTTTCCAAAAAACATAGTATCAACGACTTATTGGTGGTTAATGAAAGTTGTTGAGCGTGACTCACCCAGTCCACGGATCGAGTTAGCAGACACTGCTTTCTTAATTAAGTTGTTGAGCCCATTTGTCACAAGCACGAAAAATAAGTGGGGCGTATCCCCCTGCCTTAACCCTCTCTCACAAACAATATCCTTTCCGGCCTCTCCATTAATCAAGACTTGAACCTTTACTGAATTGAGCCAAGTTTCCATCTAGGTTACTCGTTTGTTTCCAAATCCTCGATGCCTCAAGTCTTCTAACAAACACTCCCAGTAAACCATATTATGAGCCTTCTTAAAATCTAGTTTGAGAAGATAACAATTAGTCCTCGATTTCTTACACTGAAGAATGATCTCCTGAGACCTAGCTATTGCGTGAATTAAACTAGTGGACACCGCTTTCTTAATTAAATTGTTAATGCCATCTGCACAAGCAAGAAACTGCAGGTGGAACACGGGACTCTCCTGTCTTAACCCTCTCTTACAAACAACATCGTTTCCGGCCTCTTCATTAACCAAACTTGAACCTTTGCTGAATTGATTCAAGTTTCCATTCTAGCTACCTATTTGTTTCCAAATCCCCGGTGCGCACCTCATGACTTTCAACAAGCACTCCCAGTTAACCATATCATAAGCCTTATCGAAATCCAATTTGAGAAGATAATTGTTAGTCCTCAATTTCTTGAGCTGATAAATAATCTCCTAAGCCACTACAAACGCCTTCTATAATATTCCTATTTAGAATAAAGCCCGTTTAATAGTCACATATGATCTCACTCAGAAAGGGTGACAGCCTATGGGCTAGGACTTAGAGCAGGATCTTAAAGCTGCTAATAAGAAGGGTGATGGGCTAGAAATCACCCAGGCGAGAGGGAGAAGAGGTGACCTAGGGGATGACTATTTTCGAAAAATTAATCATATTCAGCCTGTCCAAGTTTCCGATCATCTCTGAAAAAAGGAGATGAGATCATTCTTATCAACTTCCGAGAAAATGTGAAAGAAGAACAAAGGGAAACCATCAGGATTGGGTGCTTTATCAGGACCCAAGTCCCAAAAAGCGCTCATAACTTCTTCCTTTAAGAAAGTGAGTGATCAATCGTGGGATCCCGTGCATCTAGAAGAAATTTCAAAAGATGGTGGGAAGAGCCTCCGAAGATGGCCTTGGAGTGGTCCTCTATATAACTACATAGGGCTCCCTCCTAAAAGATAGGTCCATCCGCCAAGGACAGAGAGTCGACAATATTGATTTGTTTTCTCATACTAGCAACTTTGTGGAAATATGTCGTGTTGGCATCACAATAGGTAAATCCAAAATACTAAGGTCCCTGATAAGGTCATCGAATGTGCTTCTGACACGACGGTTAGGATCGCCCCCCATACGCTCGTCCAAGAATATAACAATATTAAATCTTCTCTAATAACCCAAGCTAAAGGACACCAACATCTAATCTCACTGATCCACTTCGAAAGTTGAGTCGATGATACTCTAATTAGGGCCATTAACTGCCATAATCGGTTGAGTCCTACTATCATTCTTACGGCGAGCAGTGACCAAAAGACAAAAGTTCCCTTTGAATGATGACATGATATCAAAGTTACAGGTGTTAATCCCAATCGGGATCCTCCAGAATCCCTTGAATATTTTTCACAATGAAGGAGAAGGATCTGTTGGGAACAATCTCTTCAAGGACCTCTACAAATGGGTCAAATAACTTGGATTCCTCCAAACAAACAACTTTTGTACCATAATTCCAAATGGTTTTAGCCACTGTTCTACGTTTTGCCCTATTTCCCAAGCTACAAGCATTCAGCAAACAATTTTCACAGATGCACATATGTAAAACTTCTCCAAGTAGGACAAAACCTCTAATGAGCGGCCCCTAGGCGGCCTACTATCGAGTTAGACTGCTCAATCACTCTAACATAAAGGAGAAAATATAGTTAAAACTCAAAGAAAAAAGAACAAAAACTTGAATGCATAATGAAATTGCAAATACATGACTACACCAAACAAATAAATAATCCAATCTACAACTCATGCCACTACAAACCACAGGGACAATAAAAGCAATCTAAAATGGAAACTCAACAAGCTATGACTCACACTGGCTACCAGGTCCAATATATTACTAAATTATAATTGTATTTCACAGCTATTGTAACATAGTAATAACAACAATCAACCTGCCAAAACCCAAAATTCCAACCTAGTACAGTAAATTGCATATAACTAAAAAGCCCAAAAAAAAAATTTTAAGTAAAATCGTGGAGAAATCACCTTTGCGAGGGACCCAAGTTGGGATTTTTTTTTTTTTTTTTTTTTTTTTTTCCTGTTGTCAACAACTACTTTCGCGTACCTAGTTCCTCAATAAGAATATTTAGGGTTTTGGAGAACTGTTGTATATATGCAATGAAAATTCGAAGAAGGGGATAATGGAAATAGAGGAATTTGAGGAATTTCAAATTAACTAAAATTTGGAATTCCATCGCAGTCCTGTTTAAAATTGGAGAAGTAATAAGGTATTATAGAGAGCGAGGAGGAGAGAGCACAATATAATTTCTTGCCATTAGGAACTCGTAAAATAAATAATATAGTTGTGCTTCTGAATGTGCATTAAATAATTAAGTTTTAAAAAGATTACAAGCTTGCTTTTTGATGTCTTTCTAAGGGCACATCCAACTTGAAAAGAGAAGGGGGGTATTTAGACCCATAAATCTTTATAAATTATAATTTAGTCTCCCACCCAAATCCTTTAAGTTAGTACAATTTACTCCTAGTTTATATTTTGATCCGATTTTTCCATTTTACCCATAATTTCCTTCACTTAATTCCTCTCTCTCTTTCCCCTCTCTACTTAGTTCTTATTGAATTCCCCACTTGTTATTCTTTTCTCTTTCTCTATTCATTTATTGGGTTCTCCCTCTTTATATTGAAACCTAATATATTATTTCTTCACTAAATATATTAAACCTTTAAGTCTCAATATAAATTCATTTATTGGGTTCTCCCTCTCTATATTGATAAATTCATTTATAGGTTTAATATATTTAGTAGAGAATAATATATTTGGTCTCAATATAAAGAGAGGGAGAATCCAATAAATGAATAGAGAGAGAAGAGAAAAAGAATGAGGGAACCCAATAAAAACTAAGAAGAGATGGAGAAGAGGGAAGGGGAATTAAGTAAAGGAAATCAGGGTAAAACAAAAAAATCGGATCAAAGTATAAACTGAGGGGTTAAATTATAGGAACTTAAAGGTTTTGGGGGACTAAACCCTAAATATGAAGATTTGGGAGACTAAATTATAATTTATAAAGATTTATTTACTCTTCATATTTATTTTTTTTATTAGAAAAATAAAAAAAAATATTTTTAAATATAACAAGTAATTCTTTGATCTATTGTCCCTAGTCGGAAAGGACAGATCGGATGGCGGGAGTGAACGAGTCGATAAGGAAAGAGGAGGAGGTCCCTTAATAATAAGTGCCCTTAGTAATTTGATAGGTGTTGTTAAAAAGACTTGTAATATATGGTAAAGGCATCCTTAATAATAAGTGCCCTTAGTAATTTGATAGGTGTTGTTAAAAAGACTTGTAATATATGGTAAAGGCATCGAATTTGGATCCTAAATTCTTCTGAGGATCCACTACAAGTTTGCATGATACACTTGAGATTCAAACCCATTTAGAATTCTAAGATCCAATTGGACACGCTAAATATTTCAATTTTTTTTAATGCATTGTGAAAGGTATAGTTTTATTTCCATATGAAACATATATATTATAATAAAAAATTATGTGAAAGGAAATCAAAAGTGAGAATAACTTTAGCTTTTTATGTGCACATTAGCTATTCACTCCGTGTGATTAGCAAAACACAAGCTATTCATCCTAAGTTCCCTAGAATATTATTCTATGAGACTAAAATTTAAATTTATTGGGTTTTTGGGTAGAATTTTAATGAAGTGTGATTGTAATTGATGTCTTCTTATAGATTAATTGGAGATTATATGTTTCTAAATTTTCTTTTTCAATTTTAAATAATTTTACTAATTTTTATTACAGGTTTAGAAAGATTAGAATATAGGAATTAGACACCTAAGAGTTATTAAAGAGAAGGTCACAAAATATGGGGTGCTCGAGTTAAATGTAGACATCAAAATTCTTTTGAAACATGTTTTTTAAATTATCTCTCCACTCTATATGGTTTACTCATACCCATTTTTTTGGGTTTTAGTTTGATTTAGTCTTACATCGATTATACACAAAATTAAAAGTTTTTAGTAAATAAAATATCATATATATAGTTGATATAATAGTAAATGAACACCAAAATTATAAATTTTATACGTAAAGAAGCTAGGTTATAGAGGACATGATCCAAAAATTAATTTAACAAAAGTTAAGCGGGTTACTATTTTTTTGTCGTAGCTCATATAACTTATCTAAGATAACAGTAATATATATATATATATATATATATATATATATATATATATATATATATATATATATATATATATATAGGGATTACTGTAGGTGAGCCGCCAGCTCAGGAAAAGTTACGTAAGCTAGCGGCAAAACTATAATCATCCAATGATTTTTCTTCAATTTTTTTAACAATTACTATATCTACCTTCTTAATTTCTTTCGGATTAAATTTCATAAATTCTGGAGTTCTTTTACCCTTTCATCAAGTGTATACAAAATGTTTTATTTATTGAAAACTGTTAATTTTGTGTTAACTTGATGGAGAACCAAATCAAAACTAAAACCCAAGAAATTGGGTAAGACTGAACCCCAAGGGGTCTAGATCATAATCCAAAAGAAAATTTTTAAAAAAGATTATATATATATATATATATATATATATATATATATATATATATATATGAGAAAAATGGAAATGAGCTGACAGCTCACGCAAGTTACCTGAGCTGCAGTTCATTTCCACTATCTCTAATAATCTTTTTTTAAAATTTTTTTTTGGATTATGATCTCGACCCCCTAGGGTTCACTCATACTCAATTTCTTGGGTTTTAGTTTTGATTTGGTACTCCATCAAGTTAACACAAAATTAACGGTTTTCAATGAATAAAACATTTTGTATGCTCTTGATGAAATGGTAAATGAACTCTAAAATTTATGAAATTTAATCTGAAAGAAGTTAAGTAGGTGTAGATAGCAATTGTTAAAAAAAATTGAAAAAAAGTCATTGGATCATTGTAGTTTTGCTGCTAGCTCACGTAACTTTTCCTGAGCTGGCGGCTCACCTACAGTAATCCATATATATATATATATATATATATATATATATATATATATATATATATATATATATATATATATATGAGAAAAATGAAAATGAGCTGACAGCTCACGCAAGTTACCTGAGCTGCAGTTTATTTTCATTATCTCCAATATTCTTTTTTAAAAATTTTCTTTTGGATATGATCTAGACCCCCTAAGGTTTAGTCATACCCAATTTCTTGGGTTTTAGTTTTGATTTGGTCCTCCATCAAGTTAACACAAAATTAACGGTTTTCAATGAATAAAATATTTTGTATACACTTGATGAAAGGGTAAAAGATCTCCAGAATTTATGAAATTTAATCCGAAAGAAATTAAGAAGGTAGAGATAGTAATTGTTAAAAAAATTGAAGAAAAATCATTGGATGATTATAGTTTTGCCGCTAGCTCACGTAACTTTTTCTGAGCGGCGGCTCACCTACAGTAATCTCTCTCTCTCTCTCTCTCTCTATATATATATATATGGGGGATTACTGTAGGTGAGCCGCCAGCCCAGAAAAAGTTACGTGAGGTAGCGACAAAACTATAATGATTCAATAATTTCTTTTCAATTTTTTTTAATAATTACTATCTCTATTTCCTTAATTTCTTTCGGATTAAATTTTATAAATTTCGGATTTCATTTACCCTTTTATCAAGTGCATACAAACTGTTTTATTCATTGAAAACCGTTAATTTTGAGTTATCTTGATGGAGGACCAAATTAAAATTAAAACCTAAGAAATTGGATATGAGTGAACCCCAGGGGGTCGAGATCATAATCTAAAAGAAATTTTTAAAATAATATTATTGGAGATAGTGGGAATGAACTGCAGCTCAGGTAACTTGCGTGAGTTGTAAGCTTATTTTCATTTCTCTGTGTGTGTGTGTGTGTGTGTGTGTGTGTGTGTGTGTATATATATATAGTCTAATTCTACTTCCTACAAAAGAAATTCAAATTAATTTTTTGTATTATAATCTCTACCCTCTACAGTTTAATCATACCAAATTTTTTGGGTTTTAGTTTAGATTTGGTATTCTATCAATTAGACACAAAATTAACAGTTTTTGGTAAATACAATATCTTGCATCAATTTGATGGAAGGACAAATGAACTCCAAAATTTATAAAATCTAATCATAAAGGTGTTATAGCTTTAGAGATCATGATCTAAAAATTAATCTGGAAAAATTAATAGAATTAATATTTTTTTGCTGCTAACTCGTGAAACTTACATAAGCTGGCAGCTGTCCAAAACTGTATATAATTCTGACCATCATGACTGGCACCGACATAACATGTTCATATGCACTATTTATCTTGTAATGTAATAGTACACATGTCTTTTCTATAAATCCTATTTGTCAAGTTTAATTCCTAGATTCCAGACTCTAGATTGCAAGCATCATGACGTCAATAGCTTTCAGTACTGGGTCTTGCACTGTTGCTATCAAGGAGTGATGTGCTGTATGAATGAGGGATAGACATGCGAAGGGCGAATTCGAGTTTTTGTGATTGACCAGCTAGCAAGGGACGGTTTGGAGCCAAACCCACCGACTAGGACTATACTGGAGCTAATTGAGTCGATTTAGAGTATATATGCACCCTATCTGTTTCATTCCACCACTGCCATTGACTCTCAAACTTCGCAGGCCTAGGTATTATGTCATTACTCCTAGGCCAAGATATGCAGGAAGAACTTGAGGAGGAAGGTTAGATCCAAAATTCTCGAAAGAGGTGCTATTGACACCACCAACTAGAATCATATCTCCTATATGTTTACTATGTTATATCTTAGATGTTTTATTATGTGGTTCTTTTCTCTATCCTTCAGGTCATATTTTGATTCTTGTAGTGGAACCTGTATTATATAATTATATATATATATATATATATATATATATATATATATATATATATATATATATATATATATATATATATATATATATATATATCCTTGTACATATTTTCTTTAATGAGTAATGCAGTTCTTTCCTTTTTATTCATGCGATTAGCAAATGTACATTATTATTATTATTTCTTGATGCCAAATTGACTCGTGGTCTAATTATGAATACAAATTGAGGCCTCATGCACATCAATTAGTATTAGAGTGTGATCGGTATCACACTTTGTTTATGAAGGTAGTTGAAAATTGTGATATTACAGTGAGTTCTCCAAGTTAGCCATAAGTGACAAAGGCATTCAACTCCTCAATTCCGTATGACGAGTTTGTAATTGTCCGCCTTCTCCTTTGGAAGGGTTTTGTTGGCTTGACTAGATTGCTTAATCAATTCCCACATATGGCGCCGACAAGTTATTCCGACCAAAACTCAGCACAAACTTGTTAATAAAGAAAAAAAAAAGGAAAATATAAGTAGACAAAGAAAACACAAAGAACTAACGAGGTTCAATCGAGAGAAATCTCAACCTACATTCTTGGAGGAAATTGTTGTTCGACGAGTACTATATTGATGATGAAGAAATAGAGATACTCCCTAGTTTCTTATCAATCACTCATGCTCTAGTAGAGGTAGAAGGGTAATATATATAGATCCTTGAAGAAAAGAAGTTATAACAGGTCTAGACTATCTTCTCCTAAGGGGTGGGATGTGTCATGCTGTCGGCATGCCTGTTCGGGCTTAGGCTCGGGCTCGGCCAGCCGGCACGTGCCGCTCATTTTTTAAAATTTTTTTAATCAAAAAAATTAATTTATTATTAAGTAAGTTTAAAAAAACTACTTAATTTCATTTAATTAGTTTTAACAAGAAGTAATGACAGTAAATTTTTTTTATTACATTAAATCTCATTACATTGATATAATTGCTCTATAAATCTCTTTAGAAATCATACAAAGCACGAAGAGAGGGGAGAGGATCTTGACCATCACGCTCAACTTGTTCTTAATATTTTTTCCAAGAGATTTATGAGTTAAAAATTACAAAAAAATTTAGAAAATACATAAAAATCCCATCAAATGTAGATATTACAATTTGAAAAGAAAAAATAAAAGTCTACTTTTAATCATCTTCTGGTGAGTTCTCTACTACTATTTCATTGGTCAATCCTTATTCTCTTTCTTCTGCATCTAACCAGTCCTTCAAGCAGACACACATCTCCAATGTGTGTAGCTCCTACAAGTACTAAAATCAGACTCCAATATTATATTAGACACTGGAGGAGTTAGTAAATTATGGACCATTTTGGAAAGTATAGGATATATTTTTTCCTGTGATTTCCACCAGACCAAAATATCAAATCCTTCATAATTTTCTAGGGACATGTCATATTCATAGTTAGCCATTTCTAAATAATAATGTACTTCATTAAAATATGTATTAGATTGCCTAGCTTTTTTCGATGAAATATAGATAATATTATTGGATTACGGGTTTCCCTAGCAGTTGGTTCCTTTGTAGATTGTGTTGACATCCCATACATATTTTCATATATTTTATATATAATATCTAAATAAATTGTAATATCATTAACTAAATCCCTAACATTATCTTCATAACACATATTTTTATAAAATAAATCTATTAAAATTTCAAGTCCATCTAACTTGCACCGTGAATCCATAATAGTTGTAAAATATAATAAGTATGGGAAAATTTTAAAATATTTATTAAATTTAGTTTCCATAGGTTGAACAATATGTTCAAGTATTGGGTGATTCCTACATTCATTAAAAACCGAACTAATTTCGGTTAGATAATATAGTACAATATATGTGGTTGGGTAATAAGTGCATGACAGTGCTTTAGTTGCAATTTCAAATTTGCTTAAAAACTTAAAAATGCAATGCAAATGGTACAATTCATTAATATTTAAACTACACATTGGTAACTCCATTTCATTAAAAATATTTATTACATCTTTATATTGAATAGCCGTGTTTAATATTTTATATGTAGAATTCCATCTTGTTTTAATATCTATATGTAAAATTTTAGGTGAGATTTTTAAATTCTTACATATTTATTTAAATAATTGTTTTTTTGGCCACTATTTTTAATAAATAGTATTATATTCCTAATTTTAATTATTAAATTACTTACTATTCTTAATCAATTTTGTACGCATAAATTAAGTATGTGACAAATACACCTAATGTGAAATAATTTTTCATCTAAAATTGGTTTTATAATATTTTTCAGAATTTCTTTTGTGGCCGTATTTTCATAAGTATTATCGAAAGAAATGGAAAATATTTTCTTTCTATTCCAAATATTGAAAAAACACTTAGCAGGGATTGTGATAAATTATGTAAATTATGAGCAAATCTCCTAAACCCAATTATTCTTTTTTGTATACACCAATTTTGATCTATATAGTGAGCCGTTACATATAAATAATAAAAACCATTTAGAGCCTCCCAATAATCGGCGGTTATAGCAACTCTAAAAATTAAAGAAGTTAAAATAGCCATTAAAAACTCCCTCTTATCTTTATATATTTTTAACATGTCAAATTTATATGTAGAACATGGGACTTTGTTAAATTCGTCAGTCAATATTTTTTTATAATATCTTTTAAATTTTTGGTTTTTCGAAAAAGAAAAAAATTGTTCGTCATGTATTATAAATGTTGCTAAATTTTCTCTTGTATGGATAGAATTATATTTATGAATTCCTAACGATCCTCCGTAGGTACTTATTTGTATTTGATGTGGTTTATTTGGTAGGTGAGTTTTGTCTAGGTATCTTTTAAGATGACCCATTCCGCTACCTAAAGGAAATGAATAAATATTTTGACAATGTTTACATCTAATTTTTCTAATACTATTTTTCATTATTTTATCAAAATATTTCCATATGTCAGATCTAGCAGTCTTAACGGGGGTGGTTGTTTGAGTTTCGTGTCTAGTTGGTTCTGTTGGTTCTTCTTCGGATATAGAAAATAGTATTTGAGGAGATTGTTCTAAGAGTTGGCAGAGACTTTGATATTCTTCACTATTTAAAAATAGAGAAAAAGAACCCGCGGTTTGAGAGCAAGAAGCGCCGAACGAGTATGCAACCATTTCAAAAAAATCTAAAAAAAAAAACGAATAAAAAATCTCAAAAAACCCAAATAAAAAACTTCAAATTATCAATATCTCTTGAGCGGTGAACCACTTGAGAGATAGAGTAGAGAATTCTAATTCGAGAGAGGAAGCCGAAAAAGCGAACAAAAACTTTCTTGAGAGATGAAACTTGCTTGAATTTTGATTGGGAGACTTACTTGCTTAAAACCTTTTTATCATTTGATTGAAACATGTTTGAAAGAGTTGAGAATTGAAAAGAGTTTTGAAAAGATGAATTTGTTTGTATAAGTATGAAGAATGAAAATAGAGGAGATGATGAGGTATTTATAGAGAAAGAAAAGTTTTGTTTTCCAAATAAAAATTGCAAACCCCCTAACGGCCATTTTGACCGTTGGGAGGAAAATCTACAAAAACAATTTGCATGAATCCTCCCAATAGTTATAAAAACAGCTGTTGGGGGGCTCTGTGCAAAAAATTGCAAATAACCTCCCCAACGGCTCTCTTAACGGGTGATTTTAAAAAAAAAATTATAATGGGCCGAGCCGTGCCGGTACGTGCCAAGCACGGCTCGGCCTGGTCGGGCCGCACCGTGCCCAAGGCATGGGTGACCCCGGATCGGGCACGGCCCGAGTCGGAGTGCCAGGCACGGCTCGGCTCACCCGAACTGTGCCAGGCACATGCCGGGCTGAGCGTGCCCAACGGGCCGGGCACGACCTTACTTCTCTTTCCATGCATCTTATCGCAATTATCAAGGTAGATTTGTTAAATGTTTGACTCTACATGAGATCCAGTTAACTTCAGGATAGATTTCAAACTCGTGAGCTTTTTGCCAATAGGTCTTCGCCATGGGCTTCGCATGAATTTATATGTCAACAATTCTCCTAAACTACAAAAATTAATTTAGAAGATAAAAGGAAGCCAAAAATATAATTGGCGGTAGAAATCTGTAATATGTTCCTCAAACAATACTAAGCAAATTATAGAGGGAGGTGAACCAAAATTTATATCCACCAGCAATTAGTTTTTATTACATTTTCAAAGAAAAAAAAAATTTACATTTTCAAAGAGAAAAACAAAAAATTGTGATGCAAAACCCACCCGGGCATTTCATTAATAAGGATTTAATGAAATATATACCCCAAGAAAAAGGTTACAAGTATGTTTATCTCTTCGTTCAGATGGGCTTAAGTTAACAAAAATTACCAAAGATCATCCATCTGCAACTCTTTCACATAACCATCATGGGAGAAGGCAGAGGCGATGCAATTCCAAGCTCCTCTCCAAGGCTGCATTGCGTTTGAGACGACTTCATCATCAAACGATCCTCGGCCAGAGGAGGAGGAAGCACCGGAGGCGATAGAATCTCCGGTATCGTCCTCAGCTGCGGCGTCCACGCCAATCTCCTGAACTCAGCCGAGCCACCAAACGACCGACATTGGCCATCTCCAATGCTCCCCATAGTCCGAGGAGGAACCAGTCCCTTGGACTCACCAACCCTCCAAAACTTTTCAAATGCAGCGCGGCTTCTTGCTTTGTCTTCGGGCAACAAGAAGTATAGCCTGTTGCTCTCCAACTCGGCCGAGCCCCAGAGGACCGTCCGGTCTGAGTCGCACCGGACCACCCGATAGCCTGGGTTGGCCGACACGACGTCCTTTGCGTGGATGCCTCTCTTGAATCTGAGAAGGCTTCCGTCTACTCTCATTACCATGACACCTTTCTTCGTGTTTGTGGGCTCGCTGCAAGGGCAGGTCAATAATGCATTGCCCATTAAGCTCCCCCAAATCTAGCTAGCTTCTCTTTGGATGTTGCACAAAGCCTTTTATAGAGCTAACATAGTGAGAGACAACTTGTCGGGTTTGGATATCTAAACTGTGTGACCGTCTCCAAATCTGAAACCGATAATAAACCAAACAGTTGTTTGTGTGACACAGTGAATTAGAGGTGAGCAGAGTTCCGTAAAACTGAAATAACAAATCGAAATCGATCCAACTAAGCAAAATCGAATCGAATCGAAGTAATTCGAGTTGGTTTTCGGTTTAGCACTTTGAAATCCTAAACCGAACCGAACTAATCGAATTTTTAAAGTTATATATATATATGAGAAAACGAAAAATTCACTGGCGGTGAAGAGAGTTCCTTTACTAGCGCTAGTGAAAGAACTCCCTTCACCGCCAGTGAATTTCCTGTTTTCTATATATATATATATATATATATATATATATATATATATATAAAAGCATACATATATTAATACATATAAATGCTATAGATAATTAATTCAACACCAGTTAGATATTTTGAAGAAATATATTTACTAAAACAATTAGAATTAAAAATTTTAAATAAGATTTATTCAAAATTTTGTTTCTAAGTAGAATCAGTTTAGTTTCATTTTCTATTCGATTTAGTTTGGTTTGTCAAAATTGACAAAAACTAAACTAAAACTGACCGATACTCACCTCCTATATTGAAACAATGTTTACCAAATCCGAGTTTGAATATAATTTCTTATCGGGTTTGGATTTGGATTACAAATTGGAACTAAAATGAACCCGATCCGAATTCAAACAAAGAGTTGATGTACCTATGGACAAGGAGACGGCTAGAAGTTGCCTAGTTGGTTTTAGAAGAGTTGAGGGGCATTGGGAATGGCTACAGATGTGAGAAAAGGGACAAGGAGTGCTTTTGCCTTCTAGGGCTCCAACTCTTGTTTGAAAATGACTTGCTTGTATGATTGTTTTGAGGCATGTGAATGGAATTATGCAGGCATATCGGATACTATCAAAGCTATGGCTTTTTGCCTAGTAACAACTATACTAAGGGGAGAATCCGAGAGAGGTGAATTTTGTTGATTTAGACTAAGCTTGAACGATTATTATCTTGTGATTTAAGTACCTTTGATGTGGTATATGATAAATTCTAATGCACCTAAGAATTGTATGTGGCAGATAGTTTTCAAACCGAGATGGATCTAATGTAGTTCAAAGATCTTTCTTGGGCTTCTCAAACTCCCCGATGAATGTATAGTGATGGAAGATGATGCTTTTCTGACGTACTTACTTTGTTTTATTTGAGAGACATGCAAATTATACTTATCATCCCCTATTTAGGGTGTGTTTGGCTCCTTAAAATACAAGAAAGGTGTGTTTGGCTCCTTAAAATACAAGAAGTGAATGAAGAAAGTATGAAGTAACTTTCACATTAGAAGTAGAGGAAGAGACATCTTCTTTTGTTTGCTAATTTTTTAAAGATGCAAGTGTGTTAGAAAGTGAAGGTAATATTATTTTAATTGATTAAATAAAATAATAATTATATTGTTGTATTAGTTTTCTATGTACTAAATATAACTAATTGAACGGTAGTTATAACATGCATATAAAAAAATTAATTTTTTGTCTTGATCATCTACTTCCTAGAATTCTTCTAAGCTAAAGTGTGAGGAAAATTTTTTTGGAAGTATGACACATAGGCATCACCTCACTGTATGTGAAGTAACTTCCAACTTTCTTTTTGACTAAATAATAACTTGAACTATTAGAAGTAGCATTAATTATACTACTTTCATTCTCCTTCCATGCAAACAGATACACTATTAGCATATCTGAACGGAGGAGAATATGTGTATTGATCATGTGAGAAGTAAAAGCATAAGGATATATATAAGGATAGTATGGGAAAGTGGGTTTCCTCAACAACTATTAGAGTTTGCGCTAAAAGTTGTTTTTAGTTTTATATATAAAACTTTGTAGTCGCTTTTAGTTTTATATATAAAACTTTGTAGTCGCTGAAGACTTATCTTAGCAAAAAAAAAAGTTGCACAATATACATGAGTAGGGCTGGCAAATGGGTCGGGTGGCCCGTTGGAACGTGCCTGGCACGGCTTGTTTGAGCCGTGCAGTGTCCGACTCAGGCCGTGTCCGAGCCGGGATTGCCCGGGCCGTCGGTCCGAGCCGTGCCTGGTCAGGCACGGCTCAGCCTGCATATTTATTTTTTTAAAAAAAATTAGCCATTTATAGCCGTTAGAGAGGGTTTTTTACAAATATTTTTTGCATAGAGCCCCCAACGGCTATTTTTATAGCCATTGGGGGGATTCTTGCATTTTTTTTGTAAATTTTTTCCCCAACGGTCAAAATAGCCGTTGGGAGAGTTTTGCAAATTTTTTTGCAAAAGAAAAAATTTTCTTTCCCTATAAATAACCCCTCATGATCTTCTCCCTTTCTATTCTTCACGCAAACAAATTCATTCTCTCAAAACTCTTCTCAATTCTCAACTCTCTTAAAAATTTCTAAAAATAAAATTCTTCTTAATAAATTCTACCATATTCGATCAAGTTTTAAGTAAGCATCACGTGATCAAGAAACCTCAAACAAGTAAGTCTCAACATCAAGATTTAAGTATGCCTCAACTCTCAACTCTCAAGCAAGTTTTTTTTCATTTTTCCAACTTTCGCTCTCTAGTACTCATCTCTCTACTCTATCTCTCAAGTGATTCACTGGTCAAAAAGTATTTATAATTTGAAGTTTTTTTCGAGGTTTTTTTTTCGGTTTTTTAAATGGATTCATATTCGTCTGACGCTTCTTGCTCTCAAGCCGTGGGTTTTTTTCTCCTTTTTTAACAAGTGAAGAATATCAAAGTCTTTGCCAACTCTTAAAACACCATTTTCAAGTACCATTTTCTATACCCGAAGAAGAACCAACCGAAACAATCATACCCGAAACCTAAATAACCACCCCCGATAGGACTTCTAGATCGGACATATGAAAATATTTTGAAAAATTATGAAAAATGGTATAGAAAAGTTAGATGTAAATATTGTCAAAAAATCTACTCATTCCCTTTAAGTAGTGGAACGGGTCATCTTAAAAGACAGCTAAATAAAACACACTCACCAAATGAATTACAACAAACACAAATAAATACTTACGAAAGAACTTTAGGAACTTTTAAATATAATCCTATAAACACAATAAAAAATTTAGCAACATTTATAGTACATGACGAACAACCTTTTTCTATGTCGGAAAACCAAAAATTAGAAAATTTTATAAAAAAAACCTTTTGTTCCCGAATTAAAAAAAGTCTCATGTTTTACATGTAAATCCGACATAGTTAGAATATATAAAGATAGGAGGGAAACTTTAATTTATATTTTAACATATTTAATTTTTAGAGTAACAATAACCGTAAATTGTTGGGAGACCCTAAATAGCTGTCATTATTTATGCGTAACGGTCCACTATATAGATCAAGATTGATGTATACAAAAAAGAATAATTGGTTTTAGGAGATTTGAATTCCTTCATAATGCACATAATTTATCACAATCCTTAGTATTTTTTCGGCATTTAGAATAGAAAGAAATTTTTTTCCATTTCTTTCGATAATACTTCCGAAAATATGGTCGCAATAGAAATTCTATAAAATATTACTAAATCAATTTTAGATGGAAAATTATTTCACATTAGGTATATTCGTCACATACTTAATTTATGTGTACAAGATGGATTAAAAATAATAAGTGATTCAATAATTAAACGTAGCAACACAATACTATTTATTAAAAAAGTGGGCTAAGAAGACAATTATTTAAACAAATATGTAGGAATTTTAAAATCTCACCTAAAATTTTACCTCTAGATATAAAAAATAAGATGGAATTTTACATATAAAATGTTAAACGCGACAATTAAATATAAAGATGTAATAAATATGTTTAATGAAATAGAATTACCAATATATAGTTTAAATATTAATGAATGGTATCATTTGCATTGCATTTCTAAATTTTTAAGCAAATTTAAAATTACAACTAGAGTACTGTCAGGCATTTATTATCCAACTACACATATTGCACTATATTATCTAACCGAAATTAGTTCAGTTTTTAATGAATGTAGGAATCACCTAATATTTAAAGATATTGTTCAACCCATGAAAACTAAATTTAATAAATATTTTTAAAAAATTATACTTACTATATTTTGCAACTGTTGTAGATTCACATTGTAAGTTAGATGAACTTGAAATTTTAATAGATTTATTTTATAAAAATATGTGTTATGAAAATAATATTATGGATTTAGTTAATGATATTAAAATTTGTTTAGATATTATGTATTATACATATGAATGTATGTATGGTGATAAAATATTACCTACAAAGGAACCAACTGCTAAGAAAACCTAAAATCCAATAATATCATCTGTATTTCAAAAGGCTAGACAATTTAGTACATATTTTAATGAACTATATTATTATTTAGAAAGGGTCAATTATGAAGATGATGTGACCCCTAAAAATTAAGAAGTTTTTGATATTTTGGTATTGTGAAAATCATAGAAAAATATATCTTGTCTTTCCAATATGGTCCGTGATTTACTGACTCCTCCGGTGTCTACTGTAGTATCGGAGTTTATTTTTAGTGCAGGTGGTAAAATGCTCATGGAGTGGAGAACCTCAATGACAGCAGACATATTGGAAATGTGTGTTTGTTTGAAGGACTGGTTCGACGCAAAAAAAAAAAGAATAAAGATCGTCTAACAAAATAAAAGTAGAGAACTCACCAGAAGATGAATGAAAATAGAATTTTATTTTTCTTTTCGAATTTTAATTTCTACATTTATAATTTTTTTCATATAATTTTTAACTTATAAATTTCTTGGAAAAAATACTAAGAAGTTGAGGGTGAAGGTCAGGGTCTTCTCCACTTTCTTCGGACTTTGTATGATTTCTAAAGAGATTTATAAAGCAACTATGTCAATATAATGAGATTTAATATAATAAAATTTTATTTTTACTATCGTTTCTTCTTATTAAAACTAATTAAATTAAGCTAACTATTCTTCTAAACTTACTTAATAATCAACTTAATATTTTTTAAAAAAAATTTAAAAAAAAAACGTGCTGGCACACCTCAGCCCAGGTATGGCACGTGCCCGGCGGGCCAAGTCCAGGCCTATGCCCGGGCGGACGTGCCGTGCCCGGGCCGGGCCGGGCACGGCCCACTTGCCACCCCTATACGTGAGGCTTTTCGATGAGATACAACTTGCTACGCTGAGATAGAACCTGACAAGTGCAAGATACCATTTTCGTGAAAATAGCATACCATGCCAAATTTTAGCCGGAATAACATTTGGCAAGCTACAGATGCTTAATTTTGGCCAAATTTTAGGCCGGCTGCTCGAAATAGCATCCGGCCACAGATCCTTTGGCCGTCCAATTGTTCATAGTGTCTAAGCATCGAGCATCGAGCATCGAGAGGGACTGTCGAAGCACTTGTGTTTGTATGTATCCCTTGGAGTCTGCTTAGCCCGATCGATCAATAATTAAATACGATGATGCAGTAAAAGTAAACTTTTGTGCCCACTGAAAATATGGAGCACAACCTCTTTTCATACAGCTCAATATCACATAAATTGTCAACATTGGCAGCATAAATCGAGTGCAGGTGTAAACAAATTGAATCCCATGAGAATCACTTTGGCTATGACGATCGAGCAGCTTCATGTAGAACTCATAAGCATATTTACATAGAAGCTCGCTGGATTCTGACTGGATCTTTGCTGCCCGTGGAGTATCTCTCGTCATGGTGGTGACATAAAAGTACATAAAATAACAGAAACAAAATGGTGAGCTCGGAAAATGATCAGGAGCTTTGATTATTGTCGCAGCTTAATTACCTTGTTTACCGAGTGCCAGTTCAGAAAGAAACAATGTGTTTCCTGTAATGATGAGGTCAAGTTGCAATCACATCCATGCCCTATCCATTTAACCCATCAATTTTCCTGTATGGATGTCTAGTTGTAATCATTTCCATGTCCTGCTGATATAAAGTATTTGGGGAGTTTAGCGCACCATTTTTCCTAGCGAGCCAATTAAAAACGATTCGTACATTTAGTCCGAATTAAAAATATACTGGTTTAGTAGACACATTAGGAAAAATGGTGTACTCCTTTAGAAACTCTCGGTATTTGGATTTAGTTTTAAATTTAAAAGAAAATTTGAGTTTTGATTGCATCATTATTATTAGGAATTTACATTTTGATTTTAATTAGAATGTTTAGAAATTTCTTATAAATAATCTCTGTAAAAAGAAATTGAAATTATAAATTAAAAATAAAAAATTATAAAAATTATTTTTTATATGCATTCGCATGTTAAAATATTTACATGTTAAAATATTTCTTTGTTGATTCATTAAGAATGAATATAGATTCACCTTGTGGATTTCTAAATCAATCATTTAAATCTCTTCTCGTAAATTCGTTGAGTGGCGAGAAATCATGTAAGTGTCAAATCCCAAATTAATCTTTATTATTTTTATTTTTATTACTAATTTTTATGATTAAAAAAGCCTATTTTCCTTTTTTCTTCTCAAAATCTCCCCCCTTATTTTTTATTTTCAAATTCTTAGTTACAGTGTTGCATCACCTCCTCGTTTTACCTCATCAATTTTGGTAATTTTGTTGTACATGTAATACAGTCTCGATTCTCAAATCAGGTTTCATGTACTTGGTTTGCCAAGTTCAATTCCGTGAATCTAAATCTTGATTTGGATAAGATTAGATCATACAATAATTGTTTGTGCATCGAAGCCTAAGTTGTTAAGTAACATTTCTAACTTTATATTTAAAACCATCAACCCATGCACATTCTTTCAGATGTGAAACTACACTCATATATTCCCAACAATCCCCTCCATAAATTGTGAGCATACATTAATCATCCTCGAGAATGAAGACTTTCGGATATTCATCCTCAAACATCTAGTGTCTATCGAATATCTGACTAATCACCCTACGTTCCCTTGTTCACAATCTAAACTCTGATAGCAGTTGTGAGGGAATATGGTGATCCTCAAACATAGAGACTGATCATAAATAATTCAACCGGCCAAAAGAGTATTTACCTTTTCCTAATATTAAGTTCTTCGATATTGACTCCCACCACTCACAATACCCAGTTGCTTCTACTTTATAAACACACCAAACATTGGAAATTGAGTGCAACTTCGGCTGAAGGGATTGTAACATGGATATGAGACAACTTCTACTAGTTCTTGGACCCCCTTTCACCAAAAAGGCACTAGGCATTAGGGTGTGGACCATTTCTTCATCTAACATTATTAGACTAAACGCCTCGACTAACTAACGAAAGACCATTTCCACAAATAGCATGCATGTTTAAGCAACGATAAACCCTAGCACTACCGTACTTAGCAAAGTCCCATGCCCTAATTCCCCCCCTCCCCCATCAAATCTCCACCAACAAACAATATAAAAAGCAAAACCAAAAACCCTATGCACATCACTCAGCCACAATTTATATATATATATATATATATATATATATATATATATATATATATATATGCAGAACCCTATGCAGACATAAGTTAGCAGCTACACATCAGCACCAAAATAAACAAATCAAGTGGGAGTGTACTTGCACTGCATCAACTGGTTTAAATATTTAGTTAGGTTTAGTGTTTTATCAAAAGAATCTTAGCTACTCCCACTTACAGTGAGGTTGTACTTTCACTGTGCACGGGAGTAGAAATGCCACAGCTTTTTCTGAACCTTTTCAGGTGCCTTTTATCTTTGTTAAACAGTTACTGAACTGAAAGTATCAAGAGCAAACAGTAACTTCCCAGCTCCCATAGATAGGGCTCAACTGTGAGTCGTGTGTCCTATTCTTTTTTTTCCTTTTTTAATAAATTAAACACAAATTTCAAGAACGCTAGAAACATTGGTGCCAGTGTCTGCAGGAAAAGACATTTAATTAATTACATTCTAAGGACTTTGAGATGCATTCAAGAATCAAGAGTTCCCATGAACACCATAGTTAATCAGAAAAGAGTTGCTTTTGCCCAATAAAAAAAAAAAGGTAGAGTAGTAGTATGGTTATATGAAATAGTTAGCTTCAAGTTCCAATAGTTAATTGTCAATGAAAGGCTAAAAGCAGTTTTAGTAGTGAGAAACACAACCATGTAGGTTTTTTACAAGCATTTGCTCTTATTTTTTCTGCTTGAGAGAATGCAAATATTTCAAGTCAAAACAAAAAGATATGAGAGAACATGAAGCATTGCTTTTGTTTACTTCTGAAGGTTGCCACTGCAAGAGAATCTCTTTCCTTGAAAAACCTGCAAGAAATTTTGCTAAAGGGTAGCTTATGCAGCAAAAAAAGGATGAAATTTTTAGCTAGAAGTTCTTTTCTTTTCTATCTTTCACATCGAAAAACTTTCGGCTAGAATCTCATATAAGAAAAATAAAATAAGAAACGATATGAAACACTATCTGAATGAATTCATTTCACTGTTAACAAGGCGTATGCATCTGTTTACATCAAGAAAAAAAAGAGAGAAAAAAAAAAAGTAAAGGGTACACTGCCTGCATGCAAACATACCCATTATTTTTTCTCTTGCAAATGCAAATGTTTTTCCACAGAAACAAACATTCCGGCATGCGAGTTTGAATCTGTTACTTTCATTTCTTGAATCATCAATAAGAACTAATAATAATTCGAGTTTCATTCAAATTAATCATTTTGGCTACTGTTTTTACAAGGATGACAAGGGCATATTGTTTGACAAAGTGTTTCCGATTTTGTTTTGAGCTGGCAATATTTAATCTTGAGATTAGGGTTTCCTCATATAAAACATAGATTAGCAGAAAAGAGAAATAGTGCATAGGACTTGGTTTTAAAAAATTGGCATTTTAACTATAAGAAAACGTAAATCATTTCTAACAAGTTGATCTCCCTTAGCAACTCAATCAAGAATTAATTTAAACCAAAAATAGAAAGTATCCACTAAACGATTAACCTCAGCATTTGTTAAAATTAATTTAAGGTAATTAATATCTGATCTCCTGTTAACTAAACAATTTGCTGGAAAAAGAATGTAGCACAGTAAATCTAAATCAAGGCTCTGAGGTCTTCCTAAACTTAATTGGCTCCTTTAAACAAAGACCCATATAATGCAAAAACGAAAAGATTATCATAGACATTTTTATAAATGCATGGAGTTAAATAATATCTAGTATTAAGACGGTAGATAAAATGATTATATGAATTGCATAGAAGGTTTTGAAAGAGGGAGCTCCCTTCAGTCCAAGCATGGTGTGGAAAGGATGGAATTGGCTCCCGCATCATTCACTCGTTCACTCAGTATATCAAAACTGTTCCCCCTTCTGCTCACTATATGTACCGAGTGTTTGAATGAATGAGTCGGCAGCTAACTCATAACCCGTAGCCATCCATGAGTGGACTGAAGGAAGCTCCCTCAAATTTCCCAATATAGCATCCTATATATTTATTAGCCTAGAGTAGAGCTTTTCACAATCTATACCCAAAAAATGAAATCGAATGCGGAAACATGCATGAAGAATTTTTGGTGCAACATCTCCTAGTTGAAATTATCTATCTTATTAGTCATATACGAACCAAATCAGCAACAGTTTGCAAGTGAATGCCAAGATCAAATTGTTTCTCTTTTTAATTAATAGATAATATGTATTACATTTACATTGATTGAAAGTTTTGCATCAGTGAGAAAGTTCCGCTACATAATGCTAATCAATGTCCAATCTACTTCACATGGATAAAAGTATCCAATATCCAGAATATCACTGGCTACGAAGCAAAATTTGTTTAAAACTGCGAAGTTCATGTCTAAATGAATAGCCAAAACGGGTAAATATCAAGATTGATGAAGTGCCGCAACGTAGAGATATGATTAAAGAAAATTGCAAGGAGTTATTTTAGCTGAAAAGGTTGCAAGGAGTTGGAGATAGGTCTGGTCGACGACAAGATGAACGAGAAATGTTTGAACTTGACATGTGTGGAAAGAGCTATGAGCAAACTCACTTAGGGGTATTCAAGGTTGTCTGCAAAGGTGACAACAAAATTAAAGTTATACATTAGTTCCATTCATCAGAGTTTGTCTTCCTTGGCCTAGGGGGTGAATTCCTAATTCAAAGCTCCTCGTCGCAAATATGATATATCTTATCATGGTTTTAGTATCTATGAGATTGAATAACTTAGGCACTACTACCAGCAATCAATCAAACACAAGGCATTACAAGGAACCGATAGTTGCTAATTTAGCAAGATCAGAAGTAAGATGACAGGCTATATGGAGGAAAGGTTACATCAAAGGACTCTTGCTAATTACAAAGATATAAATTTCATGGCTGAATTGAAATAGAAAAGGTAACAAGACTATACACCTTATAGCTTAGCTTAATCAATCCAATAAAGGGATCCTGATTGCCTATATATCTTAGAAATAAACCTAATAAATACCCCAAATACATATGAAATGAATATAAAAAATTATCCTACTTTATCAATTTCCTTGAAATACATCAAAATAAGAATTGCCATAGAAAACCCAGATTAACTTATTTTTAATACTAGATCATTATTATACCAACAATAATAGTTCAAATTTTTTAACATAAGGAAAAGTCGCATGATCACCTATACAACCCAAAGAGATTCATGATCTTCCAATAATTTTACAAATAAAATCAACAGTTCATCTTTGAGTTTTTTTCTCTAAAAAAAACTGATTATCTTTCACATGCCCTGTAAAAGCTTAGTATAATCACTGTGGGAGTGAAATGGAAAAGGAGAAGAGAACTGACCTCAAACTGATGCTCATACAAATTGCTTCTGATTCTTTCCTCTCAAAACCCTAATTTCTCTTGCAGAAAGAGAACCAAAAAAAAACTAAAAAACAAAAAACAAATATTAGATCAAAACTAACAAAAGAAACAAACAAACAAAAAAAAAGATCATGATCATGAAATAGAAACTTCATCCATACTACCCAATACCCTAAAACCTCAACCAAACCAAAACCTATCTTGAGGATAAAAATCCTCCATTACACAAGAGAAAAAAAAAAAAAAAAATACAGTACGAACCAAAGAGAGGAAAAGATAGTGAGAGAGGAGACCCTCCACCCATTTTATACGCAAACCAGTAAACCACTATAAACACACAATCTTTTATAAAAAGAAAGTACTGACTAAAATATACAGACAAAATCAGAAAAAGATATGGGAAGAGAATTTTCTTGGTTTATTGCCACTTATAGCACAAACCCACGTTTCCTTTTTCCAAATTATTTCCCTCTCTCTCTCTCTCTCTCTCTCTCTCCCTCCCCACCTCCCTCTCTCCCTCCCATGTTTCCTTTTTCCAAATTATTTCTCTCTCTCTCTCTCTCTCTCTCTCTCTCTCTCACACACACACACACACACACCTTTTTTTTGGTGAGGTGTGCTTTTATGGAAAAATAAAGGGAAAAAGGGAGAGCTTACAGTTCATGAGCTGCACCAAACTTGGCAAAAAAATCTCTTCATCAATCTAAATCTTTTTGAACAGATCTAATACAGTGAAAAAAGTGATAGATCTCCTGAAAGTGAAGTTTGGAGAAAAAGGTTGAGCGCAGGTGGTGGGAACCTCTTTGACTGCTTTTTTTTCCCCCTTCTTGTGTGAACTAGAACTAGAAGAGGTTATGGAGAGGCTCCTGAGGGGCCTGTTGGGGCCCATCATTGTGGGTTGGTGAGGGGAGGAATGGGCCCCACATCTGAGCTCCTGTGTGTGCCCTAGGGTCTTTGAGACATGACTGTTTTTTTCCATATTTCCTTCTGTGATTTTGGAAGGGCATGTATTGCTGGCAGACAGATTTGCTATTATGTTGGTTTTGCATTGATAATGGAATTTTTTTTTTTGCAAAATTGTTTTAATGGCTTGAATCATTTTGAGTGCATATTTGATGTTAAAATCTTAGGAAACTTGTAAATACTTCATCCTATTTTCTAAGTATTCTTCCTACTAAAAATAACATCTATGAAATTTAAAATTATGAATTTTTTCTTATGTACACACCCTTTTATTTCTATATTATCAATTTTTTTCTCTAGTCCTTTCCTTTGTCACGTGCAATGCAAACAAATAGGTATTTTGCATGGAAAATTCTCTTTGTGCACGGCAATTTACTCTTTACATCCAAATTACTTTTTATATCAACATTTCATTTTAAAATATCACCAATTTACTCTCTATATTTATTTTTTTTTCCAAATTTAACCATCTCTCCCTCCCTCTCCCCTACCTTCATCTTACACGATCAAGCTCTAAAATTTTCAAATTTTTTTCCAAACTTGCTCTGTTACTCATATCGAAACCAGTATCAATTATAGGGAAATGAACACTATTATTATAAGCTTCACCATTCAAACTGAAACTAGCACCCTAAATTTAATTTCCCTAAATTTCAAAATAATCTGAAGATTTGTTGTCCCAATTTAGAACATGTACACTAAAAATTAAAATATTGACTGTTGCAGGCAGAAATTTAGAAAACTTTAGCAAAAATTCAAACTTTGAGTTGCCTCAATTAAATATAATATCATTTACCGATGACGACCAGTGACCGACTATCGTGCAAAAAAATTAGTAATAATAAATTGCAAACAAAAACCCATAGAAAACTAAGAATAATTTTAAATCATACCTTAGATTTGTTTTCCGACACCAATTGCATGTTAGATTTCCATTTGTTTCAAAAAAACTCAAATCCTAAACCCGAATTTCGCTTGTCACAGTGAAATCGAAGAACTTAAAATTCTTCCTAATTTTTTTAGAAATGCGAATGTGAACATTTTAAAAGGTTAGGAAATCGATGAGTTTGTGGGAGATTTATTTTTTTAGATTTAAATACCACAAAAAAAAGACTTTTTTGGGTTTTAAAGAGAGAACAGAGGGGGAAGACATGTTAGATTAATTTTTGTAATTAATCTATAATTTGGGGTCACACATGTAGACAATTAAAATGTGTGTGCTATTATTTAATTAAGCCAAGTCTAAATTTTGTGGTCTAATTAATAATTGATTAATTGGCTTAAAGGGTATAATAGTCATGAGATTATTGTGTAGATACCATTAGATAATTATTACTTTTATGAGGGGTAGAAGGGTAATTATGGTAAAAATTATAACTGCCATAGCAGTTTATAATTAGGGTTATGGTCCCCGTTCTACCACGACGTATTCTGATTTCTCAAAATCCTCTCAGAGAGAATTCTAAGGAAGGATCTGGTGGCTAGAATTGGAGGATAATAACGCAAGGGTTCTCTTCCCGCAAGATTTCTACATCAATGGATTCAGATATGCTTCTACTTTTAATTTTGTACTCATGGTATTAATCAGGAGATTCAATAATATACAAAATTATTTCTTTTATTTCGGATTTATCAATTGGTAAATTATTTCTATTATGAATCCCAACAATTGGTATCAGAGCCTACTCCTTAATTAATTCCTTGAGTAATCAATTGAATTTTAAAGGAATTTTCTCTTAAGGTCAATTTTTGATAATTTTTAATGGTTGATTCGGTATAATTTTAATTTCAAATATTTGTATTTTGGATATATATTTTGAGATAGATTGATTGAAGAAACATGTCGCCAAAGTGACCTCTCTTGTTGAAATTGATTTTATCTTGAAATATAAAAAGTTGTGTGCATGTAACTTATATGAATATTAATCGGCCCAAAAGAAGGTTAATATTTAATAGAATTGCATGTGCACCTGTGGTAATAAATGCGTGGTGATTATTTGGTTTACATGTGAATAATGACTCGGCCCAAAGTAAGATTTATTGTTTGATATGTTATTTATCATCAGTATTTGATTACTACACCAAGATACCACTAAGAAGTTAATATTGTTGTCCAAAGATAAAATATTAATGGAATCCAGATATCTTGAGATGGGATTTACATTTATTTGAAATTATTATTATTATTTGGTTAGAAATTTGTGTGTATGTGAGTCATGCGGATATTGACTGGTCCAAAGGAAAGTTAATATTTGGCCGAATTACACACACACCAGTGGTGATAAATATGTGATGATTATAAATGTAACCTAATGTGAATAATAAACCAATCCAAAGATAGGTTTTTTATTTGACATAACTTATTATCAATATTTGATCACTACAATAAGAGTACCACTTACAGTTAATATTATTGTCCAAAGACTTGATATTAATATTGTGCTAGGTATCTTGAAATGTCATAATTTATTTTTTTAAATTTAAAGATTAAATGTTTAATTACTTGTTTTATGTGAGCATAATGGTTTATTCGATTTATTTTATTTTTGTTCTCTATTCAGCTTTTATGTCTGTTACTTCTGTATCTGCCAACATGAGCAATGTCCCTATGTTAAATGGGACTAATTTTAAGGACTGGAAAGAGAATATGATGATTCTCTTGGGCTGCATGGATCTAGATTTAGCCTTGAGAATGCCCAAACCCAATTAACTCAATGAAGAAAGTACTCAGCAGGATGAGGTTTATTGGGATAAGTGGGAGCGTTCAAATAGGCTAAATCTTATGATCATCAAGCGCGGCATTCCAGAAGCTTTTAGAGGTGCAGTAACTGATGAGGTTACCAATGCCAGTGAGTTCCTTGCAGAAATTCAGAAACGTTTTGCTAAAAACGATAAGGCTGAAGCAAGCACGCTTTTAGCAAGCTTGATTTCAATGAAGTATAAAAGCAAGGGTAATGTTTTGAGACGGGAACTGCAACATTTTTTGAGGATGTTGAGTTTTGGGGGAGAAATCATGCTATAAATATTGTCTTTAAGGAGGAAGAGGGATATGCTGTTGCTTTTGACAATGTACAGGTGTCAATACCTATTATTGATCAAGAAGTAAATTTGGATCCTCAACCAATAGACAATATTGTTTAACCCTTAAATCCAAATGATGAAATTATTCATGAAGAACAAACTCAACAACCTCAAGATAATACGCCATTAAGGCGATCCACTAGAGAGATGAGAAGTGCAATTCCGGACGATTATATCGTATATCTTCAGGAACATGAGGAAGAAAGTGGAATGATGGAAGATGATCCAATCAACTTTCATCAAGGTATGAAAAGTTTCAACTCTCAAAAATGGTTTGAAGCCATGAATGAAGAGTACAAATCAATGCAAGACAATAAAGTTTGAAAACTTGTCCTATTATCAGCTGGTGCGAAACCCATTGGTTGTAAATGGATATTTAAAACCAAACGGGATTCAAATGGTAATGTGGAAAGGTATAAAGCACGTCTTGTAGCTAAAAGTTTTATTCAAAAGGAAGGAATTGACTTCAAAGAGACCTTCTCTCCAGTTTCTACGAAAAACTCCTTCAGGATAATCATGGCACTAGTTGCACATTATGATCTTGAGTTACATCAGATGGATGTTAAGACAACGTTTCTCAATGGCGATATTGACGAAACAATTTATATGGTACAACCAGAAAACTTTATGTCGGAAGACTCAAAGAATATGGTTTGTAAATTAACTAAATCCATTTATGGGCTCAAGCAAGCTTCTCGTCAGTGGTACTTCAAGTTTCATCAAATCATTATCTCGTATGGTTTTGAGGCAAATCTTATGGATGAATGTGTGTATCATAAATTCAGTGGGAGTAAGTATATTTTCTTGGTTTTATATGTCGATGACATATTGCTAGCCACAAATGATAAAAGGATATTGCACGACACCAAGATTTTTTTTGTCAAAACATTTTGAGATGAAAGATCTTGGTGACGCCTCCTTTGTTTTAGGAATCCAGATACACCGAGATCATTCTAGAGGTGTTCTAGGATTATCACAAAGGAAGTATATCGATAAAGTCCTCCAAAAGTATGGCATGCAAAATAGCAAACCAGGTGATACCCCTGTCGCTAAAGGAGACAAATTCAGTCTCAGTCAATGCCCTAAAATTAATTTAGAAATTCAAGAAATGCATAAGATTCCTTACGCTTTGGCTGTAGGGAGTCTAATGTATGCTCATGTATGTACGCGTCCGGATATTGCGTACATTGTTGGCATGTTAGGCAGATATCTAAGTAACCCCGGAATGGATCATTGGAAAGCAGCCAAGCGGGTTATGAGATATTTACAAAAAACAAAAGAGTACATGCTTACATATAGGAGATTAGATCAGTTAGAGATCATTGGGTTCTTTGACTCCGATTTTGCTGGATGCCAAGACAGCAGAAGATCCACATCGAGCTATATTTATTTGTTGGCTGGTGGAGCAATTTCTTGGAGGTCTGCGAAACAGACACTCATAGCTTCATCCACCATGGCAGCATAGTTTGTAGCATGTTATGAGGCATCCAATCAAGGAATATGGCTGCGAAATTTTGTCACTGGGCTGCATATTCTGGATGGTATTGAAAGACCACTGAAAATATTTTGTGACAATAAATCAGCAGTTTTATATTCCAATAACAACAGGAGCTCCACAAAGTCAAAACACATTGATATCAAGTTCCTAATTGTAAAAGAAAGAGTACAGAGTGGACATATATCCATAGAGCACATTGGAACAAACTCCATGATAGCGGATCCGCTTACAAAGGGATTACCACCCAAGGTCTTTCATGAGCACACTGCTCATATGGGTGTTATCTTATTTGAGAATATTCAAATTTAGTGGGAGTTTGTATTATTTATTGTTTATTGCTCTATGTTATGTTTAGATTTTATCTATACATTTGGATTATGTTCTGCAGAAAATAAAGCATTCAGCTTATTACACTCTGTTAAAATTATATTAAAGAATTGATCTCAATAAAGTTAAGTAGGACCAGTTGGAAATAGGCATGAATAGATCACATTGCATGTAATTTCCATGCTACGCACTCATGATTGATCTATGTCATTTAGCTGTGCTGATATATGTGACCATTGATCGGTCTAGTAACAATTGATGTAACAAAGGTCGCTTTGATCCTATGTCAGCATAGTAAATGGACAAGATTGTTTCGGATATACCCTAAGGATATGATAGCAAATTTTGAGCTCATATGGTTAAACACTTTTATTGGATTACATATGTGGCCCAGTGGGAGATTGTTAAATTAATTTTTGTAATTAATCTATAATTTGGGGCCACACATGTAGACAATTAAAATGTGTGTGCTATCATTTAATTAAGCCAAGTCTAAATTTTGTGGTCTAATTAATAATTGATTAATTGGTTTAAAGGGTATAATAGTCATGAGATTATTGTGTAGATACGATTAGATAATTATTACTTCTATGAGGGGCAGAAGGGTAATTATGGTAAAAATTATAACTGCCATAGCAGTTTATAATTAGGGTTATGGTCCCCGTTCTATCACGACGTATTCTGATTTCTCAAAATCCTCTCAGAAAGAATTCTAAGGAAGGATCTGGTGGCTAGAATTGGAGGACCATAACGTAAGGGTTCTCTTCCCGCAAGATTTCTACGTCAATGGATTCAGGTATGCTTCCGCTTTTAATTTTGTACTCATGGTATTAATCAGGAGATTCAATAATATACAACATTATTTCTTTTATTTCGTATTTATCAATTGGTAATATTTCTATTACGAATCCCAACAAGACAATGATAATATTTTAAATTTTTAACAAGTCTTAGAGATTTGGGATTTAAAAGGGTAATTTAGTTAAAAAAAAATGTTAAACTTTTAATTATTTGTATATTTCAAATTTGTGCGTCAAGAGTAAATTGCTGTGCTAAATAGAATTTCCCATTTTGCATGAGTCCTACATCCCATCCTGCTAATGACTCACACCACTCACATCCTGCTCCTCAGGCAACTCAGACCACCACGTACCACCCTTCCGGCGACTCATGTCACCGCATAACCTGTCCCTCTTGCTTAACACCTCTTCTCTATTCTAAAATACTCTAAACTACTAAACACCTCAAAAAATTATAATACTTCTTAGAAAAAAAAATTATTGAGATGTGCATAAATTAATAATTATTATTTATTTGTTATTCAAATTTTATTTTTTGCACAAAAGTTAAAGGCTGTTACTTAAAAAAAAAAAAGTAATCTACTTTTGTTATATTCCCAATAGGAGAACCTTCTAGTCTCGCTTAGTTCGAACGAGAAAAAAAAAATTGTTACTTCTTGTATTTTCTTTCAAAAGAGATTTAAAAATATTTATTATTTAAGTTTTGAATGAATCATTAGGGTTTCAGGAGAGACTAAAAGAAAATAGAAGGGAAGAAAATGAGGACAGAAACAACATTTGCTATTAAACTCATGATGCAATTAGTAAATTTTTTTTAAGAGACACCTAAAAATTTAGGAGGTGTATCTAGAACTACTTATAGCTTTAATTAGTAGAATATTTGATTAGCAAAAGATTAGTAGGATGTTTAGTGATAGACATATAGATAAGACTTGCTTGCATAGCATATTAATGCTATTTTGGTTGAGTATGATTAGAAAATTAGTTTTTAAAAGAGAATTCCTCATTACCTAGAATCATATATCCTCCTCCAATTTAAAAAATCATCAGTGTCTCCTTCTAAATTTAATCCCCGTAAAATACATAGTCAGGGCCTTCCTATTATTTATTTGGAAAATAATCCGTAGGCTTACATGATAGCTTCATATAGGAAATGAAATCTCACGACAACATAAATAAATTCTCAACTTTGAAGCTAATCTAGTAAAAATCTCCATAAGTTATCTCATTCTTCTCAGAAAAATCCTATAAACAATTTTATGTTATGTAAAATATCACGAACAGTGATCTATCCGGCGTAATTCTTTTTTGATTCATGTAGCCTATCCCAAATATTTGGGATGAAAGACTTAGTTGTTGTTGTAAAATACCACGAACTTTAAAAACTTCCATAGCGCTATACGATGTTAGCGACCGGAATAAAAAACAGAAGGTGAAGAATATCTATATATATATTTGAATAAGAGTTAAAAACCAAATTTTTTAATTCAACCTCTCAAAAAACAAACTCTAAAGTTTTCGCATTCCTCCACCTTTCCCATCAATGCCTATTCATGGTCTAGTCCTCTCGTTAGTTTGTAAAATGATGATTATATCTCTTCATCTCCCTTCTCCCCCGCATCCCCAATTCCACAACTAGGGGATGGTAATGGATGTGTTAATCGGTTAATTCTTTGTCTGTTTTATACAAAATTTTGAATTATAAAAATAAAATTCATATTTTAAATTTAAAGTTTTATATAAAATGGACAAAAAATTGAGTCATGGACGCATCTATTACCATCCCTAACTACAACCTCGATTCCTCTCCCTCACTCCAGCCCCTATTGTTGTCCCCATGGATAGCTCTGACGAATCTAAGCCGTTCATTCTCTCCTACCCTTTCCATGCCCAACATCCATCTCCTCCTACTCCGATCCCACTTAACTATGCAGCCCCTCTCTCTCTCTCGCTCAGGGGAGTTCCCAAAGGAGCACACCATTTTTCCTAGTGAGATCACTTTATAACTGTTCGGTTTTTGAGTCTGGATAAAAAATACACAGAAAAGTAGGCTCACTAGGAAAATTGGTGTGCTCCTTTGGAAACTCCCCTCGCTCAGTCTCCAATCTTTGCCCTAGACATCTTCTCTATTGCCTACCATATCTCCAACCACCATTCAAATCCTGCATATAAAACCCTTTCGTGTCCTCCTACCCTCTTTTTTTTTACCATAAATGGTGGGCTAATGCCCCACATCCCACTAATTAAAATTAACAAAATAAAACTACAAAAGAGAACCCCTTACTAAAAGAGTGGATTATACACAGTAAATATACAGAAGAACAAAAAAAAATATACAAGAAACAGAAAATAAGTCCTCTATACAAAACCAATCGAATGCAGCGATCGTGATCTGACGAGCGAGTTTCCAAACACACACACTTAGAGATGGTAATAAACACATTCACGGATCAAATTTTGGCCCTGCTTATATAAAATTTTAAATTAGAAAAATAATTTTTTTATTTTTAATTCAAATTTTTGTATATGACAAACTAAAATTTGGTCCATAAGTATATCTATTACCATCCCTATACACACTTACCATAGTGATGTGTCTAGCAACTGACTGTTGCATTGGGGTACACAAACATGAACAGCCCGGCCCAATATCCAAAAGAAGTCCTAATTTGAAACCCATCTTTGGATGCTACTGTTGTGAAACGACATGCTGCGGGAATTTCCAAAGGAGCACATCATTTTTTCTATTCAGCCCACATTTCCTAATGAGCACATCCTCTATTTCCAAATGAGATGGTTTTTCTAGTGAGCACACAATTTATTCTTAAAATGTTCCTCAGTCTTTCTTCTCCGAGCTTCCTCTTTCTCTTTCTTCTCCGATTGAAAAAAATCGAGGTGGGAAAAAACAGAAACCATCTCCTTCTTCCTATTTCTTCTCCGATCGAACAAAATCGAAGAGAAAAAAACATCTCTCTTTTCCTCTTTCGTCTCTGATCGAACAAAATCGAGAAAAAAAACATTTCCTTCTCTTTTTTTTTTCCGATCGAACAAAATCAAGAAAAAAACCCCTATATATATATATATATATAGAGAGAGAGAGAGAAATGGAAATGAGCTAACAGCTCACGCAAGTTACCTGAGCTGTAGTTCATTTGCACTATCTCCAATATATTTTTTTTTAAAAAGTTCTTTTGGATTATTATCTCGACCCCCTAGGGTGCACTCATATCCAATTTCTTGGGTTTTAATTTTGATTTGGTCCTCCATCAAGTTAATACAAAATTAATGGTTTGCAATGAATAAAACATTTTATATGTATTCGATGAAAAGATAAATAAACTCCAAAAATTATGAAATTTAATCTGTAAGAAGTTAAGCAAGTAGAGATTGTAATTAAAGAAAAAAATTGAAGAAAATTACTGGATCATTATGGTTTTGCCGCTAGCTCACGTAACTTTTCCTGAGCTGGCGGCACACCTACAGTAATCCCATATATATATATATATGTTCATGCCAAATTTCTAGGGTTTCATTTATCTTTCCCCTCTAATCTTACCTCCATATTTAAAGCCCTCCCACTTGGATTGCAGTACGATATCGCGAGCTTCAAAATTTGAATGAAAATTTCATCCATCCGGACAAGACACTCCGGATGGAGAATGTTCCGTCTGGACTATCTAGTCCGGATAGAGAATGTGCCATCCGGACTAGACAGTTCGGACGAAAAATGAGAGAGAATAGAAAGGTTAAAAGTGAAAATATTTTTGCTCTAAAATTTAAATGGCAAAACTGTAAATAAAAGCAATTTTTTAAGTGGGCTCACTAGGAAAAAGAGATGTGCCCCTTTGGAAATTCCCCATGTTGCGAGTAACCCTGCTGTCGCTGCTGCCATCAATCAATCAAATTTTAAATTCAAATTTCGTAGCAACTACTCATCGATTTCAATATCAAAGCAGTCAATTCGATCCGATCTCTGATTGCCTGAATCATCATCCCAAGTCGTCAAGCACTATTGAAATTGGGAAATTCTATTTGCACACGGCATTTTATTCTTGACGCACGGTTTTAAAACTTATAAATAATTACAAGTTTGCTATTATTTTTTGGACTAAATTACCCTTATAAATTTCAAATTAAAACTTTTTAATTACGACTCATCGTCTTCCTCCTCTATTTTCTCTCTAAAATCTTAAATGATTTTTTTTAGTATTTAATAAAAATACAACTCCTACAAAATCATCTATTTGATTTCTTGACTCCTTCAAATTTTTTACATTAACGTTCTAAAAAGATTAGAAGAATTTTAAATTTTTTGATTTCACCGTGACAAGTGAAATTTGAGTTTGGAATTTGCATTTGAGTTTTCTTATGCAAATAGAAAATTCTACCATATAATTGGTGTCAGAGAATAAATCTAACGTACGATTTGAAATTTTTTTAGGTTTAATACGTATTTGTTTGAAATTTATCGTTAATTAGTTTTTTTTAGACTTCGCTTGCTGGTCAGGTATTAATACCCGACCAACACTTTCTTGGTCGGGTATTAATACCCGACCATAATATTTTTTTTGCTAAATGAAATTGGACGGGTGAGAAGTTAGAAAAAAAGAGGAGGGGTATTTTTGGAAAAAAATTTGGGCGCAGAAAGTAAAATGACAGTATTTCAAAATATGAGTTTGGTGTAAAGAGAAATTAGAGCGCCAAGAGTAAAATACCGTACGCAAATAGAATTTCGCATAAAGTTGGGGCCTTAATGTAATAGCTTAAACTTTTAGGTCAAACTGGTTCTCAGACCCACCATGCTCCCTCTTGTTTCGGTACTGACTTCTTCATGCGTTTGATTTGGGCAAAATAACTAAAACTTCTGGTTTTAATCATGATTTTTTTTCATGTTTAATCGATCATAAACCACACTAATGACTTTCTGATCAATAATAATGGAATCTTACATCATCTCTAAAATTTAATTATGCTTTTAGAATCACTCTATATATTCCATGTTGAATGTCATTGTTCAAGAACGTTTTAAACTCTTTGAATGCAAAAAAGTTATATTATAATGGGCAATGTAAGATTTCAAGTCAAATATGATCAGTGCATAATTATGCTCGATCGACTAATACCTGAGACTAATTGACTAATTCGTTAGCTAGATGTTGTTGCTCTATGGCACTTCAAAAGACCATAAATTTTTTGTTGTTGAACTTCAATTGATATGATTATTAATACGTCAGAAAAATACAACAATAACAACAACTACACCTTTTTTCCTAAGTATTTGGGATAGACTACATGAACCAAAGATAATCACGCCGGATTGATCACGTTGATAATCCTTCTCCATTCATTCATATCAAGTAGTTTGCTTGATTTCCACATCTCAAGGACCCTCTTAAGAGAGTTTCCTTCTATTACTTCCATTTTCTTGTCCTTGTCCTAATTGCCTTGTCTCATTCATATTCATTGTTTGCAAGTTCACTGATTATTTACTAATGGTTTGAATCTTTTCCATTGAGTTGCACAATTGGATTCGTCTTTCCAAGCAACCCAAAATGAGTGCTTATGTATCTAATTTTGAATTCACACAAAAAGGAACGAGAAATTCTCAACGAAAAAGTGCTTTCTGAACCAGGCCCAGCTAACGCGTGAAACATTCCGCTTGGGGAGTACGGTTGCAAGACCGAAATTCAAAGGAATTGACGGGGGCCTGCACCTTCAGCAAATAGAAAGTTCCAGAGCTGGAAGAGGCAAGTGCATAAAAATATGTGAAAGCCCCAGTTGTCAGGTCAGGGGGGTGGGCGTCGTGTCAGTGAAGGGCTGCAAGTAGAGTCCGATATTCCAGGAAAGAGTGAAGTGGGCTCGAAATCGGTAAGCCGAAGTTTTTGGTCGTCAAGAATCGAGTTGCACTGTTGGATTCGTCTTTCCAAGCAGCCCAAAACTAGTGCTTATGTATCTGATTTTGATTTCGGATTAGGAGGATATGTTCAAAACAAATTAGTGTTTAGAATTTCGATAAAAAATCAAGCTGAACAACAATCAAAACCTTTGGCCAACAACCAAATGACATCCAATTGAGTTCAAAGTTTGATAAAGCATTCATAAGAGAACATCGAACTCGGTGGACCCAAGTTTTGGATCCACCTTTTTGGAGGCTCAAAAGTTTTACTATTTTATTTCTCTCATCGAGCTAACCAATTTGGTACATCTATATATTCAAATTTCAAAGAGGCTTAATCTTTCCATCCATTCAAATTTTGGAAACTCAGTGCCATCAATTGGAGATCAGATCTCTTCTCCATCCAATCAAGTGCCTAATTTTGATGTATCTTGGAGATCACATAATGAATTCAAAATCACAATCCCATTTAAAGTGCAATTCTTATTATCAAAATAATCCATTCAATCTCAATTGTTAAACCCAAATAAAAATTCAGATAATTGAAGACAACCATATCCGAATCCTCAGAAAAAGTCCACCATCACCTTAACCATCAGGATGGTCTAAATGACCAAACATTAACCATCTAGACTAGCTTTATTCCTAAACTTGTCGAAATTGCCTCAAATAGCTTCTTGGTTCTTCTATTGTGTAACTTTTTTTTTTTTTTCCCATTCCTTTGTCTTTGTGAGAAATTTTACAAGAAGGTGATTGTAAAAGAGGAAAAATAAATCTGTGGAAATAGTAAATGTAATTTTCTTGCATTGCATATGGTAACCTCGAAATCTTTATCATTTTTTCAGCAGATTTTTTTTTATTCCATTTATTTTATGAAAAAAAATAAATTATTCTAGTTATTTTTAAAAAAAAATATTCTATTTATTTTGAAAAAATAAATCCAGATTTCATTCCATTTACTTTTGAAGTTCACTCAAGATTTACTGTTTCAACAAATATTATTCCATTTATTTTTCATAAATTAATTTATTTTATTGCATTACAGTTGCTATTTCAGAAGATAGGGAAGGAGTAAAATAAATTTATAATGATTGGATTAGAGCACGAATTTGGGAGAAAAGTTAGGAAGGTCAATTGTTTTAGATAATTAAAAACCTATAGTTACAAATATTACCATCTATGAAGACTTGACTTGGAAAAAGAAGTTAAGGAAATAATTTAATTTGAGACCTTCTAAAATAATTAGGCCTAAGGTTATTGCCTTCCTTGTCATGAAATATACTAACCATCAATTAACAAGGTTGCTCAATGTGTATGGACAAGAAAATTCTTATGTGATGCTTTATTAGAAGATTGGGGTATTTATAGATTTGTCCCAAAAATCTTTATAACTTATCATTTAGTCTCCTAAATATTCATAAATCCTCTAAGTTACTACTCCCCTCCCTAACTTCCATTAGCCCAGTTTATTTTTTGACCCTCTATTTTACCCTTCCTTAATTCATTCTTTTCTCTTCCTCCTCTCTTCTCCTTTTCCTCATTCTTTCTCCTCTTTTCTCCTTCCCTCTTCCTCGTCTCTTCTCCTCCTCTCTTCTTCCTCTCTTCTCCTTTTCTTCATTGAGTTCATTGACTTCTCTCTTTCTTCTTCTCTTCTATCTCTCTATTCTTCCCCCTTTTTCTTTATAGGGGTATTTAAATCATTTCATTATTTAAAATGTTAAATTAAATTCTGCCGTTTATTTGGACGGAAAAACTAACGGAGGACTAAATTGTAGTAATTTAGAGGATTTGGGGACTAAATCTAAATATGAAAATTTGGAGGACTAAATCATAATTTATAAAGATTTAAGGTACAAACCTTTGAATACCCCTAGAAGATTATTTGGAAAGGAATAGGAGATTGCTATGTGACTCTTGCATAAATTTCATTGCTCTATATTTTGGTTTTAAGGAAATTAATGTTTGTATTATTGGTTTCACATTGTAAATGTAATGAAGTTTGCAACAATAATATTGGTTATCATATTACTCTTGCTTGTTTTATTTATGTTGTGATTGTACATATTTAATATGTATTGATTTTGTACATATTTGTTTTTTTTTTCTTTTTTTTTTTTTCCAACATAATTACAACAATGTCAATGCTACGAGCCACATATCAATTGCTTATTCTTCCCACGTGTAATATCTTATATTTAGGTTCATTATGCGAATAAAAAAGTGGTTATAATAGACAAGTAAGATCAAACTATATTTATTGAAAAATAATAAATTCCACTAATATTGGGAGTTTCCAAAGAGGCACACTATTTTTCTTAGTGAGTCTAGTTTTTCTAGTTAGCTCACATCTCTTTTGAAAAGAGATGATTTTCCTAGTGAGCACACAAAAAATCCGAACTTTATCCTGCCTTTCTCTTCCTCTTCTCTTCTCTTCTAGAAAAATCTTCTCTAACCCAAATACCCAACATCTCCTTCCTCTTCTTTTCTCTAAACCCAATACTACCTAATCTCTCTTTTCTCTCTTTTGCTCGTCGTCGCAGCCTTCGCGGCGTGTTTTAGGGTTTTAGGATATATTTTTTTTCTGGTTAACTAAACTCTTGTTTGAGAAGAGAAGAAGGGAGAAGGAGGATAGGGGTATTTTGGTTTAAATAATTCGATGGTAAGATTGTAATATAATAGAAGTTTTTTTTAAGTGGGCTCACTAGGAAAAATGGTGTGCCCATCTAGAAACTCCCCTAATGTTTAGTGGATTCTTAAGTGATCCTTTAGGATCCGACCCGTTTTCTCACAACAAAACGCTGCCGAAGAAAAGAGCAGCGGAGACCATCTCTCCCGTTCCTCGATCAAATCCGAAGTGGAGATCGCCGCGCGCTCCTCGGCCATGATTCCGCATCGAATTCCTCTCTCGCTCCAAAATGCCACGATGAAACAGAAGACGCACGATCCTCAGCTCGATTCCCCCGCCCAAATCGACGACGACGATCCTCCATGGCGTACCGGCGGAAGCACGGGCCGCAGCGGTCGCTGACTTTCATCGAGGACACCCGCTTCTCCTCCTTCTCCGCCCTCACAGCCGACGAGGCCTCCTCCCTCCCCTCCCCCCGCCTCGACTCCCACGCCATCCGCGCGTCCGCCGCCCACCGCCCCTCCGGCTCCCACGCCGACGACGCTGGCAGACCCATCTCCTCCGCCCACCGCAAGCACCTCTTGAGATCTGCCACCTACACTACCCCCCAGGTCCGTTCCCTTCTTGAGTCGAGACTCATTTTGAATTCTGAATGAAAGGAGGATTCTTGGTATGCGATCGTGGCTTTCTATCTTGGATTTTGCATGATTAGCTAAGAATTGGTAATTGAAAGTGGTAAACGAGCTAAGATTTGGTAATTGGAGGGGGTAAATGTTAAATTGACCTATGATTTGGTAAATTTTGTTGGGTGTTGGTTGCATGTCTATTGACATACGAGGCTTGTGGGAATGAATAAAGGGGACATTTTGATTAGAGAATGAGTGTTAGAATTTGAGTTTGTTTTAGTTTTTTTTTTTTTTTAATTATTTTTTTTTATTTTATAGTTTGTGCTAGTCCATAGGGCATTTTTGATGGGAATTCTGTTGAATTGAGAACGGTTCCATTGGTTTGGAAAATGCGGGATGTTTTGAGGTTTCTAAGAGTATGATAAATAATCCTCGCATTTGATATGATTCAAGGTGAAGTATTTTTGGAATTTTGCATATAATTCTTGCATTTAGGTAAAGCTTTCAAGTCGGATAAGGTGGATGGAGCAATCCTTCGTAGGATATACAGCAGGGAATCCCGCATAGGCTATACAGTGGGAATCCCTTGGTTTCTAATTTGATCTCTATCTATTAACAAGCTCCTTTCTTATCTCTATTTGGGAGAAATGAGTGATGACTGTCAATTGTTCGATATTTTGATGAACGCTAGATGATTAGATAAAGTTTTGATTTTATATTGCTTAGAGGAGCCGTGGAACCTTTTGTGAGATAAAGATTACATGTGAAGAGTTATTAACTTTCTCTGATGGAAATTTGAATTTGAGTTCTTATTTTTTACTTTCCCTGTGAAAGATATTATTTTATGAAATTTTGGTGGAAAAATGGGTGGTTCTTGGTAGACCTGCACGCAATAGTAGCCATTCGATTCATTTTTTTGGGGCATAATATAATTAAGTGCTTTTAGGACATAAATGCCTACTAAATTCCATACTTGATATTGTTCCCCTATGAGTTTGAAATTTGATATAAATTTTCCCGTGATAGTCATCCGCCTGTTATGAGTCCCTCTTGTTCAAGATGCATGAAATATTTTGATATTCACCAACTTCATTTGACTTCTTATATTTTTTCCCCGCCAATTAAAATTGTCTCATGCAGCAAGCACTCTCCATATGAAAAAAAAAAAAAAAAAACCAATTCCCAACTGAACCAAGTCTTGTATACCAGTCATTGACAAGTTATATCACTCATACTTCGAAGGAGATGCATCTGAGACTTGATGGATACGTATCGAATACTTCTTTTGACACATTAAAATTTCCTAGGAGTATATGATTGTGCATGTAACTACTAGATTATAGATGCATTGCCTTTGTAGTGTCGGAATGACAGATTAACATTTCTATTTGACTTGTAGTTGCATTGCCTTTATGCACTTTGTCCTTTCTCAATAAAGCATGTAGTCATTATATTCAATCATTGTATACCTTGGAAATATTCCATATTTTTGAGGCCTGCACATGAATATAAGTGCACATGTATAAGTTCAGTTAAATTGGTTTTCAAATATATAGATTTCTTACTAGCATTTATTTGTTAAAAAGCAAGAGGTGTCTATTTAACTTTGTAAAACCTATTGAGATGTAAATGTAAACATGAGTGCACTCTTGTCGCATGCAAGATAAAGTTATTGCATTAATCATATTAGTGGCATGGGGCACATATATAATTTCAGTTTGGATGTAAATGGAACAGTATTAGACTACTTGTAAATCCAAAGTGCATGATAAAAAAGGATAAAGAAATAAAATTTAAATTACGAGTCTTAAAATATATTTCGTTAATAGTGAAGTCATATATTTAATAATACACATAACTAAATTATGAATTATATTTTGTGATTTCATTAAAAAAATTAACTATGGTTCTTATATTTAAGATAATTTCGTGTTTATCATAGGCCTAAGATTAACGCTATGCCTAATAGTTTTAAGTCATCAAAATATACTTGATTACCTTTAGAATTTAATTTCAGATGGCCGGAGGCCCAGTTAATTACTAATCTGCAATGGCTAGAGAAGAATAAAAGCTTGCTTCTTCAGGTGGCACTCAACTAGTTCCTTTAGCAACTCATCCTAGTCCCTACAAACTGATCGAAGCCTTTAAGAATGTTACTTTATTGGTGAATAGTTGTTAGATTAAAGATTAGTTGGTAAAAACTCCTAATTTCTTTATAGGCCCAGAAATTTCCTGTAAAAATCCAATTTGGAGATCCATGGCTACTTCGCATACTTCAGGTTAGCCCCTAATGTTATGTTATATACAGTACATACAGTTATAGATAAGGTTTTATTTAACGTGATAAAGAGCACTTGAATGAATATTATTTTATAATTGACACTCACGTACACATGCGTACTATATATTTTACGAAAATCATTATTTTATGGAATGATAGTATCCTTACAATACTTATCATAGAAAAAAGTTTAGAGTGGCTTGAGAAACTTTACATCTTATGCCAAAATGATCGTGCTATATATTTTTTTGTTTTTTTAAAAGTCCATACGATATAAGTAAATTAGTAACTGTTGTGACATGTGGGGTATGGGATAATGAGAACACTTCAACAACATGCTAAAGAAGAGAACATTGGTGAAAGACGAGAAACCTATGTAAGAAATTATGATGATATTTAGTAAACTATTAGGAAATTTCAAAGAAACTATAATACACTTATAAGGCACTACTTGATGGCAATGCAGAAACCAATGTGACACCTCTGGAGACTAGGATATGATCCTACAAACAAAATTGTTATCAGTAATATTAAGAAAAAATCCAAAGGAATTCAAACTATTGACGAGCTCTTAGATTATGAATGCAATTTGATAACTGTAGATTTTATATTCTGAAATGGATAGTTTAAATAGTAGGTATCATCAGCTTTTTTTTTTTTGGAGCTGTAATTTGATTTATTGGTGAAAAAGAAAATGATTAAAAAAATATAGAACAGAAAAGTAGTTATAGAGAAGTCTTTACTAAAATAACATTCAGAATTATGCATACCTCAGTAGATGCAGTTTATAAGCCTCACTTACTTGGAAAACTAACCAAAGAACCTGCCTTACTGGCAAGAGAGACCAGTGGGTGCCACCTGGCTCCTCCTAGATTATTTGTCCATGTTATTCCCACCTTTGCCAAACTGTGTCCATCCAGATAATGCAGTGGGATATCATTAATTGTCAAGATGGTTCATAAAGATGTCTATTAGATTAGTGGGCACTTTATGGGGTAAAATGCCCTGTATTAAAGAGTGAGATCTATGTTCAGAGATTCAAGAAGTGTAGTGGGTGCCTTCCAGAGTTATTATTTATTTCAAATGGGTAGAAGAGCTTACTGGTTTCCCTTTCAAATATGTTTCCTGGCTGAACATTATCTGTAGAACAGGGAACTATTTGGTTATCAAATAATTCATTTGTTGTAGTTATCAATCGAATAATCAGCATTTTTTCTTATAAGTAGGCATCTAGATATATTAGTAGTTGTAGTTACTCAACTACTAATATATATTAGTAATCAAATAATCCATTATTTCATTAGGAAACAATTTTTTAAAAATAGAATACTGGAATGGTATTATCAGTGCAAGAAATTTTGTGCATTATAGCAATAAAACCTACTCCCAATTTTTCTTGTCAATTTTTTTAGCATTACACTGCCTTAGTTTCTTTAGGACTAAAATTTTAGGAGTTTTGTAGAGTTCATCTGTCTTTCCATCGAGTGAATACAAGATTTTGTACTTGAAAACCTTAATTTTGTGTCCACTTGATGGAGGGTCAAATCAAAACTAGAACCAAGATATTGGGTACAAGTGAACCCTAGAGTGTGTAGATCGTTATCCTAAAAAATATTTTAAAATGGAGCAATGATTCATAGTGCTGCCAGATAGGAAATTTTATATGTTAGCAACATAATTCGCCTTTTTTAAATAACTAATTGTGAATATTTGATTAGTAGAAAGAATTATTATGAATACGGGTAGAGATAGAAATCGTAATGGGATAAGTGTAATCATAGATAAATATTTACTTGGGGATGTAGTAGAGATTATGAGGAAGGGTGATAGAATTTTATTAGTTAAACTTATTTTAGATAGAGAGATTTTTAATGTCATTAGTGCCTATGCACTACAAGTAGGACTTAATGAATCTATTAAATATCAATTTTGGGAGGATCTAGATAAAATAGTACAAGAAATATGCACTAGAGAAAAACTATTTATTGGTAATAATCTTAATGGTCATGTAGGAACTAGTCGTAATGGGTTTGATAGTGTACATGGAGGATTTGGTTTTAGAGAAAGAAATGAAGCAGGTAACTCAATTCTAGATTTTGCTCTGTCTTATAATTTGATTTTAGTCAATACTTGGTTTAAAAGAGAGTTTCACACTTGATTACTTTTAAAAGTTGATCGAGTGCGAGCCAAATAGATTTCTTTTTAATTAGGAGGGTAGATAGAGCTAGTTGCATCGATTGTAAAGTAGTGCTATGTGAGAGTGTAGTTACCCAACACACTCTTAGTTTTAGATATTCAGATTAGAAAGAGACTTAGAAAAATTAAGTATAAATCAGATCCTAAGATTAAGTGGTGGTGATTAGAAGGTAATCAAAAAGTTTTTGTAGATAGAGTGGTACAAAAAACAGATTGGAAGGACTATGATGGTTCTAATGTAATATGGAACAACATGGCTAGCTGCATTAAGAGGGTAGTTAAAGATATATTTAGTGAGTCGGGAGACGGTGCTCCACCATGTAAGAATATATCCTGGTTAAATGAAGAGGTAAAAAATACTTTTAAAATTAGGCGGGACCTTTATAGAGATTTGAAGAAGAATAATAATAATGATGGAATGAGATTTGAGAGCATAAACTAGTCAAGAAGGAAGTTAAGAAAGCTGTTCGGGATGCAAAAACTAAATTATATAAACAAGTGTACGAGGAGTTGGATAATAAAGAGGTAGAAAAGGATATATATAGAATTGCTTGAATAAGAGAGAAAGTTTAGAAACTTATGTACTGTAAAGTGTATAAAAAATGAGGATCAGAAGGTTTTAGTTCAAGACGAAAAAATTAAAGAAAAATGGAAAGATTATTTTGATAAATTATATAATGGTAGTTTTACTCAAGATTTGGGAGATCTTAGTATTCGGTATGAGGATATGAATCGTAGTTTTATGTGCAGAATTAAAGAATATGAAGAAAAAGAGGTTTTGAAGAGGATGAAATAAAAAAATACTGTTGGTCCATATGAGATTCTTATAGAGTTATGGAGATATTTAGGAGGGATTGGTGTGAGGTGGCTGGCAGATCTTTTTAATAAAATTTGGCAAAGTAAGAAAATGCCAAATAAATGGAGGAAAAGTACCATAGTATCTCTGTATAAGAATAAGAGTGATATTCAGAGTTGTTCTAACTATCGTGAAATAAAACTCATGTATCATACTATGAAGTTTTGGAAAAAAGTAATTGAATATAGATTAAGACAAACTGTTAAAATATTGGAGAACCAGTTTGGATTTATGCCGGATCGATCAACGACAGAAGCAATTTATTTACTTCATCAACTTATAGAGCGATTCCGAGAGAGAAATAAAGATTTACATATAGTATTTTTTGACCTGGAGAAAACCTATGATAAGATACCACGAGAGGTATTTTGGGGGATATTGATGAAGAAAAGAGTCTCCATCAAATATATTGACATAATTAAGGATATGTATGATGGAGTAGTGGCTAATGTCAGAATATGTGGTGGTGTAATAAGTTATTTTTCTATCATAATTGGATTGTATCAAGAATATGCATTGAGCCCGTTCTTATTTGCTATAGTGATGGATGAACTTACTAAAACTATTCCGGATTAGATACCTTGATGCATGCTATTTGCTGATGATATTGTCTTAGTTGATGAAACATGAACATGGGTGAATATCAAGTTAGAGTTATGGAAGCACACATTAGAATCTAGAGGTTTTAAATTGAGTAGGTCTAAAACAGAGTATATGAAGTGTAAATTTAGTAAACGACGGACCGTAGACTATAATACTGTAATACTGGACATGCAAGAAATACAAATGAGCAGTCAGTTTAGGTATTTGGGTTCTATTATTCAGAATGATGGAGAGATTGATAATGATGTTAATCATAGGATACAAACTGGTTAGTTGAAATGGAGGAGTGCAATGGAAGTTTTATACGACCGTAACATTCCGTTAAGACTGAAGGAGAAATTTTATAAGACTACTATTAGGCCAAGTTTATTATATGACACGGAATGCTGGGTTTTAAAGAAGCATTATTCATAGAAGATAAGTGTAACAGAGACGCACATGCTCCGCTAGATATGCGGCAACACTAGGAGAGATAAAATGAGAAATGAAGATATTCGTTCTAAAATAGGTGTAGCTCCTATCGATGAGAAGATGTGAAAAAATCACTTATGATGGTTTGGTCATGTGTAACGTAGGCCTAAAAATGCACCAATTCGACAAGGGGAGTTTATCAATATAGAATAAGTTAAAAGAACAAAGGGAAGAATGAAGAAAACATGAATGGAGATGATACGAAAAGATATGGATTTTAGAGATCTAAATGAGGAGATATTACTTGATAGAAATGAATAGAGAAGGACTATCAACGTGATCAATCTCGCGTTATTATTTTTTGGTTCATGTAGCTTACCCCAAATACTTGGGATAAAAGGTTTAGTTGTTGTTGTTGTAGAAAGAATTATTATTATTTAAATTCATTTAAACATGTTTATATCTCATCTTTTAAAATAAAATACATGTTTATTTTTTCTCAGCTTTTAATAAAATCAACTTGAATAAATGCAAAAAAGATCTAATTTAATTTCTCAAAAAAATTGTAAAGTCTCACGGAATATATATCAACAATTTAACTTAATCTCAATTCACTTAAAACGTCTTCAAATAGTAGAAGCACAAGTTTTCTAACCTACTATATATAAAATGGAATTAAGTGAAGTACACAATACAATAAATTAGTTAAAATATATGTAAATTTTAGTGAAACAGATTTATAAATATATTTAAGACTATGATGATTTGTATTAAATATAATTTTTAATTTTCTTTGCGTACTTGTAATTGCACGGGGCATTTGCTTGTTGCTTTTTGTTATGCTTTGTTGCACTCTCTATTTCTTCTCTTAAATTTTAGCTACTAATTTGTAATTGTATGCAAAGAAAATTGTGTAAGTTTATTTGGTTCACCTATTTGTCATTTTCTCTAAATTATAAACATAAGTTTAAATTTGTTGCGGATAATCAAAACATCAATTCAATAATTCCAATTATATTTCCTTTTGTGCATGTATAACTTTACCATTGTTACATGAACATCAATCTCCGCCTCAATCACCACATGCAAAACCCTTTTCTTAACAGCCCAATTCAAAATCAATGATCTAAATCTTTCTCAGAAATATCAACAAGAATAGAGCGAAGGCCTCTTTATTGGTGGTTGCTATAATTATATTGCATTGCATATTTACACGTTGAATTGGATGGCTTGGTTATATTAATCTCAATGGTAAAATTGATGGTTAAGAGTTTTAAGTTTTTAAACGAACTTTATCATTGCAAGATCTAGCATTCTTTTATTGGGCTTGTGTATCAAAATTTTCTTCATGCAACTTTGTAATTTTGTAAATCTTATACAACTAGGTGTCTATATGTTCTCGATAAATGTGCTAGAAAGTTCTTTAAAGTTATTTGATGTTCAGAAATAGAAATAAGTGTTTTTTTATCACCTCAAATTCTTGTAACCATTTTTTGTTCCTTGTTCACATATTGTTGTATTAAAGGCTTGTTGCAAGCATACTAGTCATGCTCTGGAATATATAATAATATTATAATTTCATTTGGATTAATGAATTACATCAATCTTTTCGACATTTTTTATTGGTTTGGAGGATATTGATACAAGTATAAAAGATTTTTTTAGAAAACAGATTAATTTTTATCAATGTTTAAAATAGCGATAACGATAATGTAACGTTTTATCTTTGTTAGGTTATGTTGCATATAGCGTAACGCGTAACGTAAGTTATGCAATTTTCTATTTATTTAATTAAAAATAAATATAAAACTATATAAAATAATTTTTATAAATTCAAAAATAAATTTAAAATATCTAAAAAAGAATTTTCACATAATCTATTCTAATTTTATATTAAGTTTTACAATAATTTTCAAATTTATTTTCATAAATTATATTAAGTCTCCAACTGTAATTCCAGTCATCATTTAAACAAGATAACAAGATTTTAATTCCAGTTATTATTATTGTTGTACTTTATATTTTTGTAATGTTCAATTTATCTTATTTATAATTGTTGATTTCAGTTCAGTTAAAAATTCAATAAAATCAACAAGTAAGATATTTCAGCAATTGGAGAGAAATTATAACAAACGAATATGGAAATAATCACAAATTAAAACATTAGTAATTCCACAAGCAATCAAATAAGCCAACAACTAATCAAGAAAATTACAGCAATTCGCTAATAAACAAAATAATAATCAACAACAATATAGAAATTACCAAAAAAATAATTGTAAATAACGTAACATAACGTAAGTTAACGTAATGTTACGTAATATAACGTAAAATAATATAAAAAACGTACTGTTATGGTGCACTGAGTTATTTTCAGTTGTTACGAAGTGTTGGGGTCCCGTTAGGTTACGTAACGCAATATAACGGGTTTCATAACGTGTTATTTTCAACATTGATTTGTATCTTAATTGCTCTAGAATATATTGAATTGTATTCATTATTGTTCTTTTAGTATAGAAATTTATGTTTTATTTGAAACTTTTTTAATTAATTAATGAAGTTAATTGAATCAATTAGCCAATTGTTTTCTTCCTTTATTTTTCGGATTGCCAATTATGGTGAACTGAAACGCGAATGTAGTGCAAATCAGTATGCATGAACTGGATCATGGTACGTGGGGAGGTCTAAAAATGTTCAATAGAATATGGGTGAGTACGAAACCCAATAAGCAATCACCCTAATCCATGGAACTAACACGAGGAACAAATGGTGATAGAAGATTGATAAGATACAAATGGTGATAGAAGATTGATAAGATCGATAGTATCATACATAGCATGAAAAGAATTTTTGTCATGACTATTCTTTTTGCAAGGTAAATAAGTTATATTGATATCACTAATCCATCATGCAATTCATATCTGCAATAAACTATAGGAAACCTTAACCTCACTATTGTACTCGAATTGGATGGTGAGTGGATCTTTGTTATCACCCATCGCAACTCCATACATATAATGAAATCTAGGCTTCCCAACCTTTATTGCAGTTTGCTACATTACACATCTACACCCCAAAAAAATAATGATTAGAAGGTTTATACATATGTTTGACCTTTGGAAATTAAAGGTATGAGTAAGAAAAGGTCAATTCAAACAATCAACATGAAGAAGGTGAATTCAAACAATCAACATACTTTTACATGATTAATTACTTTCACATTAAAATATTTAATAGTTTAGAATTAAGCATTTCCCTAGACGTACTTGAACTTCAAATAAGTTCATGATAAATTAATTTCCTAATATATGTTTTTCTTATGTTAAAGTCGACTTGATCACCAGATGGCTCCAAATATATACCTAACTATATTTCAAAGGGCCATGAAAAATATCCGTTGGTCTCCTCAGGGATTCGGAATAACACCAAATTATTTCTGAATTTTGTCCAGAACAGTGCCCATTGATGGCTTAAAGAGTAAACTTTTATTTTCCCTTCAAAGCTTCTGTGCAAGTTTAATCCTGAACCAATTCAAACAATTTTGTCATAGCATACAACTTATGTCTTTATAATTCACATGTTCATTAGGTAATTGACATGCAAACATATGCAATCAAGTGAGCTGACGCAGTACGGAAGGGAAATTAGGGTTTATGATGGAGAATTGGGGAAAAAATTAGGATTTTGGGAGTAAATTGAGAGTTTGGATCTCACATCAAGGCAAATCACATGCCCACTCTCTCAAGAATCACTCGAGAAAAATATTTAGAAGAGTAAAACACATGCTCTTAATTTCTCAATGATCATCTCTTTAATTAAAATTAGAGTTTTATAGTCAATATATAGCAAAACCTCGTAAAAAAGATAAAAACAAATCTTTTGAAATGTTAACTAGATTCTAATCCATTATTATCCCATAACCCTAATTTTGATAAACTCAATCCTTATTATCTCTATCAATTTTTTCTCGCTTGGAAACATTCACCATCGGCAAATAGTAATAAGAAGAAAGTTTAACAAGTCTAGATGCAGATGAACAATCTTTCTGATATCTGGTAACTTTTCTACCAAACCAAAAACATATAAATCAAACAGATCTTGAACCAAGTATCAACTATTGTGCATTCCCATGGTGGTGGCAATTGTAGATGTAGAAGAAGCAGAGCGAGCTGAAATATGCTGTTGTGAAAAACGTCATGCGTAGAACTGGATCTCGAGTCAACTGAAGTAGAACGCCGAGGCATGTATGGACTAATAACAACTGAGCTAATAACAAGGGCCAGTGGAATGTGCGACTTCGAAGGAACCATAACAAACTCCGGTAAAAAACTGAAAGGACTTGTACACTGAGTGTGAAGAAGCTTTATGTTTCCAAAAGGAAATCTTCTGAGTTGAACCCTAATCAGTACGGATTTAGCTAGAAATATCTGCACTCTATCATATGGATCTGCAATAGACTTGTAAGTATCATCGCTAAATACAATATGCCTATGGAGATTTGCATGCAAACGATGCAGGAGAAGTGCAAGTGAACCGATACATGGATTAGGCATGTCAACTATAGCACCGGAGTTTTCAGGGAATATGGACCTAAACTTGATAGGCTCATGGTTCTTATATACAAAATGAAGCAATTTATGACCTTGTGTTAGAGTTCGTTTTATGTTCAGAGGGACTCTTGAGTGGGAAAGGAGTAAATTTTCTTTCTATTAAACATAAATGTACAAGTTTTTGACTTCCATAATTCTTAATATTCAGGTTAAATAACCAGGGTCTACCTAGTAAAATATGTGCAACATCCATCTGTAGGATATCTCACCAAATACGACCATTGTAACTCGAAAACTGAATAAGCATAAGATAATGTTGAATAAGATAATGAAAGCTCTTATCAACCCAAGTGATGCACGGTTGTGGGTTTGGTTCAGCTTTGAGCCTCATCTTCACAACATCTGTCTTAGAAATAATGTTCACAACTAGCTCCATTAATCATGACTTTATAACTCTTACAATTGTGTGTAATATAGCTGTGAAAGATTTAGGCGTACGCCAATACTCATATGTAGATATAGTATGTAAGTACCTAACAGTGCATAAAGGTGTACCTATTAAATCATTCTCAATATCACTAAAATCTTTTTGAGGCTCATCGATTTCTTTTTCAATCCCATATTCATTTTCACTATGGATCTCGTTTATCAACAAATTTCTTATGGGACATTGATAAGTAAACTGACCAAAATCATGACACCTAAAGCATTTAGTTTACTTTGTAGCTGGTTTTAATGACTCACTAGTGATGGTGTTACCCTTTGTAACCTTAGGAATAGTATTAGTGTTTGTAGTACTAATTTTAGACTGTCATTTGGGATACTCTGCAGTTTTGAAAGTGAACATTTTATTGAAAGATGTGTGCAAATATGTCTCATGGTTGAGAGGAAGTGCATGCTCAACAAAATATAAAGAATGTGTAAGTACTTCGCTTGGATTTGAGTCTGTTAGATTAGATGACTATCTTGTATTTGAATTAGTTTAAGTTTAGTCCCATATTGCTTGTTGGATTGTTTGCATGGTATTGAAATATCTATAAATATATGTATCCCTTAATTTATGATAAACATGTTGGTTGGTTTTAATTATTTCATAACATGGTATTAGAGTGTGTTATGAAATAAATTTCAGCGTCAATCTTAACCATCATAATCAATGACTGATTCCGATACTGACTCTGACTCTGACTAAGCAATAATATCACCAATTCAATTCCGACTCCGATTCTGATTTCGACTCCGCAATTGCGTTGCCAATTCGATATTTCTGCTTTTTCTCTGCTTTGTGACTGCAGCGACTCTGGCTAGTCTCTCATCGACTGTAAGAGTATAATCCAGTCTTAATGCAACCCTTTACTCATTTCTTTGTCTACTACTGTTTCTAAAAAATAAGTTTAGCTGCTGCCTACCACTACTTCTAAGAAGAAAGTTTATGTACTGCCTACTGCTATTTCTAAGACATAAGTTTATTTGTTGCCTATTATTGCTGCTACTGCTCGAATATTGATGTCTCTAATGATTCAAGTAATTCATCTACTGCTGCTACTACTACTACTATCTATTGTTACTATTATTACTATTGCTCATTCACTTTAAGTTAATCTGTACTATTGAATCGGGAGACAAAATTTTCTAATATGTGTAACTAGTTGGGTATAATTGATATTTGTACTCCAATTTGAGGGGGAGTGTTAAATTAGATAACTATTTGGATTTAATTTAAATTTAGTTCCATATTATCTGTTGGATTGTTTGTATGGTGTTTAGACACTTTTAAATATATATATCTCTTGATTTATATATAATAAATAGATTGATTTTTGGTTATGATTACCATCTATCAGATTCTACCACGAAATAGTGAAAGGGTTAAATGGTTATCTTTTGAATATCACCACACTAAGAGCTCATCAAATTTATGCATGTATTCGATTACACTCATGTTTCCTTATTTTAAATTAGACAGTTGATCAAGAAGGCGATCGTTAAAAGTTAGTGGAAGGTGTTCCTTTCTACTCTTCTTTCATCTCGTACTATAATTCAATTGATTCATATCGCTCTCTTGCTAATTGTTTCTCAACATACTCTAGTATACTTTAGCTGACCCTTATAGTTTTATCTTAGCAAAACGGACACTTCGGGCTTTGGACATTCCATACAAATTAAAAAGATGGTCCATATCTGCTAACCAATCACAGAAATATTAGGGGGGGTCATAAGTTGTTAAAAAATGGGGGACGTTTATCTTGACTTTACATGTGATGTCATTATGTTGTTGATCATTCTCAAAATTATTACCTCTTTTAGTATTGTGATGTCTTTCTAGCCTACCTTCATTCCTTTAATTATTTGTATTGTTATCCATCGAGTCGTGTTTCCAAATTATCTAGACGTGTGTTGATTGTATCTAGGCCCATTTGAAGTTTTTAGTTAGTGTCCATAATTTCCTTTAACTTATTCAAAACTTTATTGAGATTCATGACTTTTCTAAAATTTTTACTATTACGAAACATGGAATAACTATCATATATGCAGTTGCAATCAAGCACACAGATGGTTATGCAAACTCCTAGACACCAGAATTAACTGCGTGACTATATGATAAAAATAAGATATTTTTGACTGAAAGTTGCTATATGCAGAAAATGTAATTCTTATTTATGTAATAAAATGCAATACAAAAATAAAGCCTTGTGGCTATATAACAATAAATACCTTTCAAATCTATGCAAATAATAAGAATAGAATGAAAAATATTACTGACTGAATAAACAGTGCAATTAGAAGTTATCTCGATATTGTATGGTAGATCCCACTTGAGCATGAACTCCTTAGAGGAGTGCTAGAAATCTTGTACAAACTTTAGAGTAAAAATCCCAGTAAACTATTCAAATTTAGCTTAGAGTTGTCATGGCACGAACTGGGCTCGAACTAGATGCCAATCTGTCTCGAAACAACTTTAAAACACCATAAATACCCATTACGGGCCTATTGAACTTCAAGCGGGTTGAATTCTGAAACTGCAACACTCACACCCAAACGAATTTAAATTGATTTCGATCGGGTATTGATCACAAAATTTGGGATTGGCTTCGGGTGGAAGATTATGGGTCGGGTTTCTAGGTGAAACCTGGTAACGGATCGGGGACTTGATATAATCATTGGTTCAGAATGGCTTGCTTCGATCGTGGTTGGAGATGCGAAGAGGGCTTCAGTTGATGATGATGAGTAGCGATGAAAGTTTGGTGGCGATGGGTCAAGGCTCTCGGAGCATGACCAGAGGTGGGTTCCAGATGAAGAGGGCTGGAGAGAGGTGGTGATGTGGCGGTGAAGTCTTGCGGGGGTGTTGTCGAAGGGGAGACTGTGGCTTGAGGATGAGGTGCTATTGGCAGAGATTGAAGTTGAGGTGAAGGGGATCTAGTTTGTTGAGCAGTCGATGAAGGCACTGTTCGTGGAGAGAGATTAGGGAAACAAATTCCCAATCGGGGATGAGGAAAAGGGGATCCAGCGATAAGGCTCTCTAGGGTTGACTGTGATGATGAACGAAGAAGGTTGGCGGTGGGAGCACATGCTGATCAAAGAAGTGTGACTGCCAAGGCACTTGCTATGGAGATGATGATAATGTAATCTAATCGTGATGATTGTTCAAGAGAGGTGGACTTGACGATGGCAAGGCAATGTTGGAGAGAGAGGAGGTTCCGGCCCTTAGGGTTCCGGCGAATGGACGAGGTTGAGTGTTGGGATGTCGTCGGCTTGATTGGGGTGTGTGGGGTGTGGCTGTTGAGGTCGGAGGAGTCAGCTATTGAGGTTAGTGGTGATGGTGTCGGGGCTTGCAGGTAGTAGCAAGCTTCGATAGAAGAGGGTTGGAGGGGTGGTGGCAATCGAGGAGTTGGTTGATCGACGAAGTGGTGCTTGGAGAATTGGAAGTTGTTGCGGTTGATTTTTTTTTCTTTTTCTGAATTTTCTCTCTTTTTCTCTTGGATTTTTTTCTCTATTTTTCTTTCTCTTTTTTTGGTTTTTTTCTAATCTAAAATAAAATTTAAAAAAAAAGAAGGTGGAAGAATAAGAAGATGGAGATAGATTTGAGCTCTGATACCAATTTAACGCATAACTAAAGGGAAATTATGATCTATGATAGAGAATTAGGGGAAAAACTAGGGTTTTGGGGATAAATTGATGGTTTGGATCTCACATCCAGGCAAATCACGCACTTACTATCTCATGAACCACTCGAGGAAAAATTTAGAAGAACAAAATACATGCTCTTAATTTCTTAATCATCTTTCCAATTAAAATTAGGGTTTTACAATTAATATATAGCAAAACCTACCTAAAACAAGATAAAAACAAATCTTTTAAAATTCTAACTAAATTCTAATCCAATCTTATCCAATAGCCCTAATTTTGATGACCTCAATCTTTATTACCTCTATCATGAACCTTGCAGAAGATCTTTGCATGACACTCTTGACAAACTCTGGTATTGCAAAGTAAAGAACATTAGCCATCTAACACTAAATACTCTATCAAAGGTAAGCCATTAACAGAAAAGATAGACCATAGGTTACCCAGAGTTCTTTCCCAAGGGGACAAGATTATATTTAATCCGAAATAACTGCAGAAATTCTGAATTTCAGCAACAAGCTTGATCAGATAATATTAATATCTAATTATACTTGCATCTGGATCTGATCACCACAGCAGTGGTGGTTGCTTGATTGTGTAATGTTGTTTGCCTTTTATCTAGCTTGGCTCGGTCAATAAGCTTTCAGTGGGTAAATCATTAAAGCACCAACACTTTCCAAGACAACTATCCAATTTGATGATCAATAAACAATAGGATCAAACAAGGCTCTGGCATTTAACCTTCAGCAATGCCTCTGAACAATCATCTCTGTTATGGGTTTGGTAGTGAAGGTAAACCACCTGAGCAAACCCTTCCGTAATGCATAAAGAATGGAAAGTTTGATTGTGGCTTGTGTTTTCTGCAATGCTTACCAGCCTATGGTTTGAGGATCAGTGCTTCCCCTCGAGAGGGTGCTCTTGGATATGGAATCTATCTCAAGGACTTCAAAAACAGGCATTATGACTAGGACCCATTGAACCATGTACACTTCCAAGTGAGTATCGTGTTTGTATTGTACATGAAAACTTGACAATATTTGTCCAATACGTATCATATTCTGTAGTTGTGTCCGGCTTTAGGAATCCAAAAGCTTGCATGGTAGAAGTTGTGTCCACCATAAAAAATTTCTAAATATTGCATGTTGGACACTATGGAGACATACCTTGCTTAAAAAATAGAGAAACGTCTTTTGCCATAACAGAATGAATATTATGATAATAGAATATAAATGCCTCACAATGTGAGAGGCTTTGAGACTAATATTGTGTTAGTTATAAGACTGAACTTCCATATTCTTTTGTTTAATTTAGTTTCTTAAATACTTGATTAGAATCTATTGTTTTAATCATCAACTTTTGATTTTCTTTTATTTCTACTTTTAATAAAACATGTCCTAACTATTGCAGGATTTTATGTATATTATATATGGACACATGCATACACATAATTATGTCGCTTTTTTCCCCTGTGTCCTAGCTTCTAAGAATTTACGGTGTTCTCATGTCCGTGTCTGTACCATGTTGCGTCTATTTGTAGTGTATGCGTCCATGCTTCATAGCTAGGAATTATGAGGATCTCAATCACCTTACAGGCTATTGGCCACTCCTATTGCATTGAGATATAAGGGTGTCTAGGTCTTTAGACGAGAGGTCACCTGGTGAGAGGTTACAAAAACTTATTTTGGAGAGAATTATATTTTTCTGACATTGATGTTATGAGAAATGGAAGGAATACGATATAGAGGAAGGCAAAGTTGATGGGTTGGAAGGATTGGGAGAGAGTGGTGGTCAATCCAGGGGGTTGATAGGTGGCTGAGTTAGGTTGGTTATAGGGTTGTTACAGGACGTACATGTTTGTGTAATTGATACGGAGCTTGTTCGTGTGATTGATGTGGAGGTGTTGCTTGTGGTAGCAAGGTAGAATCTTGTTGAGTGCTCAATACCTTGGCAGCAATGGCATATCATACAATCTTGGCATGAATCCACATAAGGTCCAGTCTCCATGTCAATAGCATCCTTTAGTTTCGGAAGTTGGCTGACGATGAGGTGAGAGTATCATTCTGGCAGTGAGTTGCTGCGACCTACGCACTGCAGTTAAGCGAACTCTGTCCAGAAGAGCGGAGTTTGCACCTACACGAGGAGACATGGGCGGAGCTAGGATTTTAACTCAGGGACAACATTGTGATGCATAAAATTGTAAGCAAAAAATTAATTATAAAAATTATACAACTGTTCTTAGAGATAGAACTTATATTAACTATTTATTAAATATTTAGGATTAATCTGGAATAGAAAGACTAGCCAAAATTTAAGAAACAACTATGCAGCTTCGTCAACTAAATGATTGATTCAAGCTAATTAAAATTAATTATTAGTTTTACTAAATTTTAGATTAAAATTAGTTCTCTGTTTTATCATTTGAGTTAGAATTTTGTTTTCTATTTAACATGCATCTTCAATAAAAAAATCCATGTGAAAAAGTGAAAGCATGGCATAGTACTATATAATCCTCTAAACTGATTTACTACATTTGGTTTAAAAAATAATCTAAATTTTGTGATAAAAATGCAACAATTTCAACTTTCATACTGATTTTTCTTTTTAATAATACAAATATAGATTCATTTGTTGACTCTTTTTTAAAAAAGCTAATTAAATAAAATCCTTGATGGATGGTAAATTAATGTCATTAGTATTTATTAGTAAGTTACTAGTCATTAAATAGGTTGCAATTGGTAATTGTTTTTTATGGTGATGTTACTACTTTATGTATAGGGCTTATACACTCTTCACTGATGAAGTATTTAGATGAAGAGAACTATATGGAAGATAAAATGGTGTAAGTTTATCTTGATAATTATTATGTTTCCTTTTATTGTCAAATTTTGCCAATTTTTATTTTTCCTTATAAATCCTCAAGGGATTCCCCCAAATTCAGGGGGATTCTATTTTAAGTTTGTAACTCACACATATACTATAAGGGGGCCAATAGGAGGTAGACAACTCAACAGGGTATGAGTTGTCCCGCCACATGAGGGAAGTTGGTAATTTTAATTTATCTAGTGCTGAGTTGTCTGCCCCAAAGTGGTCTCCTTATAGTATATGTGTGCAAGTCACACATCTAAACCCAATCTATTTAGGAGTGGTATGTGCCCATGCTGGAGTTTGACTGGATTTGCCCTTAGTGGGGGATGGTAGTCCATTTTGGATATGGGCCCTTTGTGGGAGACGGTCTATTTTGGTTATGGGCTTGGGCTCATCGACAATTGATATCAAGTGTCTACTGGAAGCATGCCTGGATAAAGCTCATCCATGCATGCAGAGTGTGGATGAATGTCTGGATTGTATCTGCAAACAAAAAACTTCAATTGCCCGTTCTTCAAGAATAGATGGGAAGGGATGTAGAGAAACACTTTGAGCTGACCCCTCTGGCTATTGATTGGCACGGGAAACAGGCCTCTCCCTCTCTATTGGGGTCCAAGAGAGAGGGGAGCAGACTGGTGCTGACACCACTGCACAACTCCAACTCAACAGTGAGCTCTCTGTTTACTTCACCAGAGTTGGTGTCAATCAGTAGTAGTCCATACAGGATGTTGGTAGGAGCTCATGAGGTATTCCTTGCTCTGAATCTTCTTCCTTGTCAGTGGAGCTCGATATTCAAGAAACTTGTGACTTAAGTTCATTCAATATTTTGAATGTAGTACATACTGCTTAATGTGTTTATATTATTACATGTAGTCTTCCTGTAAAAATGTTAAATAACTTTCTTGTCGGTTTCTACTTTCTTCCCTCAACTTATGGACCTACCTTTTATTTAGCATACAGCATCTAATCTATACTTCTAGGATATCATGCTTGGCTTTTGCTTTGTAACCATTGTGAGACTTCAATGCAGGATGCTGTGACCTATGAGTACACATCAATGAAAAGTTTGAATGAGGCCAAGTATGGTTTTTGGGGGGTTTTGGCCAGAAAAGCTAAATCAATTCTTGAAGATGATGATGCTTCCCAGGAATTTGAACACAATGGTAGGAGCCATCCACATTTGCTCAATGCATCAGCAGGCGGTCAGGTGAGTGAAAAACTCTGCATCTGCCAGCTTGTCTTATAGGGTTAGAGTTCTTAGAAAGAAACAGTCAGCATTAAGGTGAGCATTGGCAGGGAACATTTAAATCCAGTAGAAGAGCAGATTTCTTAAGAGATTATTTAGACCTTTTTCCTTCATTTAAGCTGAAATGAAATGTAACAGTAAAAACCCTGACTCTTAACAGAAAGATTTATGAATTTTAGTTTGTTACTAGCACGTTTTCTAATGCTGTAGTGTGATAATTTTAACTGCATCATGTAGTTTAGGTTTGCTAATATATTTGTCCTTTAAATTTTCTCTCTTTCTTGGATCATCAACTTTTGGATGTGATTCATCTCTTTGCAGTTCAGTCAACCTGATTATTACGAGAAAGGGGAGAACTCTTCACTTAATAAAGGTTCAGAGTTAGCTTCTTCCATCCAACACGTTGGTGGCACAATAAAAAATGCTGTTGAAGTAAGTTCTATGAAACTGTTAGCAGCAAGTATTCAGTTTTAAAATTTTTATTAATTTCAAGATTTAATTACAAAAGCATGTGATGAGTTTTGCTATTAAGTTTGTAAGAATTTTATTATTTTTAAGATTTAACTATGACAGTGAGTGATGAGCTTACTTTCTTGTTTATTGTTTAGGGTAAATATATTATGTATTGTTATCATCTCTCTCAAATAGTCATATGCATAATCAGGTTTAGATGATTTTAGAACTACAATGTTTTGTCATTTTATGGAAGTAGAGAATGAAATAACTACTTCAATCAGTTTGACTTCTATCATATATTTCTCATCAAAAAATTCTGCAGTAATTATCTTTCTGTTTTTTGACTTCTTTAGGAGGGTCTGACAGTTGTGGAGAACAAGGCAGCTGATATCATCCAAGAAACGAAAAAGCTGCAAATTAGGAGAAAGAGTGGAAGTTTCAGTGCACGGAATCCGCCTGCAGATCTTTCAGCTTCAAATTATCTCTATCCAAATCTAAATGACCATGAAACTCAATTGAAGGCATCTCGCGACGTAAGGTGGCAATGTGGATCATTGGGTTACATAAAATGCTGATTTCATGTCTTTACCATCTTGTTGTTTTGTCAAGTTGACTTGTTGTGGCACCTTGAATTTCCACTCAATATTTTTTAGCTTAACATCTCAAACCTGCAACTCTGGGCATGTGATTTTCATTACTTGGTTTGTAAACAATTATGTTACTGTTTCCTTCAATAATGTTTAAGAAGTCAGAAGGCTCCTTGTTCTCTTAGCGACAAACAAAGTTTTCCTTCAAAACATAAAATATAAATATCATGAGTCTGCTGTCTAGGTAGTTGATGAACTTAGGATAGACCTTTAAACTTTTATCAATTTTTTCTTCAGGACTTAGGATAGACCTTTAAACTTTTATCAATTTTTCGAAACAAAGAAGCTAAAAGAATTATTTTAACAAAGAAGCTAAAAGAATTATCTTAGAAGGAATTAGTGTGTCGCATATTACCTTACCCGTGGAGGAACTATGGGTAAAATTTTGCAAATAAAATGAAAGTATGTATCTATCTGCATCTACAAACAAATGAAAATGACAAGTAAATTTTAAGCATGTTTAATTTGCTTTGATATCTTGAAACTTCCCACAAATGCTGCATGCTTGAATGTATATGTAATCATTTCTAGAAGGAATTGCAATGACACAGATAGCAGCTTAGACTAAATGGTGAACACATAAGGGTAGGAATTAAATGGGAAACACATAATGGTAGGGATTTTCAACAGGCAATTGTACATGTTTTTCCATGTGTCTCCTCTTTCTGGTGTGGAGAAGTTACCATGTCCAATTGTCTTGAAATTTTGTTAAATGCTCTGTTTTCGTTAAATGCTCCTGGTGAGGAGTTTTCAGTGCACTAGACCTTTATGAAATGATTATATGTCTCACTATCTGTTTGTGCTTTACAGGTTGCAAATGCAATGGCTGCCAAGGCTAAGCTTCTTCTGCGGGAGCTAAAAGCTGTCAAAGCTGACCTGGCTTTCGCGAAGGAGAGATGTACCCAGCTTGAAGAGGAAAACAGGTTATTGAGAGAAAGCTGTGACAAGGGTGTGAGTATTGAAGATGATGATCTGGTATGCTCCTCTTGTATACATGAAATGAGATCATTGCCTTTGATATCATTATTTTTTCTTAGATGAGTGAGATCAATAAAAATGATGGATCTAATTTCATATGGAAGTTACCTTGAGGATTTGGTCTGCTATTTACATATATCCCTGAAATCAAGTATATGCTTTCTTATTTTCAATAATGTTACTTGAACCTAAAAAAGGTAACTTCAATCTTATGGTAGTCACTTACGGGTTATTCTGACTATTTGGGCAACTGTTAATTGGGCAGATGCCTACTTATCATCCTCTTAACACCTTAACTACAAATTCACGTATGCTTTTAATCTCCTTTTGTTGTTCATGTAAGGCTTCATGAATACCTGATATATTCTAACTCCTCGAGTTGAAGATTAAGCCAAGAAGGTTCTGAAAGTTTTGTGATTGGAGGTGGTAGGGTTTTGCTTTCATGGTGTTAGTTTTTGCAAGAATTTTGAAAATTTTGAAGGAGAATATGCCAATGGATTTTCTGGACTAATGTTTCATTTATTTGACCACTGCTCGAGTTTCTCCTAATTTGAAATTGCTTGGTTTTTTGCTATGAAGTGTGGATACATATATGACAGGACACACATCCGGAGACATGAAAAATCCTAAAAAAGTAGGACACAGTTATATGGTTATATAAATATACGTGTACGGTGTACTTATGCATGTCATGTATATAATGTATATCAAAGCTCGTAATCGTTAGTGTGCATCCAAGTTCGTAATTGTTAGGACTTTTTTCCTTTGAAGCAAAAAAAAGAAGAAGAATTTTTTAACTATTTAAAGCATAGATTCTAACCAAATAACTATATTAAAGAAAATCCAATTCTAATGGATTAGTATTGTAAATCAATTTGAAGACTTATAAGGCAATTGAGGCCTATTAGGTTAATATCGCTTCTATGTCAATTTTTTTAAATGTCTTTTTAGGGCAATGAATGGCTCCACAGTGCTCAAAATGTGATGTCTATGACTTTTTCAAAACAGACAAGGACCTGACATGATTTGTATGACTTTTTAAAAGCGGATGTAGTTTCTACATATAAATTTTTGGGTTCTTAAAATCCACTATTTTGGTACGCCTGATACATATCGGTAAGTGTCATTGGTGTCCGATACGTGTTTGATACGGATATAACACGCACGTTGAATGTCTGTGCTTCTTACATTTTTTTATGTTACTTGTTTACTGGTACTTATCTCTTAGATAGATGAAAGTTTGGGTATTCCATCCTGTGTAATTCCTTTTTAGTGGGGAAAGATTGCTCATTTCGTAGTCATTAGATCCCGATGGTGTGCTTTTGCTGTCTCTTTTTTTGTGTAATTAATTTACTTCCCTATTTGATCAAAATGAGATAAGTCCACTTTTAAACTCGTTATAAGTAATTCACATTCATTGTTGGTCGGCCGGTATGCTCTCTTGTCCTATATAAACGATTAACTTTACATATCAACCATTATATCTAGGTTTTTTAGGTTATATGATCATGATAGTTTAGCATTAAAGGTAGTGTTGCTGATGGATTGGGAGCACTCTGTATCTGTACTGAGGTTTTATATATTGGCCTATATATATATATATATGTCGTGAATATCATATCAGACTTTGAGGTATCAATATAGGCCCTAGAATATTGGTACTGAAGTTACTAATATTGACAATATGTTTCCAATATTTCTGGTATCACTGCTGCTATGATATGTTGATATTGCCGATGATACTATAAACTATCAGCTGATACCAATACCAATCCAAGATTTAAACCTTGATGAATCATCTTTTTGCATGCAAATGGTGTCCAGCTGATTCAGACTGAACCAAAGTCGGATCAGGCACTTGTATCTTGTAGCAGTGTCCCATGTGTATCCTGTATATATGTTATCACACATATATGTGTGCCATGTCCATGTCAGTTCTGCGTACCATGTCCATGTCAGAGAGCTGGGGATCACCCAACGGATGGACTATGTCCATGCCGCTGCAACATAGGGTCTGGGCTTAGATTCATTACCTGTTTGGTGTTTAATCAATTGGAATCTTTCCTGATTTAAATCTCAATGTAATTGAATGATATTTCTAGTTAGAGTCGAGTCTACTATCTTATTTCAGTGGACATTTTCTTGGACGGTTTCGTCAGCCATCTTGGCCAATTTGTAGGCCTTTAATAGAGATGCTGCAGACAGATGGAAACAGAAATTTAGAGGAATAAATCATACTAAAAAAAACTGTTGGCAAGCACTGATTAGAAGTCGAAAGATATTTAATAATTTTTAACCCGAGCAGTTTCAACAATATTGGTTGTCCCAGTACTTTTGTGCCCTTGATTTTTATACCAAAAACCAGGGCCTGTGCATCTGCTGTGTTATTTTTCATACCCAAAACACCATTATGGGACCTTGTGATAACACTGTCTTCCCTTCCTAGGTACTTCTTGTTCCCACATTTTCAACCCCCTTGCTCTATCCTTCAATTTCTTTCTCTGATCGAACCCCTCTCTCGCACATATCTGACTATAAATCCTGGTCCTGTCTCCTCCATAATTCCAATCAGGTTCACTTATGAAACTAATATCAGATCAAAAAGCTGCCATGATCCCTTGGCAAGATGAATTGGTGAGTTGTCATTATTCAACAAACCATGTTTTGTTATTGAGTAATTTATATGTTAATTTCACTAAACCGATGCCCGTGTGTTTATGGAAATTCAATGACAAAAATAGTGCCCCGTTCATTTTTAAAATGAGGATTCATTACCAATACGAGGAGTTCGTTGATGCTTTGTGTTTTGTGCATGTGTTTGGGGTGGGTTTTTTCCTCCTTCCTTTTAGCTTGAAAACTCGAAAAATCATAGTAATTTATGGGAGGAGGACCTGCAATGGTAGATCCCCCTTATCCTCTTCTTGTTCCTAGTTGTCGAGTACGAGTCTAAGAAACCTGGAATCATTAATATGAGGGATTCCTCAAAAAAGAAAAGGATGGGTAAGGCTTCCGCAAGAGTCTTCCCCCTCTTCCCGGTCAATATAGATGGGAGGGGCCAACATAAGTTACATAACCAGCTTTTTTTTATGTATGTACACATTTGTTTCGGGGTGGGGCCGCCCTCCCTTTTGCTAATCCAACCTCGAATCTTTCTTTCCCACCCTTCCATAAAAGGGACTTCTAAATTCTTGCGATTTCCGGTCCGGTGCGGAGCATAGTTATGTACCTATTCTGATTCGCCGGTCATTATAGATCGGGAGGTATGACGAGGGAGGTAAGGAAAACTATATGATAGATTACATGTCACCTTAATTTGTGGTCTACCTCTTTGACCATGGTTAGGGCTTAAGAAGGATAAGATATGAACTTGACTTAGCTATTACCGATATTCAAGTAAGCTTAGCAGGCTATCACACTTCCCTTTGGTAGGTTCTGGGCTCCTTTAACAGAACAGTACACACTGAAGAAAACATAATATTAATGCAAATAAAGCACACCTGAGGCTTGTTGGGCAGCAGGAGTTAAGAGAGTAGGAATTATGAATTTTTTGTAGAGGAGTTTAGATTCCCAACTCTTAACTTCCAAACACAAAAGAAGTGTACCCTAGTTCCAGCCTTTGAGCTGGAATCGTAAATCTACTGTGTCCCCAAAGTATGGGGAGTTATATTCATAGTTCTTTTTAACAAATGCTAAAACTGTTTTCGCAAAAAAATGCCAAAACTGCCCTTGCCTCTACTCGTTTGATTGTTGTGTGTTTGGCGGAAGTAATGCCCTTACTCCTGCCTCCTCCTAAGGTTATGGAATAAGCCCAACCAAAATGTAGTATCTCTTTGTTCACAATTGAGTTTACAACCAAGAAACACAAAATCTATCTTATTGCTCAATGCAGTAAATGAATTTTACAATTATTTCTTCTATTTTTATTTGTGCCCATTTAACATACTAGGCATGGAGAAATTCAGACTGCACCCATAATTTGGTATGAGCCCGGACAAATTTCCTATCAATGCAAAGCACTCAGTCTACTTAGGGAAGTATATAGCCCTTTCATTTGCATATCAACTTGATGTAAAACAACATCCAGCACAAATCATGAAGCAGCCCTATAATTTTCTTCCACGTTCTAAATTAAGAGCTCTGCAAAATTCTAACTTCCTTAGACCCATGAAACTTAATACAACAATAACAACAACTAAGCTTTTTATGCCAAGTACTTGGGTAGGCTACCCATGAAACTTAATAAAGAAGAAAAAGAAAATACCTAAATTTAAGATCCAAACGAAGGTAGAATCTAAGGGGTGTTTAGTTTGCTGCATAGGGAAAATGGAAATGGGAAATGGAGTTGGAAATGCATTTCCTAGGTGGGACCCACCTATTTTTTGGACAAATACAAGAAAAGGAGGTGGGTCCCACATAGGAAATGCATTTCCAGTTCCATTTCCTAAGTTCCATTTCCCAATTTCTTTACCCAACCAAATGGCCCCAAAATACTTGATTGAACCATGAGTAAAGTTTGCTTGATTTGTGTAGGTAACCTATGTTATATGGATTCTTCACGTGAGGGGGACAATCCTATATTGTCATATTGGTACTCTTAGACATCAGATTCTTGCTCGACAATATGACATCTTAAAATTTATATTGTATCCCAAACATAAATGCATTGAAGATATGCTCAAGATGTAAAAGGTAAAATTACAGTTCATGAATGGTATGCTCGTTATTCCACTTGATTTTTAGATGCATTATATATTTAATCTACTTTTGAACAAAAAAAGTAAAATTATTCTGGTAACTAATGATTTATATAACTTGAAACTATTGATATTAAATTGCTATTTTTTTAAAAAACCAATATGGACTTACAAATCCATGTTGGGATGAATACATAACTCACAAAAATAATTTATCATATTCACAATGTATCTGCATCTTTTTAGGATTTATCGTATCCACATACTTCTATATCTATATGTGTGACTATGTCCCATATCTGTGCCAGTTCAATATACTCAAAAGATGCTGCAAAGACCACGAATCAGAACTATCAATGATTCTTTAAAACACCTGAATCTTCCCCTTCCCAAAACAGTCAAGAAATAAAGGCTCATGAAATTCAAACGCGTCTCAGATGCTTAAAGGGCTGCCTGTAAGTTTGTGGATTAGAGAGAGGAACAAGACTTTTTTAGACTGGAGAGAGGATGGTTGACGCAGGACGGAAGGGAATTAGGGTCTGTGATGGATAATTTGGGAAGAAATTAGAGTTTTGGGATAAATTGGAGTTTGGATCTCATATTCAGGTGAATTATATGCCCACTTTTTCACAAATCACTTGATGGAAAGATTTGGAAGAATAGATCACATGCTCTCATCTCTCTTTCCATTAAAATCAGAGTTTTACAATTAATATATAAAACAAATCCTAGTCCAACAAAATAAAAACAAATCTTTCAGAATTCTAACTAAATTATCCAATCTTATCTAATAACTAAATCTCTAATCTAGATATATTTTATCTTATCTCTATCAATTCCCCCCTCCCCCACTTGGAAACATTCACCACCAGTGAATAGCGGCAAGAAGAAAGTCATGAAAGTCTGAATGAAGGTGAGGGATCTTCTCGATATCTAGTAAACCTTTCCACCGAACTAAGTATAAGAAAATCAAGCAAATCAGTAGCCAAGTGTACGCAATTTGACATTGCCGTGGTTGTGGAAATCGTGGATGTAGAAGCGGAGCAAGCTAAAAATTTGCGGTTGCAAAGAATGCCGTGCATAAAGCAGGAGCTCGAGGATCAATTGGAGTAAACACCAAGGTACATGTGGGCCAATAACAACTGAGCAAATATCAAGGGCCGGTGGAATATCTAACTTCGAAAGAACCATAACAAACTCTCGCGAAAACCTGAAAGGGTTCATATGCCAAGTGTAAAGAACCTCCACGTCCCAAAAGGGAACCTCGCATGTTGAACCCTAATAAGTAAAGATCCAGCTAAAAATACTTGCACTCTATCACATGTATTTGCAATAGACCTGGAAGTTCATTGCTAAATACAATCTGCCTACAGAGATTTGCACATAAATGATGCATGAGGAGTGGAAGTGAATCTACAGGTGGATCAGGTTTGTCTACTGTAAGACCGGAGTCTATCAACAAATTTCTTGTGGGACATTGATAAGCAAAGTGATCAAAACTATGACACTTAAAGCACTCACTTTGTTTTATAGCTGGTTTTGATAGTTCATTAATGATGGATTTACCCTGTATGTCCTTAGGAACAATATTCATGTTTATAGCACTAGTGTCAGACTGTTGCTTGAGATATTCTGCAGTTTTGAAAATGGACCATTTATTTGAAGATATGTGCAAATATGTCTCGTATTTGATAGTGCGCTAAAATGCATCCTCGACATAATTTGAAGAGTGTGTGAGCACTTTGCCTTTGAGCTCTGGGTTGAGTCCAGTAATAAATCGTTAAAGGATTAGACGATTATCTTCTTGAATATTACATCACACTAAGAGCACATCAAATTTATGCATATATTTGGCTACACCCATTTTTTCCCGTTTTAGATTGGACAGTTGATCAAGAATTAAAAGTTGGAGAAAGATATTTCTTTCTAAGTTATTTCATTTCGAACTATATTTCAATTGGTTCTTGTCGCTTTCTTACCAAACGTGTTCTAACAAACATCCAATACAATTTAGTTGACCCGTGTAAATTTTGCTTAGCAAAACGGACCCTTCGGACTTCTGACATCTCATACCAATAAAAAAAAATGGTTCATGTCCGCTAACCAATCACAGAAACGCTGGGGTTAGAAGTGCCATCAAGAGAAGGGACATCTACCTAACTTTACGTGCGATATAATCGTGTTGATGTTTATTCTCAAAATTATTACCTCTTTCAGTATTTTTATGTCTTTTTGTTCTACCTTCATTTCTTTGATTATTTTTCATTAGGTTGTTGTCCATCGACATGTGTTTCTAAATTATTTAGATGTGTGTTAATTACATCTATGTCAGTTAGAAGTTTTTTATTAGTGTCCATAATTTTATTTAATTTATTTAAGACTTCAGCTATATCCATGACTTCTCTAAAATTTTTATCACTATGAAACATGCAATTACTAGTTTATAAATGCAAACTATTACGGACTGAATAAACAGTACGATTAGAAGTTAACTCGATGTTGTAGGACATCACACTTGAGCTCGAATTCTTTACAAGAGTGTTGTGAATATTTGCAAATTTTGGAGTAGAAATCTCACTAAACAAGTCGAGAATTATCTCAGAATTGTCACAATACGACGGGCTCAAACTGAATGCAAATCGGGTTTCAAACGACTTCGTAATCCCGTTAACGGGTCTGTTTGGCTTTAACGGGTCGGGTTCACTGATTGAAATTTGAACCCAATCAGATCTGCTTCCTCTTAAAAGCGGATCTGGATTACTTTCAACTGCTTTTTATCCAATACAATTCACCCAAAATGAAAAGGAACTTTTTGACAACGTTTGGAGAAGTGTAGTGGCTTGATCTATGGTGGTCGTCGGGGCATTGGCAATTTGAGATGGTGCGAGGTTTTGCAGGGTGAACCTGAGAGAAGTGCATCGATGGTTGTCTGTCTAGAGCTGTAGTGATGGTAATTTTCGATGCTCGAAGATGACTGAGCACGCTCGCAAGCTCACTAGGGCGAATAATGTCTGCGATGTTGTGGGAGTTGTTGCAGTTGTTGGGCTAGGATCGAGGGGGGTGGGGAGAACTCTAGGCGGTTGGTGAACAGAGAGCTGACCTGAGGAGTTTCGATTTGACAAATAGGTATTGACCGAGGAAGACGATGATGGTTATGGAGCAATCGAAGAGTTGCGATCAAGGAGGAGGAGGAAGAAGTTGGAATTGGGGATGAGAACGGGGATTCCGGGCACTTGGATGAGGAGGGAGGCAGATTTTGTGAGGTAGACTTGGGCGTGTGAATGAAGAAGGATGGTAGAGCAAAGGGGTTTCTTTTATCTTTTTTGTTAGTTTTTTTCCCTTTCCCCTTTTTCATTCGATTTTTTCTGATTTTTCCCCTTTATTTTGTTTTTTCACTTTTTTAAAAAAATAAAATAAAATAAAATAAAAATAGAAAGATGGGAAAAGAAGATGACATATTTGAGCTCTGATATTAATTTAACGCACGACGGAAGGTAATTAGGATATATAGTGGATAATTGGGGAAAAAATTAGGATTTTTGGATAAATTGGGGTTTGGATCTCACATCCATGCGAATCACTCGCCCACTTTCTCATGAATCACTCTAGGAAAAAGTTTGGAAGAACAAATCACATGCTTTCAATTTCGTAATATCATCTCTCTTTCCATTAAAATCAGAGCTTTATAGTCAATATTATAAACAAATCTTAGTTCGACAAGATACAAACAAATCTTTCAAAATTCTAATTAAATTATTCAATCTTATCTAATAACTAAATTCCTAATCTTGATAAATCTTATCTCTATCAAGGGTACTGAAAGGGGATATAAGAAAGGGACTTGAAAATGTGAGATTGAGGTAAGAACAATATTATAGGAGTTGAGAGGAGAAATAGTGGTAAAGAGGACTATCTAGTGTGCACTCTGCTAACTGCATGTATATGATTATGTGTGAAGGCGGTAGTCGAAACTTGAGAAATGTTTTGATCCACTGTTAGGTCTCATGGGTATTTTGAAAGTTTCTCTTAAATATTATTGTGTTTGTGTGTCACATTTAAAATAACGGGAATGAAGTTATTGGATTTTATGGCATTTGTTCACTTTCATTTTATGAGTATGGGAGCATTTATTCCTACACATGCAAAAAAGTAGTATGTGAAGTGACATCTTGCAAAATTTATGACAGACTTAGTTTTGATTTGGCCTTCCTTCAGTTAGTATACAATGTTAACAGTTTTTTTTTATATATACATCTTATTTCCGCTTGATGAAATGATAAATGAATTCTAGAAGAATTTAATCCTAAAGAATTTCGGGCTATAGAGATCATGATTAAAAAAATAATTTGAAAAAAAATTAATTGTAGTACTTTTTTTTTTGCCTCTAGCGCATGTAACTTACCTGAGCTGTTGGCTCATTTACAATAATCCATATATACATATATATACATATATACATATATATATATATATATATATATATATATATATATATATATATATATATATATAATTAAATTTAAATTTAAATTGCATAGTGTACAAATTTTAAATAAATTGTTAAAATAAGCTCGTTTCATAATTAATAAGCAATAATTTAACTTTTCAATTTTCTATGGCATGGCGTTATTTATTATATTTTAGTATGCTAAATAGTTATCACTAAATAGTTTGTTATATAATAATTTTTTTTGTGATTACTGTATCTGAACCGCTAGTTTAGGTAAGTTAAATAAGTCAGCGGTGAAAAAGATCTCATAAAGTTTTTCAAATTTTTTGTGGGATCATAATCTCTACGTTCTTAGCTTCTTTAGATCAAATTTCATGAGTTTTAAAGTTTATTTGTTTTTTCATCAAGTGGATACAAATGTTGTATTTACCGAAAATAATTAATTTTGTATCTAGTTGATGAAAGGCTAAAATGAAAACTAAAATCCAAGAAATTGGGTATGAGTGAACCCTAGGGGGTGGAGATCATAATACAAAATAAATTTTTAAAATTTTTTATGAGAGATGGTGGAAATGGGCTGCAACTTAGGTAATTTACATTAGGTGGTGGCTCATTTCCATTATTCTCTATCTTTTAGTTTTATAATAGTTTGTTATTTATTAGCATGAGACAGTGAGAGAAGAACAGAAAGAGGCAGTATATGAAAAGTCCAAGTTCAAGAAAAAAAATCCAAGGCTTTTCTATTTAACTACTTATGGTTGGATAATTATTTGGATTTTCAAGAAATTTTCCAAGTCTTAGTCCAAGTAGCCAATAGCACTAAAAATAGTTCCAAGTTGGAGTCCAAGTCCATGTCCAAATCAATATGACTAAAAAGCAAAATCCAAGTTGGGGTCCAAATCCTTGCTGAAACAAAGAACACAAAAAATAAAATAAATAAATAAAGTCCAATAAAAAGTTCTAGTACAAATAAAATTGTCCAAGCCAATGACCCCGTTGAGCAACAAAGCCAGGTGGTTGCTCTATGTATACCTTATTAAGGATACCATGAAGAAAGCCATTTTTGATATCTAGCTGATGCAAAGGCTGCGGATTTATTGCTGCAAGAGAAATAAGAATCTGTACAAATGACATTTTAATCACAGGGGAGAAAATATTATGATAATCAGCACTATATATATATATGTGAATGACCCTTTGTCCCCAATCGTGCTATGAGATGTGTTAAATAGTCATCTGTATTCAGCTGTGCTGTGTACACTCAACAACATCCAACTGTTTTCTTTACACATGGAAGATAAACTAAATTCTCTCTCATTATGTTTCAACACCATCATCTTTTATATCATAGCTTTCTTCCAATCTGGATGTAATAAGGTTTTCGACACAACTTTGGAACATAGTGAAAATCCAACAACAACAAGTAAGCCGTTTATCCCAAGTACTTGGGGTAGGCTACATGAACCAAAAAAGAATCACGCTGGATTGATCACGTTGATAGTCCTTCTTCATTCATTTGTATCGAGTAATATCTGCTCATTTAGACCTCTAGAATCCATATCCTTTTGTATCACTTCCATTTATATTTTCTTCAGTTTTCACCTTTCGTTCTTTTAACTTGTCCTTCATTGATAAATTCTCCTTATCGAACTGGTGCATTTTTAGGACTACGTTACATATGACCAAACCATCGTAAGTGATTTTCTCGCATCTTCTCATCGATGGGAGTTACACCTATCTTAAGCACGAATATCTTCATTTCTTATTTTATCTCTCCTAGTGTTGCTGCATATCAAGCGGAGCATGCGCATATTGAAAATCCAACAAAGAGAAGAATTGTACAACCTGGACAAATGAGCATAAGAGACAAATTTGTATAATGGATACAAAGTGTAATTTTGTATTCCTTTTCGAAGAGCAATTAGTAGATCAAAATCACAAGTAGAAATCTCACTTGGATCAATATCGATAGTAGAATATAACGAAGTTAGAGTTGGAGAATCAAAGGTAACTGTCACAGATATTTTGTATTGTATTCACCTCAGTTTGCCATATTACCATATTCTGATGGTAAAGATTCCAAACCTGCAGAATTTAATAATGATAATAAAATTTTCAGTACGAGAAACAAGAAGAAATATAAACTCATCTTCAGAATCTAAAAGAGATGGCTCATTGATGGGGGATAGACTCGTCATTGAAATAGGGGTTTGGCTTAAAATAAAAAGTAACATCTGCAGAGACTAAAAATTGGTTTGAATCGAGAAAATAACATTTGTAACTTTTTGAGTTTTAGAGTATCCCTAAGAAAATACACTCTAGAGCTCTTAGATCTATTTGGTGTTATTCGGATGATTATCATGCACAAAACATAAACAACCAAATATCTTAAGTGGTAAAAAAGGATGTACAGATGGATAAATCATACATATGGTATTTGACTGTCTAGTACTGGCGAAGGCATACGATCTATAAGATAATATACAGTAAGAACTGCATCTCCAAAAGTATTTAGCACTTTTATATGAATAAACATGCACGGGCAACCTCTAACAGATATCCGTTCTCAACTATATCATTCTATTGGTAGCATATGTGAATAAGAAAATTGAGGGATAATACCCAACTATGATATGAAATCTATGAATGGGTAGCTAAGTTGTTTTTTACATTGTCACTTTTTGAGGCACGAATACTGACATCAAAGTTTGTTTCACTTGAGCAGAAAATAATCATCTAGAAAAATAAAAACATTTGAAACCAAGTTTAACTCGATCTGGCATAGATACCAAACATCATAATATACTAGTTTAATGTAACGCCCCACTTTTCGTGGTGTGGAAAGTTAGAACGTTCAGTATCTAATGATAACTCGACAAGTCTCAGTAATTATTATAGTCATATTACAACAGAAATATGAGCAACAAATAATAATAAACAATAATTTTTCAATAAATTTTATAATAAATTCTTTTTCCCTTACATTTAATAAAATGTAGCCATATGTACTAATTACAACTTTCTTGTAAGAAAATAACTACTAAAGATGTCGTATATCTTGTAGCTCTGCATACTCTTGAAAATACATTACGTCCTGCTCTGTCTCTGATGGGTCTACCCCTAGGTAACAATCTGTATATGGTTATGCATAACCAGGATCGTCAGTAAAGCGATCCAATAATATATAATAAAAATATATGAAACAATAATATCTTGGCAATATAAAAAGTCATACAATTAAAACAAAGAAAATTCTCATATCTTAACATATTAGGTGGCTTATCATTAGCCTTTCAGTGAATGTCTTTTAATTACGGTATTTGAAAATTTAGGAAGATATGAACTTGGTTGGTTTGAATGCATTCCCGTGTACCTCCAGGAAAATGGAACAGTAATTTGATCGGAGCCTATACCGATACTCTCAAAAAGAAAAACAGTGACAGTTTTAATAAGAGTTTATACCGATTCTCCTAAAAAGGGAAACAGTGACAGTATTGATTAGAGCCTATCCCGATCCTTACATAATAGAAAACAATGGCGTAGTTACATTCAACCATCAAATCATATAAATCCTTAATTTCCCTCATAAATCCAGTGTATGTCAATTTCAGTATCAATTATCAATTTCAGTATCAATTGGTCATTTGAGTAAATTCAGTTTAGATATGAATTGATGATCATCATTAAAATTCAATATTCAGTGACAATAATGGTAACATTAAAAAAACAATATACAATACCGTGGTTAATGATTTACCACCAGTCACATATAACAGTTTTTGATGTCTTTTCATATGCCGTTTTAGTGTTTATTTCCTTTTCGTCTCAGTATATCAATAAAAGTATATGAGTTAAAACTTATAAAAAAGCATTTGGGATGCTATGTATATTTTTAAAATGGATGAAAATATGAACTTTATAAGAAATATTCATACTTAGAATATGCACATGAATTCATATAAAACTAATATTTAAATGTGTAAATATTTAAACTACTAGCAAGTAAATAAATCATTTGGAACACTCAATTTTTTATTTTTGTTGTTAGAACATGAAATATTCAGTTCAGAAATCAATTACTATGAAATAAGAATTAAAGCTACAATAAGGCTATAATAATTTAGAGGTCAATTTATCGTGAAATGTGCATTTTTGTTCATAATAGTGACTGACAGGTATCATTAAGACTAGTCACATATGTCAAATAATTCAAAATGGATTTTCATTAGTATTTTCATGAAAACTAGACAAAACTAGTATAAATTGTATATGTATTTTAATTAAGTAGGTAAACTTATTAGTTTCTATAGTCTAACTATCAAACTCAAGTTAACTGAATATAAATTTCTGAATGCTTTTCAATTAATTTACCTAACAAAATTATCAATGTCTACCAAGTTATTTGGATATTAGATGTAACTTATTTGTTTACCTTATAAATTTTGGTGACAACTGAATTTGAAACCTTCGGTGCGTTTAAAAACTCGATTTTTATTCTTAAAATTTTCATAGTTGGAAAGCCAACGAGAGTTGTATGATATATTTACACAGCTATTAAGTTTCCACAGTTTCTTGGAAGATGTTTTAAATAGGATTTCAACATGATAATTAAATCTATATTTTAATCAATCAAGACAATATGAGCACTATCTGCTCCCTTAGAAAAGAAAATGCCTCTAAACATATTGGTATCATTTCTTGTATCTACCATTTAGTAAATTTTAATTTGTATGCATTTCTTTCCTTTTTGGGATAAACAGTTTGTATACAAGTTATTTGAGTGTTAATTTGTAACTAAATTAATATTGAAATATGTTCTAAACTTATTTACAATATTATACTATTTGCTTTTGAATTAATGATAGAGATTTATAACTACCAAATAGCTAAGATGATCTTAACAATCATTGTCATTTCAAGACTAAACAGTCCAAAAACACATCTAATAGAGAATCCAGTAGAATCATGACAAGTTCTCTCTTTATTAATGTGTCTCAAAAAAACTTCCATAATTAATGCAAATAAATTTCATTTGAGACTTCTTCTTTTTTTTGGGTCAATTTTATTTTATTTTTTTTCGCAAAAAGCATAAGACAATAATGCATATGTATAGGTAATGGAGCAATAAAAAATATTTAATTTAAAAATTTCAATTAAAAGATGGAAGAATAAATAAACTTTAAAACTCATAAATGTCTGTCCTAAATAAAATAAAAAGTATTTGATAAATCGCGTATAATCTAAACTTTTATATATATTTCAATAAAAACATCATCTAATCACTCTGTACATCCTCATATAAAAGATAATGCATATTGTTAGTATGTTTATGAGTGAGTTAGACTCACCTTGGCTTTAGTCTAAATTGGAACTAAATTGTTGGCTTGAAAAATGATAAAGTCTCCAAAAATGCTCCCTGACTCTCTGATTGAAATTCTCTGTTTTTTTTTTTCCTTCCTTTTCCCTCTTCTTTTGTTAAGTAACTCAGATTAATCCTCATCAAAGTATTAGATAAGAATCAATCTAATTTATTTATTTATCTATTTAGTAGTTGAGATCCTATTTCACTTATTTTCTTTTATTTCTATTTATCTTTTGAATCTTTCATAAATTTTTTTTTAAAAATTAGTTAAGATAAAATATCATGGGAAAAAGTGGGTGTTACATTTAATGGGACTTCATGCTAGTTTATTGGCTCTATGTAAAGAAGACACAATGGCGTTTGTCTAACTGACATGACTCACATACTAAGAAAGTTGCATGACTAAATCCAGGAACCAACTTTTTTAGGTTTTAGGAGATGGATGGCCTGAGCGACAATGATGATCAAGTAAAGAGATGGAACTAAAACATACCAGTGGACTAGGATAAGTATCAAGATAATACAAGCCTCCATGTTCGTGTCATGTGCCATTTTTTTTCTATGTTCCAAGGCCCTATAGACACAACGATAGACAGAAAGTTATTAAGCAATTTAGAGCATGAATTATTTTACTAATGGCCAACATATTAAATTATAATTTAGGCAAATAGAGAACTGAAGATAATGTCAACGATCGAATAATGTTAGTGTTATTCACTCCTCCAACATGAGATATAATACATGCAGCCAAAGCAAGCAGAGCAAAAGATGAAGTGGAATTAAATGAAGAAAAGATACATGAGTTTTTCGTTATATAATCAGAAGCCTTTCAATTGATAATTTAGGTCATGGAGCACGACGATGCAAGACAAGTAGAATTGTAACTTGTATGATAAAGTAGCTTAAGGAAATATTTTTTGGAACCAAAGAAACATCTGATATATTTGAAATTCGTTGTTTGACATATTCTCAATTTTCTGATAGCAGATTGAGTCTAACTCTTCAATTACAATATATCCATATGACACAAGCAATGAGATCCTTCTTAAATAGTCCAACAAATAATTTTAAAACAAGCTATCAGGTTGATAATTTCAACCAACTCACAAACTCCAAAATATCTTCCCCTGGGACATGCAAACCAATTCGTGAGAACTAACAAACTCCAGACCAAATCCTCAAACAACTCTATGCATGGTCTTCACTTTGGATATAACACGGTCGAATGCATTAACATACGTCTCAACACGGCGAACAAATTTCTCTAACACATCTAAGATGATTCTCCCATATAAAATCTAACATCCACAACTTCTCTAGGCATCCATTTTTTTATTTTTTTTGGGGTGGTACAATAGTGCGGGTATTGTAGTAGGACAGTAACGTTTTAGTCAATGAAGGCAAAGGTGGGGATTAGATCTTGATCTTAATTTGAGAACTCTGTTTGATTGAAGATAAGGAAGAAAAGAGACTCAAAACTGATTGTGATGATTCAACTGGAGGTTCGATTTCGATGGTAATTGAGGCAACACTGATGATGATTGCGCTATGAGGTGACTTTCAAAAGCGAAGGTGGAGAGCGACAAGATTGCTGCAGTGACGATTGGCTATGAAGGATAATGATTGGATCATAACTTGATCATGGCTATGAGATAATGAGAAAAATAAAATTAGGATTAGGGTTTTAGAATTGGGGAAAATAAAGAATAAAGACATTAGAGCATTGATGAAGAATGATCTAAATTGTCATCCCCACATAATTTTTGTCTTTATTATTTTGACATAGAAAAACTCCTTGCGTATTTTGTTCATAGCAATCTGAAACTACTATTGAAGTCAACAACCCCCCATGCACAAGGCTCACAGTTGAACATTTTCCTACATACGCAAATGCAAGTGCATGTACGTTCTTGGAGATTAATGCCAATCTAGAAGCAAGACAAATGAGGGTACTCATGGATCAGAGATAGCCTCACTTGTGGATATTATAATGAGGAAAAAATTTGAGGGTTTGAGCATTATTTATTTTGTACTTTAGCCTTTAGGACATGCTATGTCAATTTGGTTTCTTAACATTGTAAAATTCTGATTGGAATAAATTGATGCTTTGGATACATGCCTATGCATTTATTCACCTATTTCTCTTCTTCTCTTGTTTCTATCATGCAGATAAGATTCCAATTAGAGACATTGTTGGAGGAGAAGGGGAGGTTGGCGCATGATAATTCCATCTATGCAAGGGAGAATCGATTCTTGAGGGAGATTGTGGAGTATCATCAGCTCACGATGCAAGATGTTGTCTATGTGGATGAAGGTATCGAAGAGGTGCAAGAGGTCTACCCCATCCAATTGGCACCCCACTTATCCCATTCTTCCCCTGGACGTTTGTCTCCCATTATATCTAGAGCTGGCTCTCTAAACAGTTCCAATCACACTTCACCACGATCTCCCAACATCGAGGATCTGCCAGAATTTTTCCCAACGGCTGCCTCTTCATCGCCTTCTTCTCCTGCACTGATTCAGCCAAAAACCCGGGAAGGAAATCCACCACATTCTCCGAAATATGAAGGTTTGATGCGGCAACGTTCCCTAACACCTTCCTGAGATCAGTGTCTGAACCACCTTCTCCCACTTCTTTGGCAAGTGCTAGGTTTGTTCGTGCATGTAAAAATAGCAGTTCTTTATTCTTGATTTGTGTAATCTCATTGTTCTAACCTTACTACTGCTTACCCTCATTGTTATTTACCTACTCGAAATAATACCGCATAGGTATGTCACTGGTTGTTTCTTCCAACAAACAACCAATTACAACTGCATTATCCATCATCTACTTCCGATGAAGCAGATGCAGTTTTTGACATTGGTTCCTGATTGTTGGTGCTTCGCATAGCTAGCCAGTTTCTGAGCACTGATCTTGTAGATCTATGCTTGAGATATGTGTAACGTAGTCGATTCCTGGTGCGTGCAATGCCTGATGTTCATCAGTTTTCGGATACTACAAAATTTGATTCGACTATTTAGGCTGTGTTTAAGAGCTTGTGCAAAATCACAGTACCTGTTATATAACTGTATATGAGATGCATCAAGAACTCGTAATGTATATAACCTATTATGAGAGTTTCTTTGTGCACACTTTCTCGTATTTTTGTTGGTTCAAAGATGTGCCTGCTACCGATGTTTTAGCAATACAAGCACCCTAAGCTTCAGATTTGTTGTACGATTGTCTTGCTGCATTTCCATGTCGACAATGCTCGGAGGTCAAATCTCTAAGCAGGCTAGTATGCTTCATACATCATAAAACCGCTGCTATACAAGTGATTCTAATTTTTTTTCTTTTGAAATTTAAGTTCTTGTCTACTACTTCCATCCATTATGAAGATTATAGCAACAGTGATTGTGTTAGCCTAGTCATTAACACTGAGTACTCCCAATAAAATAGCCTCAGCTTACTATATGAATATTTACTGTTGGGAATGTGAACATCCTCGTCAGTTATGCAATTGTTTGGTGGCAATAATATGAATAAATTATGAATAAATTGATTTATTATTATTATTATTATTATTTTGCAGTTTTTTGATTGTTTTTTTAGGACAAAACTCCAAAACAATACGTTGTTGCTCAGCGAACCGACAAGCCTGGCCAGCTTCTTTCTTCTATTTGTAGTCCTCACATTATTGATTGCCTGATTGTTGATTGGGTGAAATGAGACCACACAAGCCTCTCATACGATATCATTGTTAGAATTCGCCCATTCCCCATCAAATTTCCAAGATTATGTAAGAGTTTGAAACTGAGTTCGTTAAGAAGTAGAAGGTTTTGCTTGTGTTGATACTTAGAAGTAGAAGGTTTTGCTTGTGTTGTCAAAGTATCATTCTCTTGTACTGTTGCAATCATAAATCGTAAATTTGCACGGGGAATTTCTAGAGGAGCACACCTTTTGTCCTAGTGAGCCCACTTTTCCTGATGAGCCCACCCTCTCTTTTCTTTAGGAGAGGGTTTTTCTTAGTAAGCACATTCAAAATTTTCCCAATACCCTTTTCTATTTCACCCACAGATCCACCTTCCTCCCCATTGCTTTTCCTCTTCCCCCAGATCCTAGCCGTGCCTTACCCATCCATTTCTCCCCCAAGGTCCGTCGCCTCGTCGCTCCCTGCCCTGATTCAAAAAAAAAATTTCCCAGCAACTTGCGCGGGTGAAATAGAGAGAGAGCTGAGGTTAAAAAGAGGACAGTTTTGTCCAGAAAAAATAAGGACAAACTTATAATAAATGGGAAATTCTATTTGCGCCCGGTATTTTACTCTTCGCACCCTAGTTACTCTTTACACCAAACTCCTATTTTGAAATACTATCATTTTACTCTCTACGCCTAAATTTTTTTCCAAAAATACCCCTCCTCATTTTCTTTAACTCTTTACCCCGTCCGATCCCATTTTTATCCCTTTTTTTTTTGGAATCAGATGTTAGTTTAAGAGCAAAAAATATTTTGGTTGGGTATTAATACCAACCAAGAAACGTGCTGGTCGGGTATTAATATCCGACCAGCAAGCGAAATCTCTCCTGCAAACGAAAGCTAATTAACGATAAATTTCAAACAAATACGCATAAAACCTAAAAAAAAAATTCAAATTGTACATTAGATTTGTCTTTTGACACCAATTGCATGTTGAAATTTTCCATTTGCATAAGAAAACTCAAACTTAAACTCCAAATCCAAATTTCACTTGCCAAGATGAAATTGAAGAATTTAAAATTCTTCTAATTTTTTCATGAATGTTAATGTAAAAAATTTGAAGGGGTCAAGAAATCAAATCGATGATTTTGTAGGAGATGTATTTTTATTAAATACCAAAAAAAAATTATTTAGGATTTTAGAGAGAAAATAGAGGAGGAAGATGATAAGTCGTAGTTCTAAATTTTAAGAAATTTTAGTTTGGGATTTATAAGGTTAATTTAATCCAAAAAATAATGGCAAACTTGTAATTATTTATAAGTTTCAAAACTGTACGTCAAGAGTAAAATGCCGTGTGCAAATAGAATTTCCCATAATAAATACGAACTTGTTAAGTGTTAAATGGGCTTACTAAGGAAAAAAAAAAAAAAAGGTGCTCCTTTAGAAACTCCCATTTGCACGTAATCATGTGATTTATCAAGTTAGCCATTTACAATTTTGAATTTGCATTTTGATAACAAAATACAGCAAGTACTCAGGTACTTGGAAGAATAAAAAGCTTAAATGAATTTGCATTTTGATAACAAAATACAGCAAGTACTCAGGTACTTGGAAGAATAAAAAGCTTAGTTATTATTGTTGACGAAGACAAAATATAGCGCAGGGAGCTCGTCAAGAATTAGTATCCAACTGAGGTACTGTTTAGTTGGACGGGTTAAGGTTTTTTAAGAGTGGTGTCAAGGGTTTTAACCATCACGACAAGTTTGACATTTACACCTACTTTCGGGTGTTTGTTGTTTGTCTGTAAAACCTGAGTCTCGTCTCTAAAAGTATTTTTTTTTTTTTTCAATTTGTGAGAGGCTCTAACTTTAATTTTTTGTTGTGATTTAATTTGGATAATATTGTAAAAAATATTTCTTATGAATTTGTTTAGCAAACAACAAAAATTATCATCCCCGGAAAAAAAAAAAAATGAGGGCAAAGTTGGTATATACCTTTCAAAGCATCCCAATTGCGCTCCGGAAATTCTATTTATGCACGGCAAATTACTTTTGACGTTCTGTTTATTCTTTATACCAACCTCACATTTTGAAACATCACCAATTTGAGAAATTCTATTTGCACCTTGCATTTTACTCTTGACGCACGGTTTTAAAACTTATAAATAATTACAAGTTTGCTATTATTTTTTTGAACTAAATTACCCTTATAAATTCCAAACTAAAACTTCTTAAAATTTGAAACTACGACTCTTCATCTTCCTCCTCTATTTTCTCTCTAAAACCCTAAATATTTTTTTTTGGTATTTAATAAAAACACATCTCCTATAAAATTATCAATTTGATTTCTTGATCCCTAAAAATTTTTTACATTAGTTTTCTGAAAAGATTAGAAGAATTTTAAATTTTTTGATTTTACCGTGACAAGTGAAATTTGGATTTGGAATTTGAGTTTGAGTTTTCTTATGCAAATGAAAAATTCCAATATGCAATTGGTGTCAGAGAATAAATCTAAAATACGATTAAATTTTTGTTTTTAGGTTTTATGCATATTTGTTTGAAATTTATTGTTAATTAGTTTTTTTATTTATGGGGGAGACTTTGCTTGCTGGTCGGATATTAATATCCGACCAGCACGTTTCTTGGTAGGGTATTAATACCCGACCAAAATATCCGACTCAAAATAAAAGGATAAAAATGGGATGGACGGGTGAGCAGTTAGAGAAAAGGAGGATGTGTATTTTTGGAAAAAAATTTGGGCGTAGAGAGTAAAATGATAGTATTTCAAAATAGGAGTTTGGTATAAAGAGTATTCAGGGTGCCAAGAGTAAAATGCCGTGCGCAAATAGAATTTCCCCACCAATTTATTCTCTACACTCAAATTCTTTTCCAAATTTAACCATCTCTCCCTCTCTCTTCTACTTTAATCTATCGCCATCGAGTCCTAAAATTCCCAAATTTTCCTTCGAGCCCTAACAAAAAAAAAAAAAAGAGTAACAAACAATTGCAAATAAAAATGCATAAAAAACTAAAAATAATTTTAATTCATATCTGAGATTCTTCCTTCGACACCAATTGCATGTTGGGTTTTTCCATTTGCTTAAAAAAAACTCAAACTCTAAACTATATACATATGGGATTACTGTAGGTGAGCCGCCAGCTCAGGAAAAGTTACGTGAGCTAGCGGCAAAACTGTAATGATCCAATAATTTTTCTTCAATTTTTTTAACAATCACTATCTCTACCTCTTTAACTTATTTCGGATTAAATTTCATAAATTTTGGATTTCATTTACCCTTTCATCAAGTGCATACAAAATGTTTTATTCATTGAAAACTGTTAATTTTGTATTAGCTTGATGGAGAGCCAAATCAAAACTAAAACCCAAGAAGTTGTGTATGAGTGAACCCTAGGGGGTAGAGATCATAATCCAAAAAAAAATTTTTTAAAAAAATTATTGGAGATAGTGATAATGAACTGCAGCTCAGATAACTTGCGTGAGCTGTCAGCTCATTTCTATTTTTCTCATATATATATATATATATATATATATATATATATATATATATATATATATATATATATATATATATATATGGAAACGGGAGGAGAGCTGTCAGCTCAGATTTTCTAAGCTGACGCCACATGGCAATCTCTTATTGGTTGAACCTATTTACTCTCCAAACTTAAGGTACAGATAGAAAAATTAGCAATGAAATATAATAAATAAGAGGGATTCTTTTGCAAATAAACTTTCCTATATGATCATCCCAAATCCCCCCCCCCCCCCCAAAATCTTCGGGCTCATCTCTGTCTCTGTCTTTGTCTCCCCTCTGCACCGGGCAGGGACTCGCAACAGAACTAGCAAAATAACTTGATTTTATTATGCTGTATTATTCATGGAGAATCAAAGAACGCATATGCTTAATGACCTAATATGGTAAATTCGATCCGAAAATAAATGAATAATACAACGAAATTGCAACTTGCTAACAATAAAAATCTACAACAGGAGTCGCCTCTGTTCTTTCACCTCCATTGCAGAGTGAACTTCTTTGGTTGTTTGCAAAGAAGACAAAGATTAATCTCGATTTGCAATAGCAACTGGTATTTTAACAGAAGTCATGGTTGGCTACATTTGAAAAAGTCCCAAACAAAAATAACCATCGGAGAATAACCAAGCCAATATTTTTTTCATGTGATAGTTTGTTTCTTCAAACACACTCGCAGAGAGAGAGAGAGAGAGAGAGAGAGAGAGGGAGGTCGATGCCGAAAGGGGGCGTTAGTGGGCAATTCAGACGGAGGAGAGATAGGGATAAAATGGAAAGTAATTTGCAAATAAACCCTCATCTTTATTGTATTTAGCCACAGAATTTCTCTCTTTAACAAACTGCAACTCTATTTTTGAAAAGAAAATCAGGCATTAGGCTCAACCAATAGGAGGTTGCCATGTGGCGTCAGCTCAGAAAAAATCTAAGTTGATAGCCCTCCTCCCATTTTCCCATATAGGGAGACGGGAGGAGGGATATATATATATATATATATATATATATATATATATATATATATATATATATATATATATATATATATATATATATATATATATATATATATATAAAGAGAGAGAGAGAGATACACACATTGTATATGATTTGGTAACTTAAATAAGTTACATGAGTCAGCAACGAAAAAGTAATAACTCCATTATTTTTCTTCAAATTTTTTTTTTGGATTATGATCTCTACTTCCTTAGCTACTCTATGATCAAATATTATGGATTTTGAAGTTTATTTGTTCTAGATATAAGATATTTTATTCACTGAAAACCGTTAATTTTAAGTCTACTTGATGGAATACCAAGTCAAAACTTAAACTCAAGAAATTAGCTATGAGAGAACCTTAGATAGTCGAGATTACCAAGTCAAAACCTATATGTATATAATGTATATATGTATATAATGTATACATTATATATATATATATATATATATATATATATATATATATATATATATATATATATATATATATAGACACACATAGAGACAAAACCATCGCAGTCACAGTCAATCAGAAAGATATTATGCTTCTTAGAAAGTTTAGGTTATAGAAAAAAAAACTTTATATATATATATATATACATAGAGAGAGAGAGAGACGGGGGGACTGGATGGTTGGGTAAGAGTTAACTCTCAACCAAACCCAACCCATCCACTTTGATTTATGCCCCTGCTAATAATATTATATATTTTAAATAAATATATGTAGATACTCCAGTTAGTAGTTCAGTACTGTAGCTATATTGATATTAATTTATAAACTCTCGCTCAAAGAGAGAAATTCCTGTCTTCTTCGTTTTTCAAGCTCCTGTTAAAATCCTATTACTACTGTCTCCATCGGTTTAACTTGTTATTTTCTTTTAATTGTTCTTTAAAGCTGTGTTTGGATTGAAAGAAAATGAAGGAAAAGAAAAGAAAAGAAAATGGAAAGTTGCATTTTCACTGTTTGGTTAGAGAGAAAATTAGAGAGAAAAAAAAAGAAGAAAGAAACTGAGAGAAAATATATTAGATTTTTTTTTCTTTTTCCTTTTTTTCCTCAAATCTAGGAGAAAATTAAAGAAAAGAAGAGTTGAGAGAAAAAGGAAAAAAGGAGAGAAATTTTTGCAGAGATTTTCTTATAATTTTAGTTTCAAGATATTTTTAATTTTTGTAAAGTTTGGACCTTTTAGTTATTATATACTTAATTATTTAAAAATTAAAAATTATATCAATAATATGTAAATTAATATTAAAATTATTTATAGTTTAATTAGAATTATATTTTCCTCTTAATTTTCTATTGAGCAACTAAATATAAGAAACTGCTTTCTTTTAGAATTTCCTTGAGGTTTTCTCTTTCATTTTCTTTCTAACCAAACATAAAAAAGAAAACCAATTTCCATATTCTTTTCTTTCCTTTTCTCTTTCCCTTTCTTTTCTTTTCCTTCATTTTCTCTCAATCCAAACACAACCTAAAATAAAAAAAAAAAACTCTTATTTCTTTTTTTATGCTGATCATCATCTAATTTTTGTTGTTCGGATGAATTTATAAGCTCTTTTCTCAGCCTGATATTAAAGTCCATTGTGCAGTAGAGTGATTTTTATTACGATATGCTACATAATTTTCGAGAATTTTTGAAGGAGCACACCGTTGCTCTTTGTGAGCCCTTTCACAAAGTTGGTTTATATTACAAGTTTGTACTGAATTTTTTAGACAAATTTACCCTTGTCTTCAATGCCTCATCTCTCTCTCTAAATCAGTCCACTCACTAAGTCTAGTGGTGTGCTCATTTAGAAATTCCCTAATTTTGTTCTAATTTGTAATATCAAGTATCAACAAACTTTCAGACTAAATAGGACTGCGGTGTGTGTATACATCCTCAGCCCGAGTGCATGTTTCAGGTAATTGGACCCATGGACAGCGCAGGACCGGAGGTCGAGGTGGATTCGGGCCTTTATGGGCCTTTTATGTAATGGCCATATGAGCTGGCTCCCACCTTTTCCCTCTGCAGAAAGCAAACTCACGTGACGCCCACAGATAATCCCCGCCACGTTTCTGCTAAAGTCCGTGCGGACCCAGCACGTGCTTGCCCCTCGAATTCAACACCATCCAATAGTTGACAGCCACGTACAACCGTATGAGGAGTAGATCCACTCATATTCCAACACGTGGCAGATGAGCGAGAACGGCGTCGGTATCCCCCCTAAAGCTATGAACAGTTCATTCCCACTGTATTTGGGCCCCACCTTCGCTGGAAGGGCCTGAGGAATTGCCACGTGGCGACAGCTAGACGACAAAATATCTCCCCGGACCTGCCAGGCTGGGGAGCGCCTCGATCTTCAGTTAAGAAATTGGATGCCATCATGACCGTCCATTTTCCTATGATGAACCTATCATGCGCACTGATGATTGGGCCGCTTTATTTTCGGCCCAGTAAGCAATTAATTGATAGTACTTTGCTTACAAGATACACAACAACTCTAGGATAGGAATAGAATGACCAAATTTTGTTATTTTCTATACAAATTTTTGAATTAAAGAAATAAAAGATATTATTTTTAATTTAAAATTTGATATAGATCAAGCTAAAAATTGATTTATACATGCATTCATTATCATCTCTAGCAGCATTATTAGTTTTTTTTTTTTTTTTTCCTCTCTCCCTCTTTTTTTAATACCTTAGGTGAACAATTTTGAGAACTAGTTTTTTTTAAATAAAATTAATTTGATTTTTACAGCTTTGAATTTTTTTTTTCCTCTAAAAAATGCATTAAATATCATTTCATCCGTATAGAAATAAATAGGAAGGGTCGGATAGTAAAAATAAAATATTACTGACCGTGACACTAGATAATTTGTTTTTCTTATGTTTTTTTTTAAAGAATCATGCCGATTATTTTTTTTCTCTCTTTGTCCTTTTTCTTTTTGGTTGCAGAGTATATACATACGATTCTAATTAATATTTTCTCCTACAATTCATTCTTAATAGATTTACTTTAAAAAAAGAAATAGTTGCTCTATTTTAACTTATTAGCTTCCCTATCTTTCAACACATTGAATGAAATGTTATTTCTTCTCTTTTTACTTGTAAAGGGGGAGAAGATTATTTATTTCCCAATTTAAAAGAAAGTTATATAATGTGTAAGTACTTGAAAGTTTCTGGAAACAATTGGGCATGAAAAGGCAGTTGGTCATTTTTTACCCCCACACAAATGCTTAATGAAATCTTACTAATGATGATATGTTGTATACCAAACTCCATTTCATTAATATTTAGGGGTATTTACTGGTTTGTCCTTCAAATCTTTATATATTATGATTTTGTCCCCTAAATTTTCATATTTAGGATCTTGTCCCCCAAATCTCATAAGTTACAACAATTTAGTCCCTCTCTCTAACTTTCCCTAACACAGTTAAATATTTGACAATTTTACCCTTCTTTACCTCTTCTATTTTCCTCGTCTCTTCTTCTTCTTTCTATCTCATCTCTTCTTCTTCTCTCTTCCTCCTCTCTTCTCCTTTTCTTCATTATTCCTCCTCTCTTCCTCCTCTCTTCACCTTCTCTTTTCCTCTTCTCTTCTCCTTTTGTAACTTAAAAGAGGAGGAAGAGAGTAGAAATAATGAAGAAAAGGAGAAGAGAGGAGGAAGAGAGAAGAAGAAGAGAGGAGGAAAATAGAAGAGGAAAAGAGGGGTAAAATGGTCAAATATTTAATTGTATTACGTAAAGTTAGAGAGGGGGACTAAATTGTTGTAACTTATGAGATTTGGGGAATAAAATCCTAAATATGAAGATTTGGGGGATAAAATCATAATATATAAAGATTTGAGGGACAAACCAGTAAATACCCCTAATAATTAATCATAGCAAATTGGCATCATGGAAAGAAAAGAGAGCCAATGTGACTTCGGTCCCCAGGGTATATGCCTGATTGAATATTTTTTAATTAAAAATTGGGATTATTGTAGGTGAACCGTCAGCTCAGGAAAAATTACGTGAGTTAGCGGTAAAATATAGTAATCCAATAGCTATTTTTTTTATATTTCCTCAAAAATTAGGAACTCTACTTTCTTAACTTTAATAAGATTAAATTTCATAAATTTTGGAATTCATTTACACTTTTATCAAGTGGATACAAAATATTTATACATTAGAAACTGTTAAAATTTTGTGTTAATTTGATAGATGACAAAATGAAAAATAAAATCCAAAAAATTGGGTATGAGTGAACCCTGAAAGTTCAAGATCATAATCCAAAAGAAATTCTTAAAAAAAAATTTTTACTGGTGATAGTAGAAATGAGCTGCAGTTCAGATAATTAGCGTGAACTGTCAGATCGTTTCCATTTTTCTCTTAAAGATTTGATATTAGATAGCAGAGCATCTTAAGTCACCCACATAAAAACTCATTAGTCCAATCGATAATATCTCACATTCCCAAAATATCCAAGTTAATCCAGAGATTTTTAACTTAGGGTGTGTTTGGTTCTTTAAAGTGGGTGAAGTAAGGAATAAAAAAAGAAGTAACTTCTAAGATGAAAGTTTAGGAAGAGAATTATTCAATAGATTTTAAATGTTTGTGTGCCCATTCTTTGAAGTAAGAAGTGTAATAAGAAAAATATTATTTTATTGTTAAATAAAAGAATAATAATATTAATATATTTGTTACTTGAGTAAAATTGAAAAGTAATGATCAGAAACTAATAAAATATAATATCTTATCTTATTTTTTGAACTTTAAGAGTACTTTCAACATAAAAAAAAAAATGAGGGGAAGACAAAAGGAAAAGTAAGGGGTGCCACATATAATTCACATCATTTTAGGGTGTGTTTGGGTGTTTGGGAGTAGTGGAAGTAAGGAAGAACATTAGAAGTAATTTTCAAAAATAATAAGATGAAAGTATTATATTTCATATACTTTTAGTGTTTGTTTTTTTAATTTTTGGAAGAGAGAAGAGATGAAGAGAAATAAAAAATTTATTTTTTAGAAAATAGAAAAAGATAGAAAGATATAAAGTAATAAAATATTATTACTTTTTACTTCTAACTTCACTTCCACCCAAAATCAATGCGAAATAGTGTTGAGAAGTAAATATACCACGTAGGATCTACATCACCATTATAAAAGTAACTTTCACTTTACTTCTTGTGCAAACAAATACATGAAATAGTAAAAGTGACTTTACTTCTGTTACTTCATTTCTACTTCCATGCAAACAAACACACTCTCGGAGTAAAAATACACTTCTATAAACTGGTAAATAATAAGCTAAACAAATTCAAATATGCTTCGCAAAGGTGTATTTGTGAAATTCTCCGGCAATTTACTATTGTTTTTTATCTCAAAAATAATGCCAGTGGTATCTGGAAGCGCTGCGAGTTTCATATTCAGAATCAGCTCATAACTTTTATTTGAGAAGCAAAAAATCATTTTCAGTTTCATGAGTGCTTGATTAAACAAATTTTTGCTCATAAGCCTTCTTCCATAGTTTTTTTTTTTTCTAGTAAAACTTAGACAGCATTATTAAATTAAGTTCCATCAGAAATCGAATTTGAAACTTATTACAAGTTGTTGATGTCGGTGATGCCAGTAGAGAGATCCAAATCTACTAGAGACAAGTTTAAAAGTTGTTGATGATGGTGATGCCAGTAGAGAGATCCAAATCTACTAGAGACAAGTTTAAAAGTTGTTAGTATTCGATCGAATCGTATTTGATCAGTGAATATGGTAACTGTAATTTGCCAAAATTCATATTTATTTAAAATATATTAGGTGCTCAATTGAAAATTAAAATGATGAAAAGTTTAAACTTTTCATGTTCAATGAAAATAGAAATTACTAAAAAAAGAAAAAAGAAAAGAAAACACAACTGTGAAGCTGAGGCTGGAGCCATTATTGATTCCATGCATTTAAATTCCCAATATAATTCATTCAACATGTGAAGAGATTGGCTCATATTCCCAAAAAAAAAAAAAATGGCTGATTTGAAAGGAAAATTCTAAATACACCAATCAATTGTCTAAATATTTATATTTTTAAAATATCTTACAGAGTTTAAAAATAGTGAATATTTTCTGAATACAGCATACCAAATTCAATAATATTTTATTTTTCTTTAATTTTTCCTCTCTTCTTTCTCAATGCGCCTCCTCCCCAGCCGCCTTATCCCACGCCGCCTCCTCCCTAATAGCTCAACTCTGTTGCCAGCATGCTCCTTAGTGGGCCTTAAAACCCTAGTCTCTTCTAAAAAATCTTCTATAAAGATAATTTTTTTTTAATGACTTCTAATTTAATTCTTAAATTAAGATTATCAAGAACAATTAGGATATACTTTTTTTTTGGTATTGAAAATTTGAGATTTTAATTCGAGAGAGATAAAAAAAAAAGTAGGGTGGAAGAAAAAGTAAAAAAAAAAAAAACAAACTTATAGTAAAATTGAAGAAGATGAAATCAAATTATCAATAAATTATAATTGTAAACTTATAATAAAATTAGACTTTTCGATGGCTACTTACAGAATTGGACAGGTGCATCTAAAATTTACTCATTCTTGTTATTTTATTTTCTCATGAATATTAATATCTAAACAAAAAGTTACTTGGATATGAGTTTTAGAACTATTGCAATCATTTGTAATATAAATAATATATTGTTAAACAACAACAACAACTAAGCCTTTTATCTCAAGTGTTTGGGGTAGGCTATATGAACCAAAAAAAGAATCATACCGGATCGATCACTTTGATAGTTCTTCTCCATTCATTTCTATCAAGTAATATCTCATCATTTAAACCTCTATAATCCATATCTTTGATAGGTCTTCCCTTCTTTCTTTTAACTTGTCCAATATTAATAAACTCTCATCGTCGAACTGGTACATTTGTATGCTTACATTGTACATAACTAAACCATCGTAGACGATTTTCTTGTATATTCTCATCGATGAGAGCTATACCTATTTTAGCACGAATATTTTTATTTCTCACTTTATCTCTCCTAGTGTGGCCGCATATCCAACAAAGCATGGGCATCTCTGCTACACTTATCTTCTGTAAATGACATTTCTTTATAGCCCAACATTTCATGCCATATAATAAACTTGGCCTAATAACAGTCCTATAAAATTTTCCCTTCAATTTTGACGGACGGTCGCATAAAACTCTCATTGCCCTCCTTCATTTCAATCAGCCACAGTTTGTATTTTATGGTTAACATCATTATCGATATTGTTAAAATTAATGATATTAAATACTTAATAAAACACCATCATTAATTGCAATGGGAGAACATTAAAGGTGAGTAAATATATTTTTTAACTAAATTTGGGGGGTTGACTGACAACTGGATGTTACTGGCTCCTCTCTCTACATTCCTTTTATAGAAACTATGCACCCAAACCAGCTCCAAGCTATTCAATAGTCATCAGTGATCCACAGTCCACATGATCTGTAACTTATTAATTTTTTTTTTAATTTTTACAACAGTTAACATTTTTATTTTTCTATATAAAGGTTAAAAAACAATTTTGAAGCTTAAATATGAGGACTTTTTCTATTAATAATAAAGTTAATAAAAAAAGAAACTACGAGGAATTACTATCTAAGTCAAAATTAAAAAAGCTTAAATAGAAACAGGAAAATTTGAAAATGTATTATAATTATGTGAGTTTTTATACTATTTTCTAATTTTAGAAAAATATTTCCTCTAAATAAAAGAAAGATTATTAAGCAATTATGGTAAAATTGGAAAATCCAGAACAATGCATAATGCATAAAATTATAATGAATGCAAAGTTATGAATATAAATTATAATGAATGCAGATTTCATCCAATTCAATATATTTAAAATTATTAATTGAAAATAAAATTTTTAATTTTTCTAATTCAAATTTTGAAATAGAACAGGTTAAAAATTGACCATTGCATATGAAAGAGGTGGGCTCACTTAGCAAAGTGAACATGCTCAAATAGAATTTTCCATTGGAATCACACATTCTCAACCCTTCTTAAAGAGAGTTACTAGATGCGCCTCATGTTTTTCTAAATGAGTTTCACAAATTAGTAACTCTCCAACTTAAATCCATGATTAACCCCTGGATCCATGATTAACCACTGGACCCGCATTACAACAGTAACTTGCAGAGAGGTACAACAGCATACAAGTAATTATCGAGAGTCGAACAAATTTTTTTTTAGGGATATTTACATGTTTGTCCTTTACATCTTTATAAATTATAATTTAGTCTTCTAAATCTTCATATTTAGGATTTAGTCTTCTAAATCTTCTAGACTACTACAATTTAGTCCCTTCGTTAGTTTTTCCGTCCAAATAAACAACAGAATTTAATTTTTACTTTTTTTAAAATAATAAAATGACTTAAATACCCCTATGAAGAAAAATGGGAAAAAATAGAGAGATAGAAGATCAGAAGAAGTGGAGAATCCAATAAACCCGAGAAGAGATGAGGAAGAGGGAAGGAGAAGAGAGGAAGAAGAGGGAAGGAGAAGAGAGGAGGAAGAGGGAAGAAGGAATTAAGGAAGGGTAAAATAGAAAAATCAGGTCAAAAAATAAACTGGGCTAACGGAAGTTAGGGAAGGACACAAAATTGTAGTAATTTAGAAGATTTAGGGACTAAATCCTAAATATGAAGATGTGGGGGACTAAATTATAATTTATAAAGATACAAAGGACAAATCTGTAAATACCCTTTTTTTTATTTATTTATGTAAAAATTGTAAAAAAAAGTTCACCAACTAATAAATGCACATTTGTCCTTTGGTCAAAGTCCACGACCCATAGGACCAACACTCCAATAGTAACTTGCAGAAAAGCCCCTACATTTCTTTTTTGAAAGAAAAAAAAATCCAAACCCGTCATCATAAAAGGTCCTACAAGGAATAATGACGTTAAAAAAAGGGGCCTAAAAGCAAAATTCTCCCAAGACCAAAAGCAAACCGCCGTTAAAGTCTCGACGGGAAAACATCCGTCCACATCACCTAAACATCAGGGGTATTATCGTCATCCAAAATGCCAGTGGGATTTATCAGTGTTTTATTCCCTCAACCCTCGTGATTTTATTTTTTATTTTCTTGCCTTTTTTTTATTTATTTTCTCCTCCCCTTTTCAACTGAAACTAAACCCATAAAAAAAAAAAAACAAAAAAACAAAAAACAATTTTTTTTTTCTCTCGCTCAATCTCTATACCTAAAATTTCCTTTAATCTTATCCTTTCAATTTGAAATTGCTGTCGATGCGCCGCAAGATCTGCGGCCCTTAAAGCTCCCAAATTTCCATTCTTTTAGCGAGCATTGCTGCGATTAGCTCGCAATTTAGCTCTTTTTTGGGAAAGTTTGCTGTTTTGTGCTAATTTGGGGGCGATTTGGAAGGGCTAGGGTTCTGGTGGGCTGTCAATGAAGTGTTTATAAGTGGAAAGGTTGGACCTTTGGAGCTCTCAGTGGGTTCACTTGCTTGAACGCTGGAAAAGGGGAGAATTTCTCTGGATTTTAAAGGGATTTTTGCGAGTTTACGCGGAGAATTAGGTGGAAAATTGGAAGCAAATCTGGAGACTTGAAGTAAAGGCTGCAGCTTTGGGAGCAAAATTGGAGCTTTTTCCAGGTATTTTAGAGGGGGGGAAAAAGATCAGATTTCAATTCTAGTTTCTTTTAGGTGAATGTACCCTAATTATCAACCCCAATTGAGACCTTTAGCATGCTATAACCTTTTGTGTCAACTGTCAAAAGAGATCCCTTTGTTGATTTGATAAGAGAGCAAAGGGATCTAAATATCCTTGGGAAAAAAAAAAAAAAAAAACAATCTTTTGATTGATAGCATCAATGTTGTACATTAGGCGAAATCAGCATATCTTGTTGATTCTCGTCGCATTCGCAGCAATTACATTTACATGTCAATGTGTAGCACAAGCGCCAAACCCTACTGCTACTACTACTCTTAGCTCAGGGCAGTTAGATTCGCTTCTTCAAGACTACGCTTATCGAGCCTTCGACGGCCATCCCCACACCGGCACAATCTATGATGCCACAGTGCCTTCGAATCTCACTGGCATTAAGCTAGCCGTCATGAGGTTGAGGAGTGGGAGTTTGAGAACAAGGGGTGTTAAGAGCTACAAGGAGTTTCAAATCCCAATCGGAGTTATCGTGCAGCCTTACGTGATAAGGCTCGCCTTTGTTTACCATGACTTGGGCAATTGGTCTACCGTTTACTACCCTTTGCCGGGCTTCACATATCTTACTCCTGTCGTTGGTTTGCTTGCTTACAGTGCTGCCAATTTGACAGCTACCAACCTGAATGAGCTTCATGTGGTGGCTTCGAAGTTGCCCATTTCGATCAGATTCACGAATGTGAGGCCAGTCCCAGATGGGCTGACTGCTCGGTGTGTTTGGTTCGGTTTTGATGGCGGCTCGCCAGAGCTCAGAGACTTGGTGTCTGCAGATGTTTGTTCGACTTACAGACAAGGGCACTTTGCTATTGCAGTGAACGCTACTGGGCTAGCTCCTTCTCCGGCTCCTAGCCCCGGACCTGTTCCTTCCGGTGGCAAGAAGACTCACAACACGAGGGTGTGGAAGATTGTGGGAGGTGTTGCGGGCGGGTTCGTTGGCCTGGTGCTCTTGGCTTTGCTTGTGGTTTGGTTGGGGCGGTATAGCAAGAACAAGAAGATGGCTGAGATGGAGCAGAGGGCGGAGGTGGGCGAGTCGTTGCAGATAGCCCAAGTAGGGGCAGCTCAGGCGCCTGTTGCTTCAGGGACACGTACGCAACCGGTTCTGGAGAGCGAGTATGTGGCTTAAGAATGGCCGTGAACAAGAATGTAGATCATGATAGGGGGCAGTGTGGGAGCAAAGCATCAAGTGTTTGATATGTACAGCACCAATTTGGTAGCCATAAGCTTTGTTCCTTCAGCAATGCCAGGGGTTGCTGTGCAATTTGGCTCGGGTACTTGGTATTATTTTGTTATCGGCAGACCACACAATTTTTCTTTTGGGTGGAGGTTGTTTATTGCAGTCTCAGATTGTTCATGAATCTAGAGATGGGGTTGCTGCAAATTCTGTATAAGCATTTTCAAGGTTGGTGTTTCTTCATATTGTTTCTTGTTTAGAACTGTTTCAATCAAATTTTTTGGGTGATTTAATGCGAATTAATCTTTTCCAATAAAGCCAGGGAAATTATCTCATTTGGTGTTTGTTCACTGATTTTATGGATTGCAAATGGAAACTCTTGCATGGTATCATTTATCAGCATATAATTAGAGAGGTTGTTTATGAATGCTTTTGGCATTTCTTGTGGTTGTTAATGGCTCTCTCTCTCTCTCTCTCTCTCTCTCTCTAAGTGTCAGTAGTCACCAAAGTTGTTAATTGCTTGTATTTTTTTCACTGTGGGACTGTTTGGTTGTGTTGCAGGTACCATAGTTGTTAATTGTGTGTATAACGACTTACTGCTCTCATTTGCAAACAGTAATTGCATTTTTGAAAAATGTGGTAGTTTTCGTATCTCTTAAAGAAATAGATTAAAATTTGAAATTTATTGCAATTCTAATTATCACTCAGCAACTTCTATTACTACAATTTCACTTACAGCAGCACAAATCGTAACTTGCAGCACTACTTGCAAGCAATCAAATAGCCTCTTGTTTTAGTTGGGCTGTCATTTAATTCATCACTCCCAAATTTTCAGATTACCTAAAGGCATTTTCTAAGAACTGTTAGCTCACATTTATGAGGTCTTCAAGTTTTGCCTGCAATTAATCATTTATCTTTATGGTCTGCAGAGAATTGAAGATGTTTTCACTGCAGTGTATTATTATTATTATATCCAGTTGGTGTGTATTTCAAGTTGTTTCTGTGCATCTCTATGCAGGGGAAAAAAAAAAAAAATTTAAAAAAATGCTCTCTTATTGATGGTGATCTGAGTTGCCAAATTCCCTCCAAAAGTTACCAGAGCAGAGACCATCATTGTAATATTATTTTCACTTCTTAGATCAATTATAATACTACTAACAGTAGCGATAGTAATGAACGTGTTCATGGGTTTAATTTTGATTTATTCTATATAATTTTTTAAATTTTAAAAAAAATATATTTTTCTAATTTAAAATTTTGTATAAGATTGACAAAAAATTGACTGGTTGACATGTCTGTTATCATCCCTAAATAATAGTAACCACATTCTTTCTATCCTCCATTGCCTTTTATCTGGTTTTTTTTTACTTAATGAGCATGAGTAGTTGTGTAATTAGCTTGCAGTGGCATACAACAACTAGACACTTTATCCCAAATATCTAGGGTAGATTACATGAATTAAAAGAGAATCACATCGATCCCATGGACCACTCATTTCTGTTGAACAATATGTCATCATTAAATCTCTAGCATTCATATTTTTTCATATCAACTCCATCTATATTTTCTTTGATATTTTTTTTACTCTTGGCATTTACCAATGCTCTTATCTCATCAACTAAGACAATATCATCAGCAAATAGTATATATCAAAATATCTCATTTAGAATAGCTCTAGTAAACTCATCTGTCACTATAACAAATAAAAATAAATTCAATGCAGACCTTTAATGTAATCCAATTGTAATTGAAAAGTTACTTATTATACCACCACAAGTTCTAACCTTTACCGTTACTTTATCATACATGCCGTTAATTATATCAATATATTTGATTGGGACTCCCTTCTTTATTAATATCTAACAAAGCATCTTCATGGCATGTTACCATAGGTTTTTTTTTTTCTAAATCAATATATACCACATGTAAATGTCTATTTATCTCATGAAATCGCTCTATAAGTTGACGAAGTAAATGAATAGTTTCCGTCGTTGCTCCATAAATTACAGTGGCATCTTTTTACATCTTAATTTGAAAATCTCAATCCAGTATCTGACAGAGTTTGACAAGAAACAATCATCGTTACCACTGCTGTTACCGTTACCGTTAGCTGGAGCTCATTTGTCAACTATATTAGAATCACAACAGTAAACATATTCCTGGAAACTTAAGAATGGCGACAAGAATCTGAAGTAAGTTAAATCAAGAACAATGGAATAATAAGATGCTTACCTATCCATCAGCTATACAATTGTACATATACTACCAAAAAGTTACTAAGAATAAGAAAAGGTAATTAATATTAAGCCTAACGAGCAAAGATGTGGGATTAATGTAAAGCCACCACTAAATTTAGTCAAAGCTTGTATTAGGTCTCTCATTATTATTTTATAATTGCTTGATTAAATGATTTTATTAGTAAGTTTCCTCTCCAAAAGGGAATAGGTTGTCTCTGCACTGAGAATAAAAATTGTTAGGGATGGTTTTTGATAGAATAGGGGAATATGGGGGGTTTTAATGGGGAATTTTTTTTTTTTAAAATTAATTTTGGTAGAATATTAAGCCCAGGAGTCAAGTGGGTTTTTTTAATTTAAATTAATACTACCACCATTTTTTTGTCCAAACTTTGTGGTTGACTTGTATCCAACTTATGAGTGGTATGTTTTGGATCAGGCTTGCAAATTGCATTAGTTTGGCAAGATCATATCATATGATTTTTAACTAAGGGTTTTTAGAGAAAGTAGTCATCTTAATTAATTTTTTTAAGTAAATATTGAAAATTAAAGTTAGCAATAGAATGTTTAGAACTAAAGAGTAATATAATCTAAGGGGCTAAATTTCATTTTTGGTGGAATTATTAGGGATAAATAATCGTCCATATTGTTGTTATACTTATTTTGATGAATATGAATTCATTATACATGTTTTAATATGGATCATATGCATATTTTGATGAATATGAATTTTCGTATCTGCTCCGTTTAAAAATATGATATGGAAATGAATATTGCTTGCAATAGATACATGAATATCTGAATAACATCCAAATATTTCATAGTGCACCAAGAAGCATTTTTCATGGTATATTGAAAATTGATATCATTTTTCTTTCATATTATTGTCGTAATTATTAAATACTTGCCTTAATATCTGCATCCTATATGAATTTGTATTCAGTTTTGTCAAATATAGATATTAAATTTAGTGTTCGAATAATAATTATTTGTATTCATATTCATGTCTGAAAGGAAAAAAAAGAAAGATACAAACATAATAGTTTCAATATCTATTCCATTTACATTGTTAACACCTAAATGACTAAGGAAAAGCTGCGAAAGTACCGAGTATTTGATGGATAACAAACTAATCACTAAACAATTAGTCAATCAAGCATAGAAAATATTTTCAATTAATCAACCATATTAATTAATATAGAGATTATAACATGAAAAATAAAAAAAGTGAAAAACAAATACGAAAAAAACTCCACTATGATAAAACATCAAGTACAATGATTTGAATCACTGTCGATAAACAATTATGACCGAACAATAGTCTAAAATCATCTGCTACATAATCATAGTAGAGTTTTAGCACTCACGCTATCTCAAAGCTAATAACAACTAACCTCTTATAGTTGCAAATCTATAAGTAGTAAAATACAGATGAGTACGAGTTACCAATAAAATAGAATGAATCCTCATGTGTGGATTGGAGATTATCATCTTTGATCTCCAAAATTACTAACTTCAACTGATGAAGAAACTCCTCTTTCCTCCGATCTTTCAATCTCTTTTAATTCCATTGAGAAGCTCTCTTAAAATATTGATGGCATATATATAGAGTTGTTCTCTCTCCAAATAATCTCTCTCTCTTTCTCTCTCTCTAATTTTGTCCATCCATCTTTAATCTTATAAATCAAATAATACTTTTACCCAACTCAAACACTCAAAATCCAAGTGAAAATCCTATCTTAAAAGTCAAAATATGTATTCAGCCAACTAGACTACCAAAAGGCCTGCCTTAGTATAGTTACTGGTAGCTGCAGCGATGAATAGATTCATTAATTTTACTTGCCGGCTAAGGTACCAATAGTTAGGAGAAACTATTGTTTTTTCTTTTCTAGCTACTGGTAACACTATCAGTAGCTTGGTGCATATTGTTTTTTCTTCTCTGGCTACCAACAGCCCTGTCGGTAGCTTGATACACATGCATACTGTGCATACAGTGTGCTGCCCTGAATTTTCTCTTCGTATTTTTGGCATGTTTTGTATGTTTTGGCATGTTTTGTCATATACGAAGGATCAAAAATGCTAACAAACTTATTTACTAGCATACCAAATACAAACAAAAAAGAGACTACTTGTTAGTTGTCTCATTAGAAAAGCAGGTAAAGCTCCTATTTAGATGCTGGGCATGCCAACAAGCTCGTTAAAATTTTATAGCAAACACATGGAAGCAGACTTAGAAACCTTTCTCTTTTTCTCTCTCTCTCTCTCTCGCTCTAGATGGGATTAATGTAGATGAGCCACCAACTCAGGAAAAGTTACGTAAGCTACCGACAAAACTATAATAATTCAATGATTTTCTTCAAAGTTTTTTAACATTTGCTATCTCTATCTCATTAACTTCTTTCGGATTAAATTTCATAAATTTTAGAATTAATTTACTCTTTCATCAAGTATATGCAAAATATTTTATTCATTAAAAACTGTTAATTTTATGTTAATTTGATGAAGGACTAAATCTAAATTAAAACTCAAAAAATTGGATATGAATGAATCTTAGAGGGTCGAGATTATAATCCAAAAGATTTTTTTTAAAATTTTTTTATTGAAAATAGTAAAAATAACGGCAGTTCAAATGAATGACTTGCATGAACTGTCAGCTTATTTCTAACTCTCTCTATATATACAGAGAGAGAAAAAATGAAAAATTCACCAACAGTAAAAAGAGTTCCTTCACCCCGCCGCTTAGATGACCCAATACCATTGTTACACGTGACGCCACTTAAGATAACAAACCCTCTAACCACTCTTTGAGTGACGCCACATGTAATAATTTTATTGAATTACCTAAGAGGCGGTGAAGGAACTCCCTCCACTGTCAGTGAATTTTCTGTTTCCTCAACTATATATATATATATATATATATATATATATATATATATATATATATATATATATATATATATATATATATATATAAAGCCACATGAAACACTTGTAGCACATTTCTCCTTATCTGAAGTCAGCGCTCGCATCAGAGAAAAATGAGAACCAAATTTTGCAAATGGAAGTGTTAACAAGAGCCAAATTTTGACCTACCCTATTTAAAAAATTTTGAATTTAAAATAAAAATTTTCTTTTCTAATTCAAAATTTAAAAAAAAAAAACCGAATCAAGAATTGAGCTTAAGACCCACTCATGCTCATCCATCCACCATCGTAACTTTTCACGATTATTAATTTTTTTTCTTTTTCCATTTTAAAAATTAACAGGAAAAATAAAATGGTGAAGGCAACTTCTTAAATGTCAACATCCCAATTTTCCTATAAATTTCTTTAAACATTCTTTTGGGACCAAATACCTATCATTGACTGCAGACACAAGCGAAGATCATAACAATGACACATGAAAGCAACCTCACCTCTCCCAAAAGTTGTTTCCAACCTGATTATTTCCTAATTTAATTATCAACTAATATCAATGTACAAATGTTAACATCAGGTCTGACAAAACCCCAGACTTCAACATGCAACCATTTTGCAATAATAACACAGAAAATTCTAGAGAGGCAAGCCTGACCCCTCACTAATTAAAATCAAAACCTTTTCAACTAATGTTGACCACTGCAACTTTAAAAAAGCTAAACCCACATTTTAATACATAAATATTTGCCAACCATGGTTTTTTAATCAAGCACCCAACTTAATAGAATATAATACTAATTATAAAAAAAAAAAAAAACAAGGTAGTTCATCAATAACATCCTCCACCAACTTTCATCACCACAAGCTACAGCTGCAACAGAGGTCACTGATTATGCTTAAAAATATAAAACAAGTTCAGAGCATGAAGACAACTCAATTTTTTTTGGATTGAATAGGTCCATGTACCACATTAGAAGCTAGATGAAGCTTTTAGGTTTCTCACACTCAAGCTTAATGGATTTTGTAAATGCATAAAGAGAAATCAAAGGTAAGTGGAACACTGAGCATATCAAGCCTGCAGAGTAAATTGACTCGGATTTGAGCATTATTTTCCAATCGAATAACCACATGGGCTGCATCCTGCATAGAGATATGAAGATCAGAATGGCCGCGTTGTTGCGATCTTTACAAGGATACATGCAGCTAAAAGCAAATAATGAGGGAAAACCGATGGAGAAAGCAAAAGATGAGACCACTATATGATATTATGTGGTTTCTTTCAAAGCCTGTAGCATTCTATGTGATTTCGAGTATTCAGTGCAATGCAATACTAAAACAGTGAAGAAAGAACAGAAATTTGTTAGTGTACTTTGGCTTCAAATGTACAAACTATAATGGAAGCAGACGGAACTCCCTTTGTCCGAGGATATCCAAATTTATCAGTTGTCAGAAGAAATGCCCCATGCCTAAGGTTTTGTCTAAATAGTAACTACTAGCCCTGACCTCACCTAATAAAAACATAAGCACTCAATGTTTCATCCAAGTTTGCATATGCTAGATACGAACCCTTGACCCAAAAAAAAACAGTTCACCTGTACAAGCAGTTTAACCATAAGCATTGTATGTATGTCAACTAATAGTTTAACAATCCAGATTTCATGTTTATTAAGTCTACAGTAGCCACAGAAAACATTTACACGGAATATAATATTTGAGCATTTCCAGCTATGAGCTTGACGGACTAAACTTTTTCTGTTAGAACAAGATATCCTATATTTAAGCAATACTAAGCTAACATCTATCAAACTACAAAATCATTTGGAAGGACGGAATTAGTGGTAGTTAAGATCCAAATTCTGCAATTACAAAACAAGAATCAGACACAAGTTGAAACTAAAACATAAGCACGAGACTGGTTCTTGTGGAGTCTTGACTCAATGTGAACTGATCACAACTGGATTTTTCTATATTAAGAACGCCAGTAAAAAGTAAGAACTCAAAATAAGATGGTTAAATGTAGGTCTATTGATACTGCCGAGTAGGACTATCAGGATTTTAATTTGATTTTAATTTTGACGTTTTGTCAGTTTTGCTCACAAAGTTTGTTAGGAAATAAAATTTTCTTCTGATTTTCATTTTGTCGCATGCAATTTAATAAAATTAGGAGGAACAATGATGTGATTTGAAGTGGTCTGAGTTCGGATAGATGTCTTTATTATGCCTCCAAATGTTCCAGTCCATATCTCCTTCCTACTCCCTCATTATCTTGTAATAAATTTTATAAGGAGCAAATAAACAAAGAGGAACATAGACTGTGGACATGTTTGACTTAGGTTGGAACTTGGAAGTCTTCCCCTCCTCCTAGGGGCTCCAAAACAAAATAAGCCCTGAAAACTCCTTTCCCAGCAGCTGCCCTAGGTATATCTGGGCATGATAGTGGGCTGGTGGGGCTAGGCCTGGACTGAACTGGGAAGGTCTCCGATCTGGTCCTGTGCCTCATGACCCTTGAGGCTAGGGCTGTTAAATTAGCTTGTGGCTCACAAACTGTTAGTCTTCCGCTTGATGTTCAGTTTGATTTTTTGGCTCATTCCATGAATAAATGAATCAAACTGGAGCTAGATCCCATTAGCTTGAGTTTGGTTCAAATAGGCTCAAAACGTACCCATATTTCTTAAAATTATGTGATATTTTAAAGGTAAGATAACAGATAATTTATGTAATAGAATACAAAAACAGGTTTGAAAACAGAAGTTCTAGTTTATAAGTTGTCAGGAGTAAAGCTAGTTCTGTCTATGAAATTTCTTTAAACTAAGGCATTAAATGTTTTCTCATGTTGTTTTGGTGCTTTCCGACTATCAGGCCCTAAACTGGGACCCAATCATCTCACAGGTAAATAGTACTTTTTTTTTGGGTGAAAATGAAGGGCAATTATGCGTAGCATGATACATATGTATGGATGGTAATGAGTAGGGGTTACCCAATGGCCCCTGACTCAGCTCAAAAAAGGCCTGACCATGTCCTGACCCTCTTTAAAATGGGATAACAACTAAGCCTTTTACCCCAAATACTTGGAGGTAAGCTACATGTCCCGACCATGTCCATTTCCTGCTACTAGACTGCTACAGATAAATAATTTTTAGAGTTAATCAAACAGCACAGAAATAAGGAAACAAGGAGAGAAAAAAAATAAAACCATACTCTTTATAGAGGTTAGCAGTCTTCCTTTCTCAAAAAAATAAAGGTTAACAGGCAGTGGCCCAATTTGGCCCCAGGGATTAGTTAGGAAATGGACGAAAACTAGATAGGCTTCTAACTCAGGGTAAAGCAGGCCTGCAATGGACTCGAGCATGACCATGGTACAGTGGGTAGCGATTTTGTGTAGGCTGTGGCATCGAATTTTAACAAGTGTAGATTTTAAGCCCTAAAAGAAGCAATAAAATCATAGGAAAATCACCTATGATGATTTGATTATGTACGATGTAGACCTACATATGCACCATTATGAAGAGTGAAGCTTATCAACATAAGACAAGTTAAAAGAGTGAAGGGACGACCGAAGGAAATATGAATGGAAGTAATATGAAATAATATGAATGCTAAAGACTTAAATGAAGACATATTGCTCGATAGAAATGAGTGGAGAAGAATCATCCATGTGATCAATCCAGCATGATTCTCTTTTGGTTCATGTAGCCTACTCCCAAGTACTCGGGATAAAAGGCTTAGTTGTTAAGACCTTCTTTGAGCTGGGTTAGGGGCCATTAGGTAGCCCCAACCCATTACAGTCCATACGTATATATTATGCTACACATAAATACTGTATTCACGTTCACCCAAAAAAACAATTTGCCTGTGCGATGATTGGGTCCAAGTCTAGGGCCTAATAGTCTAAAAGCACAAAAACAATATGAGAAAACATTTAATGCCTTAGTTTAAAGAAATTTCAGAGACAGAACTAGCTTTACTCCCGATAATTTTACAAATTGCAGGTTAAAACCAAATACAATTACCAAACAGTGAGAATACAGAATGCTAAAGATTTCATGAATTTGAGAAAAAATTCAGTAAGAATAGTAAACATTGAACATATTCCTCTAATACACAAGGTGACCAGACATCAGGGGGGCAAAACAAGAAAATGACTCCACAAAGAACTAAAGAAAAATACATATGATTTTCCATAACTAATAAAGAATTTGATAACATTATAACAATTACAAATGAGTACTCTGAATAAGTTTCAATGAGCAAATAAACATTAATTCAGTTTATTAAGATTTCTTTATAGCCAAACTTACACCATGGTCCTGGGCCAGGACTTCGGTATTTTATTGATCATTAATAATCTCCTTAGAGGTAAAGCAAGAGTATAAGTTTATTAACAAGACAATGGACAATATCATAAAATCTAGCCACAACAAAGAGTTAAAGTAAAGAACTGTCACAAAACAACTCTTCCTAAAAGCTTATGGAATCAGTTTGTGGTCTAAAAATGCATCAAGTTAACTAAAAGCTTTATCAAAGATTACAAATAAAAATTAGAAAATTACTTGTTAAGGAGCTTATTAGAGAAATAGATGACTTTAAAGCTGATCACCTGAGTTAGAACTTTCTCGAATTATGTAGGACAAATAAGCTTTGGAGGAGGCCTTTTCCGGAGAAGAGAGATAAAGTGGAAATGTTTTTTTCAAAAGCATCTTCTTCTTTTCCCCCTCTTCAATTATCATAAATAGCTAAATAAGTCTCCTCTTTGAGTGCAATGGACAACCTATTATTGGAAAATAACTAAAATTTAGCTACTTGAGATATTTCGTTTTTTTTTTTTCCCTTCCCTTGTTTTCTTTTGTTAAAAACTTTTAAAAACAGAACAGAGGCAAGAGTAATAGAACTTTGATGATTAAAAAGTTAATGCAGCAATTAAAGGCACTTATTCTTCTCGCTCTAAATCCTTTCTAAATTCTTCCAACTCTAATTCTTACACCTTCCCCTAGTTCTTGTCAACCAGATGCTGTATCACAACTTTTCTATGGTCTGCTAACAAGCAAAACTTGCAGTAAAAATTTGAACGTATCAGAATATTAGAGCTAATACATTGAGAAGTCTCTCTAAACCATCCAAATCCTTTTGTCCAAGCTACAAATCTCAAACATCAATGTCATTCATATTCAAACCCAGATTTCAGGCTAAAACTTATTGTTGAAGTATCTGGACAACAAAGATTAACCTCTAAGATGCCTAATTCATAATTACCCCCCCCCCCCCCCCCCCCCCCCCCGGCAAAAATAATAATAATAATAATAATAATAATAAATAAATCAACCACCATTAAAGATAGCAACAAAAGTTTTGATCAGCTTACCATTACACTGCATTTTTTTTTACACCACTTTCTTTTTTACTTTGTCACCAGAATTTTAATTAACTTTTGCAGTACCAGTATCAAGCACGAAAGATGACATGGAAGAATGGAACAGACAATTCCTATGAAAAACTGAATATCCAGCAAATTTGGACCACTAAGTTCGGTTATCTGCCCAACTGGATTCCAGTAAAATGAGCTTATTGCCAGTTCACAGGCACAAAGATCTCAGAGATCTAACTATCAATGAGATGCAGGAAGGTGCCCAAAAAACAAGATTTGGTTAATAGTTCAGTTGTGTGATTACTTTTTGCTTGTTTTTAAGATCCGCTAGGTAAAAGTTACCGACTCCCTTCTACTTACTTATTGTATTATATTTTTCCAAAAGTAAACCTAAGGTTAATTTTATCGACTTATTGTGATCCATCTGATTATTTTTTGACAATTACTTTACTATACGATCCTAAAGGAACTATCCTGATTTTATTGTAGAATATATCACATTTTTTTTCCTAGTTTATTATTTTCACATTTGATGCATGTTATTTTACAAGTTAATGGTTTCATGTAAGATTAATTTACTAGGTTCATCAAGTCTATCCATCCCAGGTTAAATAATTACTGTCACTTTGTTCATCGAGATCATGATTCATGAGAAGTCAATTATTTCTGGAACCATGTTCCAGTTGCTTTCTGCTTTGATAAGTTTTAACATGATATCTAATTAACACAACTGTTGGTCATGAATCTTACATTTTATACTCATTCTTTTACTAGCAATAAGAATTATCATTCTTTTACTAGCAATAAGAATTAAATAATTAAATGGTTAATTTGGTCTGTCGCACACCAAATAATTTATTATCATGCAAAATTTATTATTATTCATGATATGAATTAATATTGAAGCTATTTTATTTTCTTAATTATGTTTGCTATGGGAGTTACAAACCCAAATCCAAGGACTAACTTCTCTATTACTAGTTATTTGGATATAGTTACTGTTGGATAAAAAAAATTATAAAACTGAAATAGATAATTAAATTATTTAAATTTCATTTCCAAATATTAAAACACAAGAGATCCATAAAATGATTAAATAAAGAAACTAGAAATATTAAACCTAGTATATTGGTTTCAAAGTGAGCATGCTCTGCCCTACGTATTCTGAATTTGCCCTCAAGCAAGTCTCTAGACACCCAGAAGTCATACCTATAAAGGCCATAAAGGTACGATGACCCCAATGAAGACCAAAACTTCGTGCACACAGGCTAACGGATCTCACAGCCAAACACTGCCTCAGATTACCCAGAGAAATAATATAGGGGAAAAAAAAAACTGAGTATTGAAGGAGAACATAGGAGAGTTAAGATTGCTATTTAATTCCTCGAACCCCGAGTTCATCTCGTATATAGAGCAAGAGGACCACGTGATTCACCTCATATAAAGAGCAAGAGGACCTCGGCACAATGTCCTAAGGCCATCCAGATTGTATTTCATACTTTCTCCTCTAAAGAGAATCTAGAACGAACAAATAATTGCGATTAATCGCTAAGAAACAAAAACAAAATAAATTCTGAATGAAACACATGGAGGAGCTTCAAATAAGAGAGGCAAAGAAAAAACATGAAACACCAGAAGAAAAAAATCTAAATAAGAAATACTTGATTTTTCAATATGTGTGTGTGTGTGTGTGTGTAACTTCTATAGTCCAAAACAATCCTCCAAAACATCAAGGTTCAAGAATGCCAAAGCGAGACATAATTAAATATTGAGCAACCTTATACACTAAATTAATCCTATATACAATTTAAACATGCCACTATGTAACAAATTAATCCCATTTACTCGAAAAGAAAATATAATAATACTTACTTTCTCTTTTAATAGTGCCTAGCACATGCTCAACTAAATTAGACAATTAGTTATCAATTCTTATTTTGTAAGTATGTTTTCCTAACTTCATTATCAAGGATAATGATTATGCCAAAAGTTTGAAGAATTAATCATGAGGAAAGTTGCAAACTGGCCCCTACTATTAAAGTAAGTCCTAATAATACTACAAAAATTGAATATTAGAATGGTCACCTATATGATCAAAATCAAAATAGGGCACCCGCTAATTCTAAGGTCACATAACCCTTGGGAACAGACATTTCTCTTGAAGTCCATATAAGACAATACTTAGAAACTTAAGCAAATTATTGTCTTCTTTATTTCCAAAGTCTGAAACCCAGGTACTTGATTCCCAAGGAGACTGCGGAGTCTTGAAAGAGCTGGGTGTGGGTCCATCCACATCGAAGTGGAAAAAAGAAAGTATTTTGTTGCGCCTTTGTCTTTTTCTTTATATTTCTCAAAATTTATTCCCAACACCTTGCACATAACAAAGCATCCAAGTTTCCCCATATCATCTTCTCATTAACATTTGAATTAGTTCATTTTCTTTAACAGATCATCGTTGCTTGTATATTTGAATTTATTTGGTGGTTTAAACAAGTGCTACATGATGCAACTGGTTTAAATTAATAAATTCTACCAACTAAACACAAACTTACTTATTTATAACCAAAATACATGTGAGAATAAGATTTCCAGTGCAAGGCAATATAAAGGGTGCACCCATCATAATAACTCCGTAGAAGAGAATAATTTTTCATCTTAAATAATTTACCAGAATAAAAGAATACCAATTCTGCAATGCAGACCTACAAATACAAAGTTCAATGAATGGAGTTTATCAATATAGGACAAGTTAAAAGAGCGAAGGGAAGACCGAAGAAAACATGAATGGAGATGATACGAAAAAATATGGATTCTAAAGGTTTAAATGAGGAGATATTACTTGATAGGAATGAATGGAGAAGGATTATCAACGTGATTGATCCGGCGTGATTCTCTTTTGGTTTATATAGTCTACCCCAAGTACTTGGGATAAAAGGCTTACTTGTTGTTGTAATAAATGAGTACCAATTCCATATGTAATTACATTTTCTAATTTGTATAATTTTTCTTTTTTTTTCTTTTGGGAGGTAGTTGTTAGAAAAACTCAAGCCTATTTCATGGTAGCGGCGAGGCCAACTAAGAATGATCCTCTAGTGTCTCCATCCGGAGAAGAATATCAACCATTATTCTAAATATCGACTACTAAAAATGTTATTACCACCTCATATACCGTTTTGGAAGGTGTGTTGATGTGATTGGCTCATAACCTCAATATATCGTCCGATATCTTGCTATCCTATATGAAAATCCCTATCTAATACGAACCCGATATTCAATATTTAGAACCTTGATAAGGTAATCACACTCTATGCATGAGTGTGTTATCTACCAAAACGTATTGCTTTTCTCCATAAAACTCAAGATATAATTGCACAACTTTACAGAGAAAATCCTCAAAGTCATGGATTAATGAACCAAGTCATGGATTAATGACAACATCTGAATGGCATTGAACATGCATGGGCTAGAAGACTACTGCTGGAACCTAACTCTTTAAGCATGCGAGTTCAAGCTCTCTATAAAACACCAATGCTCTCCAAAAACTATAAGATCAATTCCCACAACATTGAATTATCATCTTGTGGCCAAATCAACTTCCATAAAGCGAAACCTAGAGATTGCCCCTAATGGAGAATTACAATTGAAAAGAGAGCTCTTTCTACCTCTCGTTAAAATCAAAATTTGCAGAAGCAAAGGGTGGATCAATATCTATTTCTTGACTAAACTTAAAACGGAATCCTTACGGACATCATATTACTTAAAAGCATATCATAATTTAATCCCATTTGATATAAGTTAAGAGGTTTAATTTTTTTTCTCTTATACGTTCAATTTTGTCAAGAGGGTGAACATTCAACTAGGTCACATGCTTTTGATGTAATCAATCCTATAGTTTAAAAATTATTAGTTGCACTATTTTCATTTTAAAAAGCCAAAAAATAGATTAATTTTCACCGAAGAAATATAGCCTAACATTATTTTTCCTCACTATCTCGAGTAAGCTATCAGGGTTAGCCCCTCAAATCCTCTTTAGGAATATACAGCTAACTTAGTAGGTGTTATAAGAGATGTCAGACGCCCACCCAAGCAATGTCGACAATAGATGCTCTATTTTGGGCATTTATATTTGGTAGCGTAGGCTCATTACAAGTCCTAAGTGGAGGGCTTTAGAAGCTAGGATCATGACTCAAACATATAGATACCTAGACTCCTCGTAGAAGATTATTTATTCTCATTTGGTTATTATGTTGCCCAAACCAGCTATACATCCTTGTTAACCCAAGTAGAAAGACAACCCTAACAAGATGGAAGAGGAATCTACCTATTTAGACTATATAACAACAATAAACTGCAACTAGCTTGGTGTTAGGACATGATTGAACATCCTAAATTCCCCCTCTTTTAAGGCAAGCAAAAGTCAATTACAGATTCACCAAAATAAATTCATTCAATTTAAACAGAGATTCTCCAAAAAGCCAGTGATAAATATGTAATTTTATTTATTTTTTCTCCAATTTCTCTTTGACCTTATTAATATCTTTATTTCTACTTTTAATTTTTTTCTCTTTCGTATTTTTTTTATTTTCCTAATCCCTTTTTAGCTCCCTTTTTATATCCTTTCTTTTTTGTTTCCCTTCGACATTCTTCTTGCCTCACTTTGCTCTAGTCTTGTCTACTTCTTTGCCCTTCCCCTTCTTTATCTATCTATATTCTATATTCCAAATAAGTATGAAAAGATGGAAACTCTTGAGCAATGTAGAAAAAAACGCGCTCCGTAACGTGTTTTAACGCGTTACGGAGCGTAACAAAGAAAATTCGCTCCGCAGCAGGGTGAAATAACGCCCCGCTGTGGAGCGCAGAGTTTTTTTCAAAAAACGTACGTTACGTTACGTTTTTTTCGCAACGTAACATACGTTTTTTCCCTACTTCGAAACATATAAAACTGCAGGCGAAAAAAACCCTAATCCTAAAATCGATCGTTCTCTCTCTCTCCCCCGAGCGATCTCCCTCTCTCAACCCGTCCCCCTCTCCCGAACCCCTCTCCACCGCCACTCCGTCTTCAAAACGCCGACGAGAGTCTCCAATCAACCTACTAAGCTATCAGCTTCCTCAGAATTTTCGATCGATCAAAAATTCGACACTTCCCCCTCCTCAGCGCTCCGGCTCCTGCTCCGGTTATTCCTCTCTCTCGATGCTGAAGCTTCCCCTCTTGCCCTCTCGCTTTCTTCCCCTCTCGAAGAACCTCCTAAAACTTTAAAGCTCCGATCGGCTCTGTAGCTCCATCTCTGGTCCGACAACTCCATCTCCGGTTCCAAGAAGCTCGGTTGACACCGAATCGGCCCCCCATTCTCCCTCAGCGCTCCGGTCCCTCTTCCGTTCAATAGAGGTAAGCTTTCCAACCTAATTTTCTTAAAATTCTTTATAAATACTTAATTGAATTAATTATATAATGTTGGATTATTCATTACTTGATTATTTGCAATGTTAGATTACTTGGATATTTTGCAATTTTACATCGGACTTTTAATTGGATTATCGTGCTAATTAGATTGTTAATTTTATATTGGATTATTAATTGGATTACTTGGTTCAACAAATGTGTGAATTATCTTGATGTTAATTGGATTGTTGTTGAGTGTGCATTATGTAGTGTGCACTGTTGCAGCTACTGCAAGCCTACAACAGTGCATTTTTTTTTGCTTAGGGTTTTTGCATAGGGTTAATGTAAAGAAAATAGATTATAGAAAATAGATTTGCATAGGGTTTTTGTCTTCGGTTGCAATGTGCAGTGTGCACTGTGCAAATTGGATTAATGTAAAAGAAAATGAACTTGAAGTAATTGTTGTAAAAAATGGATTATGTGAAAAAATGGAATGAATTGGTTGTAAAGAAAAATAGATTTAGAAGAATAATTGAATTAATTGATTCTCGAATAATTGAATTATTTGTATGTTTGTGCATATTGAATCATGTCAAAAAATTTGGATTCAGCCAGAGAATGGGAGATTCACAGGGAAGGGAAACCTCCAAATTATTTTTACTGTAAATTCTGTAATCACCACATTACTGCAGGAATTACCCGGCTTAAATACTATTTGGCCAGTACATGACATGGGGTAAAAATATGTGAACGAGTCCCGCCAGATATAAAGAAAATATGTAAATATGTTTTGAAGTCTACAGAAATAGAAAAGAAGAAAAAGGCATTTCTAAACCGTGAAATTGGTAGAATGGGGGAACCAGGCACTGAATTGGTGAGCGAAGAGCTTGAAAGCGCCGCCGGTAACAATACTCAACCTCGAACTTTAGGAGTAATGAATAAATTTATTAATCTTGAAGCCCGACAATCGACGTTGGAGACAGCTTTAAAGGAGGCAAGAGAGGATTGTATTAGAAAAATGGACAGATGTATTTATGCAAATGGACTGTCATTCAATATCTTGAATAGTCCTTATTGGAAAGAGATGATCGAAGCAGTTGGGAATTTCGAATTTGGCTTGAAGCAACCACTCCGTACGAGATAAGGATGCGGGTTTTTAAGGCCGAGGTTGAGAATATTGACAAGATTAAGGAGAAGCACATGGCGGCTTGGGAGAAGTACGGTTATACAGTGATGTCAGATGGGTAGACTGACAGGAAAAGCAGAAATTTAATAAATTTTTTTGTGAATTCACCATAGAGAACTTTCTTTTACAAATCCATTGATGCATCAGCTCAGTTCGAGACAGGAGATTACTTATGAGACTGTCTTAATAAGGTAGTTAAGAATATTGGAGAGAATAATATTGTCCAAGTGATTACAGACAATCACGCTTCACATATCAATGCGGGCACAAAACTTATAGATTCACGAAAACGTCTTTATTTGACTCCTTATGCAGCTCATTGTATTGATTTGATGCTGGAGAATATAGGCAAGATGAAGATCCATAAGGAAACTTTTGAAACAGCAAAGCGGATCATACAATTCATACATAATCATGACTGGGTTTTGAGTTTGATGCAGACATACACGAAGGAAAAGGAACTACTAAGGCCGGCCATCACTCGATTCATTACATCATTCTTAACTTTACAAAGACTATAAATTAAGGCAGCCATTGAGTAAGTTGTTTGCTTCTGATGATTTCACCAAGAGTGTTTGGCGAAGAAACCGAATGCAGTGAAGGCAAAGAAGGCAGTGCTATCTAGCAGAAGCTTTTGGGACCGAGTTCTCTTTTACTTTAGTCTTTAGTACCACACTGTCACTGGTTTACGTGCTGCGAGAGGTGGATTCAGATGTGAGGCATTCCATACCTTTTCTATATGAGATACTTGACAGTTGTAAAGAGAAAATTGCCGATGTCTGTGGGGTAGTAAGAGGAAATATATGCTATACTGGAATTTGACTGATAAGAGATGGGTAGGCATGTTGCATAGGTCCCTCCACGCAACAGCTTACTTTCTAAATCCTAGATACTTCTACAGTGATACATTTTCTAATGTTTCTGAGGTTAGAAGAGGCCTTCGTGAATGCATGCAACGAATGATCCCCGATCTCAATGAATATGCACAAGTTGATGTGGAGATGGATCAGTATAAACAGAAGCTTGGAGAATTTGAATCCCTGCTAGCTCAAACAACCATGAACGCTCGAAGTCCAGGTATATCGTAATTTATTAATTTGATTCTTAGGAATGTATTTGCAGATATATCATTGACATTAAGATATTTTTTTGCATTTTTAAACACCAAAATTAATTATCTATTTTAGCTGCCTGATAGAAAAGATTTGTAGAGAATGTTCCGACACTCCAAAAGTTTGCAATTCAAATCCTCTCTCTTACGACTAGTGCTTCTGAATGTGAACGCAATTGGAGCATTTTTAAGCAAGTATGAATTTTAAAAACTCAATATATTATTTTTAAGTACTTTATTTATCATCATACTCATATAACAATTCACAACTTTGTTAAAAGTGCATTAAAAAAAAAAGATGTCGCTTGGAGCAAGAACGCCTACATTCTCTCGTATACGTCATGTACAATATTAAGTTTAGAGAGAAATATTCGGAGGAAGTGAATGAATTTGGATCCAATTTTGATTGATGAGGCAACACCAGAAGATGAATGGCTTGTTGAGAGCGAAGAGCCTTGTCTCCCAGAAAATCTTGGATTGCTAGATGAGCCCGCTGATGACGATTCTAATATAAGAACCAATGATTTCTTAGAAGTCTACAATTAATAGCAATCAAAATGTTTTTCCATCCATTATGAATAAGGGAGACAAACAAAATGAAACTGAAACTCCAGTAAAGAAACGAAAGGTCAATTCTTGTAAGTTATCCAATTTTTATATTTTAATATTCTTAAATGAATACTATCATGATTTGAGTATCCAATAACATCTTAATTTGTATATCTCTTTTGTAACATCTTCAGACAAAGGAAATGCAATTGACGATAGTTTTGATGAGACAGGGGATGATATTGATCCGGAAGATGTAAACTATATTCTGAAGGAAAATGATCTTGTTATTGTTGATTAGATGATCACACGAGTTTATTTTCATGTTATAAAGAAAACAATATTTATTTGTGTAAGACTTAAAAAATTATTGTGATACTTGCTATGACATTTTATAATTTTTCTATGCCTTTATATTGATTTTACAGTATTTTATATGATTTTTTATATTTATTTACTTATTTATGGAAATTATTAAATACAGTTTTATATTTATTTTAATTAAATAAATAGAAAATTGTGTAACCTACGTTATGCGATATGTTATTTGCTACATAACCTAACCAAAAAAACGTTACGTTAACGTTATCGTTATGTTAAAATTTAAACAATGCTCTTGAGTACTAATACCATTTCCTGTTCTAATTGTCTTACTCTGGAAATTTAAACATTGTCCTTTTTACCAATAAAGTTAATTTTTTATTATATAGGCAACAATTAATCAAGCAACTAGGTATTAGGAGAGCATGTAACTATCCGTCTACCCCATCTTCCACGATCTTAAACAAGCACAATACTTGTTAACTAAATAGTTTAATGTGCAACGACATCTGCCGGAGTCCCAAATTTCTAGGAAGACCCTTAATTTAAGTTATCAAAAAATAAGATCCTAAGAAAGAAGGGATAAGAAGCCACACTGAAGAGCAACTAACCTCAAACTTCCTTACTCAATCCTCATATTAGTCGAGTTGACTATCTGAATAGAATTGCAATGCAATAAAATTTATTTCACTCTCGAGGATTTTTTGCAAAATCCTAGAACATTTAGCATCAAAACTAGCTTTTTTATGACTCTTCAATGTTAGTCTTTCATGCATTTCACTCTCAAGGATGTTTTACAAAATCCTAGAACATTTAGCATCACAACTGGCCCTTTTACGACTCTTCAATGGTGGTCTTTCTTGGTATCATTGACCGTGATTTAACATTTAGCAGTGCCAGTAGACCATCCACTTTGCATCCTACATCTTAATTTGAAATTATTTAGTTGCTCCTATAGAATGGTCTTTGGCTAGTAAGATATGATGGATATAGATGCACAAAGCTAGCCTGTAAGGATATCAACCCCTCTTTAGGAAACAAGTATCCACAACCAATATATGGCCCATAACTTTGCTTCATATATAGTCTAGTAATTAAGTTGCTATCTAAAATATGCTTTTTCCCTCCGTTACTTTTAAACTGTATCAATGGCTTAACATCAAATTCATCTTTGTACATAACAATCCTCATTGAATTTTGTTTGCTAGCTTAAAGCAAGATCTAGGTGCCTTAAATCTTCATAATATTTGTTGAGCACATCCCAATCTTACATGTTACTTTTTCACTGACTATTCTTCGAGCCAGAAAACTTCTAAGAACTTTATTTTTGTCAATAGGTTGGCACTTATTATTGCTTAAGAAATTATATTTGTTTCCCACCTCATGAGGTCAGCCAATAAGTAGGGAATTATTAAAATCATTAATCTCTTATCCAACAAATCAAGAAACAAGTGTGGAAAAGGTAAGCAATTTACCAAACAAAAAAAAATCGCAAAAAATTGACCTAGAAAACCAGCCTAACACCCAAGCCAATCCAAATCTGTTTGGTGACACCGTCACTGAACCACAATGCTTCCAGTGAAATGTTCTCATTCTATATCCACGGATGGATCCTCTACTAAACTGCTACATCGCTATCAAGTCCATTCATTTTCCAGGACCAAACATCCCTCAGATCAATTCTAAAGCTTTCTCACAGACGAATTTTTGGGGAAATTTTCTGAGTTCTTGAAGATATTTAAAGCTCTAATTTTTGAGTCTCTCCCTTCAAGTATTCCTCATCAAATATGAAATAACGGTTGAATACCTATTAGTAATTGCACCATTACATAAGTCAAAAAATTCCCAGTTGATAAAAAAAAAAAAAATCAAAAATAGGCAATGAATTTTAATTTATCTTAATTCCTGTAATTCTCTTCATTTTTCATAATACATCTTCTCATATCTAATGCAATGGTTGCAAAAATTTTCTATAACTTTCTTTTACATTAGCATTAGTATTAGATCATCCTATAAGTTAAAGAATTCATATACTACTTTCAAACTTTCACATCTAGAAATTAGGGCAAAATCCAACCGCAATCAGCAAAAACCCTAGTCCTAAAATCCAAATAAAATCAAGTAAAAATCACTAAAATTATCCTTTACAAAATTGACCTAATTCCCCGCAGTAGAGAGGCTCTCCACGATATTCTTGTCCCTCCGCTCCATCGCCAAATCCCAGACATCGTTCCCGATGTGCTTCGGCTGATAGCAACCTCAAAAATCAACAAAAAGATCCGCTTTTTCACCAAAATTTAAAATAAAAAAAAAATGGAAAGATTTTTACCCGGCCATGGGCGGCTCTGTGGATGTAGTACTGGGCGTTGCCCATCACGCACAGAAACCCGGCGATGATCCCCAAGGGGAGGAAAGCTTCAAGTACGTGAAATGCCCCCATTTTGAATTGATTTTGAGCAACCAAACTTTTACTGGAAAAGGGAAATTCTCTGCTTGATGAGGTCTGGATCTTTTGCAGGGGGCTTTTGGGGAATAAAAAGAAGTGTTGGTTGGGTAGTTTCGTAATATTGTGGATGTTGTGAGGGCGTTTTGGTTCTACCTCAGGCCCTGACCCTAATCCGTAGAAGCCCAAATCGATGCAGAAAAGCCCAAGCCGCTTGCATGGCCACCGCTGCCAGGCCAAACGCCCAACAAATATTATTACCAGTTAAACTTTGCTAGGAAGTAGGAGAGAGCCTCCAGCCTTGACGTGCTAAAGAATACCAGGGTAATTTTGACGGCACATCCCAAATAGAGCAAGGGCACTTCCTTCTAAGGGGAGTTTCCAAAGGAGCACACCATTTTTCCTGGTGAGCTAAAAGCCCGAACGAAAAAAACGAGATCAAGGAAAAGTGATGTGCTCCTTTAGAAACTCCCCTTCTAAAGGCAGACCCCTTTCTTTTTAAATTTTGATAGCTTCTATGGGCACACCCAGTCCGCCATTCTCTAGCCACCCTCTTCCAATGGTTCAAAACTCTAATATTGATGATTGGTTTGTATGAGCTGTGGATTTGAGAATAAGATTATATTATGGTCTTCAAGACTTTGTAAACTCTATTTATATTGAGCACGTACATCTTTTTCATATTTATATATCTATCATCACTAATATTTCTCTCATGTTATATATATATATTTTTTAATAACAATATCTATTTTTTATTAGTGATTGACTATTCCTCGATGAAAAATGGAAGAGAGTTCTCTAGTTTCTATAGTTTTTTTGTGAGGGTTTGTTTGTAACTCTTCTTCTTATTATTCTTTGGTTCTTATTTATTTACATAGCTGATTATATTTTTGCATGTATTCAAAAGTATGATTTGTATTTTTCTTTGAATATATATCTAAATATATTTATTGTTTGGATGCATTAAATTGTGATAATATGACCATGAAATAAAAGTTGTAGTTTATTTCTTGTTTTATACCTATTTTACAATGTTTGTGTTAACTTGAATTAATTTATCTTTTATGGTCTGATATGTATTTCCTTTAAAAATAGATTCGGATCATGAAATTATAATAATGTAAATAAATTTGATTATAAAGGATCTAGTCCAACCAGATCCTTTATTTTAAGTTGTTATAAAATTAATAATTCATAATAAATTTGATAATTTTTTGTCTTTCTCTGTAATTTGGCTTAATTATATTTTAAGTTTTGTAGTGACATTTACATATTCACTTTATCAAATAGAACTCACTGGATAAATAATTTATTACTTCCAAAACTTTATTTATTTATTTATTTTTTTGGTTTAGCAAGTGGAAATGATTATTAGTTAACATATTTATTTCATTTATGTTTGATTGGAAAGACATTTATGTGCATATTGCATATTTCATCAATTAAAATTGACTTTCCATAAATGTTAATTTTCCATAGCAATTTACAGTAAAAATATCTTACTCAATTGAAATTGATTTTCCATAAAAAGAATGACTTCTTCAGAATTAACTTTCACAATAAAAATGTAAAAAACATATCTCATATATTTCTAGTAAGAATAACAAATTATTAACCTTCTGCGAAAGATCATTGTAGAAAAGAAAATTTTCATTTTTACTTATTTTATTTAATATTTATAATAAAATATTTATTATTTTTCCATAATTGAATAAATTTTCCATAATATTGATATGCATAAAATATTATAGACAATATCTTTTAACTTTCCTTAAAAAAAAATCAAAGTGACCATCAAAGTGACCCCCGCCTAGCCTGCACCCAACCATTTCTAAGTCCGGACATGGGGTAAAAAGGGAGTTTCCAAAGGAGCACACCAATTTTCCTAGTGAGCCCACTTCTCAGTGTATTTTTTTTTGTCCGGATTCAAAATCGGATAGTTATAAAGTGGGCTCACTAGGAAAAATGGTGTGCTCCTTTGGAAACTCCCGGGTAAAACCCGGTCCAAGCCTGGGTTGGCGGGCCCCCATTTGGACAGTTCTAGTAAACGTAGATAGAAAAATCAAGAAGATAATTTTTAGTATTTAAATAATCAAAATAGAAAAGTAGTGATAAATCTGAAACCTTGTCTACTTTTCTCATTATTTTTTATTATTATAAACAATTACTCTTTCATTGCTCTTATTCCATCAACTCATGTTGCCAACACCAAACTAGCCATCTCTATGGATTCGAGTGTAGACATTATTACTTGTCAATCTATTACTCTTAAAAGTATAAGATTTAGATATGAAAAAGCTTGTTGGAACAAACTAGCTGATTCCAAGCTCACGTTAGCTGCTGTGAAAGTGTGTATTCAATATATATCAATTTAAACACCAATTTATAAAAAATATTAATCAATCAAATAACAGAATAAAAGTGTGTGTATTCAATATATATCAATTTAAACACTAATTTATAAGAAAATTAATCAATCAATAACAGAATAAAGCTCATATCATCACACTGATTAATATAGAGATTTTTTAATGTGAAAAACCCAAAAGGAAAAAAAGCCATAAATGTATCAAGTCATTTACAATGATTTGACTATAGCAGCTAGACAGACACGACCGACCAATAGTATAATATCTAATTCGTTTGCTAGACAATCATGATAGAGTTTTAAACTCAAACTATCTCAAATTAGCAACAACTCACACACTTAAAGATGCAGATTTACAAGTATTAAACTATAAGAGAATTACAAATGAGTAGAAATTACCATAATTATAAATTAAGTACATGTCTGTTGGATGGAGATGTTAATAGACATTGATCTCCACAAATCACGAACCTAAACTCTGTCTTCAATAAAAATCTCCTCTTTGTCCTTCTTGAAAAACTCTTTTTTCTCCATCTTTTTCCACGCCTTTTTCGTTGAAGATGACAATATATATATATATATATAAATATAATTTACATGCTCTAAATAAATCCTCAAACTCTTTTTTCGTCATATCCATCAAAGTTAAATCTAAACATAAAAAAAAAAAAAATCATATTCCAACTTAAAAATTTCCACAAGAAAATCATCCCGAAAACACATTCTCTCAGCTTATTTCATTGGCTTGCCCAAAGGTCTCTTCTATAGCCCTTATTCCCATCCAAACTCATCTCAACAGTTGCTTCAAAAGTCCGTTCAACAGTCACTTCAATAGCATTTCAGTAAAATAATTGTAACGTTTGATCTCGAAATTCGATTTGAGTAATTATGGTGCCATTGTGAAGAAGACTGAAAGCTCTACAAATTCTCCCAAACACAAATTTTTTTAGTTTTACCCGCATCGTCTACAAAACTTAGCTTGAAGTTGATATTATTGCATAACCTTCATCAAATCTTGCAATTGTTTCTTCCCAACTTTGAGCAATCATAATACATCTGAACTCCATTTTAGCTGATTTTACTGTTTTTACGAAAGTCGTACAGAGCTTTATACTTTTGTAGTGACATCTTCCTAAGATTCTCGCTGTAATTTTATCAAATCTGCATATTTGCTGTACTCGTTGTATTGGTCTTTATCAACTTTGAATTTGGTTTATATTTAAGTACGTGGATTGGATTTTCATGTGTTTTGGCACGATTTGCCATATATGTGATCAAAAATCCTAACAAGACATTTTCATACTTTGGCTCTAGCATCGAAGTCCCAATTTCCGGCAATTTACTCTAAACAATTTTCGTCAACTTCGAAAAGGTTATTCTACTGATCGTCATCCCTTGAATCATTTTCTACTTATGATTGTCTGTTCTACCCACCATGCTTTCGATAGAATCTTCTCTTGATTTGAGTGCACTCATATGAGTCGCAACATAAAGATGGATGACTCTATGTTCTCACTTGTCAAAGCCAAGTATGCAAGAGTTGTGGTCGAGATGATAACTTTGTTCTTATTTGCTTGTACTGATGTTGAAATCAAAGGGGTTGATCTACTTTTTTTCTAGAGAATATGAGCATATTTAGCTCTCTTTTATCCTTGTTTTGCATTGGTCATTGAACGCCAATTACTCTAGAGATTCTCTTCCCAAAGTCATCTTGGCGGCGCTAATATTACTAAATTGATCACTTATGACAAAGTTGACATCGAAATGATTGCAACCAAGTCTCGACCCCCGTTATTGATGATGACAATATAGATTACCTAGCTTTGGATTCATATTAGAATGTGTCTTAAATATTCACATGAGGGATGGTAATGGACACGTCCATACGTCAATTTTTGATCCATCATATGCAAATTTTTAAATTAAAAATAAAAATTATATTTTTCTAATTTAAAATTTTGTATAGAACGGACTAAAAATTGACCCATAAACGCATTCATTACCATCCCTAAGACCACATCTAGGTTTCTCAGCTACTACTAACCCATCGTCCACTAAATTAATGAGCCTCAAAATTCTCTGACGTTCTCCTCATGTGATGAGACACGAGGTCTCTCTTCTCAAAATTGGTCACCATTGTTGTTTCCTCTTGGAGAGGATCACATACGGATCAGGAGCGAATTCACATCTCAGACGGGGACACACAACTGAATACTGAAATTGATACCATAGAGGTGGAGGAGCGAAGACAGAAGATTGGAGAGTAGTCACTGTTGAGAGACTGAGGTGCTGGCATCAACTCTAGCACACTTCAGAGGACTATGGTGTTAGGGCTGAGTATTTTCTTTTTTTGGTATTTCTTTTATGTAGCTCTTTTATTTTGGACTTAGAGATTGTTGGTTGCCCCACAAGCCACAATCCAGTTTTTGTATCTGCGGGTCCTTATTCTGTTATATGCTTATTAATGGAACGTGCAAAACCAACTTATGGTTCGCGTATGCTTTAATTTAAAAAAAAAAAAAAACAAAAAACTACTTTAGAATAGTATAAAATAAACAAAAAAAGAACCATGCACTTTATCTCCATCACATTGAAAATTACATCTTTCACCATTAAAAATATCCTTCTACACCAGTTTTCTCACTGTGCCAACTCAAGCATCCCATAATATTAGGGATGATAATGTACACGTTCATGGATCAATTTTTGATCCGCTCTACACAAAATTTTGAAATGAAAATGAATTTTTTAATTCAAAATTTTATGTAGAGAGAATCAAAATTTAGCTTGTAGACGCGTCCATTACCGACCCTACATATTATGCTTCTAGTAAACCAAATGGCCAGTAAACCAAAAGGCTACTACAAGCCTACAATATCCTCCACTCCATAAATTCCTTTCTTACATTCTAGCCAAGTCCGTCCAAAGGGGAAATTCCAAATGCCCACCTCATTTGGCTTGGTGAGCACCATTTGCCCCCCACGTAGTAAATCACTCTACTATAGGATGTGGTGCTCACTAAGTCTCCATGAGATGCTTTCATCAACTAGCATTCTTTTCTCTACTCTATCGGTGATGAACCAGTTTCTTTGGTCTGATATGGACAATATATACACCAATGCTGAAAATAATGCATTGTGGAACTTGTTATATTGCGTTACGTAACCTAACGGAACTCCAGCTCTACGTAACAATTGAAAATAACTTAATACATCGTAACGGTACGTTTTTTTATGTTATTTTACGTTATATTATATAACGTTATGTTAAATTATGTTATGTTACGCTATTTATAATTAATTTTTTAGTAATTTCTATATTGTTATTGATTATTATTTTGATTATTAGCGAATTACGGTAATTTTTTTACTTAATTAGTTGTTGGCTTGTTTGATTGTTTGTGAAATTGCTAACTTGTTAATTTATGATTGTTTCTTTGTTTACTTGTTGTAATCCCTATGCAGTTACTAAAATATCTTACTTGTTGATTCTCTAGAATTTTTAACTGAACTGAAATCAATAATTATAAATAAGATAAATTGAATATTGCAAAATATAAATTACAACAATGATAATGACTAGAATTGAAATAAAAAAAATTAAAATCTTATTTTTTTTGTTTAAATAATGACTAGAATTACAGTTGTAGATTTAATGTAATTTATGAAGATAAATGTGAAAATTATTGTAAAACTTAATATAAAATTAGAATAGATTGTGTATTACAAAATTGTTTTATATTCTTTTTTGAGATATTTTTTATTTATTTTTCAATGCATAAAAATTGTTTTATATAGTTTTATATTTATTTTTATTAAATAAATAGGAAATTGTATAACTTACGTTATGCATTACGTTATATGTGATATAACCTAACAGAAACAAAACGTTACGTTACCGTTATCGCTATTTTAAATATTGATATACACAATAAGCTGACTTCAGACCCCTGCCTTGGATCTATGGTGGGAGATTCTAAATGCGCACCACATTTTACTCGTGAGCACCACATACTATACAGTAAAGTGATTTACAAACATAGGGAAAAATGGTGCTCACTAGTAAAAAATATGGTGCGCATTTAGAATTTCCCATATATGGTTCTGTTGTTTATTACTGTTTCATACAACACTGACCTCAACAATTGGTAAAAAAGGGAAAGAGCCAAACTCATCTATCTCTGTTTGTTTATTCAATTCTCTAAACCGATCACAAAGTCATACTTGGAGAAACCAAACTGTCTTAACTAAACTGACGTACAAAAGCGAAAAAAAAAATCATAAATGGCCAGCACTCGTGTTATTAGCAAAGAGCACAACGAGGAGAGTGTATCTGACGAATTTCTCCTTATTAACATATCTTACTAATTTAGAATATCTTCGTAAATTTATGCTGATTGAGAATTTTATGTAATTAGTATCAAATTATATATTACTTTGTGTTTGCCTTTTATGTTTGTCTCCTTCATCTATAAAAAGATGGTCATTGTACCATTTTTATACACCTTAGAATACAAAGTTGTTCTCCACTTTCTCAGTTCATAGTTTTACCGGTCCTAATGAGGTTGCTCTTCATAGTAAAGTTTACCCTTCGCAATCTAATAAAGAGATATCTTTGACTAAATGTTTAACCAATAGCAGAAGGATGTAACTGTATAAGATTTAGAAAATATCCATGTTTTATAATAAATGTGAGTATCAGTACTCTGATGGGAGTACTTTCAGAAACTAAGAAAATTCTTGAGCTCAAAGGAAAATAGCAAATAAGGATGTCCATCAAATTGTGAATGCCTTTCATTTGAAGACCGTGGAATGCTACAGAACAGCCTTCCTTTAACGCGATAATGAATTCAATTTGTAATTGATACCAACATGCAAGTTTTTTTGTGGTTTGTATGTATACTAACTGTTATTCACCTTAAAATTTTGTGTAAGATGAAATGCTACTATGCAGTTAAAATTAATAAATAGTTTTGTTAGTCCCATATCTGTTCTGCCATATGATATTAATAGTAGCTAGTCACACTTGTTATAAAAATCCTACCCTTTCCTTCTTCAGAATGAGTCCCATGGTTACTACAAGAGGCAGCAGCTTCAACAAGCTTAATTATTTTTAGTGAGTGTATTCATCTTGGTCTGAGAATTTGTTAGCTATTGGATCGATATATATATAGAGATTACTGTAGGTGAGCAGCCAGTTCAGGAAAAGTTACGTGAGCAAGTGGCAAAACTATAATGATCAAATTATTTTTCTTCAACTTTTTTTTACAATTACTATCTCTAAATCCTTAACTTTTTTCGGATTAAATTTTATAACTTTTGGAGTTTATTTACTCTTTCATCAAGTGCATACAAAATGTTTTATTCATTGAAAACCGTTAGTTTTGTGTTAACTTGATGGATGACCAAATCAAAACTAAAACCCAAGAAATTGGATATGAGTAAACCCTAGGGGGGTCGAGACCATAATCCAAAAGAATTTTTTTAAAAAAGATTATTGGAGATAGTAGAAATGAACTGCAACTCAGATAACTTGCGTGAGCTGTCAGTTCATTTCCATTTTTCTCATATATATATATATATATATATATATATATATATATATATATATATATATATATATATATATATATATATATTCGGATTGTAACCTGTAAGTGTAACTTTTTGTGAGTTACTTTTGTCTATTGAGATGTACACATTGTGAGCTTGTTCTGAGAATAAGTCTAAAAGAAACATGTTTGATGTTGTGACCAATTTTGTTCTAATCCTGTTATTTGATCATTGAGCATCTTTGAATTTTATATATTTTTGTGCATATCCGAGCTAAAGAGATACATTCAGAGGTTACAAAGAAGTCATTATGTTTTGATAATCTACAAAATTTAAAAAAAAAAAAAAAATTTTTGACTTGGATTAAAGATAATAATATTATGATTTTTTGAAATACCGAATAGATTTTGTAAGATTTTAGGATCTAAAGTATCTCAAAGCATCAACTTGATGTTGTGGTTGCAGTTGAAATCTATGGGCAATGTCAACATCTTTCTTCTCTTGTATGTCAACTTCTTGACTCTCAACCATCTTCATCATTTTCAACTCTCTCAATCAACAATCCCCACTATGCCAATTCAAACTGCTCCTCCCCCGCAGCTGCCATGGCTAACCATGCGCTGCTCTCTACACTCACTGCTGCTATCGTCTCTGTATTAATGCAGCTAAACCAATCACCCTGACGTCTGCCACTCCTCTGTCCAACTGCAAAACGATAAGGCGATGGCTAGGTATATGGTTGATGGTTACTGTCGGTAAGTGAACACGGACGGCGCTGGAATCAGCTATTTGTGGGGGCATGGTGAGTTGCTTCTTCAGATAGCTGGTAATTGCATTGCTGTCTTGGAGTTGCTCTAATTTGTATACATTTTCAATCTCTTTTCTTTTAATTCTCTTTTCAGTTCATGTTGTTGATAGATTTGTGCATATAGTTAAAAAATATATTAAAAAAAAACACTACTAGGAGATATGGCCTTAAAACAACACATTGTTAATGTTCATTCACTGCTCGTACACTGAATTCAATCTCACAAGCATTGCGTCAAAGTAAGGGATCTCCGTATAGATGTAACAACTAGCAATCTGCTCGGACATAGCCGTAGCCAGCAAAACTTTCCCCAGGTAAAATATCGAACAAAAAGAAAATAACCACCAAAACTTAGCAGTCAAAAGATAACTGCAGATTGCTACCCTATTTGATGAGTCAACTCGAAAACACCACAAAATCTATTGAAACCTAAAAAATTGTTACGGTTATCACCGGCCCTGTAAATTCACAGCAAACTCATATAATTGCAACACCAATAGTTTGTAGACAAACATATAACAGTTGAGAACATGCTTGTTCTCCAGAAACAGACGATGAATCCACAGTACATTTCAAAGCACATCAGCCACCATGTGTTCAAACCGCATCCGATTGCAAACATAATTGGGTAATTTCTAATAGTATGTTTGGATTCAGAGAAACTCGCAAACAACAAAAGCAGCAAAAAACTACAGTTTTTAGTCTTCAAATAACAAATGCTAGTACAGAAGGCACTCTAATTGATATAATGCTGCGTCTAGAGCTAGAGTTGATCCTAAGAAGACACCGAGGCATTTAGGAAACCTCTCCCAGGCTGACGAGCAGCAAGTGGTCCGTGGCATCCAAGCAGCTGCATAGGCAACATATAAGATTTAAGTAGCATTTTCCACTGAAGATTGAAATGGAGAAAATGCATAGGACATGAGCATATTCACATATGCAAGATTCCAAGATCGCTAAAACACTAATGCAATGATATCAAACGCATAGCAACAAAGTCAAAGGGATGACACCATAATACAAATCTCCCTATTATGCCTTGTTTTGGAAACAAAGAGGTCAAATGTTGAGCATGAGAAAAATGATATGTGAGAATTCTTTATAGCTTTCATGGTGCAGGCAAAAAAAAAATTCAGCTGGAGTAGAGGGGGAGGTTAAGTATTTGGAAAAATAGTAGTTATGAGGGATCATCCAAATTTTCAATTAAGGTTAAATTATTTTTGAAAACTTAAGTTTATCCACAACACAAAAACGACCTCAAAATGACAAAATAATATGCACACTAAGTACTGTAATATACGATAGCTGATGGAAAAACAACGATATGCTTCCACTGTTGTTTACAGTTGACACTTATTCTCAGACACAACTCTACTATCTACATCCTAAAAAGTATCTTGAAATATTCATCAAGACTATTTATGATCCTCTACTTGGCAGAACATTGTCAAGGACACTCAAATAAACCAGTTAATTAAACATAGATAATGCATCAAAACAAAGTTTAAAAGCAATCACGCGAACTATTATCAACATAAAAACACATGAAGAATCATTTTGAACTACCTAAATCCTTATATGCAATTGAGAGTGAATAAATAAATATACAAATTCAAAGTATGGGTTAAAATCAATCTTCGCATTAATGCCATCACATTATATTATAAGAAAAAAAATGTAGATGACTACTTTGAACTACCTCAAATTTGTACCATGCAATTAGACTAAAAAAAAAAAGAAGACCTTAAGTATGTGTAGAATAAAAACCAACCTTCGCATTAACTCCATCAGGGACAATTCGGTTCTCAGCTTTCCATTTCAAGTAGTCATTGCGGCTGAATTTTGTGAAACCCCTGAAAAGAAGTATTATGATCAAATACAAGCACTTACGAAATATACATAAAAGCAAGCATCATAGCAAAGATACCATGCAACAACCATACATGTCTATTTACATACGTTGATCCTGCAACATTGAAATGTGACAATTTATGGACTTACCTCTAAACTTGCATTATACAATTCACTCTATAAAGAACATTAGATTACTCTACCATAGATTTAGTGTTCAGTTTTTGAACAATATATTAATTAAGAAAAAAGATTACCATTTTCGGCTAACAATGATTTTCTGACGACCAGGGAACTTGAACTTAGCACGGCGAAGAGCCTCCTGAGCATTGTTGCCATTGGCATCCTTGCAGCGAACAGACAAAAGGACTTGACCGATGGCCACCCTTGCACATGTTCCCTGTGGCTTCCCAAAAGCACCCCTCATTCCAGTCTGGAGCCTATCAGCTCCAGCACATGAAAGCATTTTGTTGATACGCAGAACATGGAAAGGATGCACCCTCACCCTGAGATGGAAAGCATCCTTGCCAGCATACTTTGTCATATATTTGTTGCATGCGATACGTGCAGCCTCAAGAGCCTCACTTGACACATTCTCCTTCTCCCAACTTACAAGATGGACACAGAATGGAAATTCATCAACTCCCTTCCTTTTCATACCCACATCATAAATCCTGATCTTGGGATCAGGAACACCACGGCAGTATCGTGACTTTGGGTAAGGCTTGTTCTTAATTTGACGATAGCATCTTGCAGGTCCTGAAAAAGAATATCAACAAAGACACTTTAGCATTAATATCCAAGGGAACTGATAGCATGCATTAACTGTTAACTGAAAAAAACATTCAAGTTAAGCCCTAAAGGCTGGCATATCTCCTAGTGATACTAATTTGAAGATTCAGATGTACATCAACAACAAACAATTTGTAACTGAAAAAGGCACCACTACCACCAGTTATCCAAGGAGAAAACAAAAAAAAAAGAAGCAAAATTGTAACAAAAAATGAGTAAAAGCATGACATGCATAGAAGACAGATCAATCAAAGCCATAAGAACTATATTTCCTAATCAAATGTCAGATGTCTCCATGTATACTTGTAATAATACAGACGGACTTGACCAGTTACGAGATAAAAACATTAAGAAATCTGAATTGCAACTACAACTAATAAACCTTGAAATAAAAGCTTCCTTGTATTACGTTTAATAAACATTGCAATAAATGCTAATGGCGAAATAATGCACCAAATGCTTTTCATTCAAACACTGGCAGATAAATTATATTGTTGCAATATATATGGGCTTGTACAGTTCAAAGATAAATATAAAATAATTCAATATCAAGTAATTCAGGTAGGTGTAACTCCACCTATAAAGCACACTAATATCGTGAAGCCGCATCCATGTTGGACACGCATGTCGAACACCCGTATCTAATGTATTTTTAAGGATTAACCTTGTGTCGGTGTGTTGTGTTTGTATTAGCATTGCTGTGCTCGCGCATCCTAGAATTTCACTGATAAGCCTGTAGATGTAAACTCCATTTGAGAAAAACACCACATCAACACACAGCTAGATAGAAATAAATCTGTAGATAGATCATCAGCCATAAGATACTCCATAAAATCTTTGAATTTGAACTATCTAAATCATAGTCTTGTCCAAACCAACTGACCATATATCTAACAGATGCCATAACCACAATCATGCAAACAGTGTTGTAGTTAACCTTAAATCGGAGAGGTGTTCAAAAGAAGGAAAGGATAGGCATTTCATATCACAAATCACAAGTTTAATGAACAAGGCCAAGATAAACAACTAACTTTATACATTAAAAAATAAAAAATAAAAAAAAATCAATACCTTTCCAAGTGCAAGCATGCAGTACTTCCATTATTATAACAGAATTATGATATATCATCACAATATAGATGTTCCATTATCACATGTGTGTACCATTTAGCAGATCAATCCTTCAACAATACATGTTAGCATTCAAAAAATGACTAGACTTGCTTTATACAGATGTTCCATTATTACTCCAGAATTATGATATATCATCACAAATCCTGAACTTAAAAATTAAAACTGTTGAATGTTTTTTTAAAGGTCCATGAAGCTTCCTAATGTTGTGCTGTGACCATACAACATGGAGTGGGAGGTGATCATCAACATTACCACAGTAAGATCTAAAACCTTGTTAGCAGAATTACTGAACATTACCAGCGTGAGCCAGACATAAATTCCAGTAGCAGGCTACCTTAATAAAATATCATCAACCAGCACAAAAAAGGCTAGCACAATTCTTTATTTCATCTAGAACAAACATTTAAAAAAGTCAAAATATCTACATTTAACAAAGATCTTTTGAACAACAAACCAAAGTCGTTTCATTAGCAGCTGTTATGTCTCTTTTGTTATTCCATTGAACAGTCCCAAAATAAATAGATCTACATCATCAAATGAATGTTCCACGAGGATTCATTTCCAGGAAAATAACAATCTGAGCCAGTCATGACTAAGAATGATATTTGACTTACTCAAGTTCAAGAGGTCTAACAGTTTAGCAAATTTCGGAATATACATAACAACATTTAATATAACAACAACGGTAACACAACGTTTTGCCTTTGTTAGGTTATATCACATACAGCATGTAGGTTATGTAATTTCCTATTTATTTAATAAAAATAAATATAAAACTATATAAAATAAATTTTATAAATTGAAAAATAAACTAAAAATGCCTAAAAGAAGAATATAAAAATATTTTATAACACTAAACAAATTCTAAATTTCTGATAAGTCTCACAATAATTAGCACATTTGTGTTCACAAATATATTAAGTTTGCCCTCCGTAATTTCGATCGTTATATAAACAAGAAAATAAGATTTCAAATTTATTTTCATTTATAATTAAAATTGTAATTTATATTTTGTAATACTTAATTTATCTTATAAGAAATTATTCATTTAAGTTCAGCTGAGAATTCAATTCAAACAATAACAAGTAAGAAATTTCAGTAACCAGAGAGGAATTACAACAAGTAAATAAAAAATAAAAACTAGCAAGTTAGCAATTCTCCAAACAATTAAATAAGCAAACAAGTATCAAGTAAGAACACTACAACAATTACCTAACAATCAAAATAAATAATCAACAACAATATAAAAATTACTAAAAAAACTTCAGTAAAAAATATAACCTAATGTAATTTAACATAATGTTATGAAAAATAATCTAAAAAACGCACGTTATGGTGCATTGACTTATTTTTTACCGTTAGAGAACGTTGTTTTTTTGTAGATATCATAATGCAATATAACATATTTCATAACATGTTATTTTCAACATTGATACATAATGCAGAACACCAACATGAAAATTGCCACATATATTACATGCAACATATAATTTAGTTCCTACATATCATCACTCTAAGTATGAATGCACAAAGATACAATGCGCAACACCAAATGCATCGCATAATCTGCATCCATTTCCCTTCAAACTTCTAACAAAGCTTGCGCTATGCCAATGCATACATGCGTGCACACACACAAACAATTAGTCTATGCCCCTAAGGTTGTGCTTGGATATCAAATTCAAAATATTTTGGGGGTGTTTTTAAAGTGTATTTGAAGTATTCTGGTGGTATATGTTTTGGAGTGCTCTGACCATGGACTTTAAACTATGCTTGGAAAATTAGTTTGAAGTGTTTTGGAGTGATATTGTATGAAGTATTTATGAGGACCAAGTTTTTTGACAAGTATTTTGAAGTGTTCTTAGAACATCTGGATAGGTGTTTTAGAATGTTTTTGAGAATACTCCAAATCGGGATGTTTAAAATTTTTTATCCAAAAACATCATATCTTATTTCCTCATTCCACCTCTCTTGCATCCTTTCTATTTCCTAAATCGGGGTATATTTGTCGTTTATATATTTATGAAACTCATGAAAATCCACTATAAACTAACTCCCATGTGCAACCTTGAACATCCCAAAATCCATACCGTAAAAACACTCCAAAATACATACAACCAGAACATTTCAAAACACATACTTCAGTAATACCCAAAACACTTTGACTTTGACATCTAAGGTGTTCAAACCTGTACTTGAGTTGAGTTTCTCAAAGATTTTCATGGATTTCATATGCATGTAAATGAAAAATATACCTCAATTTGGAAAAAGAAAGGATGAGGAAGAGAAGTAGAATGAGGAAAAGGATTAGGTTTTTTGAATAAAAATTTCTGCAAAACACCATTATAATTTGAAGTATTCTAAAGAACACTCCAAAACAAACCTACCCAGGTGTTTTGAGGATGTTCTAAGAAGACCTCAAAACACTTATCCAAAAACTCACAAGCACGTCTTCTTATGAAGACTTCAAATTACATCACTCCAAAACACGTCAAAACTAATCTCCCAAGCATAATCTAAAAGAAAGGGAAAGTTATTTGAATTGTCATTATGTGAATTTTATTCAGCTATCTTTTTCATAGGTTATGCTTCTTCTAATAAAGGAAACCATGTCTTCTTCTTCTAAAAAAGATATTCTAGCCTCAACTTTTTATTCCCGAACAAGGGTAGTAATGATCCAAATATGGTGAAGTAAATAAACCACAAACATCAACTCAGTAAAATTTTTATACTACAAGCATTTTTCCAGGAATAAGCATGCCCTAGTTTTAAGTTCGACCGATAATTCTAAAATAATTTTTTAAAAAAAAGTCCTAAATCTCAACAAATCATACTAACTAGACAACAAACTTTAAAAAAAAAAATCCCTTTTCCAATCATCTATCGTTGCATCCAAATGATTGCTTATACAATCATCAGTAACAGTAAAATCAAAACAAGGAATTTTAACGATTGAACAAACTACCTAGACTCAAATCTCTGATCCATTGAGATGAAGAAACAAATCAATTCATTATAATCGATTGAATAAAAAAGCTCAAAGATACGATCGACTTACTTCGTCCCATGATCGCTGATGGCGAGACCGAAGCGGCAGCCAAAAACCCTAGAAATGAGAGAGGTAACGCTATTCCGCTATTTATAGAGGGTCCAGGAAAGAAAGACCGGCTTCACTTTTTCCGAGGCGAACCGGAGCGAGTCGGTTCGGATTTTTTTGAACGCCAGTGCGTGCGTCATGGGAGTGCCAGGTGTCCGGTTCTAGTAAAAAAAGTATTACAGACGGGTGTGTTTTGACCCAGAAGAAACTTCCGGAGAGATCTCTCCTCTGGACCCACCAAATAGGGGATGTCTCGAGGGTGGGTCTCTGTTGGAATTCTTCTATTATAACTTGGAATCATTTTTCTTTAAAGGGGTTTTTACATATCTGTCCCTTAATATTTAAAAATTAGAATTTATTCCCCAAATATTCATATTTATAATTTAGTCCCCTAAATACTTTAAATTATCACAATTTAGTCCCAGTCATATTTTTTGTCCGAAATTTCCGTTATATCTCTGAGTTACTTTATTTTAATTCTCTCTTTCCTCTTCCTCCTTTCTTCCTCTTCTTATTGGGCTCCTCTCTCTATTTTTCTCTTTTCCTCTCTATCTCCTCTCCCTCTAAAGTGAAGTAACTAAGGAGAATCCAATAAGAAGAGGGAAGAGAGAGGAGAAAAATGGAGAGTGGAGCCCAATAAGAAAATGAAGAGAGGAGAAAGAAGAAAAAGAGGACTAAGTGAAATAAATCAGAAGTATAATGGCAAATTCAGGTCAAAAATATGGCTGTGACTAAATTGTGGTAACTTAAAGAATTTGGAGGACTAAATTATAAATATGAAGAGTTGAGAGACTAAATTCTAATTTTTAATGATTTAAGGGACAGATATATAAAAACCCCTTCTTTAAAATATGGAAAACGTTCCCCAATCCCATAGAATTAATAAAAAATTATTTATCCATATTTTTAGTTTATAGTATAAAATATTACATTATACTACATTATATATATAGAATGAGAACTTTTTTTTGCCACATCTAGGCTACTCGGTTTTACAAAAATTTATAAGTTTATAAGATTTTCGAAGTCCTAATTTTTTTTCTTATTTGTGTCACTTCATCGTTCTAAAGTTTGTCTTTTTCTAATAAGAATCAAATACAAATTTCTAATTTTAAACTATTTGTTCTTAAAAGGAAATTCATGAAAATGAAGGTCAACTATAATATTTTACTAATTTAGATTGAATAATTACTAGACTTATACTTCACTCTCGAAAGTACTACTTAACATTGAATTTATTTATCAATTAAAATTCTTTTCCCAACTAAATTATACAGTTTGTTTTAAAACTTTTAGATCATTGCAGAGAAAGGATAATGATCCATCCCTTAGAGATTACAAGAAGAGAGATCCCTGCCATCTTGGGTTCTAAAGCAAAAGAAGATGCCTCCCTCATCTCCAATAGATAAGGATCATATTATAGTTCTTCGACAATCTTCTTTTATAAAAGATTGATGTATTCATGGTATGACTAAAAAGTATTGATGTAATCAGGATGAGATTTTTCCATCAACAGAAGTTCGGAACTCCAAATTGGAAAAGAGAAAAGAGGAGGATATTTCAGGTTGCAGCAAATTTAGGAGTGATCAAGGAGGACTAACAAGTAAGAATTAGAAAGTTTGTCAGCCAAAACTCTGACGCTCTTAGAGTTTTTAATGGTGCATAGGTTACGGAGTGCACAAAACCCTAGTATAGCTAAGATCCTGGTGGCACTCAAAATTCTAGTACGGCTAAGATTTCAAATAGTAAGAATGCTAAATTATACCCTACTGCAACTAGGATTTCATCATAAATCTATAAGATAAACTCTTGTGGAGAATGTGCTACAATTTCTCGACCACCACCATTATCCAATTGGGATACTTCGTAGATTTTGATCAGTTTAACCCCGATATATTTAATCATTCTTATCTCCACATTCATCGGGATGAATACTTTGAAATCATGGAGAATTGATGGAGATTAGATTTTTAATTTGAGATGATATTGAGATCTAATAGGATATTTGATTGGATTTTTGATTTTATTATGATTTTGATAGAATTTTGGATACTATTAGGATTTTATTTGTTAGAGCTTTCATATATATATATATATATATATATATATATATATATATATATATATATATATATATATATATGCTATGTATGAAGTATTTGGAGATTGATAAGTGAAATATGAAAATTTGAGAAGATATTAGCATGGATTTTGCATGAGTCAAATTTTTCATCATGGATTTATTGAGAGAGTGTGTGGATTCGCCTGGCAATTTGCTCTCTAGATGTCACCTTACAATGAAAAGATGCTTATTCCTAAGAGAGAGTAATAGAGAATATGTGCAAGCTTGAGTACTTCAGACTCAAAATTAATAGTGAAAATAATACTATACAGAGATTTATAAAAAAGTAATTGCAGAAAATTCATCTAAATGAGTAATGCAGTTGTAGGTAATGCCATGAAGTGATAAACCTTTCTAATTCTAGTTGAAGGGTGTATGAACAAATTATGAAAATCAACATGTTCACAAGAAATTTTCTCAGAGAAAATTGTCTTTTTATTGAATATAAAGTAAAGGAGTGTGATAAGGTTCTACAAGAAGGACCTTGGTATTTGATCGAAAATTGATAATTCTAAAATAACAGCATAATCAATTATTCTCGAGAAGGAAGATTAAGCTTCATCAATTGTGCTTCCTTACATTGTCCAGCAGCCAGTCGAGGCAAAGTGAGCTTCTTCTTACAAATCGACTTTTTGAGATTAACATATTATATGCCACTCATTTACATTGCCATAAAAATATAGTGCAAAAAATCTTCTATACATAACTTTGCTTTATTGTATCTCTTTATAAAGTCTCTCAATCTCTCGATATTCCATTGCTTGATACTAAGGAGAGAGGTGACATTTCTACATCCAGTCTTCTCTGCTTAGTGTTTTGAGTATTAAATGATGAGATTGCTCATCATTTATCCATAGGATCTATCAAGCCTAATCAATACCTGGTTTTCTTCCGGTACTGGCCCTTTATTGTTCTTAAGAGGAGGGATCTAGTTCCTTTTCACTTGAGCAATCTTGATGACTTATTAGACAATTTATTGGAACTAGGCCTGAGTGATAGAATTATTTACATCAGTTTGAGTCAGGCTTTGTGTTTGTTGATAGTCGTACTTCTCCTCATGGCAAATTACTTTGGATTGACAGCTTTTTATAGTAGTGTATGATTCATTCTCTTTTTCATAGACAATGCTAATTGTTGATGTCAAAATTATCCGGCTATGTTAGCCGAGCCAATGTCATACACCAAACAGAGTTTTGGGTTCACGAGGGACTCAAACTATGTTAAAGTATTGAGAGCAAGTTATCAACATGCAAAATCTCGGATGAATAATTTGTAGAGAAAAGTTAGAAAGTAATGCTCAAATAATATGTATATAGCCTGAGTGGATCTTGAAGCTATGTTTGTTTCCCGCAAAAGTCGCGTTTGCTTTCAGTGCCATGTATTTAAGGAATTATAGAAATTAAACAAAAACTAAACGAGAGAACTTATATAATGTCTCGCTCTTTTACAAAAAGTGTGGGTTCTTGACGTGGCTATGGAGCATCGATCTCGTACTCTATTGATGATCTGATATTTGGATTGGTTTTGAATGTGAAGATGTGATGAAGAAAGTTTCTGGCTAACGACTTCTTACTGCTAGTTGGTGTGCTTTCGCATAAAAAATCAACTTGCCAAAAGGTCTCCCAAGATTGTCCGAAGATTGGAAAAACTCCCCTTTTGGCTCCTATTTATAGTTTAGGGGTTTTCTTAAAAGATAATGATGGAATCTTCCCTTAATTTAATCTTTGAACTTGTATTTCAGTTGGATTTTAAATCTTTAATTCGGAGTAATTGGATATGGTTGAAGTTGGAATTTTGATAAAAATCTAAAAAAATCCTCTCCTGTGCTGACTCAACCCCGCATGCGCGAGGCTGTCATCTCCGCGTGAGGCTATTAGGCGCGGGGCTGCTAACCTCACGTGCACGAGGCTGTTTACCCAATGTTACTTAGTTTTTCTTGACTCCAAATTTTTTTTCCTCCTACAAGACCCCTTCCAAAGTTTTCAAAATCTCGTTTGCTAATTTCTAACGAGTTTTGAAATATTTTGGACATCAGCTCTTTAAGTTTCCATCACACAAACTTCTTTTGTATGTGAGGTTAGTCAGCTTCACGAGACTATTGTCAGGCTCAAGCCATACTGGATGTCACCCAAGCGAAGCAGGATGAGGTGTTGAAGAGGCAGGATAAAATTGTTCTACGTTATGACCAGTTTCAACAGGAGGTTAGTATGCGGAACAAGGCAATCGAGAAGGCCAGGGCTCAACAGTTGGCCATTAGTGAAGACGAGTTGCATCATCAAGTGTCAGTATCGGTGGAGAAAACTCGTCGAGAGGCCCTCGAGGAAGCAGAGGCAAGCTTAAGGATTTTGGGCAACCCTTAAATCTTTCTTCATTTCGTCTCTTTTCTTTTTTCTTTCTTGTCTTGATAAAGAATAAAACTACTTGTTCTACCTTCTCTCCCCTTCTTTTTGTCTTGTGAGCAAAACAAATATTTCAATTAATTTCAATATATTGCCTTCTTTTGAAAATTCCTGTGCGATATGCTTATGCCCTTCTAATGAATGTTCTGTGAGTCTGGGATTGATTTCCTAAAAAGGAGACCCCTGGACAAGATTATGTCACTTCTATAGCTTTTTTTTTTTTTTGCAGGAATGACTTATCTGAATGATAGACAAAGTCAGGGTGAAAATCTGAATTGTGGACTAATAGATTTTTGAAAGATAGAATTGCGGAAGATGGAACTTGCTATAGGTATAGTATGGCCATAACAAGTTTGGTTTTGGTATTTGTTACGAGAGTGACTTGGCTGAATAACAGACATAGTCAATTTGAGACATAGTCGATTTGAGATTTGAGGGTGACTCGCCTGGAAAGCAGACATAACCGGTGATGATGTTAGGATCAAGAAAAACACGGATAGCGATACGACAAAAAGGCAGCACTGCCACCAGTTATCTAAGGAGAAAACAAACAAAATCAAAATTGTAACAAAAAATGAGTGAAAGCATGGCAAGCATAAAAGACAGATCAATCAAAGCCCCAAGAACTATATTTCCTAATCAAATGTCAGATGTCTCCATGCATACTTGTAATAATACAGACGGACTTGACCAGTTTCGAGATAAAAACATTAAGAAATCTGAATTGCAACTACAACTAATAAACCTTGAAATAATATCTTCCTTGTATTACATTTAATAAACCTTGCAATAAATGTTAATGATGAAATAATGCACCAAATGCTTTTCCTTCAAACACTGGCAGATAAATTATATTGTAGCAGTATACATGGGCTTGTACAGTTCCAAGATAAATATCCAGTAATTAAGGTGAGTGTAACTCTACCCATAAAGCACACACTTCTATCGATGAAGCCGCATCCATGTCATATAAGCATGTCGGACACACGTATCATATGTATTTTTAAGGATTAACCTTGTGTCAGTTTGTCGTATTCGTATTAGCATTGTCGTGCGCATGCATCATAGAATTTCACTGATAAACCTGGAGATGTAGAACTCCGTTTGAGAAAAACACCACATCAACACATAGCTACATAGAAATAAATATGTTGATAGATCATCAGCCATAAGATACTCCATAAAATCTTTGAATTTGAACTATCTAAATCATAGTCTTGTCCAAATCAACTGCCCATATATCTAACAGATGTCATAACCACAACCATATAAACAGTTAACCTTAACTCGGAGAGGTGTCCAAAGGAGGAAAGGATAAGCATTTCGTATCACAAAGTTTAATTGAACAGGGCCAAGATAAAAAAACTAGCTTTATGTAAACGTGAGACATATAAAAAAAAAATCAATACCTTTCCAAGTGCAAACATGCAGTACAATTATAGACTAGACATTTATACGGATGTTACATTATTACAACAATATTATGATACATCATCACAATATAGATGTTCCATTATCACATGTGTGTACCATTAGCAGATCAATCCTTCAAAAATATGCATTAGCAATCAAACAATGACTAGACTTGTTTTATACAGAAGTTCCATAATTACGCCAGAATTATGATACATCATCACAAATCCTGAACTTAAAAATTAAAAGTGTTGTGCTGCCAATATGTTTACGTGACCATACGAACAAGGAGTGGGAGGTGATCATCAACATTACCACAGTAAGATCTAAAACCTTGCTAGCCAGACATAAATTCCAGTAGCAGGCTACCTAAATAAAATATCATCAACCAGCACAAAAGCACATATAGAACAAACATTTATAAAAGTCAAACTACCTACAACTTTGATAAAAATAAATAGATCTACATCATCAAATGAATGTTCCACAAGGATTCATTTCCAGGAAATTAACAATCTGAGCCAGTCATGACTGAGTATGATATTTGACCTGCTCAAGTTATAGAGGTCAAACAGTTTAGCAAATTATTATTTTTCCTGGAAATATACATGACAATGTTTCATTGAGCCAAGGATAGACAACATAATACATAAGGTTATGCTGATACAAGATAAACACTGAGTTCATCTTATTGATCGTTTTTAAAACCCAAGCCTCATATATACACTCGGTAATCAAAGCTGCTATGAGCTCTTACAACTCGAGAATCTACTTGGTAATCAAAGCTGCTATCAGCTTAACTCAAAATTTCACTTATTAGTTAACGACATTGTGTTGGTAAAGCATGAGTCCTCAAAAAAAAGTTCCCAGCTAATGATGAAGAGGAGATTGTTTTATTTCTGTTCATTGGGCTTGGGGATCTTCTTGTACTCGTAGTTATTAATGTCAACCTTTTTCTGTAATGCCTGCAGAAAGAAATGATGATCAGAATTAAAGCAAGGATTGTTAAGTTTCCTCTCTTGCTGAACAGGTAAGTAGGTACATAACCCTCGACTACCTTCAGCTCCTCCTCCAAATTGAGCTTCTTTGGCTTGTAGCCGTCAACTGGCCCTTCTCTCGTGAGTGCTTTTGTGTTTTGAATGATGTCCCACTCCAGATCATCTTTCTCCTTTGTTATTTCTTTACTGCTCATAGAGCACGACATTTTAGGTTTGTAATCAAAGAACAAATGGAACTGAAAGCAAAGACAGCACAGCACACGAGTAATCAAAGCTATAACAAGTTGCTGGTAAATGTGGTAGAAGATGTATCATCAAAGCTGCATTATAATCTAAATGATAGCTATTAGAGATATATCACTAATATTCCATTAAGAAGTTTTTTCGCAGAGAGGCTCCCTAATGGGGGGGGTTATAAGTATAACAAAAAACAAATTTTGTTGCACTTACACCCACCCCCCACCCTCCCCTCTGCGAAATTTTTTATAAAGGGGTATTGGTGATATACTCCAATAGGTAGTTTCTGTAATTAACCCTAATCTAAACGAAAAAAACAGTACTATTCCAACCCCCAACTACTCCAACCTTCTTCTCCCCATCTTCTTGGTTATTGGATGGCAAGAGTAACTACTGTAAATTGGATATGATATTTTTAAAGGCTGCAAACTGAGGCAATATATATGAGAAGCAAGCTTAACAGCATTATGTTATCTGCTTGTGAGGAAAAACTCGCAGCATCTACATATGCGCTTTCGTAGACAAGAAGAAAAAAAAAAAAAAAAAAAAATCCATTTATGCATCTGAGAACGGGATTCCGTCTGGAGATAGGAATTAATTTTTTCTCTATCTTTTCTGTAACCTATGTCTAATTTTGCACCCTTCAATTAAATAGGCTAAAATTCCTACGCTTCATTTGGGGAAAAACGAAAAAAGACAAGCAAAGGCAACATACTTTGAATAGGTAAAAGATGCCTAAGAAAGCAATACCTAGAAGAAACAAAAAGTAAACTGTCGGAGCAATTAGCATGCTGATAATTGCAAAAAGGACTATAAAATGACTGTCTAATTCTTGCCTGCCTTGTATAAGATGAGCAAGGCCAACTGATCCAAACACTGTGAGGGAGATAAGTGGAAGGCCATATCTAAGAAACGGATATTTCCTACCCCATCGCTTGAACTTGGAAGCAGTATCCATAATCTTAGCTGGAGACACCACCCGCTCTGCTTTGTGTGCTGAGTCGACCTTCATTTCAGTGGTCATAGCTGCTTACAATAAATTCACAATATCATAAGGGGAGAATGTATTTAGATATAATAGCAAGCTATAAAGCGAAGGAAAAGAAAGAACAAATAAATAATGTGATAGCAAGGGGAGATCTCTCAAAATAGTGTCACTCAATCTGGTTGTATCCCACTTCTGCTATTCTAGAAACAGATACTATCTGCAATGACTGGTTTATCTAAAGAACTCCTTCACACAAAAAAGTTTTACTTGAAGTCGAAGTAAAATTGCTAATTTGGAGGTTTCGTTGCAACACTTGCTTACATTTTACTTCACATTTTCTCTCTAGTTGCAGTTTATCATAACAAATCCAAAGTTGAAAGAAAAATTCTACCAGCAATAATGATTTGCACGCCAGCTTGCCACTGTTTTCTCTACTCCAATTTCAGTCTTTTATTTTCATCCAAGAAACAGTTTCAACCAGTTAACCAAATATTAAGTACTCACGCAAATTCACATAAAGGTTTTCCACAAAACATTGTTTATTCCTGCGTTTAAGAGATAGCTAAAGCCTGCTTAAGCAGGATTATGGGCGTAGCCAATGCCTGTGCAAAAAGGTACCCACACCCATGTTTGGCAACAAGTTAAACCAGGGATCAAAAACCTTTAACCTGGGTTTGTGTTGACAAACAGTTTTTAGGCTTAATGCATTTAACCTACATTAAGTAGAGGTTTACTAACCTCTATATATGGGTGGCTTAAGATATAACTTATCTCTCAAATTCAAATATAACCGATTTTCAAGAAAAACATTATCCAAATGTTTTAGAATAAAATCAATAAATAGATTCAATTTAACCCTCTCTGCCGAGGTAGGTCTGTATGCGGCCTTAACCCCTTGCCAACAGGGCCTAAATGATCTAAACATTGGAGATGAGCATTATACAGAAAAGAACAAGAAAAAGAAAGGGCCATGCTGTGTCAATCCTTATTCCAGTTAGCTGGTATTTTAGCACAAGAAGTGAAAACATACAACAAGGTAGATTTAGTTCCCATTGTGCTGACATTTTAGCATATAAAATGAAGCCATATAACAAGGAGGATTTAGTTCAGAGTATCTGTAATGAAAAATTCTAAATGCGCATCACTCCTGACTTAGTGATCACCATGGTCCAACTTAAAAATATTTACAAGTTTGTTATTTATTTTTTTGACAAAAATGCCCTTCACCCTTTTTAGTGAGCACCATAACCTTTCTTCTTCCTTCTCCAACCCATCAGAAAATGTTTTTGGTGCTCACTAAGAAAGAAATTTGGAGAGGAAAACAATTATAATAGAAGAAGGGAGTTAAAATGGGAAGATGGGTTGTGCTCACTAAACGTACCTTTTTTAAAATTTAGATGGTGCTTGCTAAGCAGATAGAGCCCTTTTTTAAAATTTAGATGGTGCTCGCTAAGCAGATAGTGCTCGCTAAGTCAAGTGTGGTGCGCATTTAGAATTTCCCGTCTGTAACAAGTGTAGGTATAATATAAGTTCCAGTTGCTAAATAATTAGGGAAAAGGACAAATTTTGGTTTTTTTTAACGAAGATTTAGTAATAGAAGTAAGTTTGAGACCTGGGCCAACTGACATGAAACTCTCTACTATAAGTCAAGCTCTGCCGGAGAAGATTTAAATCTTTCAACGGTTGCAGCCTATTTAGCCGATTAACATAAGCTTATTACCATTATAAGACTATTCATTAACAACACAAAGATTTGAATCATGTAATTTGCAAAATGATGAAAATGAAAAGTTCCGCATAATTCACATTTAGGTTAGGGTTTCGTTCCATCCTCAATTCCCAATATTATCAACTTCATGACAATAGATTCAAAGTTGCACTAGTACATATACGGGACATGACGAATCCTCAAAATTCAAGATGCAAATAGATTTATATGGATGATATCACCCAAAAAGATAAGAATGGAATACGATACAAATTATAAAACCAAGCACAAATAGAATAAAAGATCATCCGTTTATCACCTCAGATTTCTTAATTCAATATTTATACATGAATTACCCAAAAAAAAAAAAAAAACAGAGCAAAAGCTATTATAAATTAACATCAAACCCTACAAATACCTAACTAATCCAGGGCTTTTATAGAGAGAGAGATAATACCTGAGCTTCCCAAAAAAATAAAACCCTAACCCTAAAAGGTTGCTCCCTAATCAACTTAAGAAAGTTCAAGCCAAAGAGAAATGGGGAGAGTGATCGAGATGGAGACAGAGATAGAGGCACAAATAGAGGGTACATATCATCAACTTTGGATCTAAGTAGCAATATTGGGCCCAACTGGATTTTTCAGTATTAAAGCCAGCCCAAGCCCAAACAAACCTGTCTAAACATAAAAGTGGCTTGGACTTGTTTTATGGGCCACAGAAGTCACCAATGAGCAGCAACATAAGAAAATGTGATTATAAAAACACACATTAATTCTCCAAGAGCACCCCACCGAAAAGAAAAAAAAAAAAAAAATTCCTTCTCCTCCGCCGCCACCCCTCCCCTCTCCTTTTCCTCTCTCTCCTCCCTCTCTCCTCCTCTTCCACCTTGCACTCTGCAAACGTCACCACCCTCCCCCCGGCAAATCCTTCACCCCCTCCCCTCCCCTCCCCTCCCTCTCCCTCTTCTCCTTCTATTCCTCCTCTCCCACCACCTCTGGCTACCCTCCTTCCATCTCCCAATTGTGCTCCTCCCCCTCCTTTGCCTTCCCTCCACTTATTCTGTCTCAATCCTAACTAGGACTGGCAAATGGGCCGGGTGGCCCGTCGGGCATGTCCAACCTGACACGTATCGTACACGTGGTGCTATGCCAAGCACGTGCCTGACACGGGGTTGCACGGGCCAGCAGCACAACTCAGCCCGTGCGAGCCGTGCCGTACCCAACACGTGCCGGGCACAACATAATATATTTTTTTTTGAAATGTTACCGTTTATACCCATTAGGGGTGGTTGTTGCATATTTTTTTGCATAGAACCCCCAATGGCTATAAAAGTAGACGTTGGAGGGGTTTTTTGCAAAATATTTGCCAAAAATCTTTTTCTTCCCCTATAAATAACTCCTCTTTCCTCCAATTTCATTTTTCCTCACAATTCTCAAACTCTCCTTAATCTTCAACTCTCTTTAATATTTCCAAATACAAAATTCTCCTACAAAATTTCTTTTATATTTGATCAACATTCAAGACTCAAGAACAAAGCATTAAGAAGAGATCTTCTGACTTCCAAGCAATCAATTTTAGGCTTCTCTCTCAACTCTCAAGCATCAACAAGCAATTTCTGGTTTCAACTCTCAACTCTCGAGCTCTCTTCAGCTTGTGGCGTTGAGCTATTTATAATTTGAATTTATTTTTATTCAGTTTTTTCGTGGTTTTTCGAAAATGGATTCATACTCGTCCGACGCTTCTTCCTCTCTAGCCGCGGGTAGTGTTTTTCCTTTTGGGTGTAAGGAGAGGGGGCGATATTGTTGAACCTTTTGTTAACTACAGTAATTAAACATGCATACTTTTGAAATGATCTGGGTTTGTGAATGCTGCAACTTTATATTAATGAAAAGTGAATGCCTCCTTCGTTATGGGAGGTAACTAAGATATTGATGCCCCAATCCATTATTATTTTAGCCCTTTTTTAGAAAATTTAGATGAGTTTAATAATATTATTTTAGAATAGGTAATAGATTACAAGTAAGGATCATAGAAAATGGCCAAGAATTATTGGATTACAAAAAGGTGAATTTATAGTCATTTGGAGATGTATTAGGTAGAATATTGCTTGTGGTCTAGGACTTTAATTATAGGAGGCTACTAAAACAACTTAATAATCATTGAATAAGAGAAACATAAGTTTGCCTTCTATACTATGCTTTCAATTGTTTAACAAGCTTAGAAATTAATAAAGGATAAGGGAGCTTACGGCTTACCTAACTAACATAACTGTTTTGTTTAAGGCCATACCACTTAACTGAAACAGGTTGAAGGCCAGTCTGCTTAATTTGCAGCACTTTTTGAAATTTTTGTTACTCGAAGCTAGAGCTTACCTAACTAACATAACTATTTTCTTTAAGGTCGTACAACTTAACTGAAATAGCTTGAAAGCCAGTCTGCTTAATCTTCTATACTATGCTTTCAATTGTTCAACGGGCTTAGAAATTAATAAAGGATAAGCGAGCTTACCTAACTAACATAACTATTTTCTTTAAGGTCGTACCACCTAACTGAAACAGCTTGAAGGCCAGTAAAATTAATCTGCTACACTTTTTGAAATTTTTGTTACTTGAAGCTAGAGATAGATGGGTAGTTACCCTTAGGAACAAATGTATCAGACCTTATGACCTTAGGATGTTTAATATTTGGCTATTTGTGGTCTTAATTTGGTTAAACTAGTATCATTGACAGGAATATGCTATGACTTATTATCTTCACAATAATATCAAGCATATAGAGTTTTACCAACTGACTAAGTGGTGATAACATCTTTGAAGTTTAGTGATCATCATAGACGAAAATGACATTTAGGGCGAAAATTCCTGTTGTTCAATTTCCTCCAGAGACAAACATGTGTGTTCGTGCAGTGCAAAAGTGAATATCAGTATCACATTTTCAAATGAACTGTAGGTGCAGGTATGGAAGCTGGAAATGAGAGGGGAGACCTCTTTACTTTTAAAATTCTATGACAAGGAAATTTTAAAAAATTGTCTACTTTTCTTTTTGAAAATAAGAAGATTTCCGTGTTTTTTGGAATTAGATCACTCTCAACCGAGTATTATTCTTTAATTCCTTATTATTCACATTATCGGAGTCAACTTAATCTACTCATAAGTGCATATTGTTTAGCCTGTGATTTTCATAATATTGTGGGATTTTGTGGTAAGGAAATGGAATTAGTTCAAGTCCAACTCAGTCTACTTTTTAGGCAGAAGAAGATACAAATACTTAAAATGCATTTTCTTAAATTTTCAGTATCTAATATTTAACTTGTCAAGTTTGTTTCCTTCTCATCAAGTCATATACCTGTTTCATCACATGGTGGTTGGTTTCCTTCATAATAATATGAAGGTAATTACTCTAGATAAATTTTGCAGATTATTAATGATAAAGCAGAAGGTGTAGCTCCTTTTCATGGATAACATGGATGCTGCACCACTTAACTCTTGGTTCTGGCTCTTCAGGGAGGTGATGACATGGCTGACATCATATCCTTCTAGATGTGAATCATGCTAAATGATAAACCCTTAGTCTGAGTTAGGTTATATGATTGTCGGATTGGGTAGTGGATTTTGAGTCCAGGCTAGGGCACACTAAATAAAATATGACACATTCTTGATCCTTTAGTTAAGTTTTCCCTGTTTTGTTATCCAAATATGTGGAAACTTCCATGTTTATTTAAAGATCTTAAGAAATTCTTGAGTCCTAACTGAGTGCTGGCATTCTAGAATATGAGGACTCGTTTAGATAAAGCTAGTCCACTGGATTTTCAAACTCCACTTTATTTTCATGTACATGGTTGGTCGTTTAGTAGTTTCATGTTGCCAAATTGGGAAAGAGGGCGGGTCTAGGGACGATTATGGTCTGCGGAGCGAATGTGAGCATTGTATTTTGCTACTTTAATAGCTGATGGACATGGCAATTCTTATAAATCATGACATGAGCACACAACCTGATATGTGTTTTTTCTGGATACACCCAGGACATACTACTTATATATGTTTAACTTAACATTGGCCTGGGTAGAGCCTAAAGGAGAAATAACTAATATTCTACTACTACTACAACAAAGCCTTTATATGGATTCACTCCAAAACACTTCAAAACTAATCTCCCAATTGTAGCCTAAAAGGGAGGGAAAGTTAATTGAAATGCCATTGTGTGAATTTTATTCCACTATCCTTTCATTGTTTATGCTTCTTCTAATAAATGAAACTATGTCTCTTTCTTCTAAAAAAGTCTAGCTTCAACTTTTTCTTCCCTAAAAAGAGGTAGTAATGATCCAAATATGGTGAAATAAATAAACCACAAACATTAACATGGTAAAGTTTTTACAATACAAACATTTTTCCAGGAAACAAGCAAGCCCTAGTTTTAAGTTCGATACATGACCGATAATTCTAAATTAAAAAAAAAAAAAAAAAAAATCCTAAACCCCAACAAACCGTAGCAACTAAACAACAACAAACTTAAAAAAAAAAAAAAAAAAACCCTTTTTCTAATCATTCATCGATCGTTGCATCCTAGTGATTGCTTATGCAATCATCAGCAACAGTAAAATCAAAATATGGGATTTTAACGATTGAACAAACTATCTACACTCAAATCTCAGATCCATTTAGATGAAGAAATAAATCAATTCACTATAATCGATTGAATAAAAAAGTATAAAGATACGATCGACTTACTTCGTCCTATGGTCGCTGACGGCGAGACCGAAGCGGCTGCCCAAAAACCCAAGAGATGAGACGCGATAACGCTATGCTGAGAGGGTCCAGGTAAGAAAGACCGGGTTCACTTTTTGCGACGTGAGCCGGACCGACCCGGTTCGGACCTTTTGAACCCAAGTTCGACCGTCATGGGAGCGCCACGTGTCCGGTTCAGGTAGAAAAGTATCATAGACGTGAAAAACTTTGACCCGGAAGAAACCTCCCAAGAGATCTCTCCTCTGGGACCCACCAAACTGGGGTTGTCTATGAGGGTGGGTCTCTCCGGGAGTTATTTTATAACTTGGCATTTTTTCTTTAAAATATGAAAAACGTGCCCTATAGAATTAATAAAATTTATTTATCCATATTTTCAGTATATAGGAGACAATATTACATTATATAGAATAATTTTTTTTTTTTGCCACACATAGGCTACTCGGTTCCGAATTTTTCAAGTTTAGAAGATTTTTGAGGTCCTAGTTTTTTTTTTTTTTTTTTTTTTTTTTTTGGTCATTTGTGCGGCTTCATCGTTTAGAGTTTGACTTTTTCCAATAAGAATCAAATACAAATTTCTAATTTTAAAATATCTATTCTTAAAAGGAAATTCATGAAATTGAAAGTCAATTAATAATATTTAACTAATAATATTTTACTGATTTAGATTGAATAATTAAAATAGACTTGCGCTTCACTCCAAAAAGTCTCAATTAACATTGAATTTATTTATTAGTTAAAATTCTTTTCCTAACTAAATTATATAGTTTATATTAAAACTTTTGTACCATTTGAGTTTACAAGAAGAGAGATTCCTACTATCGTTAGATCTTAAGCAAAAAAAGATGCCTCCCTTATCTCCAATAGATAAGGGTCACAGTATAATTTTTCAACAATTTTCTCTTATAAAATATTGATGTACTCATGATACGACTTAGAAGCACTGATATGATCAGAATGAGATTTTCCCATCAACAAAATGTTGGAACCCCAAATTGGAAAAGATGAAAGAGGGGGATATTTTTTGTTGCAACTAATCTAGGAAAGATCAAGGCAGACTAACAAGTAAGAATTGGAGAAGCGTGTCGATCGAAACCATGACGCTCCTAGAGTTTCTGATGGTGCCTTGGTTATAGAGTGCACAAAACTCTAGTATGGCTAAGATCCTGGGGGCACTCAAAATTCTAGTGCGGCTAGGATTCCAAACGGTAAAATGCTCAATTATATCCTACTGCAACTAGGATTTCATTGTAAATTTATAAGATGAACACTTGGTGACTTGCTCTCTGATGCTATATGGAAAGATACTTATTCTTAAGAGAGAGTAATGGAGAATAATATGTACAAGTTTGAGTAATTCCCACTTGAAATCAATAGTGAAAATAATATTATATAGATATTTACAAAAAAAGTAATTGCAAAAAATTCATCTAAATGAGTAATATACTTGTGGGTTATGTCATGGAGCAATAAACCTTTCTAATTTCAATTAAAGGGTGTATGGACAATTATGAAAATCAACATGTTCAGAAGAAAATTTTTCAAAAAAAATTATTTTTTTTATTGAATTTGAAATAAAAGAGGAGTGCGATAAGGTTCTACAAGAAGGACCTTGGTATTGATAGAAAATTGATAATTCTGAAATAATGGGCATAATCAATTAGTCTTGAGAAGGAAGATTAATCTTTATGGATAATCTTGGCTTCTTCTTGTCCATTGTGCTTCCTTACATTGTCTAGGAGTCAGTCGAGGCAAGTCAGCTTCTTCTCGCAAATCAACTTTTTCAGATCAACATATTAGATGTCGCTCATTAACATTGTTATAGCAAAAATGTAGTACGAAAAGTCTTCTATCCGTAACCTTGCTTCATTGTATCTCTCCATAAAGTCTCTCAATGTTTTGATATTCCATTGCTTGATACTTAGGAGAGAGGTGACATTTCCATATCCAGTCTTCTTTGCTTTGTGTTTTGAGTATTAAATGATGAGGTTGCTCGTCATTTATCTTTGGGACTCCATCATGCCTAATCAATGCCTGCTTTTCTTCAGGTGCTGGCCCTCCTTTGTTGTTAAGAGAAGGGGTCCGGTTCCTTTTCACTTGAGCAATCTCGATGACTTATAAAACAAGTTATTGGAACTAGGCTTGAGTTACAGAATTGTTTATATCAGTTGGAGTCAGGTTTTGTGTTTGTTGTTAGCCTTACGTCTCATGATGGCAAATTTCTTTGGATTGACGGCCTTCTATAGTAGTGTATGATTTGTTATCTTTTTCATAGGTAATGCTAACTGTTGATGACAAAATTATCTAGCTATGTTAGCCGAGCCAATTTCATGCACCAAACACAGATTTGGGTTTGAAAGAGAAAAGTTGTCGACATGCAAAATCTCGGATGAATAACTTGTAGAGAAAAGTTAGAAAGTAACGCTCAGAGAATATGTCTATAGCCTGAGATGGATCTCAAAAGTATGTTCCTCGAATATATCTATAGTCTGAGATGGATCTTAAAGGTATGTTCCTCGAAGAAGAGTTTGCCCTTTTGACTAGTTTGCTTGTTGGACAAATGATGGCAATTCTCTCATAATTCTCTTCTCTCTTTTATCTCATGAAATTACATGCCTTGAGAAGAGATCAGGTATGATTAAGTTGCTTATCTAAATATGAACTATATATCTTCCTCCAAGAGGTATTTATAACTGCTTGTATATGATTAAGAATAGGAGTTATAGTGTGGTTGGTTTAAACTTAATTTTAACAAATTTATTCATGAAAATAAGGCAAGTGCCAGATTTGTCGTGCGGAATAATATTGTGTTCCTAGTAGGAGCTGACAGTATTTTGGTGGCCAATATGTCAGTGTCATGAACATATTCAACAATTGTGGGAGGCATTGTTTAGAAGGATATATTGTGGTATCATCAATTTATTTAAAAGTGATCCTTGGGAGTAGCTTCCACCGCTTACTCCGTGATGTTTCTTTATTGGATTGCTACTTTGTACAAGTTTCTATTCTGTATACTTGGTGGGAGGCCAACATGTGCGCAGAATATGAGGCTAATGAAAATACTATGTTGGAGACTAAAATGATTTGGCAGATAAATTTTCCTAATCTGACTTGTGAATCTTGCAATGATGTATGTATTCAACGTCAGGTATGGGGGCCGTAATCTGTAAGGGTCTTATCTAGCAAAAAGAAAAAAAAAAAATAGGAGCTGTAGTTGAATAAAAATTTTATATCTCAGTTTCCAAGATAGGGTTAATTCCATCGACTGATTGGGTATCCTTATCTTAGAGATGAGTTTCCTTATCTTTAAAAAATTTAGTTTCCATTTCTTGGAGATTTCGATTTCCATATTATGTAAGAATTTGGACATATAACTATTGAAATTGCTATTAAGGCCGAAGGTTATGCTTTATTAAATTACTATTAAACCAGTTGTATTACGTGACATAGAATATTGGGTAATAAGAAGACATCATATACAAAGAATGAGCATAACAGAAATACATATGCTTCGTCGGATATACAATTAACATTAGAAGAGATAGTGTGAGAAATGAGAATATTCTTATAATAGTAGGCATAATTTCTACATAAAAGAACATATGAGAACACCACCTACGATAGTCTAATCATATACAGTGTAGGTTTACATATGTACCAATTCAGTGAGTAAAGTTTATCAACGTAGGGCAAGATAAAACAACGAATGAATGTCCGAAGAAAATATTGATAGAGAAGATATGGAAAAAAAATATATAAATTCTAAATGGCATAATGAAAACAGATTGCTAGATAGAAATGAGCAGAGAAAGATGATCGATGTGCTTGATCTAGTATAATTTTCTTTATGGTTCATATAATCTAATCTACCTCAAATGTTTGGGATAAAAAGCTTAGCTGTTGTAGACACTTTTTCCATTGCAAATGCATTGGGGTTTTCATCGCAGGTAGCAAGTTGCATTCTGTTAGTTTTTTCTGAAATATAAAAACTTTATTATTCTTTAAAACAATCATAAATTATAAGATAGTTCATCCAATATTCTAGCTAGAGAACTCAACAACCAAACGATTGATATTAATCTAAAGCAAATCAATCTGCCCTCTGAGAAATTTTCCGACTTGTAGTTCCCATGAATTCTTCATCCTCTAACAAACCCATCAGAGCCTTTGCCGACACACAAATTTCCAACTCCAAGCTCCCTTTCTCAGGCCCCGCGTACACAGTCACCGTTCCGTCGACCTTGTCTGCACCGCCACTGCGAACAGCGATCGGCCTCCCCCACCCAAAGTCGTTTCCATAGACATTGAATCTTGGCGAGTTGATCGTGACCAAGTCATTGGGTTTGAAGCTATCGAAATGGAGAACGAAAGGGTCCTTCGACCACGAACGTAGCCATTTCTTCATGAAACTATCCGTCATCGTTGCAACAGTCTTGCTCAGCTGCAGCGCCGTCCATCCTAGGCTCTGCTCCATCACGTCTCCCGCCGATACTTTCGTATCAAACCCACATATACAGTTTCCAAAATAGGTATCTGGCAGAGGCGGTTCGATCCTTGATCTGAAGCCGCCAACCTGCACGTAACAGGTTTCTTCATCGGGCTTCAGCTTTCGAGCACGGACGACGGCCCTCCACACGTGAGCCAACAGTGCTTGGAGCGAGGAAATCCTGTCAGTTTCCATCTCTAAATTTGCCCTCGCCTTCAGCTTGGAAATGTTATCCGCGGAGAAAGCGAAGAAGCACTCCCTGAGGTTTGTGTTTGGGATAAATCTCTCGACGAACTCTCTCGGGCTTTCGAAGGGCAGGCATATAGGCGGCGTGCATGGATCGATGAACAAACGCTCAAGCACAGGAGGACAAGATATCTCGGAGCCACCGGTTCGCGAGATCTCCGACCATGAGTTGAGGAAATGCCAGAATGAGGTGCCGTCTCCAACCGAATGGTTGAGTGAGCAGCCAATAAAGATGCCGTCGGCCAACTCAGTGACTTGGACGGCGAGGAGCGGAAGCAAGTGCCCGTCGTGGTTGACTGCACCGTTGAGAGGGAAAAAAGACTTCAAGATCTGCGGGACGTAGGCGCAGTCGACAACAACGTCAGATATCGCGACGTCTTTTGCGGAGGCAACGATGAATCCGGCTCCTTGGTTGCTGCAGTCGATGGAGACGGACAGCGAAGGCGGTACGGTGTCGTGGTGGACGGTGGAGAGGCGGCCAGCGAGAGGATAGAAGTGGTCGAGGGTTTGAGAGAACGATGTTTCGAGGGAGGAGATGAGGAGATTGAGAGGGGTGGAGGGTTTGGAGAAGAGAAGGCCGAACTGGATGTACTCAATGGAGAGATGCGTGAGATCCCACGGGGTGAGATGGACAGTACTACTCCCTCGCTCTATCGCCGACATTGTCGATACTTCGTCACAGTTTGAGTAAGGTGGTGGAAGCAAAGAGTTTGAGATATAACAGATTGAATCGGAGACTTCTCTTTGGCTCCCCATCACTTTGAGATTGAAATGTTATTAGGAGGTAGAAGGCAACAAGAAGGGCGTATGCTGCTATTATACTGTGTTTAAAGATGATGATTCTCACTCTTTGCTCATTATATAATGTAGTCTGTAGGCGGGGGAAATGAAATCCCCATGCAAGATTTGAATGGAAGGTACTAAAATTTCTTTATTTTGTAGAAGGATATTGATGGAAGTTTCTGTTGGAGCACACCAATTTTACTAAACCTCGTACTGTTCTAAAGTGGTGGGCTCACTATGAAAAATGGTGTGCTCCTTTGGAAACTCCCATTATTGACCCTTGTGACCGTAGGGTTGGACTTGTAGTTAGGATGACGTGGCCAATGAGCAATGTCTTTAATTGCATTACTCTTTTCAATTATGAAAGATTCCGATTTTGACTATGGATGAGAATCTAATTTTGATAAAATTGTAAAGAATATGTGTGTGGGTGTGAATTTGACTAGGAAAAATGTTAGCAAAATGCCGTAGCACATGAAGATAGAATGGAAAAAATCATGTTTAATATGTGAGCAAGCGAAAAAAGTATTTTAATAAAATCATGTTTAATACGTGAATAATTTGATGTTCAAATAAAATATATTTTATTTATATGGTAATATATATATATACAAACACATATACATATAAATAGATACACACATATATACATGTATGTATGTATATATATAAATAAATACACACACCCATACATACATACATATAAATAGATACATATGTAAGACGTTTTTAGCCTACAAATTCAAACTAGACTTCTTATTTTTAGAAAAAGTTCCTTTTCATATTTTTAGAAAGAGTTCCTTATCATAAGAAGGTTTTTAGCCTACAAATTCAAGCTAGACTTCTTAATTTTAGAAAAGGTTCCTTATCATAAAAAGCTGATTTGAAAATTTTGAGTGAGATTTATTACCATATAAATAAAATATGTAGCCTAAAAGTTAAAAAAACGATTTGATGTTCAAATTTTTGGAAACTCTACAGAATATTCGGATGATATATGTTACCTTTTAAATATTTTTAGCATAAAAAAGCAATTTTTAAACTTTTAAGAGAATCTTATCTTAAAAGTTTTTATTTGAATCAGATATGAAAATATTTGGATGAGATTTGAAACCACATTTAACACACACGCATATCTCTGAGTGTACACACACGCATATATGAATAAACAACTACTCTACACACACGCATCTCTCTTCTTGTGTACACATATATGAATAAACAACTACTCTCAAGAAGAATTTCATAAATTGTGTTAAACAGGGTTACAAATCTCATCCAAATATTTTCATATCTGATTCAAATAAAAGCTTTAAAAATAAGATTCTCTTAAAAGTTTAAAAATTACATTTTTTTACACTAAAAATAATTAAAAGGTAACACATATCATACGAATATTCTATAGAGTTTCCAAAAATTTGAACATCAAATCATTTTTTTTTTGAACTTTTAAGCTAAATATTTATTTATATGGTAATAAATGTCACTCAAATATTTCCAAATCAGCTTTTTATGATAAGGAACCTTTTCTAAAATTAAGAAGTCTAGTTTGCATTTGTAGGCTAAAAACGTTCTTCTCTCTCTCTCTCTCTCTCTCTCTCTCTCTCTCTCTCTCTCTCTCTCTATATATATATATATATATATATATATATATATATATAATATACAAAAAAACTAGTTAATGGTACAAATAAAGAAAACAAGGAGGAAGAGCTCACAGATACAACGAGATTCGGTTTGGTAGGGTACCAAGTCTATGTCCTCAGAAAATATCGACGGATTGAAAAGATCTTTTATTAAGTATTGAGTATATGTCTCAAGGAATATAACTCTCTCCTTTCTCTGTTATAAGTATTCGTATTGGTTAGTAGATCAAACCTCCCAACAGAAATAGATTGAACCTCCCAACCCTTCATAAAGGAGTGGTGTATTTATAGTTCTTCAGCGCTAGTAACCATCCTTGTAAAGTTAGGAGCCTTTATGATTTCCATATGTTAAGGAAATGAGAGATTAGAGTCCCAATTATGTGTGATTTGCTTGAGTTATTAGATGCAAAACTAGTGATACTTCAAGGATCATGATTCAATTGAGTTCCCCCATGATGGATATTCATAGGCCCAGAGCACTTTTTTTTAGCCCAATTGCCAGGTGAGCCTTGTAGTCTTTTAGGCTTGTGCCATTTAATTTTTGAATCAGTAAACTACAAGAATATATGGTTTTTGTGACAACAAAAGTTGACACTAAAAGTCTTTAAGTCGTCACTAAAAGTTTTCAGTGACGAATTTAGTGATGACTAAGTAATGTCAGTTACGTGGCTATCACTAAAACTTTTTGTGACAGTTTTTGTTTCTCATCACCAAAACTAGTTTTTATTCACAATTTTAACTTGACACAGAAAACTTACCAGATTGTTATTATAACTCTTCTGTCTGTGATAATATTTATCGTCACTAAATCCTTTTTTTGACAATAATACTTGTCATAAAAAAGTTATCATATAGTCACTGTTGTGGCTCTTTAATGACAACTTTGATCGTCACTAAATTTTATTTGTGACAATTATAGTTATCACAGAAAAGTTATAATATAGTCACTGTTATGACTCCTTAGTGACGACTTTGATCGTTATTAAATGTAAATTGTGATAATAATGCTCGTCACAAAAGTTGATTTTCTGTTACTATATGTAAATAAAATATTACATAATGATGTCATTTACTCAATTAATGACAACAAAAGTTGTCACAAAAAAGTAATTATTAGTGACAATGTTCAAATAGTGTCACTAAAAAATTACGATTTGTGATAATGTTTATTGTCACTAAAACTCAAATTCGGTGACAATATTAATTATCACAAATATACTTATTAGTGACAAGTTTTATATATCATCACTGAATCTTAATTTAGACATGAAGTATTATATGTAATCATTATTATCTTCGAATACTATATGCATATAAGATGTTTTACAAATAGCTGATACATATTTCAAGGATGTACAATAGAAAATTAAAATTAGTCACATAAATATGACAAAATATTTAAAAAACGTACCATCCAATCTTGCACAAATATTAAATTGTTTTTGTTCGAAACAACATACTAAACCCAATTAAATATATAAAAATTAATTTTTTGGTTATGATATAGAACTAAAAAAATAAAGACATACATTCTTGAGACATAAACTCGAACGCAACTTGTATCTCAGCTCTAATTTCAGCACGTATTTCTTGAAGCTCTATCTTCAATTTTACATTCAACTCAACATGTACTTCTTCTCTAATTTTTTTTTAGCTACTTCAACCATTATTGTCTCCTTGGCATCACTTATAGCATTCTATACTTGCTCATGGATACCTTGTCGAGTTTTTATTACTAAGATGTCTTTTCCCTACTCTTTTTCCTTGAAAATATCATAATTTCTCACCAAGCGCATGAAACAATATATCATTACGAAACATTTGATGTTCATCATCTTGTGTTGTCTGACAAACTCGTGTAGTTTTTTCTATAATTAAATTACAATAATTAAATGGAATTAGCAACTATGAAAATAATATCATTTAGTTTACATTAGTAAGTGAGGGTAAAACTACAATTAAGTTTTAATTAAACAAAATGCGCAACTTCTGCTTGAAATTTTTATGGGAGTATCAAAACATTTAGATATAATATTATACAAATTTTTGTATGGAATTATAGACATTTGATAAGATAACTACATATTTGATTACACAAATTGTGCATTGGACATGCCCGACAAATTTAAGACAAAATTTCAGTTTAAGGCTGAATTTACACCCAATTAATTTAAAATTTTTGGAGGATGTATAAATATACTATTAAAATATAATACAAAAGTTTATAGGGAATCATTGTGATTTGATATAGTTTTTACTTACTATAGAACACAGCTCGTGCGTTGGACAAATACTGGCGCAACTGAGAATTAATTTCATTTTGATGCATAAACATCACCTAATTAATTTGAAATTCTTCTGACATTGTACAAACATACTTTTAAAATAGTATATAAGATTTTGTAGAGAAATGTAGTGATTTTGTACACCTTCTACTCAATATAGGGCACTGCTTATGCACTAGACATGTATGACACACCTGAGAAATAATTTCAGTTTGAGGCCAAATTGTCATCTAGTTAATGTGAAATTTTTATGAAGTGTATAAATATACTCTTAAAATAGAATATAATTTTTAATAATAATCCATGGTGACTTAATATACATTTTACTCTATAAAGGTCACAACTTGTGTACCAGACAGATATTGGCACAGCTGAGAAATATTTTTAGTTTTACGTTAACATGTCAACTAATTAATGTGAAGTTTTTATAAAGGTGTCTAAACACACTCGTAAAATAGAATATAAAATTATATAGGGATCCATAATAATTTTATATACTTTCTACCCAATATAGAGCACAACTCATGTACTAGATATGCATGCACGCCTGAGAAATGATTTCAATTTGAGGCCAAAATTTTACCAAATTATTTTGAAATTTTATGGAAGTGTATAAATATACTCCTAAAATAGAACATGAAATTTTATAGTGCTCCATAATGATATGATGTACTTTTTACTCTATATAGAAAACAACTTGTACACGGATAGATACCGACACAGTTGAGAAATATTTTTAGTTTGAGGTCAGAATATCAACTAATTAATATGAAATATTTATGAAAGTATCTAAATATACTTCCAAAATATAATATAAAATTTTGATACACTTTCAACTCAATACAAGGAATAACTTGTATAGTAGACATGCACGACACATTGAGAAATAATTTCAATTTAAGACCAAAATATCACCCAATTAATGTAAAATTTTGGTGGGAGTATCTAAACATACTTCTAAATAAAAATATGATAATTTATAGGGATCCATGGTGACTTGATATACTTTTTATCCAATACAGGGCACAGCTTGTGCACTGGACAAATACCGACATAGTTGAGAAATATTTTTAGTTTGAGATCAAAATGCCAACTAATTAATTTGAAATTTTTTATAAAGTGTATAAACATATTCCTAAAACAGAATATAAAGTTTTATAAGGATCCGTAATGATTTGAAATACTTTCTATTCAATATAGGGTACAGCTGTATACTGGTCATGCTCTACATACCTGAGAAATAATTTTAATTTGAGACCAAATTGTTATAAAATTAATGTAAAATTTTTATGAGAGTGTCTAAATATACTATTGAAATGACATGTAAAATTTTGTAGGGAATCATTGTGATTTATTATACTTTTTACTTAATATAACACAACTTATGTACTGGACATGCACAACGTATAAACATGTGCATGACAAGCACAACATGCATGCACTATGGCTAATATAGAGAAGTGAATGAAGATAAGATAACATAAATAATATGATGTAAAACATACATATATTTCTTGCGATTTTAAATCAGATTACTGTATCTCTCCCTGTGCATTCAATTTGGTATATTGTTTTAACCAAACTTGATCTGGTGTTGCCTTCTCACTAGTGATTGGATACCTCTATAATGAGACATGTAATTTTACGTTATAATCAAAATATTATTAGTCCAGTGAAGAAATGATTTAAATTACTGTACTATATATTTGAATTTACTTACGATCGCTTATTCAATCTCTACAAACGACTTGGTTCCATATGAATATTTGGTTATCAGTTTTGTCCTGTTTTCTGAAGTTCATTTGCTTATTTTATAGAAAGCAAGATAAAAAATAATTAGTACAGTAATATAATTTAATAGAAATGCGCTGATAATTCATGCAATTTACCTGAGCTACAATTTATTTTCACTATCTCTAATAATTTTTTTTTTTTGGATTATGATCTTGACACTTTAGGATTCACTCATACCCAATTTCTTGGGTTTTAGTTTTGGTTTAGTCCTTTATCAAGTTGACCCAAAATTAACGATTTTTATTGAATAGAATGTTTTATATCCACTTGATTAAAGTGTAAGTGTATTCCAAAATTTATGAAATTTAATTTAAAGAAGTTAAAAAAGTAGAGATTCTACTTCTAGAAAAAATTTGAAGAAATATTATTGGATAACTATATTTTTGCCGCTAGCTCGTGTAAGTATTCTTGAGCTAGTGGTTCACCCACAATAATCAATATATAACATCTTTAAAAATTAAATTAATTTGGAAAATATTGATATACATTTAGATTGGCAATGATGGGGTTAAACTTAATATTCACACTTGACATAACACAAATAAGTAACTTTAAATTTGATAAGCTTAAAATTTACTGAATTATTAAGATTGTAAAAATCAAATTCTATCCAAAATCAATATAATATAAAATTAACAATTTTAATTTAAAGCATAAACATCTTTCGCTGTTGTAGGCATGTGCTCATGTGTAGCTAGAGACTAGACCACTGTTTGTCGGCTGGGTGAGTAGATGAAGCACCAGATCAGGGGATGTGCAGGGTTGTTGAGGGTGAAGTACAGCGGGGGATGCGTACAGGGTCTGTTGAGGGGGAGGAGTGCGTGCTCTTGGAGGCGGTTGAGAGAGATCAAGCTGCTGTGTGCAGTGAGGGGCGGTTGAGGTAATATTGCTGAGGGATATGTGAGTAACAATGGGGGAAAGGCTGAGGGAAAGGAAATGGGGCGGTTGAAATAGTGCTGCTGAGGGAAAGGAAGCGGGGTGTACAAGGCGTGCGGTTGAGTGCGAGGCATGGCGGTGCAGGGCATGCAAGGTGCGGGGGCAACTGAGCGACAATCAATGGCGACAGCTGAGCTGCAAGGAGAATGGCTGAGCGATGCGAGGAGATCTACAAGGCACGCGTCAGGGGGAGCAAGGGAAACGAAGCATCAGGCATGGGTGAAGGTTTTTGTGATCGAAGGAAAATTTAACGCAAGGCGGCTGGCATCGGGAGGGGAATTTCTAGATGGGCACAGCTTTTTTCCTTGTGAGCCCACTAAAATCTTTTCTTTATTTACTATTTTGCCATTAATATTCTTGGTCAAAACTGTCCCTGCTTCACCCCCTCTTTCATCCATCCGGGACTGTTAGTCCAGATGGATTGGTCTGATCCGGACTGGTTAGCCCGGATCAGGCCAATCCATCCGGGCTAACAGTCCCGGATGGCTGGATCTGATTAGGGAGGGAGAGGGGGAGGGGGAGGGGGGAGAGGGAGAATTTGTCGGTGAGCAATTGATGAGAAGAAGAAGAAGAAGAAGACGATGAAGAAGAAGAAGAAGAAGCAGCAGCAACAGAAATCGGAGAGAGAGAGGAGGATATGTTAGGAATTTTGGTGTGCTCACTAGGAAAACCCTCTCTTTTTAAAAGAGAGGATGTGCTCACTAGGAAAAGTGGGCTCACTAAGAAAAAAACTGTGCCCATCTAGAAATTCCCCATCGGGAGTAACTAGGTTAAATAATTTAATTTTACTGTATTGTAATTAGAATTGTAAAGTATATTCTTGATCCACGAAATCTAGATGGACGGTCGAGATGATATGTGGAAAACCAAATTTACATAGCACGTTCGATAAAAATTTGAAGACTCATGTTTAATGTAATTTGATAATCTCTAGAACTAATTAAAAATTTAAATTTTTTTTTTTGACAATATAACCCATCACAAAATATTTTCTGTGGCAGTTTAAAAACATCTTCACTGAAAGCTAGATTTCAGTTACAATATTTTAACTGTTGTCATTGAAAAAGTTATTTTTAGTAACAATTGTTTAAATCTATTACTAAAAAAAATGATTTCGTGACAAATTTTCTCCCATTGTCACTGAAACTATTTTTCAGTGACGATTATTTATGGTTGTCACCAAAAACCTAAAATGTCTTGATCTTAATTCTTTAAGGTGAATGACTCTGGGCAACTTCTTGTATCTCACCAAGCTTTTTTCTGTGAAAAGAGTAAATTTACTGTGAATCCAAATATTGGCAGGTTGGTTCTCCTTATGTTTGCTTAGCGCTCATTTTTTATTCGCCTTATGTCTACTTAGCACTCATTTCTGAGACAACAAATTTTAGACGTTCTGTGACCTATCCGAAGACTTTAAAGGTAAGCTGCCTAAAGGGGAATGAGTCTTAGCACTAGGCTGTCATGTTTTGGACATTATTAAGAGTTCTATATTTTCTTCCATAGTAAATTACAAAAATCTAATCGGAGTTAGTTCGATTGCCCGAAGAACTTATAATATAAGCTAGGTCCACATAACTGGAGATTCTATATTTGTGTCCTTCCATAGAGAACTATGAAAATCCAATCGGAGTTGATTCAACTGTCTAGAAGACTTACATCAGAGCTTGGTGACTTAATACCCATTTTTAGGGATGGATCACATGAATAGAAGTCTCCATCTTGACACTCTTCCATAAAAGGTTTATGGGAATCTAACCGGGGTTGGTTCGAATGCTTGGAGAATTTAAGTTAGTGCTAAGAGACTTAATAACCATTATTAGTGGTGGATCACGTGAATGCAAGTCTCTGTCTTGATGCTATTCCATAAATTGCTTAAGTGAGATTGACATTCTTATGATCCATAGGTTGCTTAATTGAGTTCGGTGCCATATAGTCTGTTGTAAATTAGAACTTAGTATAGACAAGTTGTCTTTGGAGAGAAGTCATTTTTAGATATGAACCAATCGACTAAGTTGATCTTCTGGGTCATTATTTTGAGACTCGAGTCTTAGTTTATTAGGGACGAAATCTTCACTGGATTTGATGCATTTAATGTATATCATTTCCTTGTGTGAATGGATGGTTGAAATGCAATTCCAAGTTTTCTGACGGTGATTGTGCTAGTTTTTTTCTTGAAAATGAGGGAAGTACGGATAATTGTATTTTTAAAAAATTGAAAAGTTGGTTTTTGATAGACGGTGGAGATTATCCAGTTGTCATGTGGCATTTATCTATTACCAAAGTAGTTGCATCATCATTTTAAAGATCGCGCCAGTCCTAAGGATAAATTTCCATCTTTTCGAAGAGAAGTTTTCTATTACTTTGTTATGCAATGGAAGATTACTCTGAGCGTTTGCATCTTTCGTTTTCTATCTCCAAGCTTTATTCTCTCAAGATTAGGCTTCGTCTTCCTTCTCTTATTACTTTTCTATAATTATGTCTAGATCCGAGTCTTCTACTGCTCCATCAGTCCTCGTCTTTTTCCACCAATGGACGCGTTCCCATCCTATGATTGGTAGGATAATAGAGAGTAAGGAAATATTAATAGAAAAAGAAACTAATGAGATGATGAATTCATCAAGGAAATATTAAAAGAAAAAGAAACTAGTGAGATGATGAATCTTCAAGACCTATAATTTTCATATTTAAACTGGACTTTTTTTAAAAAAATGATTCCCCTCCCTGGTGGTAACCTCGTTCAATGTTGCTTAGGGATCAAGCCATCAAAAATGTGATAAGAGAGTTTTAGCATTTACACCCCTATTCTTAGATTAAGTCTTAGATTTCCTCTTTCCAACTTCATGCGCTGTTATTGAAGAACTTATTAGCATTTACAAATGTCAGGTTTCAGTTCAAACTCTTTTAAGAAACGAGCTTTTATAATCATGACTTAAAAAGAATATATGAATAACTTTCTAGCATTTTCTCTACTTTTATAGTCTATTTTTTTTTATTCTCAGGTTTTTAAACGAGCTTTTTGAGTTCTTTTGCCATCGTACTTAATACTTATGAATGATTCTAAACTAAATAAGTGCTCCAATCGAAGCCCAAATAAGCCCTAGAGCATGTCCAACTTGAAATCAAGTCCTATGCGAGCCAAGTATGACCCAGAACTAACGACCTCATGCAAGCTGAGCCTCATGAGTACACGATGAGCCGAGTTTAAACAGGCTATTTAGTCTGTTGAATGCGGAATTAGTTAGGCGACGGGTTTGAACTAGCTATTATGTTGCCAAGCTTCGAGCTTTTTACTGCCTTAATAGTATAATATGGAGGCTGATTAACTCTCCATTAAATTCTTACATCAAAGGAAAAACTCTCAGTTAAGTTCATCTCGTCATGTTGACGACCACCGTCTTGTATAATCTTTGTATGTACGGAAAAAAGATGGTTATTATTATAAATTTTGGTTCGCCAACTCCAAAATCACGCCTTTGACAATTTGTTGGGCCGTTTTGATGAAGAAAAAAAAGATCACAATTACCTCCTCAGATCGACCATCCAACCCTGCCCTTAAACGCACGAGTCCATCTACTGTACGCTTGCACAAACCAAAGACAAGCTTCCTAATTTATCTCTTTGAGCTGGGTCTTGCAAACAAAAGGGCAAACTGATGCATATGGACTGAGGAATACAAAGGCCTTCCTGCACAAATCCCAGACGTCAGGCCGACCTTGTGAGCAATATCTTCCTCTTCCCTATCCTCTTGCCCTTCAATTTAAACACCAATCACTCGGCTTAAAGCTTCTGTATGATTTCTCCCCTATTGCTGTACGTTTCATCAAAAAACTAACTACATTGACAGAATATTATATTTGTAAAGGATATACAATTGACTCATTTACACATATTACACATTCAGATATGGTCGTATACAGGAAAGTTACAGGCCAACTGAGAACACCAACACATGGACTTGCAATGCAGTTTCCTTTTGCCTGGCCACTACTAGCCGAAGGCCATGGTACCCGTAGGAAAGAAACAGAGAGAAAGATACACACACTTGCATCATCGATGGATGACGGATGAAACACCGTTCACATGATCACTACTTGGAGCATCGGATGACATAAAATGGTACAATGCTACGGAATGACGACGATGAAGATTGTTTCTCCATTATAGCAGGTCCCATCCCCATCTACTGATGATGACGAGAAAGATATACATGCTCGTATCATCATCGAGGGGTGACGGATGGAACAGCGTTCACATGATCACTACTGGAAGCATCGGACGACAGAAAATGGTAAAAAGCTCCTGGTGACGACGACGAAGATTGCTTCTCCATTATAGCATGTCCTATCTCCATTGACACTGAAGATGTCATATCGGTTTCAGGCATCATCTTCCATATGCTCTCCAGCTCTCTGACTACCTCTGGCATTGAAGGCCTGGCATCTGTCTGGTCCTGGCAACATCTAAGTGCTAACGATGCAAACTTCTGAATGCATTCAGACAAATACGCGCCCATGCGTCTGTCGATAATTGAGAACAGCTGGCCATACTGACAGGCCTTCTTTGCCTAAAAACAGAAAAAAAAAAAAAAACATGGTAAATTATTAGTAGAACAATTAAAACTACCCGGCATAACAGCCGAGAGCAACATTTGACATACAGGAATATATAACAATGTTTATGTTCTATGGCTAAAAGTTGGTTCTAGAGATAAATGTACTGTTTCTGACTCTTAATTACTTGCGTTAGGAGCATAACAATCAGAACAAAGCAGAAGACAAGGAGAGAACATAGTTATGTTATGATGGAAGGACTCACATTGGGATGGTAATGGACGCGTCCACGGGCTAAATTTTAACCCTCTCTATATAAAATTTTGAATTACAAAAATGAAAATATCACTTTTAATTCAAAATTTTGCATAGGGATTGCCAAAATTTAGCCCGTGGACGCATCTATTACCATCCTTAGACTCACCCTAACAGTGTATCGTATGCAATATACAATATTGACACTCTTGCCATATAGACGGTACCTTATCAATCCACAGACTGGTAGGTGCAAACGATGCAATGAGGCAGGATCCTGCCCACCAGCCCAATGTACCATACATGTTCGAATTGTGGAATCAGCTGGCCTAGCACAAGTTTATACACGTGGGTAATCTGTTCAATCATTAACATGGCCTCATCTTGACACATTGTTGAGGCGACACAGTGCTAACCATCTACACTTGCCACTATCAGCGCAATCACTTAAACACACTCATGACTCATCTCATCTTTGCTTGCTTACATATTAAAGTGCTGAAGGCAAATTCCAGTGTGAGAGAACTAGTCAACCTATTTGATCAACTTTGTAAGTTGTGGTCAAGATATTATACTGATGCAACATGTAGATAATCTCATGTCAAAAATCATTAAACTATCTCATAACTATCAGCAATCAAAATGCAATTATGAATGTTTCTCTTTCTCATCACATCTACACCTGAAGCATGCCAATTCATATGAGTGCACTACACTTATAGTATGCAATGCGCACACATGATGTGTGCCGCAAGCATGCTTGTAATGGTGTCTCGTGCATGCATGTGAAGTGCACCGCATACAACAATGTCCATAAGATTAAATTAAAAATACCCAGAAGGCATCATAAGACTTAAACATATGGTTCACTAGGATTAGCCAAGCTCTGGATGAGCAAGTCCATAGCTTAAGAGAAATTGAGACAAGTACACTGCATATCATAGAACAAGCTCTCAAAAGCATACAATTGAAGGGTAACCATCGACCTTTTTTGTTATTCATTTATTTGCCGACATCTCTAAAGAATAAGACCATGGTTCTTTTGTGATAGTGTCGATGGGTTTCAAGTAGTGAAAAAAATGTCGACAGAATCATGCCAAACCCATGTCGAATTAAGACATGACTGACCAACCCTTGGAAAGAACAGTGTTCTAAAATCTTGAAAACTTGAACGAGTACTTGTCCGTACTCGACATCGGAGACAAAACGGTACGAACTGAAGAAATCACCCCAAAACTCGGACAAAATGAGGGTTTCAGGTAGTTTTTTGGTTTTTAACCCACACAAACCGGAACTCTCCCTCTTAAAGGGAGAGTCGGGTTAGGATTTTGGGTGTTTCGTTGTTTCCTTTCCCTAATCACCAATCTTCCTCAATCTCTTATCAATTCCCCATATCGGCAATCCAAATTTCCCATTGTCAGTGAATATTTTCATCGGCGGTAATCTTCTCCATTAATCTCTCAGTCTCTCTCAGTTTTAGCGACGATCCAAATTGACCTCTATTTCAAAATATTTGAGATTTGAACTTATTGACTACTTCGGTCACGGTGCGCTAAAGTTAAGAGTTAGAATTTTCATTTCAATTTTAGAGTTAAAATTTACTTCAATTTTGGCCTCTATGAGGTTTTAGTTTGGCTTTGGTTTTCGATTGCGAGTTTCGCTTTGGCTTTGGTTTTCAGTTGTGAGTTTCGCTTTGGCTATAGCTTTCTATTTGCATATCTCTGTGTGACTGTGTGAACTCCTGAAGCTCCATCTCTGTATTAGTGTGTTTGATACTGTGTTCACTATGATGTCTATAATGGCTTTTGTGCATTCAATTTGGCTTTGGATTTCGGTTGTGGGCTTCGTTTTGGCTTTGGCTATTGGTTTGGGCCTCTCTGTTCGACTGTATGAACTCCTAAAACTTTGGCTATGGATTTTTGTGTGACTGTGCGGACTCTTGATATTTGATCTATATGATGAGAGAAAAATGGGGAACTAAATCAAATGATGCTTGATTGCTTTAGGTTTAGCTTTGGCTTTTTTGTGTGATTGCCTGAACTCATGAGTCCTCCGTGTGATGTGATGAGAGAAATGGGGAGCTGGTTTGGGAAAATTGATCTTGACTATTCAAGGGCATTACATTGGAAGTCACATGCAAAGGTGAAGAAGAATAAAGATGAAAAAGATATTTTTCCTAACTCAGGACTTGCATGGGATGTTGTTGCAGAGGCCACTGGAGCTAATAAAGTATTCATTAGCAAAGTTTGAGGATATTCAGACGAAGGGATGTAACATCTAAACAAGGAGAAGGCTCCTCAAGCGCAACAATAGTTGAAATATTCTCGGAATTAAGTGGAGAAGATACATATGAAGATAAAGATATTGACTATAATGCTCCTTCGGACGAGAAATTGGATGATGAGGATGTCCAATATGATGAAAATGATAAGTAGGTAATGAAACTTACTTGAATATATTTGTGATATTTGATTTTGAGTTCTGAAATTACATGTTTTTTTATTACATATTTTCTGTATGCATAATTATTAAAATATTATTATTTCGAGTTCTGAACGAGTATTCACCGAGTACTTCATATACTCACTACTCGCTCTAGAACTGAGCAAGTATTTTAACTGAGTTCTAGAGCGCTTGGGAGCAAAACTCAAGCACAGAATTAGGTGCCATGAGTATGATATCAACATAATGACGTCTGAATCAAAGATGTATCAATCAAATTTTCCAAGATAGAGGCAACGGTTACCTAAAATCATTGTGATCCAAAGTATGGCTAGATAAAATAGGAGGTATCACAACCTAGGATGATTGCTTCTATCATTAGATCGAAGGCTTTCAATTGCAGACATTGTGCTCACGACCTACCAAAAAACTCTGTGTTGATCCATGAAAATTTCTTGCTCTAGGTCTCCTCAAAGAAATACGATCGTAACATCTATTTAGATCAGCTCAAGATCTATAATAGCAACAAATGCTGAGACTATGCGAATTGACGCAAGCCTCACCACTGGGACAAAGGTTTTTTCATAGTCACCCTCCTCATTGGAAGTATCCTTTCACCACGAACGTGCCTTAGCACATGCATCCACCTTTCACTTAAGGAAGTTTCCTATATGTGTGCGTCCGGTCGGAAGATCCACCAAGTCCCAAGACTCGGTTTGCCAGTAGACTCCATATCGTCGATTGTGCATCCATCCATTTTAACAAAGCTAGGAAGAACTTCATGAACGAACCTTGGATCCACACCATCATGTGGTGCCATCATGCATAAATCTTCCCTCCGTCTCAAAACAATGATAAGAGATCATGCGACGATGACTGATAATACTTGAGATCTTGTGCGGTGATCCATCGATAGGCATGTAGCTCCAACTATCCCCAGACAACATAGGAATAATGTTCTCATACTTAACTAGGCTACTTGGTGATAAGCATGCAGCTCTCACTATACCTAGGTAGTGTTGGGTCAAAATCTCTCACAACTAGGCTAGGTGCACTATGATTAAGCTTTCACTATTCTAAGCGCCGACTCATTTCTCCCCTCTTAGGATAAAAAAACTCTACATCATATGATTCATTCTCCGGTCACCCTGCCATCTTATGTTTACCAATGAACACATGACTCGTTGATAAAATCGAATAACGAATAACGATATGTTCATGACCATGCGAGCTCAATATCCCATATAGATGAAAATTGGAGTGTATATATACAGTGGAGCCCCACTGCTGCAACTACCTGTCTCAGATTTCTTCCTGCTCAAAGCTCATCATGTGTGCTAAGTACTTGCTAGTAAGGCACAGGTTCTGGTACATATGCTGCATGATTTGTTCCACAATGGATCTTAACACGTCAAGAAACATTTTTTTACTTATGCTTTGCCAATGCTAATTTGCTGAGAACTATAACATATGGAAAGTCCATTTAACCCCCTCTTTCCACATGGTTCCTTAAACTAATATAACAGATAATCGAATTAATAGTCAATTATAGCGCACTTACACACAAATTATGTTCCTCCATCCACACAAGTAGCGCTCAAAGTAATCGATCACTGTCGACTTATGAGAGATGAGATATATACATATCCATATCCATAATGTGTAGATCATCTATTATGTGACAAAGTAGGAGAATCTGTACAAACCATCATACTAACTACATCGGATAAATAACGTGCAATGGTTGGGGTGTGGGTTTGCCCATACCAAAACAAATTCATGTAGCTTCACTTAACGAGGCAATGCTCATAATACTTATTCTATTGAATGACAAGGCCCATGTTTGTAGAATACTTAGTCTTCTTCAGCTGTGTGCAGTTATGCATGAATTATCCAAGTTTTCATAATTCATAGTGAGCTATCGTGGCCTCTCTTTGCATGAGTGCTTAAACACACATAAGATTTATTCACTTATTATTCACCTTCCTAAAATGGAGCTTCCACGCTCTGACACTTTGCCAAGCAATAAACTTGTAGATCGAGGGCCCCTCTATGACGAGTATTGCTCTATTTCTCGACTAGATGCTCTTGTAGATCGAGGCATTCAGTATAATGAGCAATGTGTTGCATATCAGCACGTGTGAGATGCACTAGGTTGAAATTGAGAGACACAATTGTGTGCACATGCTGCAGGCACGTTAACTCAATTCCAAACACCACACTCGTGCATGATTTGATTACTCTCATGTGTAGTTATCTGCGAGCGTTCATCATGCATAATCAACTATGGATATCTACATTGTATAGTGTTATCAAAAGCTTAGAGCTGTTATGGATTGACATTTCACACAATCAAATTAGGGTAGCTTTTGACATTAGGATTTGAATTAGGATTTGAATTGGTGTTCAAAGTTTTCGGTGTCATGCATTGATTTAGTCAAGCCAGTATTGCCACGATTTCACCATTTGATCAATGGTCGGGCCCTATGTTATCAGATTGCTATTGACAGATCAATACATACATTCACATGTGTGTACATTAGCATGGTTGCATATGGCATTAGCCGTATGAAACCCATCTGCATCATAAATGTCGTTCATGTATGCAAAAAATGTTATTCTTCTCGAACTCGTAATTTATAATTTGCCAGATAAGGTTGCTCGGCCAAGCCAAACATGCCTGCTTGCACGTGCTGTGAGCAATGCTAACTTGACCTAGCTGATTTTGTAGCTTGATCATGCCGAGCGCATTGCTCGTGGGTGCACAAGCTGCACCGCTTGGCCACATAGAGCATGTTCTTCTGCACGTGCTGCTTAGCATTGCCAGGCGCACTACAAATGCTCAACATGCAGCACCTTTGAAGATGAGATCTCTCAATGTCCAAAGCCAAGAAATGGTTTGGAAGGTGAAGGAGAAGCATGTTCGCATTCGCAGGCGTGTAATGCACTTGGTCGGGCCGAGCGCATATTTTGCTTTGCACTGCACATGGTGTTGCTGGGTTGTTCGGATAATAGTTGAAAACATCGGATGCCATTTTTGCTGGGCACTCCCTATTTAACTATGTTGGTACTTGCATGAACGTTTTGTTCATACCTTGCCAATCATGCAACTATAATGTACGAACGGTGAATGCGGCATCCCATACAAGCTTGTATTATATTCCCCCAAGCCAAGCTAACGAATGTGCAACCCATGTAGGGGTGCCACCCAACTGGAGTCATGCGCACACTTGCACTGATGACCTCCCGGATACTACCACGGTGATCAGTCCGAAAGGGGACATTGCTCAACCACGATCTAATATGAACCCCAAACAGTCAAGCATGTAGCACGGATAAGATTGTTGCTCATCCATGACCGAGTGTGCAACCCACACATACGGTAATTGCATATGATAATTGTAATAATTAATCAAAATTAGAGAACAAAATATTAAAGCGTGCAAGATCCAATCCAAAAATTAATCATGTACGACCTAGGGTTTGTTGTTCAATTTTCAACAAAATTAGCAAATTATTCATAAATAAAAAATTAAAACCCTTAAACATGAGTGCTACAAACAATTACAAGATAAAAAAATTGCATAATTAATTTCAAGATGATAATATCAGAAAATCTACATATCTATGGATTACCACAATGTTATAGTTAGCAGATAAATCAAATCATAATATAATTTAATAAAAAAATCCAATATTTATCACGCAACCCTAAAATCAACTCCACAAGCCCAGATCCAATCACAGAAAACCCCTAGGAGGCTCTGATATCATGAAAGCAGTGCATACATATAAACATGAATATGCGAAAAAATATCATACTGTGTATAAATGAAGATTATGGCAAAAATACTATTTACTTATTTTCCCATGGATCGTTAGAGGATTTGTGAGATACTCGGATGTGGATGTCATTGCCTCATAGAAAATGCCCGACAGTTAGGGTTAACTATGCGAGCCTTTTTGGTAACAGATCTAGTGCTCTTGATGATGGAGATCTCAAGGTGAAGGGGGTGAAGGGAGATGAACAATGAAGGCTAGTATAAAACTTCACTAAAGTTCTAGCTCACAAAAAGGGATATATATTTCCATTCTAGGATTTGAGATCGACTCGTCATCAATCTCAACCGGTAGATTAAGATGCCACAAAGGCTCTGTCCAATGGCTAGGGTGAGGCCTGGCTCAAGTCCTAGCCCATCCACAGTTAGGTTTGGCCAGCCCCACATTCGCACCCTTAGCTGGCACAGGCTTTCAAACGCAGCCTGCTATGGTGAGGGTAGGGTCCCAAACCTTTAGCCAGCATAAGCGCAAGCCTAAATCTGTATCCATGTCCAACATAACCCAAAAGACTTCTTATTCTTTATATTCGCTCCCAAATCATCAGTTCTCATAATGGCTCTTCTGATTTAAAAAAAAAAAAAATTAAGTTTATCCTTCCCTACATAGAAAATGGAATGAAACTAGAATATTTTATTTTCTATGTTAAACTTATAATAATATTAAATTATGCTTAAAATATTCCCGTTTAACTTGATTAGACTCTATAGCCAAATTTTTATGAAAATAGAAAATTCAACTAAATAACATGAAATCCCTCCTTAACTCCCAAACCAAAACAATACTCTCTTAACCAACAACCCCATCTTCGTCCCTCTCTAATCATACCCACCAACCAATCCAAACCCCTTCTCTCTTCAGCCTAATAATGAACCATGAATTTGGTGAAGAAAGAAAGAAAGAGAAATTTCCTTTTCATTTTGATTTTTATGGATTTTAGTATTTTACATTTGATTTGTATACTAAAATAGGTTTAGCTGAACGAAAGTCAAGTAAGAGGAGGGAAGGGAGGGAGAAATGAGGGTAGAGGGCATTTTATTCTTGAATTGTTAACAATCTAACATGAGGGGTTAACATTTTGATGACTCGAGAGGTAATAAGGAAAATATGAAGATAAATATAAAAACATTTATAATGGGGAAGATTGAGGGGCAAATATGTAAAATACACAAAATTATAATCCTCAACTCTCACCATAACTATAGCACTATAGCACTTCCGTGCTATTGTAGCAACTTGATGGTAAATGAGCTACCATGGCTCAAATCCCTCACCAAGTGTATTTCAAAATTGGATTTTAATTTAAAAGTAATCAATGTGCAAGAATCCAGATTAAGGTTTCGGTCCACAAAAAGGGCACTCAAACTGTGGATGTGTTAGAATGTAAATCATGAAATGAAATTTAAGACAAGCAGCAACTAGCAAAACTAAGTTTCGAAATTCTATTGCCACTTTAAATCAAGAAGAAGAAGAAGAAGAGAAAAGGAGGAAAAGGAAAACAAGAAATATAAACTAGTGAATGAAGTAATGTAACTAATCCATGTTACCTAAATGATCAGGAAATTTAGTTTATTATACAAGTTTCCTAATACTTTCACTAGCTTGTTTTGATTTTAAACTCTGATGCCATCTTTACTGGATCCTTCTTTGTCACCTTCTCGGCTTATTATGTACATTGATATATGCATAATATCATTTGAAATCATCTGTTTTTTCTTTACTGACATTTTACCTCATATAATCTTATTTACTCGATGAGCAGTAAAATATGCTAGAAACAGGAAAGAAAAATGTTCATTATCTCAGTTATATTCTCATGCAATGTGTGCTTGCTCCTAATATACACACAAGAAGGTTAAGAAGGACAGCCAATTCAATGCACTCCAGAACACAAATGTCAAATAGAAAGCAAAAGCTCCAAAACCCGTAAAATAAGCACTGTACCTCTCGGACAATGTTTTTGCCATGCCAGATAGGTTGCATCCCTGTTAGTAGTTCTAGAAAGACAACTCCAAGGCTATAGACATCACTTTTGTCTGTCAGTTGGTGGGTTAGAAAGTATTCTGGATCTAGGTAACCCTGCAATAATTATATACAAATATAAAGGTTAAAAAGTTTAGAGCAATATCGACGATGCATAAAAAACATGAATTAAAGAAAAAATGAATTAAAGAAAAGACATGCATTAACTAGGACACATCTCCCAATTCTTTGTTATGAAAAGAAAGGCTGCAGTAATAAATAACCAATATAGAAGTTTTCACAGCCAACTAATCAAATAGAGTTGAATAACATCAAAAATCCTCTTTTAGCATGAAATAAACCAAAAAATTGACATCCCCACACCATCCTCCTCCATCATCCACATTGCACGCCCAAATAACCTATGATATGTAGGACACTTTCCCCAACCAAAAAATGGATGAGTTGTTGTGAAATAATCACATCAATTAATTATGTTAAGGGATACATTAAAAGATGTTTCTACACCATACAAATAAATACATAAGCAAGAAGAGACTAAATATAAATATAAATTAGTAGTCTAATCTAACCCTCCCCTCAAGTTGGAAAATAGATATCAATCATATCAGCTTGTTACCTTAATTAAAAAACACCATTGGTAATGCAGTTTTAGTTAGAATATCAGTTAATTGTTTCAATACAGTAAACATAGTACATATCAACTTCTTCACTACAGTATCTCAAACTAGATGACAATATGCCTCTATATGCTGCGGCAAGAAACCAAATCCATTTAGCAAATTTTTTAGCCATTTACACGTAATAATGCCATAGTCCAATGCCCTACCTAAGCAAAATATCGAAACACTACATTTTTTTTCCTTAATCCACGTGACTAGATTACCTCCAACAACTGCAAACATCAATTGGTATACAATTATTTTCCGATCGGTATCCCGATTTTGGGACTAAAACGATATAGTATGGGTTTTTTTTTACTCATGTTGGACTGATATTGAGCAATATATCGGCCACGTGGAGATATATCACTTGATAAACAAGAAAAAAAAATCGGCAAAATTAATATATTACCGGTTTTTTCGAACTTTTTAAGACCCTATATAAATATTATTTATTCTCTAATTTCCTGTTCTCCCCTAAATCTAATCTATCGATGATTTGATGCTTCACTTCTTTCTCTTTTTCTCTGCTCTCTCGCTCGATTAAGCGGATCATATCGAAGAGTCCGTAACAATACCTAGCACCTGTCTCTCTCCACTCCAAGCATAGACTACCGAAAGCTCCAACCCCCACGAAATCGTCAGCCCCGACGATGACCCCGATAACCCGTGATTAGATTGATGATTCTATGTCTCACTTCTTCTTTCTCTATGCTCTCTCTCGATCAAGCAATAACATCAAATAGGCCATGACAACAAGCCCCCACCTCTCACTCTCCACTCAGTACCGACTATTGAAAGCCCCGACCCTAATAAATAGTGAGCCCCGATAACCCCTCTCTCACTCTCTCACAATGTTGAACTCCCCATCCCTTTCTCAAATAGATTACTCATTTCCTTTCCTGAGAAGACCCCTCCCCTCTTGACTCTCAAATAGATCGCTTTCTTGAGAAAATTGGCCACAGTAAATATTTTCTAAAACACTAAACTTGTTTTAGTAATTTAGAATGTATTATAAATGTAACAACGTCTATATTTTTTTAAACTAGTATGATACATATGAAATCCAGTATTTAGTGTCATATCTTGATATATCGCACAATATCCGATATCTGATATATAATTTTACTGATAGGTATATATCGTCGATATCCTATATTTAAAACACTGAATATAAAGTATCAAGTAATAGACTTTTCGTCTCGTTTGTCCCTACATATCCTGAAAAGACAAAAATATGAATACGTCCACATTTCTTATAAAGTAACCTCTTTCCACGTGAGCTCTTAATATATTCATATACTCTCAAAGTAACTTTCTAGTTAATGTCCCTTGAATTATGCATAAATTGATTTAGTAATCTAACAACATAGGAAAATTTCAGACCTAGTGACTGTAAGATAGATAAGTTTATAGGCCATTCTCCTATACTGCTTGACATTAACATACAAAGCACTATCTCATTCCATACGCCTAAATCTAACTCCATTGGAGTTTTAGCAAATTTGCACCCAATTAAACCAATCTCTTCCAAGAGATCTAATACATACTTTCTTTGATCCTGCATGATACGGCATAAAACCTGATATGACTTGATTTCAGAACAAATATATGAATAAAACAATTGGGTAAGGGAGAATTGAATAACGGAATGAAACACGTATTTGGAAGTTAGGTTGCACAACCGCATCGGTCTCGTGTTGTCTATATCTAGTTTTTCGAATGAAACTAGCACTTAATGGTGTGATTGGTTTAACGGCACCAATGTCTTAGCCTTGATCCCGAATATGCACAGGATGATATTACAACGTAGAGGTGCGGTTCGTCCAAGTGGGACCAACATTTTGACCGTGATCTCGGATATGCAAGGGATGATACTAACATTTAGCAATGCAGTTGGTCCGAGGGACCAATGCCATAGCCATGATCCCAAATATGCACGAGATAGTACTAACACTTAGTGGTGTATTTGGTCCAAGGGAGACCGTCTTGGCTATGATCCCCGATATGCATAGGATAGTACTAGCACTTAGCAGTTTGGTCCACGACGGAGACCAACGTCTTGACCATGATCCCGATATGCACCGGATAATAGTAGCACTTAGTGGTATAGTTGGTCCAAACAAAACCAACTCTTGGCCATGATCCTGCGTATGCACGAGATAATACTAATACTTAGTAGTGTGGCTGGACCAAGGAAGGCCAGTGCCTTAGCTGTAGTACTGAATATCTACAGTACACTTCGAGAATACATATGATCAATCCACCAATCAGTTCTATTAAGTGTTAAATTAGTATCATATGGGGATTGAATACTTAGTGAGATTGATATTGCTACGTTATACTTAACGGGGACTTCCTCCGATTTGCCTGAGAATTCAGATGGTATGTGGATCTTTCTAGGACTTAACATTACAAACATTAATTTTATTACATGTTATTCTATATCTCATTATACATGACATATGTATCTTACCTTACATGGATATAACGTAATTATATACTATGTCATACCTTTGAAACTATCCTGTCTCCCTCTGCACGCAAATATTCTCAGTTTATATATATATTATGCTTTCTTTTTTATATAATTCCTGTTAATATTAATTTCTGTCGCATGTGCTATTCTATTTCTTGTTGGATCTGACTCCTGGATTGCCTCCACATGCCATGGTATTGGAAACTTCAAGGAGAACCAACTAGCTGAAGGTTCATAATTTCGGGAGTGAAGACCACACCGGATCATTGAAGACTCTCTTTTCAAATGTTATCTTCTATATGGAAATTATTAAATCCAGTCTTAACTTGTATCCTAGTTGTTCAACAAGTTACCCTCCTGACACAGGACGGAAGCGGATTAGAATTTGTGGTGGAGAATTGGGGAAGAAATTAGGCTTTTGAGGATAAATTAGGATTTTTAGACCTCACGTCTAGTGAATCACACACCCACTTTCTCATGAATTACTCGAGGGAAACATTTGATAAAAAAAAATCACATGCTTTCAATTTTATTCATCATCTCTCACTCTCCAATCAAGGTTACAAAAAAATATTTTTAATAAATTGCAAAATAAAAACAAATCTCTAAAATCTAAAATCCAACTAAATTCCTAATCAAATCAAATCTAACTAAATACCTAATCTTATCTCTATCAATTCTCCCCACTTGGAAACATTCACCACTTGGTGAATGGCAGTAAGAAGAAAGTCATGCAAGTCCGGATGAAGGCAAACGATTGACATTTGGCAAACATTTTCACCAAACTAAGTATAAGAAAATCAAACAATTCAGTATCCAAATGTATACTGCCATCCATTCCAATGGTGTTGATAGTAATAGTTGTAGAAGGTCTGGAGAGACTAAAATCTGTCGCTTTTATAGAAAATAAAGAATTTGGAATGAAAACTGGAGAGGTACGGAAAACACAATCTTCAAATACTGCACTTCGCCATGTATCTCTATATGTGTGCTAGGCCTCAAGTTCAAATCATAAACATGACTATTGAGTGCATTTAGTAGTTGGCTTTGACAGAAAAATCGTATCGTCAATTTCTGGATCTATGACAAGTTGTATGTTGGACTCGATCTCATCACCTAAAATCTCAGAAACGGATATATTGGTATCTGGACTCTTTTTAGGGCATTAATATTCACAATGCAAAAATTTTTCACATGTCGAATATTTGATGGAAGAACACTGATGAGTCGAATGTCCGTATCCTTCACACTTAAAGCACTGTTTAAAAATAAATTGCGAAGCATACAATGCACGAAGAAGAAACTGCAACTGATTTTAAATTGGAGGGGATTTATAGTTGCTGAGGTACCAATCAGAAACTTCTCCAGCCAACTTCAATTTAGCATAGTTGTATTCCTACTCTGAAATCAAAGAAAAATAACTGAAAAAATTGTTCCAGATGGTTCTCCCAATTTTTACAACAATTAGAATCATTATAACCGTGAAAATATGAGACTGCATCGTATATATCATACTCTACTTGTTTGAAATTGTCATTGGTATTGATGTGTTTATCACAAAATATAAATCTCATAATAATTAACTCCAAAATTTATAGTACAAAGTTTAAAAAATACCAAATAATTGCAACTTATTCACTTTAGCTCGAATTTGATGCAAACCGGGCTCAAAACAGCTTCAAAATCACGTACAAATCCTTAACGAGCCTGCTTTGCCTTAACGAGTCAGGTTCACTGCTAAAATGTGAACCCGATCAGATCTGCTTACACTTAAAAGTGGGTCAGGTCAAATCTTCAAATAGGTCAGGTTTGTTTGCAAACCTAAAGTTGTTTGATCTGTGAGGACTTCAAATGGACAACAATGAGAAATGAAGGCGAGCAGAGGGGAAAGCTATTGGCGGTTGGGTTGATGAGTGGAGGGGGGTTGGGGGGAGGGGGGGGGGGGGGAGATCGAAGTTGTTGAAATCCGACTGTGGAAGAAGAGGGGGCAACTCGAAGTGAGGAAAGGGATCGGGTGCTCGGGATTTTTGGTGGCCCGATGGTGACCTGATTTGGTTTGGATCAGAGGTCAAGAAGAAGAAGAATCCTTGATGAAGATTTGTGGTTGGGCTTTGGTTGACTGAAAGATGAAGGGGAAAGAAATAGGAGATTTTCACTCTTCTTTTTTTCCTCCTCAATTTCTTTCTTCCTCTTTTCTTTGATTCTTCTTTTTTTTTTTACTTCACTCGATTTTTTTTCCTTCCTAGTTTTTTTTTTCTTTCTGTTCTGCTTTTTTTCTTTTTGATTTTTTTTCTTTGAAATCTAAAAGACAAATAAAAAAAAAATGGAAAGATAAGAACATAGAGATGGATTTGGGCTCTGAATCTGAAGATGCGGAATTTGGGTTCTGATATCTGGATCGACAAAATCTTTAGCTCTGAAAATAATTTGACACAGGATGGAAGTGATTTAGGGTTTGTAGTGGAGAATTGGAGAAGAAATTAGAGTTTTGGGGATAAATTATAATTTTTGGACCTCACATCCAGGCGAATCACACGCTCACTTTCTCACGAATCACTCGAGAAAAAAATTTGATAAAAGCAAATCACATGCTCTCAATTTTATAAATCATCTCCCTCTCCAAAATCAAAGTTACAAAAAATATTAATAACAAATTACAAAATAAAAACAAATCTCTAAAAATCTAAAATTTAACTAAATTCCTAATCAAATCAGATCAAATCCAACTAAATACCTAACCTTATCTCTATCACCTCCCTTTTTGTAATAAAAATCTAGTATAGGCAACGTTCCTTGTAATCATATATATTGCAATTTTCTTCAGGACTATTTTGAATAATGTTATGTAATATTTTGGATTATAATAATGTAATTTCTTCTGATTGTGCACTCTAATTGTGTGGTTATTTATTCTAAAAGGACTTGTGTGCTATCTTTTGGGGCACCTGCCAATAATACCTTACCTAGAAATGGCATACATCTCCGAAACTTTTGGGGACACTACACGTTCCTTGTGTTGACACTGACGAATGTGTTTACTGCCATTTACATCGAAAATATTTACAAGACAAAATATGTTATTACACATTTTTGACAAAAACTAAATGTTTATTGTAATGCCCCATTTCTCGGAATGATATGGAAACGGAGTGCATTACCAGCGGGCACGTGTAAATCGACGTGCACGAGGCCTATAGATATGTAAAAGAAAAAAAATGAATGGAACTGAATACTACTCATCTATCAGGATTTTGAAAGTTAGTCTACTGCCATATAAAAGAGAAGATATATATATTTAAGATAAGAAGTAACAAGTACAATACTGATACAAAAGTTAAAAATAAAATCCCAAAAGGGTGATACATACCAAACCAAAAATACAAAAGTAGAGGCCTAGAAATCTACTGCTACTCGGCCTGCTCCAGAAAGTACGGGTCGTGCAATGGCAGACTCTCGCTCACATCTTTAGTACGAGTATGTGGAGGAGCTCAGGGTCAAACCCGACAGGTAAAACAATAAGAACTAGGGAGTGTGTAATATAAACAAATAGATAAAGTATGAGTGTGGATATGAAAGTATGCGCATGTGTATAAAATATTAAATGATCAAGTAACGATATCAAGGAAGAATGTACATGCATATCAAGTCTAAATTAATATCTTATTTTAGTTTATGTTTTGAACTAAGTGGTGAAAAAATAGACTCGTATCGTAGGGAGTAATAGACTCGTATCGTAGAGAGTATGCAATATGCACTACCAAGTAAAATATGAATTAATGTAAAAAGTATATGCACATGTATGGGAGACAGTAATGAATAACAATATCAAGTAAGAATATATATGCATATCAAGTCTAACTTAATATCATAATTTATTTTATATTTTAAACTAAATGGTGAAGAAATAGACCAGTATGGTAGGGAGTATGCAATATGCACTAACAAGTTAAATATGAATTGATGTAAAAAGTATATGCACATGTATGGGAGATAGTAATGATTAACAATGTCAAGTAGGAATATACATGCATATCAAGTCTAATTTAATATCATATTTTATTTTATGTTTTGAACTAAATGGTGAAAAAAATAGACTCATCGTGAAACTACCAGTGCATATTCGGGACCCGACCAAGATACTGGCACTGAACCAGCCGTGCCGCTAAGCACTCAAGCAGATACCGATACTTAGTATTCGGTCATCCCATTAATATGGACTAAATAAGAGATGATGGCTCAGTACCACCCGGGCGCCCCCGCGGATAGGTCCCTATTTCGGTTGCCCAAGCTATCCTAAATCTTTCACGATACAATATTTGTCCATCCTTTAGTTCTCCCATAACCCAAAATTTTAAGTTATATTACATAGAAATCAATTCGGAATATGATGAACCAATCATGTCAAAGTTAATACATATACATGTCTAGTAACAAGAAAAATGTCGTCCATGTCAAAATCAAGTTAACAGACAAGTCAGGATCTATGACACTATCAAGACATGTGTATGTACTAATAAGGAAAATCCGGTATATTTTCATGTATGTTGTACAAATAATTAGTATGTATATGTCAAGACAAGCATGATGGAGTGTCAAAATCAAGTTAACAGGCAAGTCAAGATCCATGACATTATCAAGACATGCATATATACTAATAAGGAAAATCCGGCATAATTTCATGTATATTTTTACAAGTGACTAGTATGTATATGTCAACGCAAGCATGATGAAGTATAGAATGTTAGAATGAATATTATAGAAATGATCATGTAAACTACATATAAATACAAGTATACATATAAATACGTATGTGAGTATTAAGATGTAAAAATATCTATGATGATCATGTATGTGAATCATGTATATACAATTATGCATATAAATACATATTAGGTAAATTGGTACTAAATTGTAAAGATGGAAATTAAATAGGCTCAATACTTTTATAACGATTACTTTACAACATATTGATTTTCTAAATTCTAGCATGATTTCATAGTATGAAAAGTAGCAAATTTATTAAATCTTACTAATGTATATATTTTTCAAGTAAACATAGATTAGCATAAAAAAATTATGACCTAACATAATATCTCGTATAAAATAAATATTTTAACAATTTAATGTAGAAACTTATTTGAAATCTTCTCTTTAAAACATGATTATGAATACATATATATATACACACACACACCTATGTTCTAATGGTAAGTAAAAAGTGATTTAAAATCATTGTATTATATATAAAGAACTTATATGGAAAATTCAAACGTACATCCACATATGATGAATATTCATAAAGGTAGCATTTTTATAATTTAAAAATAAAGCTTATAGTTTAACTTTATAACTTGTAATTTAAAAATGAGAGATTATAAATAAAATGATAAATTCGATACATAAACATAGAGTAAAGTGTAAAAATCATATTTGTATTTTTCTAGAATAATTATAGAGATTTTTGTATAGAGGTATTATCTTTTTAAGTTTTAACAAATCAAGATTCTAATTAACCATAAATAATTTGAGTTAGAAATAAAATATGAGAGTGGATGTGATTTTACTTGCCTTGATGGGTAGGAAGATAAACCTATTTTGAGGCTAAAAAACTTCTTCTCCTTTTCTTCTTCTCTTTTCTTCTTCTTCTCTTGAGTTGGAGTAAAAAAAAATAAAAGGAAGAGAGGAATGAAAAATAAAAGAGAGAAAATAAATGAAAGGAAAGGAAGAAAAAAATATAGACAAAAGAGAGATATGTGGGTAATATGATGGTTTGTCATGCTTGGCCAAAGGACAAGCATGGTGAAGGAGGTATGGGTGAATAAAAACAAAATAAGAATAGGACAAATGACTAATAATAATAGGTTATTAGAGTTGTTTAAGGCTATAATTTCAAATTAAACTAACCCAAATAAAGTCAAGCTTTATCTTTACAAGTCAAAAGAAGAGAGACTAGTAAAAATATGTGTAGGGCCCACTGGTGATTAAAATAATATTATTTTAAGTGACTATCTTAAAAATTTCAAGAAAATCACAAAAATATATAAAAATGAGACAAACACAACGCATTCACTTCGGGATTAAACTGATATCAAGAATGTAAGTTATGATGAAATTAGGTTGTTACATTTATTGATCATGTAGGTTTCCATATGTGAATAACTTATTAGATATAAATTAAGTTATAGTTGCACATTTTGTTTAAAACAAACACACACGCACACCCACCCACCCACCCACACACACACACAAACACACACACACACACACACACACATATATATATATATATCTGCATTTTTGCATTTAAATATTGGAGGATGCCATGTGTGACATGCCATGTACATGTCGAAGCACAAGACTCATGTCCATGTCTATAAATCATAGCCAGAAACAAACTAGACTCTCATATAAAATATGTTTATATACATTCCAGATCAATCCAATTCTGAAATAGAGAATAAGAAAAATAAATTTCTAATTGATATATGTTATACTATAGTCTCAAGGAAATATGGGATACTTCAGCTCTACAATTTTATTTTCATGGCTGGAGTTTAATACAATTTCCTCATGCAAAATTATCAATTTTCTCATTGTCAGAGTTGATAAGAAGAAAGATGGCATATACATCTAGGGTTATTACATGTTATTTTTTAGTAGAGAAAACAAAGAAATTACATAAAATACCCTTAATATTCTAAATATTCTAATGCTCTCCCTTAAGCTAGAGCATATCATATATACCCATAGCTTGTTACAATAAAGAGAAAAAATACCCTCACAAAAGACAAACTATCATGATTGATGCAAATCTTGGGACGAAGAACAGAAAATACCCTCATAGAAAATACCCCTTCAAATAATTACAAGTAAAATTGAAAAATTAAAGTAGTTTGAAAACAATCAAATTGATGCAAACTCTTCTTAAAATACAACTGCAAAGCTTGTATAAAATGAAGTACTTACTGTACACATCCAGAACTGAAATAAGTCTCGCGAGGGCCAGGACCAACAAATATGCAGAGGAATATAATATATTCAATCTAAATATAGTGGACAATCATTATAAAACTAAGGAGATCATATTAGAGAGGGCATCAAAAGATTGTAGTTGATATGTTGACATCAACATATTGATGCCAATAGAAGGTCCCAATAGATCGCCGTCGGTAGGACATTGATAGACTATTACTGGTAGGACATAAGTAGACAGCCATCAGAAGGAAAGCATGCAATAGATCATCATCAATAGGAAGGTGGCTGTCGATAGAAGGGTGTTGATAAATTAATATCAGTAGGAGGCATCGGTAAATCACCGTTGTTAGGAGGGTGTCAATAGATCGACACTGGTTGATTGCCTAGCGCTAGGCACACACTCTATATAAAAGCAGCCTAGCACAGGCTCAAGAATTATAAAAGAGATTAGAAATATCGGATAACATGTTAGAGTTGATAAGAGAAAAGATGGCAAATCCATCTTGAGTTGCTACATGTTATCTAAAAACAGATAAATTACATAACAGACCCTCAATATTCTAAATATTTTAACACCCAGATTTCATTACTATTTCATCTAAGAATATTATGCTTTGGTGACACGTGCTTATTATCATGACCAATAAGGTGGATTCCCCCTGGCCTCTAGCTACAATTACTAGCACCACTATATATTATGCAGAGTCTACCTTATTACTGTAACTTGATAGTGTCACCTCCCATCTTTATACAACTTTTTTGGGCTAATCCTCCAATCTGTAATTCTTTAGACATCAATATGTGTAAATTTACACTAATGTAGTCCTGGCTCCTAATATAGGGAAAAAAAAAATATGTTCCTCTTCAATTTTGTTCAAATATCAAGTTATTTGGATTAGCATGAAACCTTCATCACCAATTATTTCTAAAGGCATAAAAAGGTTCAAGAGCCATCCTTGCACATAATTTCTGTGGAGTTGGGCTTAGTTCCTCCACTTCTCTATCACTCCAACACATTTTACTTCATTTTTTTCTGCACATACAGCCGAATCTCCATATCTTAGCCTGTGACTGATGCAGTACCTCTGTTTTCAACGTTCACTCCTCGGTTAATGGTTCCTAAATTTTAAAAACATTTATCTCAATAATCATATTCGTTATAGTCATGCTGTTTACTTTAAATGATCATTGTGGTCCAAAATCCTGAATGTTTCTATCTTATTATCAGTTAAATTTTCTCGGAAGTTCCCAAGGGATATACTAATCAAACAAACACTTAAGAACTCTCTTTATCCACCTAGATCAATCCAGTTGTCCTCTATTTTTTATCTAAATCCTCATTTTTCATTGTGTTCAATAAATTCTAAAAAGAAACAGAAAATCATTCTTTACATGTAGGAATCTTAAACAGGATGGATGAAAATTGTACATAGGGGTTCAAATTCATGATTAAAGTGTAAAATGTTACAAGCATAGATGTTCAATTTTCTCAGCTTTCGTGGAAAAAAAAAAATCACATACAAAAATTACTTGCTACTATTTCAATAAGCTTAGCAAAAACTTTAACACCAATATGTAATTATTTCCAAATTTTGAATCATTATTAGCTGCAGAATCTACATCATGAACTGATGAAAGTGAGAAAGAATGATTGATTCATAGCAAGCTGGTTAGTGATTCAGCCAAACTACATTAAAACGAAAGGGACAGGGGAATTTTTCCCTTTCATTTTGTTGTCCTTGTTGTCACTGATTTGGTTTGGTTTGGCTTTGGGTGGGTAGGGTTGGTGCTGTGTGTGTTGTTTTGGGGGGGGGGGGGGGGGGAGGTGTTGTAGGGGTGGTGGGGGACTGATAATCTGAATGAGGATAAAGTTATGATTAAGACTAAACAATTTATATTCATTTCAAGCAACGTAGTGCAGAACATCAAAATCTGTTTGGCCAGCACTGTAAACATCAATATTATTTATAATGGTTTGGAGGACAATGAATCGCGAGACTCCTGCAATGATATAAAAAATAATTCAGCTTGGGTTTCTAGTATAGATGTACAATTAACAAATTCTATTAACAAATAGATGAACCCCTTTCTGGCTTGTAACTCAAGCATACAAATATATAAACAATATGAACAATGAAGACACCTTATTCAACATCTGGAAAAAAAAAGCTATGAAGGAAAAATGCTCTACTACATGCAAGCTATTACTAAAACCATACTTACAGGAGTTCCTTTCACCACCGTTGAAACATGACCAGGTACAGTCCCTTCACTATTTTCTACTGGTGCAAGCCGTGAAAGCCCAAAATCTGCAACTTTAGCAACAAATCGGGAGTCCAGTAATATGTTGCTGGCTTTGATATCACGGTGAAATATAGGAGGATCTGCTTCCGTATGTAGATAGAGGATTCCCCTAGAAGTTTCCAATGCAATGCGTACCCTCGTAGAAAAATTGAGAGGCTCTTTCGATTTAGCTAAGACAGAGTAAAGAAAATATAAATTTAAGTCCACTAAATCAAGCAATATTACAAAATTTTCAATTATCAGTGTATGGAAATTGAGGTTGGTGGCAAATATGGCACTGCATTCCTATGATCACTAGACATGTATAATAAATAATATAGTGTCTTTGCTTTTTGTCCAAGAAACATTATAGATTTATTATCAAGAATAATACAAGACATGATCCCCTGACTTTTTATCTCTAGAACCTTTAATCCATATACAGCATGCAAAACAGTTTCTTCGACAAAAGGAGTAATGGTGTGCCTCCAATCCTGATAATAATAATTTTTTTCATATATCTAGTAAACGATTATGTTTTCTAGTGAGAAAGGCATGCAAATCCATGCACTCGATCTGGCATGATTTTCTTCTTGTTTCATGTAGCCTACCCTCAATACTTGGGATAAAAGGCTTAGTTGTCGTAGTTGTTGTTAGAGAAAATCATGCAACATAAACATAGGTGAAATTATTGGGTGGGAGGGGTGGATTCTATAGCTAGCCAAATTTAACTAACCATCTGATACATACTTATCGATAAAAATGCACTTAAAACTACAAGGTCACCATGCATCATAAAGTTTCCAAAAGTAATTCTTCAAAAAAAAAAAGTATCCATGTGATCTACAACCTCCAAAGGAAAACCAAAGTAAAACGATAACTTATATTCCAAATATGCTATTCTATTCGTTTACAAAATTCATTCTCAACTGCTTTAAGCTAATCACTGATCTTTCTCCAGTAATGAGTAAAACTGATTATCTAATTGTCGAGTACTGCATCTTCTATCTCCCCCATGATGAAAGCAAAATAAAATCTTCTAGTGATTTAATAACTTAAACTAAATCAATTACACTGCAAACCTCCTCAGTATAAGTATTATTACTCTAACCAAGATAACAAGGATCAAGTCATGCTCTATGGAAGGAATAGCAGATACAAGTAGATAAAACAAGCAGATTTAGGTTATATGCATGACTAACAACTAATTTATGGAATGAGCCTAGTATCTAGACTGATCAGCTGTTGCAATCCCGTTATGATTGTACACAGCAAATAAGTGTCCAGTTGCATGTGTATATGGACGTGCACATTATCACCTATCTTTCCATGGGTAAGTCACACCTCATGATGTCCATCATTAAACTTAACTTATATTGAGAGATCATCCCTGTGATGACCTCTCACTCATGAAATAAGTGGCCCCGTTTGCTGTGTTAGAGATTTTAACAACCACTAGATGACAGAGGTGCAGGAATCAGAATCATCAAGGTGAAACTAAACCACAGTTCTCAACATGACCATAAATGACAGCCTATGCATTGAACAACACCTGTCAACTAGCCTTGGTGGTAGAAAGTAGAAACATCAAAATCATGCCGCGCTTGCAAGCACTCACATAAACAAGGGCATTTTTGTAATAGAGGCAGATGTGTTATGATTGGAAACCATGACTAGACCAGGAACATGGCAAGAGGAACATCAAACAACAAATTGCCAAGAAGAAACAGAAAAACACTTTATAAAGTATCTGACTCAGCAAGGATCTTTTTCAGATAGCATGCTCAAAATATAAAATTAATGATGAGGAATTGTCATCATAATCACAACAGGGCACAGCACAAGTAAAAGTGTAATGATGATAATGCAAATAATAGGGCCAAAAGAAATTATAGCAGTACTTACCAGAGAGGTGATCACGCAGAGTACCATTTTGCATAAACTCATATACCAACATCTGCCATGCATAAAAACATATCATGAATAAGAACTGATAAATTTACACCAGAAACATAGAACAAGTGCATATGCTCATGTTAAATTTTATCAACAGTTACCATCACTGTCTTGTAGGTATGTTTTCCATATTTAGTGTTAAGATACAATTATTACAAGTCAAGTGGTTCATACATATGTGTCTCAATACTATACAAAAAAATCCATAATCGATGCGGGATTAAACATAATAATAGTAGTGTAATCTCTCCTCAAGTTAAAGCATAAATATCAATATGCCCAACTTATTACACAGATTAAATAACATTATTGGTGATATAGTTTTAGTTAGAATATCGATTAATTGTTCTGATGAAAGAGTAAATGGGGTACAATCAACTTCTTCACCACAACATCCTGAACTAGATGATAATCTAACTCTATATGCATTGTACGATCATGAAATGCTGAGTTTTGAGCAATGTAGATGGTAAACTGATTATCGTAATGCAAGTGCATAGGACTCTTCAGCTCTAAACCAAATTTAGTTAGCAAGTTTTTCAATTACAGTAGTTCACACGTTTATGTGCAAGAGCCCGATACTCTATCTCAACAGATCATCGAGACACTATATCTTACTACTTACTCCTCCATATTGTGGTAGATTTCCAATCATATTTGTACCCTACATATCTAGTATCTGAAATGGTTGAGATATGAACATATCCATATTTCCTATATAATAAACCCTTTCCAAGAACTCTTAGTATATATTAAAACTCTTGGAACAACTTTCCTATGCACATCTCTTGGATTATAAATGAATTAATTTAGTAGTATAAAATCAAAGGAAATTTCAGGCCTGATGACTGTGAGATAGATAAGTTTACCAACCATCGTCTTACACTGCTTGACATTCTCATACAAAACACTAGTTTCACCTATGTGTTTAAATCTGATTCAATTGGAGTGCTAGCAGGTTTGCACCCAAGTAGACAAGTCCTTTATAAGAGATCTAACACATAATTCCTCTGAGCAAAATAGTCTACGTTTATAATAAGCTACCTCAATCCAAAAAAATATCTCAATTTTTTCCATGTCTTACTAAGTGTTGTTTGAGATTGTTTTTTGTCGTAGTCATAACAGTTATATCACTTCCAGTTAGCACAATGTTATCTACATAGTGTTTTAAATATCGGATATCAGTGATATATTGAACGACAAAATTGTATACCGGTACTAGACAATATATCGCGATATAGCACTAAATATCAGGTATCATATTAGTGTATACTAGTTAAATGATATACATATCATTATATACATGAACCATATTAACTATTTAAAACAAGTTTAGGGTCTTAAGGCATACTTACCTTTGACTAATTTCTATTAAGTTTATAAGTAACCAACCATTTTAGAAACAGATCAAGAGGCTGAAGACATAAATCAACCAAATATTCAAAGTCAAGCTCAAAACACAAGGATCCACACAAGAGGGGGATTAAGAACAAAAATATCTGCGAAAGTGAGGGAGGGGGCCCATCATCAGGACTCACAGATTATCAGGGTTGGGATTCTCAATAGTCGGTGCTAGGAGTGAAGAAAGAGATGTGATGCTCTCTGCTGTTCGATATGATCACTCAATTGAGCTAGAGAAGAGGAAGAGGAAGAAGTAATGCGTCGAATTGTCAATCGACTCACGGGTTGTCAGGGTTGTTGACGGGACTAAGAGTTGGGGCTCTCAGTAGTCAGTGCTGGAAATGGAGAGACAGATGTGAAGCTCTGATGTTGCCTATTTGATCAATCACTCGATTGAGAGAGCAGAGAGAGAAGTCAAATTGCCGATCTTTAAATCTAAACTAGAATGAGGAATAGGGGATTCAACGATCTATGTATAAATGGGTTCAAGTATTAAAAATCGGGTTAATGGGTCAAACTTCATAATAATAAAAAGGCAAAAAAATCGTAATATGTTAATCTCACAGAAACTTTTCATCTCATTTATTGGATGATATCACCATATAACCGATATATCATCAGATATCAGTCCAAAATAATAATTGGTAAAAAAATGACTTTACCATATAGTTTTAGTTTGAAAACCGTCATATTGGCCCATATACCGGTACACCGACCGATATTTAAAACACTGTAATAATTTATATATACAGAAAGAAGAACAATATCAAAGGTAGTATGCCAGAAAAAAACAAAACAATCACAGTAACACATTGAAAGCCAATACCAACAATTACATTAGAAAACTTCTCAAATCAGACTCGAAAACTCAGTTTAAGTTCACATATCGCTTTCTTAAATTTGCAGATTATATTCTCCTTTTGACCAACATACAATGGAGGCTGCTCCATATATACCTTCTCATGCATATATAAAAAACTATTTTTAACGTCCAACTGGAACATTTGCTAATCGAGACTCAGGACAAGATAGAAGATGTTGCAAATATTGACAAGTCAAAGGAGAGAACGTCTCAAAGTCCATAAGTCTGGGAAAATCCTTACGCAACAAGGCGAGTTTTATACCGGTCCAACTATCAATTCGCTTTATATTTGAAAGTTTATACCCAATGACAACTAACACTGGAACCTCCTGGTAGATTATGGAACCAAATCTCAAGTTCCATGAGAGACTAAGGTCTGTATCTCCTCATCCATGGTCAGCTATTAGGCAAGGACTAACATAGCCTTCTAAAATAACCTGGGTATAAAAACAAAAGATTAAAAAAGAACAAACTAGCAAAAAGAGTGGTAAGCTTATCAAATGAAACAAATCTAAAAATATGATGGGCAATAGTAGAGCATTTATCTTCCAAAGAACAATGAGAAGATCAAAAGAAGAAAATGAAGATTGCGTATGTGGAGGTCTTGCCATTGGAGATGTTGAAATAGCTGGTAGTGAGTTTGAATGTGGCACTTTCGGACGACGAGAGAAAACTAATAATGGTTTCAATTAAGGCACCTTCTCATCCCATGTATTATACACCGACACCTTCTAAACCTCCGTAGGAGACACATGTAAGGATAGAGAAAGAGAAGAAAACAGTTGGTTCGTAGATGCTGAAGAAGTAAAATATAGGATAGACTCAAAAAAGATAACATTAGTAGAGAAAATATTTTCTAGTCATCGAACAATAGTACTTACACCCTTTTTGAGTCCTACAACAACCAACAAATACACACTTGATAGCACGAGGAGATAACTTGTCTAAATCAGGATTCAAATTCTAAATTAAACATGTACATCCAAATACTCAAGACAAAAAAGAAAACATAATTATATCAGGATAAAGCCGGCAAAGAGAGTTCTACCATGCAAGAGAAATGATATCCTATTAATCAAGTGACATGCATACAAAACAATATCAGACTATAAATATCTTGAAACATGTATGTGAATAATTAAGGTACGAGCAATATCTAGAATATGTTTATATTTTTTTTAGCAACACCATTTTATTTGGACGTATAAGAACATTATCACAAAACAGGGGAACATCAAGTTTTATATATTCTATAATAGTATAAACAAAAACCGAATAAATATAGAAAATTAATTTTTTATTTCTTTAAAAAATAGTTCAATCTTATGGACAACCACAAAGCTTTATTTTAACAGATATATCCAGGCCATGCAAGACAAATCATCCACAAAAATAAGAAAATATCTAAAAATCATAAAAGAACGAAAATAGCATGGACCCCAAATATCAGGATGAACCAAGTCAAATGGAACACTAATATGTTTATTGACTATACTAGCATACGAAGCATAGTGAAGCTTACCTAGCTCACGAGACTCACAATCTACTATATATATACAAGATGCAACGAGTAGAACGAAACAAAACTATGGAGAGTGATTTTGAAGGCGTTGATGCCACTTAAAGGAAAATCTGAGGAGCTAGCAGCAAATCCTATAAGTGAATTCTCAACATCGGGATAATACATCCCCCGTTGATCATGACTTGTACTAGTCCTTATCATAGTTTAGAAGTCCTAAAAAATATAGTATGCATGAAAGAATGTCAGAGAATAATTGTTATTTTTTGTAATTTAGCTGACAGGTAACAAATTGATAAAAAAACTTATGAACAAACAGAATATCATTAAGAATTGAAGTAGTAGCGCAAACTACCCCATCCCGACTATATGAGAAGAGGAACCATCAGCAATATGGATAATGTGGGAGAGTATTTACTTAAAAAATATAGTAAGGCAAACGATCAAATGTGTGATTTTGTTGGTCACAGTGGTTACTTGGACTGCTCGACCATAACATGTCTCGACCACCACCATCATGACCTCTCCCTAAATCAGGAACATGGCCACGACCACAACTACGTTCTTGGCCAGAAAATAAAACAAAGTTCTCGTTCGAAACAGAAAATGAAGCAGCTAATGTACAAGATTTAATGGAGATATAAAGAACTTTAGAGTATATCGCAGTTAGAAAATGGACACTATTACCAGCATGAATTTAACCTTACATATAGGTCAAAAAGGAAAATTCTAGACTAAATAGGAACTTGGCAACGGTGAGATCCTGACAATACTCCTTTAGGGTCTTTGATTTATACCATATGGTTGGTGAACCTCTCATTTGTCAAAAATACCACGAAGCTCAGAATAGTAAGCAAAAATGGATATCTCTCCATGCCGGAGAGTAAATAAATGCTCGTATAACTCAAAAATTTTATAAATATTCTTTTCATTGTCGTGTACATCTTTAAGAGCACTCAAGATTTCCTTAGCAGTCTTAAGAAAGACTACTCCAGAGCTGACTTTCTATTCTATACTATTGAGAAGTTACGCAATAAAAATAGTCATTTGTAAGCCAATAAAAATAGGAGGGATCCTTTATATCTGGCAAATCATCAAGAACATTCCTAATATTTCTTTGTGCTCCAACAAACACATTAAAAAATTGAGACCATAATAGATAATTATCAACATTAAGTTTAATGGAAGCAGTGTAAGTATACATGGAAGCATATGTTCAGGATCATTAAATATAACAATAGTAGTAATATTAGAGTCAATAGCATCAATAACAACATGATCTTACAGGAGACAAATCTTAGTAGCAGATGCAACAGTAGTAGAAATACTAGTTAAAAAATAGCATCAATAGCAACATGATCAATAATAATATGGTCAATTAATAGTAGCAGCAGAAACCATAGGAAATGTCGGAGGATCATCTCAACCATACAAGGATGCAAAATCAATTTGCAAAAAAAAGCAGCATCAATTTGCAGCAATCTGCAGCATCAATTTGCAACGGTTTGCAACATCAAAATCAATATGCTCCAGCTTGCGGCTAGTCAATTTATAGCATCAAAAAAATCAAATTTGCTACAACACAATGAATATGCTCCGACTTTGAGGCTCATAAAACAAGTGGCTGGTCTATTAATATGGTCTATTAAATATAATCTATAAAGCAAAATTGATAACCAGCACAAAATGGCTGATCTATTAATAACCAGCTAAAAGTGGCTGATCTATTAATAACCAGCAAAAAGGGAAGCAAAGCATAAAACACAAAGAAAAGCAGCACGCAAAGCAAAGCAAAATCAATTGATATGGTCTAATAATCTGCAAAGCAGGACACAATGCAAAAAAAGCAGCAAAAAAGGTGGGTGGCTGCAAAGTAGAAAACCGACAAAAAGCAGCAGCATACAAAGGCCACGTGGGAGGAAATAGACAAAGAGGATTATGGTCAGGGCTTAGACTGGAGGACTAAAATCTATTCACAATTAAAGCTCTTATACCATATAGTGAAATAATCAGATAAAATTATTATTAGGATTTTTAACCCTATGCATTTGGCAAATGTGCCAAAAATACGAAGAAAAGGCCAAGCAATTTAGCAAATAATGTAAAATGATGATCGATAACGACAGATAAAATCGATACTGCTGATCTAACATAATTACAATTTGAATTTTATGATGGAGTTAAGTGCAAAAATGTAGAGATCGAAATGAATTTCGTAACAATACAAGTTTCGTTAAAATGGAATTCAGAGATAGTAGATATCGCCATATTAGTAAGGAGAAATATTAATGGAAGGTTGAATAAACTCAGGCTCGCCGGTGACCACCAATAAGCCCATCGATAAACCCATTATGGCTCAATAAACTGAACCAACCTGAAAATAGCCACCAGTAGATTCCCTGGTGGCTCACATGACTAAGCAAACCTGTAGCTAGCCACCAGTGATTCCACTGGTGGCTCAAGACAGCAGCTCCAGTCTGAATGTTTATTTGGAAAGATTGAGACTTCAGATTTGAGCTTCACTCAGAGTTTAGGTATTTGGATTGGACTCGAATTGTTATTTGATTCTTTGGATCAAGGATAGTTGGATGAGATTAAAATGAAAAAGTTGGAGTTTATATCAAAAGAGGAAACTCTATATATACTCCATTAGTTGAAGATTTTGAAAGAGTGTCTTGACAAAAATAAAGGAAACCTAGACAATGAAGCAAAGGGGAGTTTCTTTATCTTGTTATTTTTGGAGATCAACGCTAATCAAATCTCAATTCTGTAGATGAGGATCTATGCTTCAAACTTGGTAACTCATATTCATTTGTATTTCATATTATCTACTTGTAAATCTGCTTGTGCGAGCATAGTCTTTACTATTTTTGAGATATCTAAGTGTTCATGTAGTTATCTAGCAAAATAGTTGGATCTTAGGTTATTACTCAATCGTGGTTGACTAGTGACGGTAGTCAAATCACTGTAATTGACTTTTAATCATAATATAGTTTCTTCTAAAATTTTATACTCAGTTTGGTTTTTCCATGTTCAATCTTTATGTTAATTTGGTTGATTATTTGAGATTGTTTATTGTGCTTGATTGATTGATTGTTTGGTAATTGGTTGGTTTATCAATTGAATATTCCACATTTCCTAAACCTTTTCAATTATTGTAAATCAAGGGATACATATGTAGGTGTCTAACAACATACAGAAAAACCTATAGACAATTGAGGGCCTAAACACAAAAATAAGATAATAGTATAATCAAATATTTAGGACTTACCATAAAGGTAGTCAATTACTTAACAAACTATTTCATCTAATCTTCTAGATGCAAGAATCACCATGAGTAAAGCAGTGGTCCACAAATGGATATAAGAAGCACACTAGTTATTGCCATGCATGTTTTCTCCAAGGTAATATCTTTCTATCTATGATATTTAGGACCCTTTGTGTCGGTGCCAGAATAAACATTTGTGTCTGCTTCCACATGTCATAGATTTTCAGAAATTGCCACTACTATAAGATGTTTCTACATATAACTCAAACAAAAAATAAAATGGTTATCAAGTGCCTTGACAGAATTTCCTCATATGGGACCAAATCACTACTCCTCCAATAGATGAAAAGCATTTGATTGGACACTAGTCCACTCCACTGAGCAGTCCTAAAATGAATAATCTCTCAATAAGACCATTAGGTACTGGGTAAAAAGTGTCCCATTCATGTGATTTTTGGAAAACATAATTTGAGGATGTGTAGATCAACACTGATGCTTTATGCTATCCTTTTAGTGGGGCATATTGGAGCTTTAGAGGTCCCATAAGATGAAATTTCCTCCTATTGCTTCTCTTTCGTGCAAGCTTTTACCCATTAAAATGTGGTTGGCTACGGAGCATGACCAAATTTGACAAATGTCCACAAAACGAAAAGAGTAAGTTTATATAACTATCAACGAACATCAACACAATAATTGTTGGTGCCAAATTCTCATCCAAGATATCTATAACTGAGGATAGGTAGATCTATCTTTTTTGGTCAGGCAACCAAGCAACAGCCCTCCAAAATCCCCATACTCAAGAAGAATAAAAACGATATTTGTTGTAGACCATTTACATTCATCAAGTAAGAACACATCTCATACACATATATCCATTCATTCATGCATGCATATTCTTTGGGAATAGCCCATAGAAATCTTAAAGGTTGGCCTACCTGCCAAACTACATATGGGTCATTCCTAGTGGATGGTCAATATCATTCATCTTGGTTTACACTTAATTAAATTTGGAGAGATCAAAATTTTGTTGATGAGACTCCTCCATGTGCACCTAACCAATGTAAGACTTAGGTTGCATAAGAATATCACTACATAAAGAACAATTCCAATACAAATATGTTTCCCCTTTGCCTATAAGACTTGAAAATCATCATGGTACAACTACTCTAGGCCATCTAAACGAATTGGAGTCTAGGAAGTATGGTAACACTGCAGGGGATGTCATGTCCATCAATCCATGTCGGGTAAATGTCCAATGCAGGCATGCTACAGACACACCAAAAACCACATCAGACGCATCACGCCGTGTGCCCAATAAAATAAAGAAAAAATACCATATCGTCACTGTGCCCAAGCTTCTTGTAGATTGCATTTAAGAAAAGAAAATAAATGGTCTGAAAAAATCGAAAATAAACATTTCTAAATTGGTATCATCTATGTAGACTTAGTTTTATGAAGTTATATCTTAATGTTTTCTTATGAATGTGAGTCTTATTTGCTTCTATATTTGAATAAATGATTTTTTTTGTATTCACATTCTATATTGATTTATGACCCGCTATCGTCACCACCTTTTCTTTTTATCTCTTTACCAATAAAGCGTGAGGGAAGGAGATAGATGCATGGTTTGATAGTGAGGCTTGTTCTTTGTAAAGTAATAAAGAGACACAAACTCATATATTACCAGTGTTTTTTTTATTATTTAATAAAATTATTATATAATAATAGAAGAATATATACTTATATTTATATTTCTTTTCCTTGTCCTTATGGTGTTTGTGTTCTCATTTTTCACAAATATCGTTTTCCATATCATCCAAATCCGTACTAAATCCGTCTGCGTGTCTGTGCTTCCTAGAATGGAGTGCACTTTCCTCACGTCCTATGCCAGTAAATACATGTAATTCCCCCTTCAGTTTACTAAGAAATGTGTGCATTCCCTTGACATTTTAATGGCATTCTCTTCACATTTAATTTTACTTATTGGGCATTTTACCATTGTGAAAATTAATATCATAATAACGGAAAAAGATGGAAGCACTTTGATGTATGTCTTTGAGGTTGTATAACACCTAAATTTTATCCATATCTTTTCTGGCTGCACAGACCAGACATAATGTTTCACCGACAGTGTGCCATGTTGTGCCTTATCATGTTGTTTGTCCTTTCCCACAACCAAACTAAAATAGTAATAAGCCTTAACATGTATTTTTGCACATTTATAAAACCCTAAGAGTAATCAAAGACATGGTGCACTGACGTGACAACCAAACATTGCAAATCATACGTAAGTGCATCCCACATTGATCACCTTGACACACTTCTCCAATTTTTTGAACACTAGGCACATCTTTGTATTCAGGCCTTGTTTGGATTGGCCTCATCCTGAGATATAGTTCCCTCCTCAGGAAACGCTTGTCTGGCTACTCTTTCATAAGCGCTCCTAGGTCAGGACTAGAAAAAGTAGATCCTCTTGGGCTTTCCCTCTTTTTAAAGTTACTAAACAATTCATAGACTTAGATTCCTTTCTCATCCAATCACGATCAAACTTTGACCATGCCCAAGCTTTTCCGTCAGTGGCCTCAAAATCTGAAGAAGAAAGATGTTAAGGGAGAGGAGGGAGGGAGAAATTAGACTTTCAGACCTGAACCCACCTCATGAACAATCCTACTTGATTACATCCTTGTTCCATAGGATCTTTTACATTGAGAAGAATTTGTTTAGAGGAAATTGATTTGGTAATGTGCACCCGTTTTCAAAATTTTATTCAAAAATATCTTTATTAAATAGATATTATATATATTTGTGATTACATGTCCAACCGAAAGTATTAAAGAAGAAATCACATAGTATTCAAGCAAGAAATTCAGATAGAAATATCTAGCCAAAGAAACCAGGCAGTAAAACAAAGGGTTCTCACCTCAAATGAGATGCTGGGGATTTTCATCCGAAGTATCCAAACAGGGTGATATGCTTATAATGTGTGAGCATAGTACAGAAATATGATCCTAAACTCTGTTGATTTGACAGAATGAAATCCTATCTATTGTGGAAGCAACAATATACCCCATATTCACTCAAATAAGAAAAAAATTAAATGCCCACACATAATGTATCAATGATTTACCAAACAGACTGGCAGCCACCATTAAGTTTGATTCCTCTGACTTGATCATACGACCTAACATGTGCCCAATAGTTGACCTTAGAAGCATTGGTTAGTTCTAAATGCTTCTAAAGAAATAGGCAAATTTTCCTAGATCATGAAAAAAACAGGTTGAACTATTGGGAGAGCATATCTTTTAAACCCAACCAAGCAAACTTCACTTCTCATCAATTGTGAAGGAAAACAAGTTTAACTACTCAACTGTGCCTGACAAACCAAAACAAGACTTAAAAAAGAAATATACCTGTTCATCATCGTCGTCACAATATCCAACTAAAGAAACGAGATTTCGGTGATGTAATCTTGAAAGCAACTCTATCTCAGTGAAGAACTCTTTTGAACCTTGCAACGATCCTACATAAGCACGCTTTATAGCTACAAGTGTTCCATCAGCTAAAATGCCTTTATATACCTTTCCATAGCCTCCATGACCAACTTCCATGGTGTTACAGAAATTGTTTGTGGCCAATGCCATTTCTTCAAGTGTAAAGCCCTTTACACCATCAACTTTGATAGAGATTTTGGACACTGCAAAACAAACGACTCTAAGGATATACTTCGGGGAAAAAATATGGAATAAAAAGTCTAACTAATATTCATATTATTGTTTTGGAAAACCCTATCAATATACAGTATATACTAGAATCTCATTGACATCCATAAACATTCACAAACATACATTCATACCAATTCATTACAAATATTCACATACTAGACATATTGATAGGGCATAAGATTTTATGTTCTCGGATAACCGTTAATTTCATATACACTTGATCGAAGGTAAAACCACACTATATTGCCCAGTTTTGATAATGTGTTAACCCTAAGTGATTGGAATCAAAATTATTGGGGCTCATGAAAGTAAAATGTGAGGGAAGGTGTAGCCTCACCCGTTGAAGGAGGAAAATTTCCTCCTAAGCTGTTTCAAAACCACTAAACTCATATATTAATCTATTAACACAAGAGAAACCCTCCCTTTCTCAATGTCAAGAAGATATAATGATAGTGAACATGCTGTCACTTGCGATATACACATGAACTAGGAAACAAGATGCATAAACAACATCTAGACTCAATTCATATACTATGAAAGAAAAGAGACCCTGAATCAAATCCACAAAACATCAACCCCAACTTAAATCCCTTTCAAACTTATAAATCTATTCTCTACCAATTTGCACCATTGATGATGCTTGACTTAATTTGAAATTCTTTGCCATCGTGTCTTCATCTCGTCCTCTATGTCCACCCTCCAATCTTCCCACCTCCTCGTCCTCTATGTCCACCCTCCAATCTTCCCACCTCCTTTTCCTCCTGCTCTCCTCTCCAATCCCTAATCCTAATTTCCCCACCCTAGAATTGAAGAAAGAGGTTGCACAGAAAGAGAGAGACAAACAAGGAGAGAGCAAGAGGGACATAGTGAGAGGGAGGCTGGATAGTTAAGTGACATGGAGTTGGGGATGGAATTAAGAGTAACTAATATGATTTGAGGGAATCAAGGGCAAAAACAAAGGCTTGAGGGACCAATATCAAAATATGAAAGATCGAAGGGACTAATATCTACAAAAGCCATATGATATCAAGGCTGACAGTGCTACTAGATTCAAAGTAAGCTTCAGTTTGGTATGAGTTAAAGTATATGGTACGCTACTTTGAGCAGCAAGCTGTGGGAAGGGGGTACACTAATCTGATTGGTAATAGAGGTCATGGTACTCTCAAGAGCATTTTAAGGTTTTTTCGATAAGTATACATGCATTATGCAGGTGCATATGGATAAGAAGATAGTAAATACTAAAGCTAAATACATCAAAAAATAATTCACTGAGTTAATTAGTCATTAACTCTCTTCTTTTACTTTTCAGGTCGCTAGCTTTAGTGGTCCAGATCAGGAATGAACCACAATTCAGTATGCATGAACTACAAAGGGGTATGTTTGGGGGGTGGGGGGTGTTGGGTGGAGGAGGGGAGTCTGGAGTGAATTAGGTAACCACTCATCACATTACATACTGAATATGGACTGATGTGCATTGCATGTTCCACTCATCACATTACATAACTCAGAACAGTCCAATATGGACTGATGTGCATTGCATGTTCCAGACATTTACATTACATACACATGCATTTTGAAGACACAAAACTTCTAGACATCAAATGTTAAAATTTTAATCATAGTCCTAATCTATAAAAAAAAACTCTTTAGTTTTACGATGGTCTATTTTGGTTTTCAGTCTATATGCATCCACTATGGACAACAAATACATACACAACATGCATATAAGTCAAACAAAAAGACTTGCATACATGCCATAGAAACACATAAGAATTTGAATATGGAAGGTAAGAATTAAGAGATATTTAATTGATAAGTCAGAAAAGAGCATGACATAGACTTAAAATTGAGCTAATTCTTTGTCTGAATATGGTAAGCAAGAGTACTGATGGAAGTAATTGGAAGTAGTGATTTTCTTTTGTTTTAAACTATTGATTGAAGATACAACCTTTAAAAGAGCTTACTGAAAGAATGAGTAAGAGTATTGTTGCTCTTAGAAAATTCAATAAGATGTTCCAGTATACAAATTTTCTAATATGAAGTACCGGTTTCTTGAATCATCATAAACTTACTTGACCGCTTATTTGATAGTGCCCGATAGGAATTTTTTTTCATGATAAGACACGTAACTGACGCAGATAAAATAAGTGCCCCAGCAATTGACCCTAACAGAATGCCTGCCAAGGCACCCTTGCTCAACCTTGATGCTGTATCAATCGGAATAACTGCAGCAGTAAAACGAGTTACAAAATTAATACTTTATTTTAAATTTCAAAAAATCATAAAACTTAAGAGAAGGTAATATGTCCTACTGAAGATATGAAATTGTCACCATCCACAATATATATGATACCATATTTTGAAAATAGAACATTGCATCCGTTAATTTTAGAACCTTTCCACCTATTTCTGGGATAAGAAAAGACTATTTAGCATCAGCAAATAACGAGCAATTAGACTTCTAAAAATGGTAGAATAGACCAGCCCACAGTTTAACTTAGTTTCCATGAGCATAGCAGTATGAGTTGTTCCTTTGCCATTTTTTGAAGTACGTGCGAGTGGGATAAGCTCTTGCATACTACAGCTTTACTACTGTACTATAGTAGGACTTGCCAGATAATTTTCAGTCTAGAACTACTCATAATCTTTAGATAATTTTTATGCTCACTAACATAATCTGTACAATGAAAAATTGAGTGGAAACCTCAAGTTTCCAAGATATACATACTCAAAGATTTGTAGGATGAAGTCCATGAGAACTCTACAACTCTGGAAAAAGAAATAAAAACTCCAGAAATCTAGCATCATGAAGTAGTCCTGTACCTGACTGAAATATATCAGTAATGATTTAGATAATCTAGTTTTGCATCTTTGAGGGCATAAAAGGTTCAAATTTCATATCAACTCATTCTTAAAAAGGTTTTTGGAAAGGTAATATATTATCAGAAAATGCAACCTTTTTAGTTTATAAAAATCACAGATGACCTACAGGCAGTGATTTTGTTAAATTTTGTTCTCTAAGTTACTAAATTCACACTTTCTAGCAAAATTAGGCAGTCATTAGTTTTCAATACCTGGCTAAACCAGGATTCCTAATTCACGAACATGTGCATGTCTTAGAGTTAGGAATACTTCGCGAATTGTGTGAAAATTGCTGATTAATGTTGGAAATAAGGATACTGTAAAGCATACCATTTGCATAATAACCCAATGTAAAGTTGAGGAGCTCATATGGTCCAAAAGTATCTGAAAGCGTAATCTCCCATCCAGTAAACTTGTTCTGGAGCCGTAGAATTTCACTCACATTAAATAAACTAGAATTATTAGGAAATAACTTTAGATACATAGTTAACCTTGGACCTTCCTCCCAGATATATAAGCTAAAATACAGCTGATAACGGTACAAGTTCAGAAGAGAGGTCATATCAATTTCAAAATCATCAATATATGGACGGAAGTCTGAGATTGCTGGACTTTTCAACCGCAATCCAACTCCAAGTGGCACAGCACATAGACATGGCATAGGGAACAAAGGACTACGTTCATAATTTAGATCTGTAGGACATGGTGGACAAACTATCTTGGAGCTTCCCATGCTTCCTGATGCTGGGTTTATTATCTGAGCGTGACAGAAGTAGACCATATCTGGTTGGTTTGCATTCTTGCATATTGGATTCCCATACAGCCTGAACAAATTATTATGTAAATGAGATGGGAACTAGAAGATATTCTATAAGATGCCAAATAAAATTAGTAACCAGCAAAAATTTAGATACACAAGTATGGTGGTCAAGGCAAACAGAATAAGCACAATGAAAGTCTACTTATATGACCATCTAAGAAATGTTAAGGACATTTTTTTATAAGAGTTCCACAAGGTGTTCAAAAGGACATGAAATGAAGCTCAGACATCGAATTATAAATCAACTGCCTAGCTCAGAGATTACAACTAGAGGGGCATATGTAGTCTGACAAAATTCTAATACAACAATAACAGAATGTATAAATAATTAGTCTGCAAGAAACAAGAGCTGTGCTGGAACTCATGGAAGTAGTTTATCACTGATTTATGCTATAAAATAGAGAAAATAAGAAACATATGATCAAAACAAAAACACATGAAACAAGAGCGTAGAAAGTTAGATATCAATTTCCTAATTAACCAGTAAAAAAACAGGCTTCAGATTCTTAGGAGTATTTATATACTATTTAGTTCTTGCTGGTCTTTTACAATTATCATTTCCAAATGTCCATTTGGTATAGATTCAACCGTTTCTTAATTGGCTGACAGCAAATTCTTATTATGTCTACAACTTAAAAGCTACCATTTGAAAGAGTTAAAAATTTACAACTTTATGGCATTACATTATCCAGTCTCACTTTGTAAACACGATAATCATGGAACACGACTGGCGCAGCAGAAGCTAATTGGGTCTGTAGAGAGGGAAATTAGGATTTCTATGGTGGAATTTGGAGATTTTTTTGGATTTATGGAAGAATAATTTAGGTTTGGGCATCAGCACTTGAGCAAATCCATGCCCACTTTTAAAAATTCACGAAAAATATTTTCAAGAACAAGCAAATCAACATGCTAGGGTTAATTTCAATAATATTTCATTATCTGTCGTAAATTCTATTAACAATCCTTATTAATAAGAATACACCAAAATCTAGTAAAATTTCTATCAATAAAATCAGATCTAGTGAAATCTCTAACAATAAAATCTAATCAAACAACATCATATATGGTCTTTATCCCCATCAATTCCCTCCGGCTTCAAAGTATTTATCCCCGAAAAATACAGAGAAAAAATATCAAACATGTCCGGATTAAAGAGATCAGCATTCTCGCACGAAACATCTCAATCGGGCCATGGTGGACGTCGAAGAACTATCAGTCGCATAGCAAGTCTAGACCAAAGTGATGGAGGTAGAACTGGCTCCCATGTCAAATCAGTTTCAGCCAGTAGTAAATCTGGAGAGACACTTACAATCAAAATAATTGAATGATCCTTATTGAAAGTCAAGTAGAGATAAGGATCTCATGAAATATCCATATCATAGTTTGTAGAAATAATCCTCACCAAAGCTTTATAAGAATTTGAAGATTGAATGTTTGTTTCCTATCAATTCCTGGAGGGACCTCTTAACGGGAATTAAAACTATCACTTTATTATCAACAATAAATTCATGCAAGATGTGGGATATGCAACAAATTTTTTACTCCTCATCTTAAATTGCCATATGTTTAGAGATCTTGTCATACATAACAGCAAACGCAATAGACTCGCGTGCTAGAACTCCTAACAAGAGATATATTAGTTTCCTAGAAAGCGTATATCACACACCGCTAATGATATAACATCACTAAACTCAAGAGATATATTGGTTTCCTAGAAGGTGTATATAACACACTGCTAATGATATAACATCACTAAACTCGATAGGAACTTGATGAATCCTGAAGGAAACTTCAAAAGCTCGCCATGAGATAAAATACTAGGAGTAACTGCCAAACATGGAACTAAACCTTAAAGGCTCACTAATAGCAACACTAGTATCAATTATCTCATGCTCTGTCTCTTCCTCTATTCTAGATTCTAAAAGTAAATACCTAACATCATGTCGGGGTGCATGAGACTCCACCAAGGCATCACGGACATCACTAGCACTCTCTTTATAACCATGGATCCCAATAGAGATGTATATTAGACTCTGACAACTCATTAACAATATCATTGATAACCACATGAGGAATGGAAGTATTTGCAGTAAGAATAAGTATATTAGATTCTAAGAGAGAATCATCAACATTAGTAGTACTATCCTCAGGAACACAAACACTCTCAGCAACTTTCAAATTTTCAACATAATCAACAAACGCAATATTCATTTATTGCCTCTACGACGGAAGGGGCACTCGTAGTTATAATGCAAAATTTGCTACATTTAGAACACTTGATCAAGGTACATTAAGAGACTGAATGTCCATATCCATACTTGGAGCACTGTGTTCATATTTAGAGCAGATCTCTTTTCCAACTTATCAACGAAATGATTCTCATAACACATAGGAAGGTATCTATAAGTCTATCTTTCATCTTTTCCCACAAATTTATAAGTTTTCTATTACATATCTCACAAACTATCTCTAATGAAATCCAAAAACTTTCACCTTGTCATATTAATCTTCTCCTAACAAATTAAAACTTACGCCTATTAGATATCTCATAATGAAATCCATCGGCTTGTCGTTTCCCGATATCGATCAACTGAGCAATCTACAAATAAAAAAAATTCTAAAATATCAAAAATAGATTAATATGTATTTAAATGATTTTTAGGGATTTTTCTAATATTTATAATGTACTCAAAATTTAGTTTTAACGGGTCTAAATTTAAGAAACGAGACAGGATCCATCTTATTGTGGGTCTATAAGATGATAGATGTTGTTTTTAGATTATCGGGTTATTGGATAGTAGGTGAGTTAATAGTAGGATCCAATAAGATAATTCAAACCCAATAGAAAAAGAGAATTATCTCTTACCTTTTGACAAAAGGTAAGAATCCAAAAAGTAGAAAGAGGAAGAAGAAGGTGCTCTTCTCCGATAAAGTGTTGGCAGTTCCGACGGCAGCTTGGGCGACTTCGACGATGACTCCCGCGAGATGAGAGGAAGAGAGAATTTTAGAGGGAGAGAAACTTTTAGAGTGCTTGAGTTTATTTGTGTTGAATTGAGAAGAATTGTTGGATTTATATAGTGTTGGATTTTGGGAGTAAGAATGTGAAGGGTTTTTATTTAATTTAGAGAGTTTAATTTTAGAATTAAAGATAGGAGTTTCATGGATGATTTAATGGAGAAAATGATGAGTTGGAAGTTAAAAAATATGAAAGGTTTGGGAGTTAGAGAAGATAAAAGGTTATATTTATTATTTTGTTCTTTATTTTTTATTTAATTATTTATGCTATCAAAAATGAAAGGTTATTACATAGAGCATATATTATATGCGCGTAGATTATTACCCAAATATTTCCATCTAAAACAACCAAATTGAAATTACACCATCATTAAATAATCACAATGCAATAGAACTGTATAACAAGTAAACCATCACCTCACCATGAAAATGCTCGGAGCAACCAATTACCAACTATCAGCTGCCATACGAGACAAACTTGTCTCCATAACTGCAAGTTCACAAGCCTACATAATTAAGTTCCAACAACAACATGAACAAACCTCATGGATTCTCCTTGGAGATTAATTATTCTGAAAAAACAGATTGATCCTTGCTTTGGATCAATAAAACACACTACTCCAACAACTGCACATACAACTTTTTGGAATTTTTCCTTTGTAACCCAATGACTCCAACAAAATATATTATTCCTTCCTTGGGATCCAATCACATGAATCTAAGGACCGTAGGGACCATGACAAGGAATTACGTTTGAGAGATTATGAAGGCAAAAAAGGTGATAAAGATGCTAAGGTGAGAGCATAACATGGTTGAAGATGACAATTGATCACATGCTAAGATGAGAGCATAACATAGTTGAAGACGACAATTGATCACAGACGAACAGTAATATGAGATGATGATAATAAGGTGAGAAAGTAACAAGGTAATGATTGAATGAATACTATACAATAATGTAACAATCTAATTTCAACATAGCTTACATTCTTAATATCAGATTAATTCTAGAGTGAGTGCTTTATATTCGTCTCATTTTTTTATATTTTTGGTGATTTTTTTTGAAATTTTCTAGATAGCCAGTTAAAATAATATTATTTTAATCACCGATGGGTCCTACACATATTTTAACTAGTCTATCTTCTTTTGACTTGTAAAGATAAAGTTGACTTTATTTGGAATAGTTTAATTTGAAATTATAACCTTAAACAACTCTAATAACATATTATTACTAGTCATTTGTCCTATGCCTATTTTGTCTCTATTCACCCATACCTTATTTTCACCATGCTTGTCTTTTGGCCAAGCATGACAAACCATCATTTTGCTCCCATATCTCTCCTTTATCTATTATATCTTTTTCTCTCTTTTCTTTTATTTTATTCTCCTCATTAATTATTTACTCTCTTTCATTTTTCATTTCTCTCTTCCTCTTATTTTACTAGAATAAGAAAAGAGAAGAAGAGGAAAAGAAAAGAAGAATAAGAAAAGAGAAGAAGAAAAGAGAAGAATAAGAAAAGAGAAAAAGAAGAAAAGGATAAAAAGTTTTTTAGCCTCAAAATAGGCTTATCTTCCTCCCCATCAAGGCAAGTAAAACCACATACACTCTCATGTTTTATTTCTAATTCTAATTGTTTATAGTTAACTTAAAATCTTGATTTGTTAAAACTTAAAAAGATAATATCTTTATACAAAAATCTCTATGATTATTCTAGAAAAATAAAAAATATGATTTTTACACTTTGCTCTATGTTTATGTATCGAATTTAACATTGTATTTGTAATCTCTTATTCTGAAACTACAAGTTGTAAAGTTAAACTATATACTTAATTTTAAATTATAAAAATAACACATTTATGAATGTTCATCACAATGTTGAAAATAACACGTTATGAAACCCGTTTTATTACGTTACGTAACCTAACAGAGTCCCAACGCTACGTAACAACTGAAAATAACTTAGTGCACCGTAACAATACGTTTTTTATGTTATTTTACGTTATATTACATAACGTTACGTTAAATTACGTTATGTTACGTTATTTACAATTATTTTTTTTTAGTAATCTTTATATTGTTGTTGATTATTATTTTGCTTATTAGCGAATTGTTGTAATTTTCTTGATTAGTTGTTGGCTTGTTTATTGTTTATGGAATTGCTAACTTGTTATTTTGTGATTGTTTCCTTGTTCGCTTGTTGTATTCCTCTCTGGTTGCTGAAATATCTTGTTAATTTTATTGAATTTTTAACTGAACTGAAATTAACAATTACAAATAAGATAAATTGAACATTACAAATAAATTACAATAATAATAATAACTGGAATTGAAATAAAAAATTAAAATTTTATTTTCTTGTTTAAATCATAACTGGAATTACGGTTGAAGACTTAATATAATTTATGAAGATAAATGCAAAAATTATAGTAAAACTTAATATAAAATTAGATTAGAATATATATTACAAAAAAAACTTAGATTCTTTTTTTAGATATTTTAAATTTATTTTTGAATTTATAAAAGTTATTTTATATAGTTTTATATTTATTTTTAATTAAATAAATAGAAAATTACATAACCTACGTTATGCGTTACGCTATATGCGACATAACCTAACAGAGACAAAACGTTACGTTATCGTTATCGCTATTTTAAACATTGGTTCATCATATTGGATATAAATTTGAAGTTTTCTACATAAATTCTTTGTGTATAATGCAATGATTTTAAATCACTTTCCACTTGCCATTAAAACATATATATATATATATATATATATATATATATATATATATATATATTCATAATCATGTTTTTAAAGAGAAGGTTCAAATAAGTTTCTACATTAAATTGTTAAAATATTTCTTTTATACGAGATATTATGTTAGGTCATAATTCTTTCTATGCTAATCCATATTTACTTGAAAAATATATACATATCTAAGTTCAATAAATTTGCTACTTTCCATATTATGAAATCATGCTAGAACTTAGAAAATCAATATGTTGTTAGAGTAATCGTTATAAAAGTGTTAAGCCTACTTAATTCATATCTTTACAATTTAATACTCACTTACCTAATATGTGTTTATATGCATAATTGTACATGTATGATTCATATACATGATCATCATAGATATTTTTATATCTTAATACTCACATACATATTTATATATATACTTATATTCATGTGTGGTTTACATTCATGATCATTTTCTTAACATTCATTCTAACATTCTATACTCTATGCTTACCTTGACATATATACACTAGTTGCTTATATAAGACACATGAAAATATATTGGATTTTCCTTATTAGTACATACACATGTCTTAATAATGCCATGGATCCTGACTTGTCTGTTAACTTAATTTCGACACTCCATCATACTTGCCTTGACATATACATACTAATTACTTGTACAAAATACATGAAAATATGCCGGATTTTCCTTGTTAGTATATACGCATGTCTTGATAGTGTCATAGATCCTGACTTGCCTGTTAACTTGCTTTTGACATGGACCACATCTTGCTTGTTACTAGACATGTATATGTATTAATCTTGACATGATTGGTTCATCATATTCCGGATTGATTTGCATGTAATATAACTTGAAATCTTGGGTTATGAGAGAACTAAAGGGTGGACAAATATTGTATCGTGAAAGGTTTAGGATAAGTTGCGCAACCGAAATAGGGGTCCATCCGCGGGGGCGCCCAGATGGTACTGAGCCATCATCTCTTGTTTAGTCCATGTTGATGGAACGACCGAATACTCAGTATCGGTATCTGCTTGAGTGCTTAACGGCACGACTGGTTCAACACCAGCATCTTGGCCGGATCCCGGGTATGCACGGGTACTTTCACGATACGAGTCTATTTCTTTACCATTTAGTTCAAAATATAAAATAAAATATGATAAAGTTAGACTTGATATGCATGTATATCTCTACTTGATATTGTTAATCATTACTGTTTCTCATACATACGCATATGCTTTTTAAATCAATTCATATTTTACTTGTTAGTGCATATTACACACTCTCTACGATACGAGTCTATTTTTTCACCATTTAGTTCAAAATATAAAATAAAATATGATAAAGGTAGACTTAATATGCATGTATATCCCTGCTTGATATTGTTAATCATTACTATTTCCCATACATGCGCATATGTTTTTTATATCAATTCATATTTTACTTATTAGTGTATATTGCACACTCCCTACGATACGAGTCTATTTCTTCACCATTTAGTTCAAAATATAAAATAAAATATGATATTAAGTTAGACTTCATATGCATTTTCACCATTTAGTTCAAAATATAAAATAAAATATGATAAAGTTAAACTTGATATGCATGTATATCTCTGCTTGATATTGTTAATCATTACTGTTTCTCATTCATGCGCATATGCTTTTTACATCAATTCATATTTTACTTGTTAGTGCATATTGCACACTTCTTACGATCCGAGTATATTTCTTCACCATTTAGTTCAAAATATAAAATAAAATATGATAAAGTTAAACTTGATATGCATGTATATCTCTGCTTAATATTGTTAATCATTACTGTTTTTCATACATGCGCATATACTTTTTACATCAATTAATATTTTATTTTTTAGTGCATATTGCACACTCCCTACGATACGAGTCTATTTCTTCACTATTTAGTTCAAAATATAAAATAAAATATGATATTAAGTTAGACTTGATATGCATGTATATCTACTTGATATTGTTAATCATTACTGTTTCCCATACATACGTATATGCTTTTTACATCAATTCATATTTTACTTGTTAGTGCATATTGCACATTTCCTACGATACGAGTCTATTTCTTCACCATTTAGTTCAAAATATAAAATAAAACATGATAAAGTTAGATTTGATATGCATATATATCCCTACTTGATATTATTAATCATTACTGTTTCTCATACATACGCATACGCCTTTTACATCAATTCATATTTTACTTGTTAGTGCATATTGCACTCCCTACGATACGAGTCTATTTCTTCACCACTTAGTTCAAAATATAAACTAAAATAAAATATGATATTAAGTTAGACTTGATATGCATGTATATCACTGCTTGATATTGTTACTTTATCATTACTATTTCTCATACATGTGTATATACCTGATATTGTTACTTGATTGTTTAATATTTTCCACACATGTGTATACTTTTATATCCACACTCATATCTTAACTATTTATTTATATTACGCACTCCTTACTTCTTATTGTTTTACTTGCCGGATTTGACCCTGAGCTCTCCCACACGCTCAGGTACTGAAGATGTGAGTAAGGATCCGCCATTGCACGACCCGTACTTTCTCGAGCAGGCCGAGCAGTAGTAGATTTCTAGATCTACACTTTTGTATTTTTGGTTTGGTATGTATCACTCTTTTTGGACTTTATTTTCCAACTTTTGTATCAGTATTGTACTTGTTGTTTTTTATCTTAGACATGTATATCTTCTCTTTTATATGACAATAGACTAACGTTTAAGATTCTGATAGATGACTAGTATTTAGTTCAATTCAATTATGCTTTTACATACTTATAGGTCTCGTGCACGTCGACTTACACGTGCCCGCCGGTAACGCACTCCGTTTCCATATCTCTCCGAAAAATGGGGTGTTACAAATAACAACCAAATTATCTATCCCCAGTACTTGGGGTAAGCTACATAAACCAAAAAAGAATCACATATTGACAACTAGCGTAAAGGTGGAGGGTCGTAGTAGGCCTGTGACAGCCATCATAAAAGATTGTCACATATTATGACATGAGCCAAAAATTGAGTGAATACTTTAACTAGCAAAAATGTACCATGTAGTCATGTACTATAGTGCATATTGTAACGAAGATGAATCTGATTTGAATCAAAGGCTTCAAATAATGACGACGCCAATAAGAACATGATAGTGACACTGATGAAAATGAGATAATGACGACTGAGGACATGGAGGTGATGATTTAGAGTGAAGAATTCTGATTCATCAGAGATGGCTGTGATGCCATGTCTATATGACAATCATAACCATAAAACCTAAATCTTGAATTATCTTTATCTCATTGATGGAGGGTGATGCCCAAATATATGTTAATAGGATGGCTTAATATGAGAGCTCCTAAATAATAGTAAAATTAAACAGTACAATATGTTCCCCTAATATGGAGACTCCTATAATATGAAAATTCAAATATATTGATATTCCTAAGGCTAGAGCATATCACAACTCACAAGTATTTCCATCTGAAACTGCCAAATTGAAATTGCACCACCACTAAACAATCACCATGCAACAAATTTGTATATCAGCACTAAACAACCACCTCACAACCAAACTACATGTGATAACCAACTGCCAAACTACCTACAGAGAGACCAAACTGTCTTTATAACTGCAACCTCACAAGAGACACAAACAACTGCCGTTAACTGCACTTACAAACTTCTCTGGATTCTCCCTTGGGGTCAACTATACCCCAAAAAAAAAAAATGTTCCTTCCTTTCCATCTAATAGAAAATATCATTCCAATAACTACACATATAAACTTTGTTGGATTCTCCCTTGGAACCCACTTTACTAGGGGGGGAAAAAAGGAAGAAGCTAATACTAAGCCTCCCTAATGATCCAATGGTTCTACCTAAGATCCTCCCTTGGGACCATAAACAGAAATTTTGTCCGAGGAATGATGAAGGCAAATATATTGAAGAGAAACTACTCTCCTGTCTGTCTCAGCTCTGTCCACAAAACATCATATCTGAGACCTGCACTTGCTATGCACGTACCGCTCTGGGAATCCCATTTATGCCTTTATAAGGACAAAGGAGGGAGAACATTTCAAGATGAGCTTTAAAAAAATTGTTCAAGTAGGCAAACACTTCGGCAGGGTAAATAATAGGCTTGAAACTGTTTCATGCATGTTGCCAATTATCGAAGAGTTACTGATCCTTTGGAACCCATATGAGGGAAAGGTTTAAAAAAAGTAGTTTGGCAAAATCAAGAGAAAAGGGAAGGCTTCTTGTATGGATTATACAGAAGGCCATTTGATTTTTGATATAAGGCTCAAAAATTTAAAAATTGGCATGAGAATATAGCATTGGAGGAATTTTCTTCCCACAAATCCAATTTGAATTAGGTTCCCCTCTCTCCATCCTAAGTTTCGGCCAAATTCCAATCCAAGAAATGTTGGAACTCCCATCTTAGACATACGAAACCACTGCATTGCGTGAAGGGTTGACCTTCACATATTGTTTTGCTGATGCTTCCGCCTCAAAAACCCTTCCCAGAGATGTGCTTCTTGAAGTTATCACAAAAGGTCATTCAGGAGATTCCAATTGAATATCAATGGATATACATCACTAATAAAAAGTTTACTTTATCCAACTAAATATTCATAGTCATGGGTTTGAAGATGTAGGTTGAAATTAGGAATGTCTAACCACATAAGGGTGTTCGCAATTGCGCATAGACTAAAGTGAGCATAGATCAAATGATTGACGATGGAACTTAGAACAGTAGGGACCCAAGCAGCTCTCCTCAAGTACATCATAAACCCAGAATAAGAGACACCGCTAAAATTAATGAGAGAGGCACTAGAGAAAAAGGAAAAAGACCAAAGCGGACAAAACCAAGTAGCAAGACAGACATCATACACAAACTAGGAAGTTTCCCAAAGAGTAATTTATCATAGTGATCACTATAAAATGGGTTTGCGATGTTAGATGATGAAATGATTCATCTAATGAGGTCTTTTAGAGAGGATTAAGTCTTTTTTTCTTTTTGGCTAAGATAGAAGGTTGAAGTCATGTGTAATATTATTGCACTCATCTTTTTTAATAAATTAAGATCACTTAATGCTCAAAATAAATAAATAAATGAACATGACAGGAGAAAGAAAGCATACAAAATGGAAACATTTGTCGGAGGATTAAGAGCATTTGAGATATTTGTGAGAGAATTATTCTGGAAATCCCTGCATGTATAAAGTAGATATTGTTAGCTAGCAAATCAAACTAAAAAGAAGATGGTTGCTAGTCCAAAGGTCATACAAGATCAGAGTAGCATTCCAATTGAATGTCATGTTCTCCCATATGGACGGCACTGAACCAGTCAGGAAATTGTTTCGAAGAGACCTGTAAAGAAACAAGATTATGTACAGTACAGAGAAAACTGCTACGTATATTGATGTGCACAAGTTTGGACGCAGATAACAAAAGTTTAAGAGGCAGCTCATATACATCCTACAAAATGACGAAGGGGGGGGATTAAACTTTAACTGAAGTTTGATGCCAAGTTGGCAGGTTTTGGATTGATGTAGATGAGCCTGGGTGACAAAATAAATTGGCCCAGAAAACCTGTTTACTAAACAGGCTAGGGTTTAGTTTGGCTTCTCAACCCACATGATCCAACGCTAACTTGTTTACATTGATCAGATGATAATCTAACTGCAAGTAGCTCTTAATACATTGTAAAATAGAACTAGATCTGCACAGATGTACCAACTGACAATCTAGCACAGTTTGCAAATAGTCTCAGGTTGTGCAGGAAAGCCAGGCCCTAATCCTTATTAATAGTTCTTTCCCAAAGGAGGAGGGAGAGGGAAAAAAAAAAAAAAAAAACTTAAATCACAAGCTGAAACCCAAACCAAAATGAATCAAACAGTGTATGAGATATGTCAGTCTGGTTTCAGCTACTGTCAAAAAAGTATGGTTTAGGCTGGCCTCGTGCCTAGTTCACATTCACAATTGCTAAGTAACTTTTCTCAGCATAAACCGACCTAAGTGAACACCAATATAAAGAAGAAATATGGTCCACAGTGAACAGTAAGTGGATTAACAAAACTCAACAATCTGACATGAAGATAAAGAAATAATGGGTAAAATAGACTTACAATCTCTGGAGCCTTGGAAGACCAGTGAAGCTGGAAGGAATGAGTCCATCAAGAAGGTTACTTGAAAGGTCACTGCCATATTTATAGAGGATCAGAGAAAATAAGAACTCTTCAAGGGTGCACATCACAAGAGGGCATGCCCATCAAATCGGATAAAAACCTACTAACTACCACTTGTATACTTAAGGAACAGAAAGGCGTAAGAAAAGACATTTCTTAAAGAAATTGTACGCACATGGTAGTAATATTTGCAGAAAGCTTGTTGGCTGGTATGGGCCCCTTCAACTCATTCCAGCTCAGATCTCTGAAAGAAGAATGACATCGACCACTTTAAGCCATTGAATCAATTAGAATTGAAAAAAAAAATATTATGCAAGGAAATTGCAATACATGGGCAGTGAATAGAGGAACAGATTCCAAAAGCTTACAGGTAACTAAGTCGAGCTATGCCACTCAAATCAGGGATAATTCCTTGCAAGCTGCAGTTCCTAAGACTCCTGCTCACCAAAAACGAAACAACAAAAAGAAAACAAATTAATCTAATGTCAAAAAAGAAATTTATACATATATATCTCTATGAAAACACAAACTTAAACCAGAAGGATTTGGATGTAAGAAATGTACTCCAATTATTTATATATGCTCTGGTTATTCACGAGGCCAAATGACCCCCAAACTATTTTTGCAGAGTAAACTTGCATATTCTGGCTGTAATTTTCATTAAAACTGTCAGCCTATAGCAAAATCCTCAACATATATATATATATATATATATATATATATATATATATATATATATATATATATATATATGAAAACACAAACTTAAACCAGAAGGATTTGGATGTAAGAAATGTACTCCAATTATTTATATATGCTCTGGTTATTCACGAGGCCAAATGACCCCCAAACTATTTTTGCAGAGTAAACTTGCATATTCTGGCCGTAATTTTCATTAAAACTGTCAGCCTATATCAAAATCCTCAACATATCAGAAAGCACCCATCGAACTGACTTTTGTAAGGGACAACCAACACAAATTTTGAGGATAGATATCCAATGTCATGTCTCATTCATGACATCATCAGTAGAGAAATTATACATGATTCTCAATTTGCTATTTTTTTTAATGTGCAACCTTCAGCTAGTAGCTGCAGGATAATGATATATTAGGATGGCAGGCGTCCCTATTTCAGTATAGAAGAATCAAGAGTCCCTCTAACTTGGACAACCCCACCACTGCCCCCACCCCGACCCCCCGCCCCCCCCAAAAAAAAAATGCAATCCCCTGGTGCCCTGCCCCCGGGACTATTGACTGCACTTGTATATGATTTAAATAGAAGAAAGACAGAGAGAAATTAACAAAAAAAAAACCCTATGAATATATGAATTTACATATCAGGCTCCATTTCACTGCCAAAATAAAGTAGAATATTTCTGCTATTGCTTACCTTAACACCAAAGTCTAGGAAGATATAAAAACAAAAGGAAAATAATGTAGTACGACTGTAATACAATAGAAACTAGTCAAAGTGTGAGCAAAAAAATTCCTTGGCTAATTTTAAAGTGATTATGAAGATAAACTTGTATATTTATTTTATTCCTCTGAAAGGATTGTTGTTATTTGTATATAAAAATCTATATGGCTACATAATACAATAGAAAGCTAGTCAAAGTGAGCAAAAAAATTCCTTGCCTAATTTTATAGTTATTATGAAGATAAACTTGTATATTTACTTTTCCTCTGAAAGGATTATTGTTATTAGTATATAGAGATCTATAAGCATGAATGCCTTCTTAAAGTAGGATCAAACAGAAAATTCCCTTCGGATAAACTAATTGATTATTTCTAAAACTTTTGGTACAGAAAGAGTACTGCTTCAGCTAGTCTTTTAAGTCCTACCAAACTATTTATTTATTGAAAAATCTATAAACATGTGAAAACTAAAGAGTAAAAAATATAGACCACAATGAAAAACCGATGGAATAGAAAGATAAACTTACAGTTTGATAAGTGTGGTCATATTTCCATAGGAAGCAGGGATGATACTGCCACTGAAATTATTATTATCAAGTTGACTGCAAAGTGGTCAGAAAAAATATCGAATATCAATGATATGAAATATCAGTTTAACTGAAATATGAAGACATAACCCTAGAATCTCTGTATAGAATATTTATCATTCCACTTCGTCTGCGTTCTGAATTAACGTGCAATGATTTGAGATGGGACTGCAGGACGAAATGTCAAAATTACCAGGCAAAATTGATGCCACCACACCCAAATTTTCAAGAACTCTTCTTACATGTATTCTAAAAAGAATACAAAATAAAGAAAAGAAAAGAATCAGTCTTCATATGTTTTATTTGCATCTTCCTTGATTTATTCCATTTAACCAAGTTTTAAAATCTTGAAGCTTAGTATCAATATCGCTATCGGCCAACAGTTTACGGTACAGGGAATAGGCAATATTGCACATATCATACCAGTGATATTGGATATATTGGTAAATATCGGCCATACTAGCAATACCATTATCGATATTATAGGATCTTATACCGTTTCGACTACCTCAAAATCTGATATAATACTTATTATACATACCAGTATCAATTGATAGTTAAAACTTTCATTTAATCTTTCCTTAATATACAATTAATCTTATCTCGCATTTCCTCTTTCTCCATACCATCTTCCTCCATACAACTTTTTACTATAATACACTCTCTTATCTTTCATTTCTTCCTTCCCCATACCACTTTTTATTGCAATACATTCTGAACAGAATTTTCACACACACACAGACAAAAACACACAAGACATGCACACACACACACACCCCTCTATATATAGGGGACTATAGTTGTGCCTGACGCATGATGCGGATCATGCTAACCTCTAAAAATAGATCCTCAATTGGATAGTCAGAAATACCACTAGTCTGATATCCGAACCATTGGCTGGCTATTCCATTAACTGTTGACAATGGACAAAAAGACGTACAATACTGGATGGGATTAAATTGTAGCATTATAACAACTGAATAATGTCTGTGTCGTGACTCAACAGAAAACTTCAATCGCAATTATGTTTTTCAGACCAAAAATTGGACAGTGCTAGAGATATACCCATTGGTGACTTCTATTGAGCATAGACATGGGCAGGGGGCATGAAAAGGGCACAAAACGGACATGGTGACATATGAGTCCTCAGAAAATAGGATATGAAGACACGAAAACATATGTATGTCTATGTATGAGTGTATATAAAATATGCACCATAATCCACAATGATTAGAAAATCCTTTTCTTAGTCAAAAGAAGAAACATGATCATAATTATTCAAATCTATATATTCTAGTCAAGCAACTTAATTAAGAAAAATAATATTAGTGTTCAATTTGATACATAGCATATCATAAGCTTACAAAGCTCCAACACATTCAGGTTTTAGTAACATAGGATTCCTTTTATGCTAATGGCACTGTTCTAAATATTGGCCGCTACAAATGATTCATTGGCTGAATACCATTTTGGGGAGTCCCTCTACTGTATAAAAGCCCGATATTGACATCATATCTCCAATATATTATTCAATATTGCTATCCGATATGAAAACCTCTCCTTCGATATGAATCGTAACTAATAGCTAGAACTATGGCTAAAAGATCCTCTTTCTAAGAAGTGCATGACGCTATGGTGTTTGATATGAGATCATTGGATTTTCTTTTTCTACAGCTGACACAACTCCAAAACACAACCATTTGGATTCTTAAAATCTAGCTCTAAAATATCTAATACGTTTCGAACAAATGTCATGCAAGTTTATGTGTCACAAGCACATGCAATTGTTATAAACATGCCCGACAAAGACACAACAAATTTTTTTCGGTAGAAACATGGTTGGATCTTTCCATTGCCATTGATAGAGAAAAATTACAGACTATCAAAAATTCATCTTTTTCGTATTATAATGAAAAGAAAATAAAAACAGACAGAGAGGACTTATAGATTATCGCTCTCTTTTTACAGAAGATATGGGATTCGAGACAGCTATGGAGATTGGTCCTTTTCCCATTGACGATCTGACGTTGATGGTTTGGAGGCGATGGAGAATTCTTGAGCGTCTTTTCTAATTCTTGGAGGAAGCTCGAACGAGAAAGATATGGCCGAAGGTCTTCTCTTTTTTTGTTGCAAGGTTTTGAGGCTCTCGTGCGTAGATCGATTTGCCAAAAGTCCCTTTTAGAGCTCTCTTGAGGGGTATTTATAGGCCTCCGGTTGTTGAAAATGTTTTCTTGTAGATAGAAATAAGATCCGGTTTCCTTTTAGATAGAATTAAAATCTCTTTGTAATCTCGATGAGATATTCGAATCTTTTCTTGATTTGATTTGCTCCAGATTCGTTGTATCAGGTCATGTTTCAGCACCCAAAAAATTAATTAGACTCTAATTAGAATTTGCAGAATTATTAAATTCAAATAAAATTAATTTAGAATTCTGCATTCAAAAATTAATTAAACTCTAATTAGAATTTGGGTATAATTAGAATTTGTAGAATTAGCAAAATAGCTCGAGGCGGGACCGAAGAAAGAGAGAGAAAGAGAGATTTAATTTACTATTTTTTTCTGACTTATGCTCATTGAGCACGTCCTTTTACTTTTGCTCATTGAGCACACTGGGAGCCTCGCATGAACTCCCTTAAATTTTTTTTTTTTGTTTCTTTGCTTTTCTCCTGAGCCTCACATCCACGCGAGGCTGGTCCTCGCACGCGTGGGTGCGAGGCTCGGCTCCTGATGATTTTATTTTTCTTTTGTGTTTAATTGTTTCCTCCTGAGCCTCGCATCCACGCGAGGCTGGTCTTCGCATGGGTTCGAGGCTGGACCCCTTTTTTTTTAATTTTCGTTTAATTTTGCTGCGAGCCTCGCATCCACGCGAGGCTGAGTCTCGCTGGGTGCGAGGCTTCCCCTTAATAATATTTTTTTTTTAATTTTATTTATTTATTTATTTATATTAATTAATTTAAATATTATTATTATTATTATTTGAATTCGGATTCGTATTTTGACTCGGATTTTGGATTCGGACTCGGATTCAAACTCGGATTTTGCATTCGGATTCGGATTTTAGATTCGGACTTGGATTTTGAATTCGGACTCAGACTTTGGATCCGAGCTTGAATTTTGGATCCGAACTCGGACTCGGATTTTGGATTCGAATTTGGATTATTTTTATCGTTCTACAAGACACCCTCCAAAGTTTTTAAAATTTAGCCTTTTCTGGAAATTTTAAAATACTTTAGATTTTTCTTTTTGAAGTTGATGGATGGGTTCATGGAGACAGAACTTGCTAAGAGTGCAGAAATACTTTAACAAGTTGAGTGTTTTGACTGTGATAGGACTCGTTTGGATTACCAAACAGAGCCGATAACTCGTCTGACTGACAAACAGAGCTGATAACTCGCATGACTGATAGACAGAGCCGGTAATTACTTTTCAAATTGAGCTTGAAGAATCATGGGCAGAGGCGCTTAATTGCACATGCCAAGATGATTAGGTCATGATCATCGATTTTGGCAGAGGCACCTAATTGCACATGCCTGGATGATCAGATCATGATTGATTTTGGCAGAGGCGCCTAATTGCACATGCTTGGATGACTCGTCTGGGTGACAAACAGAGCCAGTGATCGAATTAGGATCATGAAAGAAACTATTTGTCATAGTATGTGTTGATTCAAATTTAGCTGTCAAAGGTAAGAGATTAACTTGATAGACTTGGGTATTTTTGAAATGAGATGGTTTGAATCTCGTTATCAGAGACAAGAGCTTAACATGACAGGTTCACGGGATTTTTAGCAAACCCCTAATTATTAACAGATTTGATATGATTTTACCAATCGTCGTTTGCGTTGGGCTAACCATACTATTCCCCTTAGCATGATGAGTTCTCGAAGGTCTTATTTGGATTTAGATGTCAAACGTTCCTTCTTCCCTTTACTTTTGAAGCATTGGGTGGTTCATACTTTTACCAAAACATGAAGAGTTATCAAGGATTTGAATTCCTCTCTCTTTTGCTTTTAGAGCATTGGGTTATAACTTATTCTTATAAGATAGTATTGCGACAAATTTGTCATGAAATTTTTAGCAAATCCCCAGCTATAAACAGATTTGATATGCCTTTATCAATCGCTATTTGCGTTGAGCTAGCCATACTATTCCCCTCAATATAATGAGTTGTCGAGAGTTTTGTTTGGGTTTAAATGCCAAACATTCTCTCTTCCCTTTATCTTTTTGGTATTGGACGATCGGTTTCATACTCTTACCCCCAGTATGATAGGGTTGACGAGAAATTTTTTATTTCTCTTTCCGTTGCTCTTGACGCATTGGGCTGTTGATTCATTAGCCTTCCCATTCCTTTTTTTTTAAGGCGGCTAGATATAGTATTTCTTCAAGAGTTTGCCATTGATCGGCATCATCATCTTGTCATTGTCTTGATTGATCAGGCGATAGAGTCCATTTGAGTAGATGATTTCTACTACAGAAGGTCCTTCCCACTTGAGTTTGAATTTCTCCTTAGTCTTGTGGGTCAAGATCATTGGTTTTTTGACAGTTAAAGCCAAATCTCTTTTTTTTTTAAAGTTTTTCGTTCAACTTTCTTATTAAACGCCTTCGAGATTCGCGCTTGATACACCTCGATCTGTTGTTACGTGTTCATAACACAAGCTTAGTCCTATATTTGCGGGCTTAACCTCGCGTTTTAAGCTAGCATAGCCTTGCAACTGAGCGAGTATATTTTCGCATTATACGCAGGGTTCGACTTGTGTGCTGGTTTAGCCTTGTATGCTGAGTTAGATTCATGTACTGATTTAGCCTTGCACACTGACTCAGATTCACATTTAGTTGTGAGCATAACTTCGCACTCCACGCAGACATAGCATTGTGCTTGAGTTACTTTACACGAGTTTAAACTCGCATCTTCATCTCTTTACGCTAGCTTAACCGCAAGATTTACTGGATGCGGGTCCCACCCCCTGTGCGGGCCACATTTGATTGGTTACGACTCATTATAAGTCAATGGACTACTTTCTTCTTCATCAGATATTATGCAAAACTGCTAGTTGGCCTGACTTCTTGAGTCTCTAACGCAAACCATGGCCTTCCATTTCTTGAAGTTATGTGGGGCTGAATTAGCCTAACATCTCGGCCGTGAGCATAGCCTTACGTTTAGATGACTTTACATCGGCTTGACATCGCATTGTATGTGGAGTTTGCTTTGCATTGCATACAATATCGATTGGTGTGGGTCCCACCCCCTGTGTGGGCCTCATTTGAGTAGTCATTGTAATTCAATTGACCGTCTTCTTCTTCTTCGAAGTTTGCGTGAGGTTGAAAATTAGCTTTGCATTTTGGATTTTTTCGTGCGTTGGATCTGCCTCACGTGCTATGTCTGTCGCATGCTGGCTTATCATTGCGTATTGAGATTTTTATACATGGCTGCAATGTTGCCTTGTATTCTGCATCTCTTTCAGTAACGAAACTATCAAGACCAAGGCTAGGCTCATCGCGCAAGGCAGATGTTGGGCTCGTCATGGGAGGTGAAGACTGGGCTCGCCATGCGAGGCAGATACTGGGCACGTCGCGCGAGCCGTAGGCTGGGCTCGTCGCCCAAAGTCTGGGCTCGCCTATGTTATCCTCGCGTTTCAATTGTTTTACGCAGGATTGCAAATTAGCCTCGCGTTTTGGAGCTTTTGCACTTTTGAATGAGTCCTACATGTTGGCTTTGCTTTGCATAGTCTTGCATTGCTCACAGGTATTAGCCTCGTGTTCTTCGCGCTGGCTTCATAAATATCTTTGTTCGGTTGGATATGGGTCCCACCCCCTGCATGGGACTTGTTTGGTTGTCCATGAGTTTCGTCATGTGGTAATAGACTGATTTCTCTTCTTTGCAACAGACTATGTGGGGCTAAAACTTATCCTAGTATTTATGTTCACTTTTGTACTCTGGTGAATTATGTGCGCTGGCTTAGCCTCGCACACTGGTATAACCATGCATGCTGGTTTAACCTCGAGTTTGCCTCGCATCTAAATGACTTTACGCTAGCTTAGCATCACGTTGTACGCGGGCATAGCCTGACATTCTTACTTTGAGCTGTTTGATTTCATACTATTACCCACAATATGATAGGGTTAGCGAGAGTTCTACTCTCTTCCCGTTACCTTGGCGTCATTGGGCAACAAAAACTCATACACTTTTCTTCTTCTTTTTTTGAATTTTTACCCTTTTTATTTTTTTGATTTTTTTATTTTTCTTCTGATTGTTTTTAATTTTTTTCTCTTTATTTTTTTTACGGGCATTTTGCCATCAAATTTTGTAGATTGCATTCGCGGATACTTTCTTCTGTTCAGGTCTCAACTGGATTACGTTTGCATCGATGAGTGCCTGAATTTTATCTTTTAAATCATAGCAATTCTTAGTTAGGTACCCGATATTTTGATGGAAGAGACAATACTTAGGATCATCTGTTCTTCTAGCTTCTTCTGGCCTCTGATTTTCGGGTAACCTAAGCATCCCCCTTTTGTTGAGTAAATTAAACAAAGTCACTGTTTGTTCATCCTTGAAAGTGTATATCGGTTGCAATCTAGAAAAATCTCGATTATTTTGTAATTTTTCGTTGGCAGCAGATTTGGTGGTCATTGCCTCATTTCCCTTAAGATGGGATGATTGTGGCTTGGGCCGATTCATAGTCATCATTCTCTAAGTATGGTATTTATTAATACGGCGAATTATGTTCTCTGCCTACTGCCCTTGTTTGACTAGATCCTTCCAGATTTTTGACTCTACTGCTCCCATTTTGACCAATATCCTGATCTGGAGATTGTGTTTGCAAGTCTCTACCAATGTTTCATGTGACATGCCACGCTTGCATCGCACTGACATTTTACGAAAACGCTCAACGAACCTTTTAACCATCTCGTCTTCTTTTTGCTTGTTTACCAGAAGAGAGTGAGCAGATACTTCGATATCATTTTCGAAAAAGCGAGCTAGGAACTCTCTCTCCACGTCAGACCATGCATTAATAGTTCCAAGGGACAACTGCATAAACCAAGTGAATGCAGGCCCTCGTAGAGTACTTGCAAAAATTCTTGTCATTACTGGGTCATCGCATATGAGATGACTGGTCTCCGAAAGAAAATAGTATATATGTTTGTTCGGGGATCCCTTTCTATCATATGACTCTAACTCGAGAGGCTCGTATTTTGCCGAAAACGGTACGGACTCCCACTCTATTGGGTAGGGTCTCGTAATCCCCGCCTCCTGCAATCCTTTTCGTCGCATTAAGACTTCTATCTGGATTTGAAACTTCTCAATTCTTTCGGCATGAGGATCAACATAATATTTGTCCTCATTGTCTTTTACCTCGGTATTTGGGTTGGATTCAGTCTCCTTCTTGGCCTCATCAGAAGAGGAAGAACCTCCTGCTTTGTTTTCTGTGCTCTTTTGAGTGTTTTCCAAAACCTTCGCAATCATTGTTTTGAGATCCTCGATGCTCCTTTATTGCTCTTGGATGAGACATTTTTGCGCCTCAATCTTTTGACTCATCTCGGTCGACCGTTCAACCATGTGGACTGTCGTCCTGCCGAACCAAGAGGAAGCATGCGATCGCAGCGTTGCTATGGCCGAATGCTCACTAAACTCTTTATATTCCTCATCATAACCCCCTGCTAATCTTTCGTAACCGCGGGGAGCTGTCGCGTTTGAACAGATGTGGGTATGATGATAGGTTTCCTCTGTTTCCGTATCAAAGGCATACCTTTCGACGACTGGTTTTTTACCTTTATTCACCACATTCAACGTGAAAGCAGGTAAGTCTTGATCTGAGTCAGACATCTGTTTTTGCAGCCATCTTCTTTCTGGAATATTAAATTTCGGTGCTGACAACTGATTAAATGCAGATGATATTAGGGCTTGACAGCGACAGTGAGTCAAAACCGCCGTGATCAACTACTCACAGCAGCAGGACTGATGGGGCAGTATTATTTGAGAGATATCTCCGTAAATCTGGAGCTTCTTCATGTCGTACTGATATAACTACCTTCTGCAAGCAGGGCCCGCTTCTTGTGCGAGGTTTGTTTGTCCAGACAGGTGTCTCTAAGAAGTCATGAAAGTTATATTTGTCAACCCCCAATCTGATTCGATGTTTATCATTAGTTTTGATATGTCTTGTACAAATTTGTTGGGTAGCCTGGCGTACTGATCTAGCCTCACACGCCGGTTTAATTGAAATAGCCTCGCGTGCTGGCTTAGACTTAGTTTGGTGTTTAAGTTTACTTATGCCAGGCTGGTATGTGCTAGACTGAGAGGTGTTGGGCTAAGCTTTGTCAGGTTGAGAGGTGCTAGGGTGAGCTCTGCCAGGCTGAAAGTTGCTAGACTGACCTCTGCCAGGATGAGAGGTGTTATGCTGACTTCTGCCAGGATGAGAGGTGTTAGGCTGATTTTTGCCAGGATGAGATGTGCTAGGCTGGCCTTTACCAAACTGATGGGTGCTAGGTTGGCCTTTACCAAGCTAATGGGTGCAAGCCTGGCCTTTACCAAGCTGATGGCTACAAGGCTGGATTTTGCCAAGCTGATGGGTGCTAGGCTGTTTTTGAGCCTGGCATCCTCCTTTCTTCATGCTAAATTAATTTTTAGCCTGGCATCCTCCTTACTTTATACTATGTTGATTTTGAATCTGGTATCCTTCTTGACTTATGCCACGCTGATTTTGAGCCTGGCATACAAAACGAGCTTTGAGTGCTCTGCAACGCGCCCTCCGATTCTGGTTGTGGATTTGGGTCCATTTTTGTGTCACGATAGGTTCTCCTTTGGAGTCATATGTGGTGAGTTCTGATGGACCAAAGTTTGAAAATCCAAGTGGCTGTTGATATATCAACGCCTCATTGTCATTCAAAACTATCAAGTCATCATTTTATGATTTTGAATATTTTGGACTGACCTCGACCTCGATCTCGATCACCAATTTCTCCATCGTCTCTCCAATTCTGTTGACGTCAGATTGGACCGCCATCTCTTCACTACAGGAGATTTCTCCCACTGTGGTCATTAGTCTGTTTTTGGTAGAAACAGAGTTAGATCTTCCATTGCTATTGATAGAGAAAAATTACAGATTATCAAAAATTTCTCTTTTTCAAATTACAATGAAAAGAAAATAAAAACAGACAGAGTACTTATACATTATCGCTCTCTTTTTACAGAAGATATGAAATTCGAGGCAGTTATGGGAATTGATCTTGAATTATCGCTCTCTTTTTACAGAAGATTTTGAATATTTTGGGCTGACCTCGACCTCGATCTCGATCACCAATTTCTCCATCGTCTCTCCAATTCTGTTGACGTCAGATTGGACCGCCATCTCTTCACTACAGGAGATTTCTCCCACTGTGGTCATTAGTCTGTTTTTGGTAGAAACAGAGTTAGATCTTCCATTGCTATTGATAGAGAAAAATTACAGATTATCAAAAATTTCTCTTTTTCAAATTACAATGAAAAGAAAATAAAAACAGACATAGTACTTATACATTATCGCTCTCTTTTTACAGAAGATATGAAATTCGAGGCAGTTATGGGAATTGGTCCTTTTCTCGTTGACGATCTGACGTCGATGGTTTGAAGGCGATGGAGAATTCTTAAGCGTCTCTTCTCTTCTAATTCTTGGAGGAAACTCGAACGAGAAAGATCTGGCCGAAATTCTTCTAATTTTTGGTTGCAAGGTTTTGAGGCTCTCGCACGTAGATCGATTTGCCAAAAGTCCACTTTAGTGCTCTCTTGAGGGGTATTTATAGGTCTCCGATTATTGAAAAGGTTTCCTTGTAAATAGGAACAAGATCCGGTTTCCTTTTAGATAAAATCGAAATCTCTTTGTAATCTCGATGAGATATTCGAATCTTTTCTTGATTTGATTTGCTCCAGATTCGTTGTATCGGGTGGGTCCTGTTTCAGCACCTAAAAAAGTAATTAGACTCTGATTAGAATTTGCAGAATTATTAAATTCAAATAAAATTAATTTAGAATTCTGCATTCAAAAATTAATTAAACTCTCATTAGAATTTGGGTATAATTAGAATTTGTAGAATTTGCAAAATTGCTCGAGGCGGGGCCGAAGAAAGAGAGATTTAATTTACTATTTTTTTCTAATTTTTGCTCATTGAGCACGCCCTTTTACTTTTGCTCACTGAGTACCCTGGGAGCCTCTCGTTCACGCGAGGCTGGGAGCCTGGCGTGAGCACGAGGCTCCCTTAAATTTTTTTTTTTGTTTCTTAGCTTTTCTCCTTAGCCTCGAATCCACGCAAGGCTGGTTCTCGCGTGGGTGCGATGCTCGGCCCGTAATGATTTTTTTTTTCTTTTGTGTTTAATTTTTTCCTCCTGAGCCTCGCATGCACGCAAGGCTTGTCTTCGCGTGGGTGCGAGGCTGGACCCTTTTTTTTAATTTTCGTTTAATTTTGCTGTGAGCCTCGCATCCACGCAAGGCCGAGTCTCGCATGGGTGCGAGGCTCCCCCTTAATAATATTTTTTTTAATTAATTTATTTATTTATATTAATTAATTTAAATATTATTATTATTATTTGAATTCAGATTCGTATTTTGACTCGAATTTTGGATTCGAACTTAGATTTTAGATCCGGACTCGGATTTTGAATTCGAACTCGAATTTTGGATCCAAGCTTGAATTTTGGATCCGGACTCGGACTCGGATTTTAGATTCAGATTTGGATTATTTTTATCGTTCAACACCAATGTTGAAAATAACGCGTTATGAAACCCGTTATATTGCGTTACGTAACCTAACGGAACCTCAACGCTACGTAACAACTGGAAATAACTCGGTGCACCGTAACAGTACGTTTTTTACGTTATTTTACGTTATATTACATAACGTTATGTAAAATTACGTTATGCTACGTTATTTACAATTATTTTTTTAGTAATTTATATATTGTTGTTGATTATTATTTTGATTATTAGCAAATTACTATAATTTTTTTACTTAATTAGTTGTTGGCTTGTTTGATTGCTTGTGAAATTGCCAACTTATTAATTTAAGTTTATTTTCTTATTCACTTGTTGTATTTCTCATCCGGTTGCTGAAAATTACTCATTGATTCTATTGAATTTTTAACTGAACTGAAATCAACAATTATAAATAAGATAAATTGAATATTACAAAATATAAATTACAACAATAATTATAACTAGAATTGAAATAAAAAATTAGAATCTAAATAAAAAATTAGAATCTTGCTTTCTTGTTTAAATGATAAATGGAATTACGGTTGCAGACTTGATATAATTTATGAAGATATGTGTAAAAAAAAAACTTCATATAACATTTGAACAGATTATATATTACAAAATGGTTTTTTTTTTTAAATTTATTTTTTAATTTATAAAAAATATTTTATATTATTTCATATTTATTTTTATTAAATAAATAGGAAATTGCATAATATATCTTAAGCGTTACGCTATATGCGACATAACCTAACAAAGGCAAAACGTTACGTTACCGTTATCGCTATTTTAAACATTGGACACAACATTCACTTTTAAGTTCCCATGCTTCATATGGTATCTTTCAGTGATGCCTGGTACTTGGGCGACAGAAATTGGGATCGTGAAGAGTTATAGCCAGAAGTCTTCATTTATTTGCTGTAGTTTCAAATCTTGTTGTATATGAACTATAGAAAAAGCGAGTTTGAATGGAAGTAACTGATGTTGCATTGGGACTAAAAAAGAGTAATATAATGGAAGAAATAGAAAACTAAAATATCTATGAAAAGAAGAGAATCTTGTTAGTTGTTAGTAATCATCTCAACAAAAGAGATGATAGGTAGTGTGCCTAGCAAGACATGTAAGATCAATCTAATATTGCCGTATATCAGTTGATTATGTACCAACATATGCGGGATCTATTCAGAAGGTTGTAGGCTGACTTGATGAACCTAGTGTTACCTAATTCACTCCATCCCACTCGTAATGTTGTCAATTTCATGCTTACCGATTAATTACATTTGTGATCTAGATCGCAATAGGTAGCAACCTTAAAAATAGAAAAGATACCAACTACTATTGATTCAATGAGCTTTTCCGATATATTTAGTATTAGAACCTAAACCAACGACTACTGATTCAATGAGCATTTTCGTAACCACATGTACATAAATAATCCACACATATCTATTGAAATGGCCTCAATTGCTCTTGAGGGTACCATGACCCAAACTATCTGATTAAACCTACCCCCTTCATACCATGCACCACTTAAATTAGTGTACCACATAACACTCTCCACACCACAAATCGAAGAAGTGACCACAAATCTGGTAACACTAGATAGAACCTTGCATTGTGAACAAATATGAGCAAACTGAACAAATCTCTCAGAAATGATGTAGTGGTTGGTCAAATATAGCTCGTGCAGCTCTGGTGAAGAGGAAGTTAGGCTATTTTTCACTTTCAACATGCAGTAAGGTTCAAACTCGGTATCTCTATAGGACATGACACTACAAGTTGAATATCTGAGTCTATCAACTAAAACTAGAATAATGAAAAAAGGTGTTCACATAGCCCGTCATCTGTGTAATACCTGATCAATCTTAGGAATGAATAGAGAAGCTATAATTATCACATATCTATAAAAAAAAAAGTACATAATAAACATTAATTACCAAAATGACGTCTTGTTTCACCCTATACTAATACGATGATAAAGTCATATTAGATATATAAGGATGATGCTAAAATTTCTTAATACCAAAACCATTAGGCTCAGTATTATTCGACAAAGCAAAGCAAAAAGATTGGATTATTAACTATCTTGGAAGAAATGTTGTTCCATTCAAAAAAATAAAAGTTGAGTTACATACAGAATTTTCAAACTTGGCAGACTGGAAAATTCAGGAGGAAGATGCCCAAATAAATTGTTGTTGTCCAATAGGCTGCAAACATTCAATTATTTAAGTTCAAAGAGCTAATCCTAACTAAGGTATTAACTCAGGTAAACATGCAGCAGAGAAAAACTTGGGCAATACTAAATTTAACTTACAGGTGAAGGAGCTTTGGCAGACTGGATAACTCAGGCGGAAGTTGCCCACTAATTGAGTTATTGTTCATGTGTCTAAAGAAGTAAAATTCCAATAAACAATAAGACAGTATTTTAACCACGCATAGGAAGAAAATGAATCAAAACGTACTCACAGATGCTTTACATTGATCAGGTTCGAAAATGATTTAGGTATAGGTCCCGATATCTGATTCAGGTCAATTTGTAGTCTATCTAAGTTGATGAGGTTTCCAATTTCGTCAGGTAAAGAACCAGATAGATGGTTACCACTCAAAAGCCTGCAAAATAAGAAAAAAAGAATGTGAATTGTGAGAGTATTAATTGTTTCTTGTGAGTAAAAAACAATTATTAACAAGACAATTATATTGAGAGACCAGTGGCTAACTTTAGCTGCCTGTATGTGCACAAGCAGATATACAGAACAAAGTAAATTTACAAACATATTTCTATAAAAAGAAATTGAACAAACTCAACTGTTAACATGTGAACATCACAAAAATTTCCTACTTTTGGCATTTTTTTTGTCTTACATGCACTTTCCTATAGTAATATATCACCTTGTTGCCTTCTAGTTGTTTTCCCAAGTGTAAGAGAATTTGTAGGCTGCCAACTGCTCTCTATGGCAAGCCCGTCTTTTGTCTGTAGTTCCATGGCCAGGAAGTTTACTAATTATGAGGCTTGACACAAGCAGATGGCTGGTCATATAACCTTTATAAAATCCTCTGCGACCTGCATGAAATCCTTCATGGAGCCTTACTCCATAGCCAACCCGATCTTAATGGCAAAAGGCTTAGATCTATGAAGCACAAACACTTCAAACTGAATTTCATAACCAACGCAAACACATATCAGATCGGACACTGATACTTTTCTGACATGCATCATACACATAGAAGCTATATCAGATTTAAGAACCCAAAAACTTACATACTGAAATAGCGTCCATTTCAGAAATCATAAAAAAAGCATGTATCGGGACCATTCACTCTTTTCAAAAATTCATACAAATAGCTGTTAAGCACCATGGAACCATACATTGCTTTTAAAAAACATATTTCTTTTGACAAAAAAGATAAGAAGCTAATAGACCCTAAATGCCTTGCAAACTAAGGAACTTCACATGCTTTATTCAAGGTTTTTGAAAAAATTCGAACTCATCTTTTTAATATTGTTACTTGATTAGAAACTATTTTTTAAAACACTGACTTTTTTCCCTTTATTTCTACTTCAAATAAAACATGTCTTAATAATTACATGTTTTGATGTGCATAATATATAAACACATGCATAAATACACATATATTTATGTCATCATGTCCATGTGTCCTACTTTTTTAGGATTTTTCATATCCCTATATCTGTGTATAGTTTCGTTGTCCCCATATCAATGACATGTCGTATCCTCGTTCCAGGTTCGGTATCCGTGTCCATGCTTCGTAGGCTTAGGTTCATAGGCTTAGATTATGATAATGTGCTTCTCATTTCATACATGCCACCTATACGATATATAGCAGTTTGCAAAAAAACACGCAACTTTGCACTCTTACTATAGTTCTTCCTGCCTTCAAAATCTACAGGCAGCAAAATAAGTGCTGTCTCATAAAATTTGAAATTGTTCACTGAAACCTTGATTAAATCAGTTTTCGCCGTGAAAATTAACTGCTATAAATTTCTTAAATTACAAAAAATAGAAAGCTTTAACACATAATACCTGTCAGTTTCCCCCATATATTGCAGGCAAACTACTAACTTTGACAACAATATGCTACCAGGAACATTTTATTACACTAAAATAGCTAATGATTTTTGAAAGATGTGATGCCTTTGCCCATGTCAGATTTCCATAGAAGGCAATAAAAGAAACTTAAAGGATATAATGGTAACTTGACAATCAAATGTCAAAAATGGCATGAAGACTGGATGTAACAACCTAATTTCAATCATAACTTGCATTTTTGATATCAGATTAATCCCAGAATGAGTGTGTTGTGTTCGTCTCATTTTTTTATATTTTTAGTGATTTTCTTGAAATTTCAATATAGTCACTTAAAATAATATTATTTTAATTACCGGTGAGCCATACACATATTTAGAGTAATCTCCCTTATTTTGACTTTTAAAAATCATGTTTGCCTTTATTTGGACTATTTTAATTAGATTTTGTAACCTTAAATAATTCTAAAAACCTATTATTACTAGCCATTTTCCTATACTTATTTTGTCTTATTTACCCATACCTCTCATATCCTATTTCTCTAAATTATAAATCTCAAACCAATCCCCTATTGCTGGACTGGACTGAAAAGAGAGGGAGAGAGACTTTTTTATCTCATTTTTCTCTCAAAAACTCCATCATTCTCCCTTTCTTCCATACACTCATATATGGTCTCATTATAAATATATTTGTATGGTTAATATAATATAAAATATCAAATAAAAAGTCTACCTAACCTATCCCATACCTTAAATTCACCATGCTTGTCTTTTGGCTAAGCATGACAAGCTATCCTCTTATCCCCATATCTCCTTTATCTATTATATCATTTTCTCTCTTTCTTTTCATTTCTTCTCCTCATCATTTATTCTTTCTCCATTTTTTATTCTTCTCTTTCTCTTTTTACTCTAACTCTTAAAAAGAAGAATAAGAAAAGGGAAGAAGTGTAACAACCCAATTTCAACATAATTTACATTCTTAATATCAGAATAAATTCAGAGTGAGTGCATTATATTCGTCTCATGTTTTTCATATTTTTGGTGATTTGTTTTTGAAATTTTCTGGATAATCACTTAAAATAATATTATTTTAATCACCGGTGGGTCCTACACATATTTTGATTAGTCTTTCTTTTTTGACTTGTAAAGATGAAGTTTGACTTTATTTGGGTTAGTTTAATTTGAAATTATAACCTTAAACAATTCTAATAATCTATTATTAATATTCATTTGTCATATACCTAATTTATCTTTATTCACCCATACCTCCTCCACCATACTTGTCTTTTGGCCAAGCATGACAAACCATCATGTTACCCCCGTATCTCTTTTTTGTCTATATTTTTTTTTCTTCCATTCTTTTCAATTATTTTTACTCCTTTATTTTTCATTCCTCTCTTCCTTTTTTTTTACTCCAACTCAAGAGAAGAAGAAGAAAAGAGAAGAAGAATAAGAAAAGAGAAGAAGAAAAGAAGTTCTTTAGCCTCAAAATAGGCTTATCTTCCTACCCATCAAGGCAAGTAGAATCACATCCACTCTTATGATTTTATTTTGTAACTAAAATATTTTATAGCCAATTTAGAATCTTAATTTGTTTAAATTTAGAAAGGTGATATCTTTATACAAAATTCTCTATGATTATTTTAAATATAAAAATATGATTCTTACATTCTACTCTATATTTATGTATTAAATTTATGATTTTATTTATGACCTCCTATGCTTAAACTATAAGTTACAAACTTAAACTATATGTTTTTTGAAATTACAAAGAAGCTATCTTTATGAATGTTCATCATATTTGAATATACATTTGAAATTTTCTATATAAATTCTTCATGTATAATGCAATGATTTTAAATCACTTTCTACTTGCCATTAGAACATAGGTATATATATATATATATATATATATATATATATATATATATATATATATATATATATATATATATTCATAATCATATTTTAAAGAGAAAGTTTCAAATAAGTTTCTACATTAAATTGTTAAAATATTTCTTTTATACGAGATATTATGATAGGTCATAATTCTTCTTATGCTAATCCATGTTTACTTGAAAAATATGTACATTAGTAAGATTTAATAAATTTGCTACTTTCCATACAATAAAATCATGCTAGAATTTGGAAAATTCATATATTATTAATGTATTGGTTATAATAGTATTGAGCCTATTAGATTTCTCTCCTTACACATTAGTACTCACCTATGTAAAATGTGTTTATATGTATTTATATCTCTGCTTGATATTGTTACTTAATTATTACTCTTTCCATACATGTGCATATGCTTTTTATATCAATTCATATTTTACTTGTTAGTGCATATTGCACACTCCCTACGATAAAAGTTGATGAATATCATATATTGTATTTTTTCCTCTCATACTTTATCTATTTTTATATATAAATAAATGCTACTTGGGTATTTTTAGTATCTTTTTCAGGTAATTCGATTCGTACAAGGAGATGGCAAGAAATCAATGTTGGAGTAGGAAATCTGAGTCCGAAAAGTTACTAAAGCGGGCAAGACTACGAGACTACGATACTGCAGAGATTCAAAGTCGCATACAGTCAGGAAAACAAAATAAACAAGACAAGAGCTTCACGTGCAAAGAGTTTCAAGTAAATTCTACAATGTGAGGCCGCTATTTAGCGGCATTTACCGCTAAATAGCGGTCAAGTCATGGGCCCACACGCCGATTTTATTTACGTGGCTTCGATGTAATTTTGGGGGTTTTCTTGTTCTGCTAGAATAGGGTTTGGTTTCCGAGGCCTATATATTGGCATTTCCTTGTATTTTGACGATAGGCTGGAATTTTGTATTCGTTTTTCTGATTAATAAAGTTGGGGTTTTTGCTGAAGGTGGACGGCCACAACACCGTGTCCAGAGGTAACCCATTGTTCTTGAGATTTTTACTTGCTTTATACATAGATTTAATTGCTTTCTATTTTAGGGTTTACTATTTTCTAGATTAGGGTTTATCATTTCATAAATAAAAAGTTGATCTTCCTTAGTAAAAATCATGAGTAGCTAATTAAATTAGCTCTAGGATTTAGATGAAGCTAAGATCCACCATGTAATTATTTTCTAATATTTTTCTTCTTAAATAAAATTAATAAAGACATGATTTTTCAATAAAAAGATTAAATACAAGGACTCGAAGATTAGGACTTTGATAGATTATACTTGAATTAGGTTTCTTGATAATCCATACTTAGTTAGGGTTTGGGGTTGCTGGTTTTAGCTTTTTCTTTGAATTATCTAAAAGATTTAGTTTGTTTTTATAAGAAGTAGCATCTTTGATGAGTTATACTTGCACAACACTTGATAGCTCATACTTAGGGCACTTTAAGTAAGAATTAAACTAAAAAGATCGAATTTTTATGATAGAAGAAAATAATAGAAGTAAGAACATGGTTGGAAATTAGTGGATTCTACATCCTAGGCTATTTAGATTATCTCGACTTCAACCTAGAACTTTTGGTTAGTCCGATAGAACTATAGAGAAAGTAAGGAACCCAGAAATACCTTATATCCCTGTGAGACGACCTGTACAGCGCTATAACGATACTGTGCGCTTGCAGTAAATATAACACATCAAGTTTTTTATAAGAGTAACGATACTTAATCATTACTCTTTCCATACATGTGCATATGCTTTTTATATCAATTCATATTTTACTTGTTAGTGCATATTGCACACTCCCTACGATAAAAGTTTATTTCTTCACCTTTCAGTTTAAAACATAAACTAAAATAAGATATTAATTTAGACTTCATATGCATATACATTCTTACTTGATATCATTACTTGATCATTTAATATTTTCCATAAATGCACATACTTCATAACTACACTCATATCTAACATATTTGTTTATATTACACGCTCTGTACTTCTTATTGTCTTACTTGTCGGGTTTGACCCTGAGCTTCCCCACACGCTCAGGTACTGAAAATGTGAGCGAGGATCCGCCATTGCACGATCTGTATTTTCTAGAGCAGACCGAGCAGCAGTAGATTTATAGGACTCTGCTTTTATATTTTTGGTTTAGTATGTATCACCCTTTTCGAACTTTATTTTCAACTTTTGTATCAGTATTGTACTTGTTGCTTCTTATTTTAGACATGTATATCTTCTCTTTTATATGGCGGTAGACTAACTTTCAAGATCCTGATTGATGACTAGTATTCAGTTTCATTCATTTCTTCTTTTACATACTTATAGGCCTCGTGCACGTCGACTTACACGTGCCCACCGGTAATGCACTTCGTTTCCGTATCCCTCCGGAAAATTGGGCGTTACAAGAAGAAAAGAAGTTCTTTAGTCTCAAGAAAAACTTACCTTCCCTAATCCATCAAGATAAGTAGAATCACATCCACTCTTATTTTTTTTTAACTCAAAATATTTTATAGATAACTTAGAACCTTGATTTATTAAAAGTTTAGAAAGATAATCTTTATACAAAAATTTCAATAATTATGCTAAATATAAAATATGATTTTTTTTTTTTTTACACTTTCTCTATGTTTATGTATCAAATTTATCATTTTATTTATGGTCTCTCATTCTTAAATTACAAGTTGTAAATTTAAACTATATGCTTTATTTTTAAATTATAAAAATGCTACTTTTATGAATGTTCATCATATTGGATATAAATTTGAAGTTTCTATATAAGTTCTTCGTGTATAATACAATGATTTTAAATCATTTTCCACTTGCCATTAGAAATATGTATATATATATATACATATACATATATATATATATATATATATATACATATATATATTCATGTTTTAAAGAGATGGTTCACATAAGTTTTTATATTAAATTTGCTAAAATATTTCTTTTATACAAGCTATTACATTAGGACATAATATCTTTTTATGATATCCATGTTTATTTGAAATATATATACATTTGTAAGGTTTAATAAATTTGTTATTTTCCATTCAATAAAATTATGTTAGAATTTAAAAAATTCATATATTGTTAAACTAATCATTATAATAATGTTAGGCTTATTTAATTCTCATCCTTACACCTTATTACCCACTTACCTAATATGTGTTTATATACATAATTGTATATGTGTGGTTCACATATGTAACAACCCAATTTCTATCATAACTTATATTCCTAATGTCAAATTTATTCAGGAGTGACTTTGTTGTATTCGTCTCATTTTTCTATATTTTTTGTGATTTTCTTAAAATTTTCTAGATAGTCACTTAAAATAATATTATTTTTATTACCGGTGGGTCCGACACATATTGTTACTAGTTTTTTTTCTTTTGACTTGTAAAAATAAAGTTTAACTTTATTTTGGTTAGTATATTTAAATCTATAGCCATAAACAACTCTAAAAACATATTATTACTAGCAATTTGCCATATACATATTTTGTCTTTGTTCACCCATACCTCACATACCCTATCTCCCCAAATTATGGATCTCAAATCTACTCCCACTGCTGGACTGAAATGAAAAGAGAGAAAAAGAGATTTTTTTTTTACCTTATTTTCCCTCAAAAACTCCTTCATTCTACCTCTCTTCCATACACTCATATATGGTCTCATTGTAAAGATATTTGTATGGTTAACATAATATAAAATATCAATGAAAAGTCAACCTAAACTACCTACCACATATCTTACCTTCATGCTTGTTTTTTGACCAAACATGACAAGCCATCCTTTTACCCTCATATCTTCTTTGTCTTATTATATCTTTTCTCCTTTTCTTTTCATTTATTCTCCTCATTATATATTATATCCTTCATTTTTCATTCTTTTCTTCCACTTATTACTCTAACTCTTAAGAAGAATAAGAAAAGAGAAAAGAAGAAAAGGAGTTCTTATTTACTCAAGATAGGCTTATCTTCTTAACCCATCAAGTCAAGTAAAATCACATCTATTTTTATGATTCTATTTTGTAACTAAAATATTTTATAGTCAATTTAGAATCTTGATTTGTTTAAATTTAGAATGATGATATCTTTATACAAAATTCTCTATGATTATTCTAAATATAAAAATATGATTTTTACACTTTACTCTATGATTATGTATTAAATTTATGATTTTATTTATGGCCCCTTATGCCTAATCCACAAGTTGCTAACTTAAACCATATGCCATATTTTAAAATTACAAAGAAGTTATCTTTATGAATGTTCATCATATTTGGATATAAATTTGAATTTTCCATATAAGTTCTTCGCATATAATGCAATAATTTTAAATCATTTTTCACTTTCCATTAGAAAATATGTATATATATTTACTCATAAATCATGTTTTAAAGAGACGGTTTCACATAAGTTTTTATATTAAATTTGATAAAATATTTTTTTATACAAGCTATTACATTATATCATAATTCCTTTTATGTTAATCCACGTTTGCATGAAAAATATATACATTAGTAAGGATTAATAAATTTACTACTTTCCATATCATGAAATTATGTTAGAATTTGTTTATATATTGTTAAAATAATCGTTATAATAGTGTTGAGCCTATTCAATTCCCATCCTTACACCTTAGTACCCACTTACCTAATATGTGTTATATACATAATTGTATATGTATGGTTTACATACATGATTATCGCAGTTATTTTTATACCCTAATACCCACTTACATACGTATTTATATGCATAATTGTATATATATGTAGTTTACATATATGATCATTATTTCCATAACACTCATTCTAATATTTTATGACTACATCATACTTGTCTTAACATATACATACTAGTTACTTGTACAAAATATATGAAAATATGTCAGATTTTCTCTATTAGTACATACACATATCTTGATAATGTCATGTATCCTAACTTGCCTATTAACTTAATTTTGATATAAACCATATATTGTTTTTTACTCAGATATTGATTAGATGATAGACATGCATATGTATTAATTTTGACATAATTGGTTCATCATATTCCGGATTGATTTGCATGTTATATAACTTGAAAGTTTGGGGTATGGGAGAATTAAAGGGTGGAAAAATATTATATCAAAAAAGGTTTATGATAGATTGCGCAACCAAAATAGAACCCATCCGCGGAGGCACCCAGATGGTACTCAGCCATCATCTCTTGTTTAGATTGCACTAAGCACGGCTGGTTCAACACCAGTATCCTGGCCGGGTCTCGGATATACACGGGTAATTTCATGATATGAGTCCATTTCTTCACCATTTAGTTCAAATATAAAATAAAATAAGATATTAACTTAGACTTGATATTATTACTTGATAATTTAATGTTTTCCATACGTGCGCATACTTTTTATATGCATATTCATATTTTACTTATTAGTTTATATTGCACACTCCGTACCTTTTATTATTTTATTTGTCGGGTTTAATCCTGAGCTCCCCCACACACTCACGTAATGAAAATACGAGCGAGGATCTGCTATTACAATGACCCAGACTTTTTGAAACAGACCAAACAGTAGTAGATTTCTAACCTCTACTTTCGCATTTCTGGGTTTGGTATGTATTACTCCATTGGGACTTGATTTCAACTTTTGCATCAGAATTGTACTTGTTACTTCTTATTTTAGTCATGTATATCTTCTCTTTTATATGGCAGTAAACTAACTTCCAAGATCCTGATAGATAACTAGTATTTTATTCCATTCGTTTATGCTTTTATATACTTATATGCTGCGTGCACATCAACTTACACGTGCCTGCGGTAACGCACTTCGCTTTCGTATCTCTCCGGAAAATGGGGCATTACAGAATGGTATCAGAGGTCTAGATTAATTTAGGATATGTTTAGAACTACTGCCATATATAAACATATCCATTAATTTTTATTTGACCTGAAATCTTATCTTGGTTCTATTATTAGTTGATTTTCTATCTTACCATGTTCTTTTATCCATAACATATCTATCTTTTGATTTTTCATGTACTTAGTCTTGTACTTCTGTTGTTTGAGTCCTATTGAGTTGACATGATAATTATAGAGATTTATTCTTTGTCGACATTAGTTAAAGTCATTCATTAGAACTGTAGCAAGCGGATTTATGAGATACTCCATATTATTTGTACATGTTAATTTCTAACCTAAATCCTATACTTTCACTATTATGAGTTCTTACCTATTGGCATGGCAATAATTGATCTGCAGGCAAATATTGCAGCTACTCGCTAGGACTTTAATAAGTGAGACATGAGATTATTTCTATCATATATCTTTAATTTATTATCCCACTAATTTAGATGGCACGACAAATTAGTAACTTGCAGCTATTTTCTGATCGGAACTATTTTCTCAATAACTACATCCCTATTGATTAATTGATATCTTATTAGTCTAATTAATTAAATTAAATTTCGAGGACGAAATTTTTTTAAGGAGGATAGGATGTAACAACCAAATTTCTATCATAACTTATATTTCTTATGTCAAATTTATCCAAGAGTGAATTCGTTGTGTTCGTCTTATTTTTCTATATTTTTTTATTTTCTTGAAATTTTCTAGATAATCACTTAAAATAATATTATTTTAATCACCGGTGGGTCTTACGCATATTTTGACTAGTCTCTCTTCTTTAGACTTGTAAAAATGAAGTTTGACTATATTTTGGTTAGTTTAATCTGAATTTATAACCATAAATATCTCTAAACACATATTATTACTGGTCATTTGTCATATACCTATTTTATCTTTATTCACTCATACCTTCCATACCCCATTTCTCCAAATTATAGATCTCAAGCCTACTACGACTACTGGACTGAAATGAAAAGAGAGTAAAAGTGACTTTTTTATCTTATTTTCTCTAAAAAAAACTCTTTCATTCTTCCTCTCTTCCATACACTCATATATGGTCTCATTGTAAAGATATTTGTATGGTTAATATAATGTAAAATGTCAACGAAAAGTCAACCTAACCTACATATCCCATACCTTATCTTCATCATACTTATCCTTTGGCCAAATATGACAAACCATTCTCTTACCCCCCACATCTTCTATCTTATTATATATTTTCTCCTTTTCTTTTTATTTCTTCTCTTCATTATATATTCTCTCCGTTATTTTTCACTCTTCTCTTCCTCTTTTTACTCCAACTCTAAAGAAGAAAAATAAGAAAAGAGAAGAAAAGGAAAAGTTCTTATTTCCTCAAGCTAGGCTTATCTTCTTAACCCATTAAGACAAATAGAATCACATCTACTTTTATGATTTTATTTTGTAACTAAAATATTTTATAGTCAATTTAGAATCTTGATTTGTTTAAATTTAGAAAGATGATATCTTTATACAAAATTCTCCATGGTTATTCTAAATATAAAAATATGATTTTTACACTTTACTCTATGTTTATGTATTAAATTGATGATTTTATTTATGAGCTCTTATGCTTAAACTACAAGTTGCAAACCTAACCATATGCCATATTTTAAAATTACAAAGAATTTATCTTTATGAATGTTCATCATATTTGGATATAAATTTGAATTTTTCGTATAAGTTCTTTGCATATAATGCAATGATTATAAATCATTTTTCACTTGCCATTAGAAAATATGTATATATATTTACTCATAATCTTTACATAAGTTTTTATATTAAATTTGCTAAAATATTTCTTTTATACAACCTATTACGTTAGGTCATTATTCTTTTTATACTAATCCACGTTTGCATGACAAATATATACAGTAGTAAGAATTAATAAATTTACTACTTTCCATACCATGAAATTATGTTAGAATTTGAAAAATTCATATATTGTTAAAATAATCACTATAATAATATTGAGCCTATTTAATTCTCATCCTTACACCTTAGTACCCACTTATCTAATATATATTTATATACATAATTGTATATGTGTGGTTCACATACATAATCATCGTAACTATTTTTATACCCTAATACCCACCTACATACGTATTTATATGCATAATTGTATATATAAATAGTTTACATATATGATCATTATTTCTATAACACTCATTCTAATATCCTATGACTCCATCATACTTGCCTTCACATATATATACTAGTTATTTGTACAAAATACATGATAATATGTCGGATTTCCTCTATCAGTACATACACATATCTTAATGTCATGTATCCTAACTTGTCTATTAACTTGATTTTGACATAAACTATATCTTATTTTTTACTCAGATATTGATTAGATGATAGACATGCATATGTATTAATCTTGACATAATTGGTTCATCATATTCCGGATTGATTTGCATGTAATATAACTTGAAAGTTTAGGCTATGGGAGAATTAAATGGTGGAAAAAATATTGTATCGTAAAAGGTTTAGAATAGATTGCGCAACCGAAATAAGAGCCTATCTACAGGGCTGCCCGAATAGTAATGAGTCATTATCTCTTGTTTCGTCCATGTTGATTGGACGACCAATTTTTCAATATCGGTATCTACTTGAGAGCTTAGTGGTACGGCTGTTCAGCGCTAGCATCTTGGCTGGGTCCCGAGTATGCACAGATTTTTTTCACGATATGAATCTATTTCTTCACCATTTAGTTCAAATATAAAATAAACTAAGATATTAATTTAGACTTGATATGCATGAGTCTCTGTACTTGATATTGTTATTTGATCATTTAATATTTTATATACGTACACAACTTTTTATATGCACATTAATATTTTACTTTTTAGTTCATATTACACACTCTCTACCTTTGATTATTTTATTTGTCGGGTTTGACCCTGAACTCCCCTACATGCTCAGGTACTGAAAATGAGCGCAAGAATTCACCATTATAATGACCCATGCTTTTTGAAGCAGACCGAACAATAGTAGATTTCTAACTTCCACTTTCGTATTTCAGGGTTTGATATGTATCACTCCATTGGGGTTTGGTTTCAACTTTTGTATCAGAATTGTACTTGTTGCTTCTTATTTTAGACATGTATATCTTCTCTTTTATATGGCAGTAGACTAATTTCCAAGATCCTAATAGATGACTAGTATTTAATTCCATTCATTTCTGCTTTTACATACGTATAGATCTCATGCACGTCAACTTACACGTCCCTACCGGTAACGCATGCCGTTTCCGTATCCCTCCGGAAAATTGAACGTTACAACATACATGATCACCGTAGGTATTTTTACACCCTAATACCCAGTTACATACGTATTTATATAGATATTTGTATATATGCGTAGTTTACATACACGATCATTTGCATAATACTCATTCTAACATTCTAGACTCTATCATGCTTACCTTGAAATATACATACTAATTACTTATATAAGATACAAAAAAATATGCCGGATTTTCCGAATTAGTATATAAACATGTCTTGATAATGCCATGAATCCTGACTTGCCTGTTAACTTGATTTTGATATGAACCATATCTTACTTGTTCTCAGATATTAATTAGATGTTAGATATATATATGTATTAATCTTGACATGATTGGTTCATCATATTCCGGATTGATTTGCATATAATATAACTTGAAGTCTTGCATGTAATATAACTTAAAGTCTTGGGTTATAAGTAATAGTGATATTAGGATGATCTTTAAGAGTGAATTTATTACATTAGACAACCCAATAAAAAAAATCGTGTGATCCTGGTTGCTAAAGAATCTACAAAAATGGTACTTAATAAGCAAAGGAAGTAGCTTCTAAAAGCACAAACCATCACAAAGAGAAACAACCTCTGAAACGATAATCACATTCATCAAACTTGTTTTCCCATATGAGAAATGCTTCCAGCACTTTTTACTGGCTTTGACAACAGCTGATATTTATCCAAATCAGAGTTCATTGGCAATACAACCATGTGTGGGTTCATTACTTGTTAAAATTGTGTGAAGAATAAATCGTGAAGAGATGTGCAATATTTTACTTAATAATATGGTGCTCTTGGCATAGAAGGACCACACTGTAAACCGACTCTTCAAATCAAGTAGTCCAAAATATGAGAAACGAGTATAAAGGGGGGTCAATGTCTAAAAGAAAGAAGGATGATTACATGTTATCTACACTTCAATAAAAAAGTTACAGGCACTGTCAATTCACTTACAGAAGTTTTAAAGAAGTAACATTTCCAATCTCCTTCGGGATACTTCCACTTATATTATTCCACATAAAATCCCTATAGACAGAAAAAATTCAACTAGTAATCAGATGAAGAATGTTCAAAAAGTTTTAAGAAAAATAGTAAAGCAGTACTCTAGTTCAAGAAAAAGAAGTTTAAGCAATCAGAAAAGTGATTCTGAACGATTGTCACATACAATGTTCAGAGACTGCATTTACAAATTTTTGTGGATGAAATAAAGTTGAGAGACCACACTGTATCTGTCATTCTCATCAGTGCCTCAACTGAAACAACCTTAAAACTTACACTATTTTCAGATGTGATAGAAGACCAAGCTGAGGCATTAAACTTCCAGAGAGATTCGACATTATAAGCTGTCTGCAAGAGGAAATAAGTACCAATAACAATTTTAAAAAAAAATCAAAAGATTGATTTATTAAACAGCCAGATTTTAGTATTTTACATGTATTAAGCTTCAAAGCAGATGTGATTAATTTGTCTTTCACACTATATAACAAAGGGGTGAAATGTAAGTACATAATTCAATCAGGCAGGAACAGACTTGAGCCAAAGAACCAAAACAAAGAGGCTAAGTGTAAATATTGAACGTGAATTACAAAGTATATGCTTGTCACACATTCAATCAATCATATATTTTCCTAGAGAGTACACATTTCGGGCGAATAACTGTGAGGAAAATCATAAAAACGTAGAGATGTGAATATATGATGAACAAATCAAATCTAATTCAGAAGAGCATGTAGAAACTTTATTGGCAGAAGGATAAAAAAAAAAAAAGGACAAAGAAAAATGTTCAAACAAAGTTATTTGAAGAAAAATGGAAACAACTAACTGCAAATAACTTGACAAGATAAAATAGTAATGCGATTCATTTAATAACTTGGTGATCATTACACTGAAAATAAGCCAGTGCAGCTTAACTGTCCAGCAACTCATAAGCATTGATGAAGAATACATACCTTTCTTTTTTATTATTATTATTATTATACTACTACTACTGAGAAACAGTGAATATAGCTGACGTCAAGTTGGAAACCAGGAACAATATATGCAGCATCGTACCACAACCAGATTGCCACTTCCAAAACCCAAAATTTGTGGTACTTCAATAATGAATGTGCTACTAGAAGCTTCATTAAAAGCTAAAAAGAGAAAAAAAGGGGACAATAGTAACCCATTCTGAGAAATGCTAAGCTGAATCAGCCATTATAGATAAAAGTCACATGTTTCCTATTCAATAAATTGAGGCTTACACTACGTAAACTCAATTTTGAGGCAGATGATGTGATCTTGCTATGCGTCGCAAAGTATGAGATGATTAACAGAAACACTGGTGAAAGCCCATTACCTCTGGCATGAACAGTCTTTCAAAACTAGTAACAAACAAACTCACTCCACTATGCCATATCTCCATTATGAGCAAATCAGCAAATTCATGATATGGGAATCTCACAAAGGCACAAAGCATAATAAATTTAATTAATGGTGTTTAATATAATTGAATTCCAGATGTAACCATCAACTGCTTGTTTAGAACAGCTTCAAAACGAGGCTAAAAGATAAAAGTTGATGTAGGACCGATGAGGACTTAATTCGTAAAGGAAATGGCTGGAATTGGAGAAAAAAAATTCGAGGCTTAAAAAGAAAAGAGAAAGCAACTTGGAGATTCTGATTAATTTTTCCTCGGGACTCCGGTCTGCCAAAACTCTCCTACAACCCCACCATGAACCTCGGTATCGGAATTCACCGAAAACTCTAGATCTTGAAGATAAATTTTATTGATAAAAGTTCTTCCTTTGAAGAGGCATAACGAGATTAAATAAACTAGGGATAAACTAGGGCTTCTAGACCCGTCCTAACATGAAATTACATAATTCCCCTTCCAAATAAAAGACTCCAGATAAAATAAAACGAAAAAGGAAACAAAATGAAAAAGATAAATATTCGAAAAAAAATCGTCAATTTCCAAAGTGCTCAGAGATTTGGCAGGCCCCAGGAGTAATCTGAGGAAAATTTAATCAGGGACCCCTGCTTGTGTTCTTACTTTTTTTTTTTTTTTTTTAAAGCCATGAAAATTTCTCTCCAACCAAACTTGATTTTCCTTTACAAATTCACCCCCAGCTATCCTACATCACAAGTCAACAACACGCATTCAGGCCAATTGCATCTGCAAAAATTTTAAAACTGAGGATATAACTGCTATTGAAAAAGACAATTTTCCATTAATAATGCATATAACAGCCCATGTTAACTTGCAGTTTTTAAGCAAAAAGATTAAAATCATACATTCCTTGTATGTGCAAGAATCCATCATTTGCTACAGAAGTGCAAAATATCCCTGTCCACTTTGAGACACATGGATCTCCATTATTCCATGAATTAAGCTTCCTCAAGGGGTCAACCAGATTATTCTTGATAGTCTTTAGTGCTCCAACTGCATATAAAATAAATGAGTTACCAACAACCATCTTTTAACAGACATATGAGATAACTAACACATGAAATTCTTTCAGTACCAAACATAGAGAAATAAATAGAAGGAATAGTCCATTACAGCTTTTCATACGTCCTATTCTAAAGATTATTCATAGGTCCTATTCTAAACATTGTCATATTATCCCAAGACTGTTGCATAAATGCCCACAGCCTCCTTTAATAAACACCAATACATAGTACTAAATATAATTCATGTCCAGAAATACCTAACTTAATGTAACAACCTAATTTCACATAACTTACATTCTTGATATCAGATTAATTCCAGAGTGAGTGTGTTATATTCGTCTCATTTTTTTCATATTTTTGGTGATTTTTTTGAAATTTTCTAGATAGTCACTTAAAATAATATTATTTTAATCACCGGTGGGCCCTACACATATTTTAACGAGTCTATCTTCTTTTGACTTGTAAAGATGAAATTTGACTTTATTTGGGTTAGTTTAATTTGAAATTATAGCCCTAAACAACTCTAATAATTTATTATTACTAGTCATTTATTCTATACATATTTTGTCTTTATTCACCCATACATTACTTTCACCATGCTTGTCCTTTGGCCAAGCATGACAAACCATCATCTTACCCCATATCTCCTCTTTGTTTATATCTTTTTCTTCCCTTCCTTTCATTTATTTTCTCTCCTTTATTTTTCATTCATCTCTTTTATTTTTTTTACTCCAACTCAAGAGAAGAAGAAGAAAAGAGAAGAAGAATAGAAAAGAGAAGAAGAAAAGGAGAAGAAGTTTTTTAGCCTCAAAATAGGCTTATCTCTCTACCCATCAAGGCAAGTAAAATTATATCCACTCTCATATTTTTTCTAACTCTAATTGTTTATAGTTAACTTAGAATCTTAATTTGTTAAAACTTAAAAAGATAATATCTCTATACAAAAATCTCTATGATTATTGTAGAAAAATAAAAATATGATTTTTACACTTTATTCTATGTTTATATATCAAATTTATCATTTTATTTATAACTTCTCATTCGTAAACTATAAGTTGTAAAGTTAAACTATATGCTTAATTTTTAAATTATAAAAATACTACCTTTATGAATGTTCATCATATTGGATATAAATTTGAAGTTTTCTACATAAGTTCTTTGTGTATAATACAATGATTTAAAAATCATTTTTCACTTGCCATTAGAAAATATGTATATATATATATATATATATATATATATATATTTATTTATTTATTCATTATCATGTTTTAAAGAGAGAGTTTCATATAAGTTTTACATTAAATTTACTAAAATATTTCTTTTATGCAAGCTATTATATTAGATCAGGACTCATTTATGCTAAACCATGTTCACTTTAAAAATATATACATTAATAAGGTTTAATAAATTCGCTACTTTCCATACCATGAAATTATACTAGAATTTGAAAAATTTATATATTGTTAAAGTAATCGTTATAATAGTGTTGAGCCTATTTGATTCCCATTTTTACGCTTCACTTACCTAATATGTATTTATATGCATAATTGTATATGTGTGGTTCATATATATGATCATCATAGGTATTTTTACATTCTGATACTCACATACGTATTTATATATATACTTGTATATATGTGTGGTCTACATATATGATCATTTCTATAACACTCATTTGAACATTCTAGACTCCATGTTTGCCTTGATATATATATATACTAATTACTTGTACAAGATACACGAAAATATGCTGGATTTCTCTTATTAGTACATACACATGTCTTGATAGTGTCATGAATCATGACTTGTCTGTTAATTTAATTTTGACATGGATCACATCTTACTTATTACTAGACATGTATATGTATTAACCATGACATGATTGGTTCATCATATTCCGGATTGATTTGCATGTAATATAACTTGAAATTTTGGGTTATGAGAGAACTAAAGGGTGGATAAATATTGTATCGTGAAAGTTTTAGGATAGATTGCGCAACTGAAATAGAGGCTCATCCGCGGGGGCGCCCGGATGGTACTGAGCCATCATCTCTTGTTTAGTCCATATTGATAGGACGACCGAATATTCAGTATCGGTATCTGCTTGAGTGCTTAACGGCACGGCTAGTTCAACACCAATATATTGGCTGGGTCCTGGGTATGCACAGGTACTTTCACGATACAGGTCTATTTCTTCATCAATTAGTTCAAAATAAAATAAAATATGATATTAAGTTAGACTTGATATGCATGTATTATCCCTACTTGATATTGTTACTTAATCATTACTGTTTCTCATACATACGCATATGCTTTTTACATCAATTCATATTTTACTTGTTAGTGCATATTGCACACTCCCTACGATACGAGTCTATTTCTTTACCATTTAGTTCAAAATATAAACTAAAATAAGATATTAAATTAGACTTGACATGCATGTATATCCCTACTTGTTGTTACTTGATCGTTTAATGTATTCCACACATGCGCATAATTTCATATCCACACTCATATCTTACCTATTTATTTATATTACACGCTCCCTATTTCTTATTGTTTTACTTGCCGGGTTTAACCCTGAGCTCCCCACATGCTCAGGTACTGAATATGTGAGCGAGAATCTGTCATTGCACAATCTCTACTTTCTAGAGCAGGCCGAGGAGCAGTAGATTTATAGGTCTCTGCTTTTGTATTTTTGGTTTGGTATGTATCACCCCTTTGGGACTTTATTTCCAACTTTTGTATCAGTATTGTACTTATTGCTTCTTATCTTAGACATGTATATCTTCTCTTTTATATGGCAGTAAACTAACTTCCAAAATCCTGGTAGATGACTAGTATTCAGTTCCATTTATTTCTTTTTTTACATACTTATAGGCCTCATGCACGTCGACTTACACGTGCCCGCCGGTAACACATTCCGTTTCCTTATCCCTCCAGAAAATGAGGCGTTACACTTAACAATATAGTCAAGCTATCACCTAGAATGCTTATGAAAACAAAAGGATGCATAAGAAAGACTTCTCGTGTAGGGAAAAGAAAGCATACAAGGCTCAAGAAGCATCATATAAATGATAACCTGATCTCAAATAAAAAATTCCATATGAGATGATTACTTGTCACTAAGTGTGAATAAAGCAGAAAACTGCCAGACCCAAAAGGTACATCCCACTCCAGACAAACACAGGAATAGGGACCACTATATAGGCCGGACAAAGTACCTCATAGGTTGTGGACATTTAGACAACCATGCAGGCAAACTTACCAGAAATAATGTCTACGCCTGAGATCAATACTCGTGTTTAACAAATAATAGTATCTTTTTACCAAAGTATAGCCCATGACTGCATACTAAAGTTGGCAACAAGATAGCTGGCTCTACTGAGGCTTCTCCTAGTGTCGGTCTTCCATCTCTATCTGCCACATAAGAGAAGAGTGTCGCTGTATCTGAAGAGGATTGGTAGACAAAGATGTCACAAGCAGGATAGTAGGCACAGGAAAAGATAAGTTCCCATTCTTAAATAGGTACCCCATTGAAAACAGAAAACCAAGACTACAACTTTGAGATGCGATGTCTCAACCTAGGAACACATTTGCCAAGGACAGAGACCTGCCTGTCTGTGCTTGAGAATAGTAACAAGCTTTGATAAGGCTACAGTTCTTCTCTACAATGTATAAAGCATAGACATGGAAAAGGCATGATTCAGACACCACAACACAACAAATTTTAAAAAATTGGATACATGGACACAACGACATAATTATAAGTATGTCTATACACGTGTTTATACATAATACACATCAAAATTCCAAGCTGCTCCCATGTTCGCAAGGCATTTAGGTTATATTAGCATATAATATCTCCTATGATTAAGGACCTCTTTTATGTCATTTCAAGCAATATATGGTCTTACAGTTTCTCACAGTGATCTTCACATTTTTTTTCCTTGATAGCCGACTCAACCCTAACATACGAGTTTATGGATGCTTAAAATCCTACTTGGCTTCAAAATGTCCAATATGTGTCGAGCAAGTGGCATGTAAGAGTTGGTGTCTGATACATGTTTGACATAGAAACAACACTCATTTTAAAGTGTGTGATTCATAATCTATTAAGAAAATATTGAGGTGTAAATGCCAATAAAGGAAAAGACAAGCCTGAAAAAACGGCATAAACGTGGTTTGTCCTAAACTAGTACTCTATTCACTTGATATAAGTTCATATATAAGATATAGCTTCCCCAGCCTTCTCTTGAAGGACTGAACAAGTATTGTATTCCTAGAGATGGGGGTTGCTCCTCCCCCAAAGGGTTTCTCAAGAAAATATGCTTCCACTTTTGTTAGCTATGAACATCAATCACAACAAAACAATAAGGATGGAGTCCCACTGTTCTAAAACCCTGCTTTTTTACGCGCTTGGTTGGAGAGTGAGTCTAATCAGAAAATGCAGTGAGTACTCATATTACTCGTCAAAACTTGAAATATCGATATTTTAATATATATATATATATATAATATTAAATATCTAATGCAAGAACACGCAAACTCAATATTCAAAAATCAAAGTAACTTAAATGTAATAAAGCAAGTTACATACATTACTAGTTCATCTTCATAACTTCAAGTGGTAGATATGTAACAAAACAATATACCTATCTCCAAATATAAAAGGACTAAATTTTTTTAAAGAGAATTTAAGAGAAATACAACAAGGCTGCAAGGGTATTAAAAAGGAACAAATTTATAAGGAGAGAACTATCAAGAAACTCTTAGTCCATTTAGAGTTTGAAAAGTTGATTGTTTAAGATATTAAAAGTATTTCTTTTCAGAACATCAGGCCAGACAAAAAATTCAAGAACAGTTCATGATCTTGACTTTAAGAAACTCTTAGTCCATTTAGAGTTTGAAAAGTTGATTGTTTAAGACATTACAAGTATCTCTTTTCAGAATATCAGGCCAGACAAAAAATTCAAGAACAGTTCATGATCTCGACTTTGGGTTTTCTGCTCTCTGATAATTGCAGCCACCCACGAGCTCTTGTTGATTCTACTTCGTTGATCATATCGCCCTGAAGCCACTTCATTGATCATCACTTCACCCCAGTTAAAAAAACTCCTTGAGAGATCCAGTTCTAATCACGATAACTTTTATAATAAAAACTGGTAGGTAGGATTCGGGTAAAAACATTACGATTTTTTTTATTTTTTGATCCAATAAGTGTCCAAGTAAGCACTTCGTGACCAAGAAAAGTCAAAGGATTACTCGTTTTGTTTTTTTCTTAGCGAGTTTCCTGATTTCGACACGCAAAGAGAATGAGTTCAATACTCAAGCCGAATTTTTTGGGTTTTAGAATATAGGGAATCCCTACTACTAAAGCTAAATCTAAGGTTTCTAAGGGTCATCAAGGCCTCTCAATTCAAAAACCTATCAGCGCACACGATCTGAAGGTCTGCATCTAGATAATCAAGCAAACTCTTCTGATGGTTGGTATAAGAAGTGGGGCAAAGGCCTCATCTGGTGTGGCTCAAACTAGGGTTTCTAGAAAAACCTTCCTGAAATCTATTCAGCCACTACAACAAAATGAGAAGACTAGGACATCAACTTCAGTAGTCCAAGATCTTAGGCAAACTGCCTCCAAACATGGTGTTTAAACCATGTATTCATGCTATCTTATGGGGTTCTACTATAAGAAAATGAGATCGATATTGATATTAACTACTAAATCTAAGTTGGCCGGTTAAAATGGAGGAGCACAACGTTTTATGCAATTGTAACATTTCATAAAGACTAAATGCAAGTAGGCCAGCTTTGTTATATAGCACAGAATGCTGGCTATAAAGAGATATCATTCACTATGGATGAATACAATAGGTTTGTGCATGTGACATTGGATACATAGTAACACTAGGAGAGATAAAACGAGAAATGTTGATATTATAGCTAAGGTAGACTTAACCCCTACAAAAAAGAAAAAGTGAGGATACTATTTATTTATTTATTTATTTTGAGGATACTATTTATGATGGTTTGGTCATATGCTATGTAGACTTATAGATACATCAGTTTAATGAGTGGAACTTATCAACATATGACAAGTTAGAAAGCAAAGAGATAATCGAAAAAAAGGATGGAGGTATTACGAAAAGATATAGATGCTAAAGGCCTAAATGAAGACATATTGCTCGATAGGAATGAGTAAGAAAGATCATTCGTGTGATTGATCAATCCAGTGTACTTTTCTTTTAGTTTATATAGCCTGCCCCAAGTATTTGGAATAAAAGGCTTAGTTATTGTTGTTGTTGACTTTTTCCTATTTTTAATTGTGCATCCTTTAAATTTTTTTTCATTGTTTACATTGAATTACTTTTTAACTGATATAAGAAATTATAAAACTTCATATTTCAAAATAATAAATTAATCTTAATTGATTGACAAGTTTACAATTGAGTTTTGACTTGAGCTTTCTTTCTAGAAAGGAAATCTACATAAAAAAGGGTTTTCAGCCAAAAAAAGAAAATCAGAAAAGAACGATACATGACTCCAAACTATTTTCTGCTAAGAGTACTTATAGATAATAATTAATATCAAGGTTTTGAATATCAGGCACAGTCGATACTGATATATACCCCATATACTGTATCAAATTTTGAGTTTCTTAATATATACCATATGATACCCATCAGATATTGTCAGGTTTTCCGATATTGCCGATACGATACATGTAACATTAGCCGATAACGATTCTAACTATTTTAACCCTTGGAGTATATATAACAATAAATAATCTCTAACCAAGATGTTTGTCCCTAGGTCCTGCTTCCTAAGGAATTCCATGTCGCGATGTTATGTTTATGTGTTCGATGGTGTATATCAAAAAAAACAACTTAATTATGCTCCTATTCGTTATGTATTTTAACATTTTGAAATGTTCCTATCTCTGGAAGCATGCAAAACAAAGTAACTGTAATATAAGATTCCTTTTATAAATAGTAAAGAATTAACAATCATGAATAACTTATTCTTTGAAACAGAGACTTACCCTCTGATGGGTCAGTAATCCACGCAGCAGCATGTTGCGAAATGTGAGAAGATGATATCAAAAGCATGGCTGCCACTAGAAGACATTTAATTCTAGGCATCATGACAGCAATATCTAGAAAAAATCCCAGTATCTGTAGCTGGAAATTATTCATAAATAAGAATTAATCTTCTGCCAAGATATAATAATCACAGCTGCTAAAAAAAACTCAAATGTCATTTACAATAAAATGTTAGTATTCAAAACAGAAGATAAAACGACTTTTGTGCACAATAGAAAGAACATTCTCAAAAGCAGAATGCAAAAAAATTCATAGTTCCTTGATTACATTATGTGATTCATGAACCTATTAGCAAGTCTGTCTATCGATCAAAAGACATGATACGTCATTTATACAAATGATATTGAGGTTCAATCCAAAGTTAAATCTCATAAGTACTATTTAGTTTAGGTTAGTACTTAGTACAGCAAGACAATGCAGAATATTTCTCCTCAAGACAATATTGTGGAACTAATAATATGTTGTATCCAGTTTTTGCAGGTACCAGTTGTCTTTGATGGTGAAACTTTTGGCTATTAATATATTTATCACATAGTTAGAGGATAACAACCTCTTCAAAAACCATACTACTGATGTAGAGCACTGAATCATTGATTTAAAATCAAAAATACTATATAAGCACATTTTGGGTTGGACTATTCTAGATACATAGGTTAGAAATTTTGGATTAGAAAAATATTTTTATGAAACATGCTTTTAACCTTGGATGTGCTTTAAGTTTTCCTGCTCGAAGTAAAACTGCCTTCGAACATTTTACACATCAATGTAAGTTCCATTAGGAAACAAAGCAATCCTTGCACCGAGCACAAAACACCTAGCACCATGCAAAAAACACGAAATCTGCCAATGGTTAGAACCATCTTATTTTCTCATACAAGGAGTTGGGAACTGCTTATCTCCACACAGCACACATCAATATCTATTATTGTATATTATAGCGCATAATTGGAATATTCGGAAAGTTGACAACCAATTTTGACATACTTCACTGCAACGAAAAGGTGTCTGGTGTAACAGGGGCACTTGCTTCCCGAAGTCTTGTCCATGTTGTTATTGTTGCGCTTATATCTGAAATATTTTGAAAGTTAGACATCCAATGACCTACTTTAAGGCCAAGCAGATATCCAACGTAACAGCGATGAAACTTGCTTCATGTCTGTTAGGTCGTAGAGAAAGGCCAATGGTTTGCATCAAAATTCCCATCAACTGTGAAAGAAGCCCCCACGATGGCGGAAAGAAGCTCCTTGGGTCCTTGCTTTCACTAAGCATTTTCTATATGTGAAGCCAGTTATCTGAGAAGAGAGAATTTGAAAGAAACAAGAGAAATATGAATCTCGTTTAGCAATCTTTCTCCAAATGATTTGCATTGTAATGATTATAACCTTCTTTGAGTCAACTTCTATACAATCCACCCTTCACCATTATATGAGGGGAAAAAAAATTCCTCGTATTTGCTCAAATCCAATCTATTACCATGTCCCCAAGAGTCTGATGAAGTTATCAAACAAAAAATATCTCTGAAGGTTCTTGTTCTATCTAGCTTTCTATTGTTGATAAATTATTCAGTCTGATATTTGTCAATAGTAATGACATTACAAACATACACCATCAAATACTGAAATATTTTCCCATCAAATGATTCAAGAATATCCATTACACGAAATCACAAAAGTGGAATTTAATCATTGCTAAACTAAATTAGCTCAAAGATTACTCGTTTCCATCCTATGGTTGATAAATTATTTGGTCTGATATTTGTCAAAAGTAATGACATTACAAACATACAGCACCAAATACTGACGCATTTTCACATCAAATGATTCAAAAATATCCATTACACGAAATCAGAAAAGGGGAATTTAATAATTGCTAAACAAAATTACCTCAAAGATTACTCATTTCCATCCTACATGATATCGCCAAACTCAATAAAACAATTTCCTTCCCCGAATCGAGGAGAAATCAAGACAAATTCGAAAGGAATTGGGCGATGTAGTTGATGAGTCAGAGCTGAGGAGAGGGAAACCCTAGAATTGAAATGGTAATGGGAATGGGAATGGGGTTTAGGGCTAAGAATGTAGGCAGTTGGAAAGAGACGTCATTTAAAAAATAAAAAAAATTAAAAAAGAACAAAATGCGCCCGATACAACGAAGGAGATGACGTGAGGTTTTTAAATGCAACGAAAGAGTGAGGAAGGAGACGGTGGCTGGCTGCGGTGACCTGACCCCAGCGGTGACCTGATCGGAAAAGACTTTTTTTTTTTTTTTTTTTTTTTTTTCCCTCACTTGGAAGTGGACGGTGACATGGGATACGAAGGATCGTGACAAGCAGTAGTAAGAGGGACAAAAATTGAAAAAAAAAAAAAAAAATTGAGAATCTAATAAAGGGCACTGGTGGTGAATAAGTATTTATCAAGTGAGAAGTATTCTTGATTTTATTAGAAGTATTTTTGGATTCTTTTTATTTTAAGATAAAAAGGTGAGAGTAATATTCCTGAGTTAATCACAAAGTCTAACGGAAACTATGCTCTCCTTGTTCCGCATAGTAGTCATCTCTTTTTTATGGGTAATGTGAAGGATCGAAATAGTATATATTTACATGATTCACATAGCTCTATTATATATATAATATTTTGATATTGTTGAGTATGAAAACATCTAAAATATGAGTTATCACGTAAACCTATGAAATTATAAAAACTTTCCACTAGGAATGTTTATTGTCATGTCATATTTCTGGAACATCTTTTAAAAAAAAACTTTCATGTTGTTTAGAAAGGAAATTAAGTAATGTGAAATAATATATGATTTAGGACTAGTATGTAGAGCAAGTATGCAAGTTGTTAGAGATCCAAATCTCATATACATCAGGCAAGAACCTATGAAATCTCAAAGGAAGACTGGTATATGGATAGTTATGGTTTATTTAAAAAAAATAATAATAAAGTTTTAAAAGTATGTTATTATAAAAGTAGTTGGTCCAAACCGACGAAAAATCTCCAAACCAAGGTTTACAGGCTACAAGTCCCAAGGAGAGAAGTCTAACAATTAAAGTACCAGGTCAAAAAACCTTCTCGCAAAGAAATATCTTGGTTACTCTTTAAACCTTTTAAGAAAGTCTCCAAAAGAATTACCTCGGTTACCTTATAAACTTTCCTATAGAAAACTATCACATGAAAAGCCATTGAATGGAAGGTCACCAGATAAAAAGTAACCTCTTTTATATGGAAAGTCAGATCACAGTTTAAATTCTCTATTTTCAATTAATCACTTATCTATCATAATTCTTAAAAGACCAAATTTTCTAAAGATAAGAAAACTTATCTACAAGGTAATTGAATCCAACCACGTTAAGAAAATCTATCTCCATATATGGAGACAGAGAATCCAAATTCAACTACAATTCATGTTCATAGTTGGTGTTGTAATTTTGATCTGCCAAAACTATCGAGCCAAATTCGAATATCAAATATAGATTGGGTTCATAATCGGATTCTGAGGTAGGTCAGGTTCGCAAAGCAACTTCCAATATCGAACAACTTGCAAGAAAGTTGTTAAGAGAAAGAATACAGGTAGAGTGCATACACAAAGATATAATGAGGTTTGGCTGAGAGGGGATCTTAGACCTACATCCTCGGAGAAAGATAGTTGTTCCGACTTATGTTCTACAGTAGAATGAAATATCAGCCACTCAATCTCTCTCTTTTCTTTTTTTAAGGAGTATGCAAAAAGAAGAAGGTAATTAAGATGTAGAGCAGAATTTCAAAGCTGTCGAGATCTGGAGTTTGTAAAAGATGTTTATCATGATTATGATGCCCCACTTTTTCCTCACGAAGGATGAGTGTAGTTATAGTCATTAACTGGTCGAAGTTGAAGTCAATTACCAGCTTTGAATACGAGAGTGATTTTTTTTTTATTTTACATAAGGAGGTTTTCTGTTGTAGTTAAACTCAGTTTCCTTTCCTTAAAGAGATTCTGATCGGTAAAGGATGAGTACTTTTCCTAAGTTGTGCTCCAAGATGAGTCAAGCCAGTAGCTTGACATGGTAAGTGCAGGTGTATTATTGTAGTGACTGAGAAAGATCTGGTAACTGGTATGCAAAGATTATCTCGAGTTTCGTCCTAGAATCCATATGCCTTATATGGATGATCAAGATTTTCTACCAATTCAGCTTCCAATTTGTTGGATACAATTGGAAGAGACGAATTATTGTGTCCATATTGTAGCTCCTTGCAGGTTCAACCTCCTGTAGGAGTTTTATAAGCTGATAAGTAGATATCAACTCTCGTCTTAGAATGGATTGTCCAACAAACTCTTTGTTAGTTTCACTGAAAAATTTACTATAAGTTTCTTGATTTTTAATGTTTCTCATTTCTTCAAAGACAACAATGAAATTAGTATAGTGATGTTATTGGAAACGAGGTCCCTCAAGCCAGTGACCGTGTGGCTCTTCATCATTTGAATAGTATCTATCGACCCATACAGTGGGGATTTCAAGGTTTGGAAGTCTCTTTAAGTGTTTTGCTTGAGTATTGGCAGTGGAAGCCTAGGGGCTCTTAGAAGTTTCAAGTGCTTTAAATGAGCATTGGTGATATGAAGTGAAGGGACTCTTATTTTGAATTCTCAGCTTTCAGTGTGGGTTAGTCCACTTTGGCTAGTTGAACACTGTGAGCGCTGATGAGCATCCAACTGCATGAGTCTTATTAGAGCAATTGAACTCGTTTTTGGATTGTAATTAATAATTATCTTGTAGTTGTTGAATGAATGAAATATTTGGCTTTTCTTGATTATTATCTATTTCCATTGAGTTGTTAATCAACTCGAAAATTCCAAAGTTTCAAATTGCTGAGTACTTTTGTTTGCTTGATATCAAGTATTATTTCTATTTTGTCCTATTAGCTTGTGTAACTCTTGTTGATTTCCTGCTAGAAGACTACTATGTATTAGAAAAGGAAATTTTGTTAGCAAAAAAGACAAACTTATAAAATCAAACATTTATCTATTTAGATGAGTAGTATCGATTCCTTAGGCGCTAGGTACTCGTCCTCTTTGATGTATATTGAGTTTACAGTGATGGACCGTCTTGCATTATAGTAGTGCATCTCAGATATGGTGTCATTTGTACCTATAATGCACCTTGGAATGGCATATTTTATTCTCCAGTCATTAGGATTTGGTATTGACCAACTAAAAGTACTTGAAATTATCGCTATTATATCGTAATACTATAAACCTGCCAGTAAGTGATTGATTGGTCACCATATAACCATCATTGTATTCCACAATGGAGCCTGATAATGACCAAATCCCCACAGAACTTTCTTTATTGTCATGATGAGTACCATTGCGACAAAACTGTCATGAATTATATACATTAGCATATGATTTTAAACCATTGATATGAGTGTCATTTGGGGCAAAAGTCACCACACTGTCTAAGTGGGCAAAATATTGCCTGGACGAATACCATTGTCAGTGACAATAAGAGATTACTAGATGAGTATCATTAGGAAATAACTTTTAAATATTTCTACTTGCCTGGGGTACCTATAGGGCAAAACTATCAGATATTGCCAATAAGGGTTTGAGATTGCCTAGATGAATATCATTAGGGCAAAAATATTGGGAATTTCCAGTGAAATCATGAGATTTACTCAGAGTTTATGAATTAATGTTATAAACTCAATATTTTAGTAAATTTGTGTACCATATGGGGTATGTTTATATAGTGCGAGATATAGCTAAGTGATGTTACATAAACTTATTATATAATATTGTCAAATCTTTGTCGTGGAGCAATATCAAAGTTTGACTGATTACGTTATTTATCTAAAAAATAGTTGGCGAATCTAACAGCTTGGGATAGATTGTTGATAAACGAACCACAAATGCTCGCTTTCTGTTGGGAGATGATCTCTGTCTTGACTACTCGTAGGATGTTCTCTTGAGGTCTTAGCATTCTTCTAAAGGAACTTCTTTAAATGTCCTTGCTGAATGAGCTTCTCAATACAACAACAACTAAGCCTTTTATCCCAAGTATTTGGGGTAGGCTACATGAACCAAAAAAGAATCACGTCGGATCGATCACTTTGATAGTCCTTCTCTATTTATTTCTATCAAGTAATATCTCCTCATTTAAATCTCTAGAATCAATAACTTTTCGTATCACCTCCATCCATATTTTCTTCGGTCTCCCTTCGTTCTTTTAACTTGTCCTACATTGATAAACTCTTCTCGTCAAACTGGATGAGCTTCTCAATGTCTCTTTATAATTTGACACATTCTTCATTTGTATGGCAAACATTTCTGTAGCATTTGCAGACTCATTGCAAGTCTCTTCTTTCGATAAGCATTCGAATAGGGCGTGAGCCCTGCAGGAGTTAAACTTCCATTCAAATCTGACTAAAAAATTAAAGACATGAGTATGGAAAGAGTTGAGAAAAGTGAACTTGTCCTCCTAACAGTTGTTGCCATGATGCCTCTTTGGCGGACCCCAACTTCTTTCTCATCACTTCCTTTATAGTTAGAGAGTTCTTTTATTTTTGAAGAGTCACAATCTCTAAAGGCCATTTCGGACTTCTCCTGAGTGATATATTTATCGATGTGCTCAAGAAACTCGTCCAAAAAGATCAACTAGCATTTTCCAATGGAAAGTCTAAGGTAAGTATGGCAAATGTCATTAACAATGTTACTAATACTATGTCAGATGAGTAGCTTTCTGGTTGGAATCTTGCTTCATTAAATTGTTTTGAGAAGTCTTAGAGAGACTCACCATACTCCTGTTCCAGGTTAAGGAGAGATGCAATGGTTCTCTTTACATTCTTAGTTGACAAAGATTATTGAATGAATACTTATTGGAACTGATAGAATTCCTCGATTGAGCCTAGAAAAAGTTGTAATACCAAATATGTACTCCTTTCTTGAGGTTCATAGTGAAGGCATAACACATGACTTTGTCAATTACTTCTTATAGGTATATAGTGGTCTAGTAGTTGATGATGTGATCGAAGGGATTACTGGAGCCATTGTACTTTCTGTCTAGGTTAAGAAGTTTGAACTTAAACTCTTTCCGGAGTATAGAGCTACAGAAATGGTCATGATGGCCAAAGAACTTGTTGTCATGGAGGAATTTATCTTTCTTCAAATAAGAAGATGAGGCCTCATTGCCATAGTTATTATGCCTTTGCTTGTTCTAAGGGGACTGAGAGAAAAAAGGTCGATCTTGTTGTCTTTGGGAGTCTTCATGGCGCCTTCGCTTAGGGGTAGTTTCTTCCAAGTGAGTTGGATCTGTTAGCAAAAGATAGCGGAATAATACTAATGCAATAACCAGCGGAATCAAATAGTTAACCGAAGAGAAAAATAGTAGAGACAGAGAACACGCAGATTTAACGTGGTTCGGCAATATGCCTACGTCTACGGGTACACGATCGAAAAACTTCCACTATATCAAAAAATAATTACAACTTTCCAGTTCTCAACCACAAGATAAAACACAAAGAAATCACACAAGATTTTAAGATCAAATCCTAACCTTTTGTTGCAGTGATTTACCTCTTTGCTTCGACCGCCGAAGATCCAAAGGAATCCACCACCTTCTTTTGCTTCAGCCCACCGAGAAAGAACCCCTTCGGCCAAAAATAACCAGCAGCAACAGCACCCTTATATTCTTTGCTTTCGGCCGAATAACCCTTCAACCAGCCACACAATAATTTCCTACGGCCTCACAACAGTAGCCGCAATTTTAATTTTTACTTCTTTGATTATTTCTCTCTTTGACAGCGACTACAAATTCAAGGGCAGCGGCAACGAAAGGAAGAGAACCCTTGGCCTTTTTTTTTTCTTTCCGGCTTCTTGTTTTTCCGGCTCAAGAAAAACCCTAGCACCATACCCAATATATATATCATATCATAACGGGTTTGGACCGCCCGTTTCGGTATACCGAAACCCGCTGCGGTAATGGGCTCCATTAGCAACAATCTCCCACTTGGAGAGCTATTACTAAAAAATATAATCTCTATACATGATAATCCCAGTGTTCAAAGTTTTTACCTCGATCGTTTAAAGTCCCGATTTCAGCATTCAACACAAATGCACCAAAATTGAGCAATATCTCAACTTTTTTCCATCAACTGGTTTTGTCAACATATCCGCAGGATTCTTACTGCCATCAATCTTCTTCAACTTCAATTGGCCATCCTCTAATAAGGATCTAATGAAGTGATATCTCAAGTTAATATGTTTAGTCCGTGAATGATACGTTGAGTTCTTAGTAAGATGAATTGCACTTTGACTGTCACTGAATAACCTGCAATCAACTCCATCAAAACCCAACTCACTCATCAATCGCTGCAACCAAATAAACTCCTTACTTGCTTCTGCAGCTGCAACATACTCAGCTTCTGTCGAAGATAAAACAATAATTGATTGTAATCTTAAAACTCAGCTTACCGCTATCTCTCCTACAGTAAAGACATAACCTGTGGTGCTCCTTCCATTGTCTCTATCACCCGCATGGTCCGAATCCACAAAACCTTGCACATCAATGTTATTACCCCCAAAACATAAACAATACTTTGAAATACCTTTCAAATAGCTGAAAATCCACTTCACCGCTTGCCAATATTCCTTTCCAGGATTTTTTATGAATCTACTCACAACTCCCACTGCATGTGCAATATCTGGTCTTGTACTCACCATTGCATACATGAGACTACCAACGGCCGATGAATAAGCCACACATTCTCCATGTGTCTCATCTCCTCATCTGTCTTAGCACCTTACTCCTTTGACAGTTTGAACTGACCACCAAGAGCTGTAGTTACCAGTTTTGCATTCTCCATGTTGAATCTCTCCAACACCTTCTTGATATACCCCTCCTAAGATAACCAAAATTTCTTTCTTTTCTTATCTCGGGTAATTTGCTTCCAAGAAGTTGTTTAGCCTCACCCATGTCCTTCATAGAGAATCTCCCTGCCAACTTTCTCTTCAGATCATTGATTTTCTTCATGCATGTACCTGCCACAAGCATATCATCTACATACAAAGTAAGTATTGTTGGCAGTGAAAATTTCTAAGTTAAAATGGATTTTCCACAACAGAACGCGGAGCCAATTCAGTAGCCCCGCGTTTGGTAATATTAACCCTGCGTTAGAATAAAACGCGGAGATGATTAATAGCTCCGCGTTGATCCCGCAGTTTGGCTAGTATTAGCCTCGCGTTTGAGTGAAACGCGGAGATGATCAATAGCTCCGCGTTCGCTCCGCGTTTTGGTTATTTAGCGCCGCGTTTTGATGCGATTAAAGCTCCGCGTAAGCAGATAACCAGAATCTCAAATTGATTGAGATTATGATTTTGGGCTTATCAAATACCCGAATCAAGTCTAATCAGAATTCCATCAAAACTAAAATATTTGATTGGAATCCTTGATGAATGCGAGTTCTATTTAGATAGAAACTCTTGCATTAACCTGGGGCTATAAATACCTTCCTGGTGAAAACCCTAGGGATCTTCTTTTCGGCAATTGAGATATTTTTCTGAAATCTTGGAGAATTCAAGTTACGCACAGAGCCTTGAGTTCGTGAAGATCAGAGAAAATCACTATCTTCTTTCTAGAGTTCTTGAGAAGTTCGAGTTACGCGAGAGAGCCTTAAACAAATCAAAACCAGAGAAGATCGTCTATAGCCGGCCGATATCTTTAAAAGAGAAGATTTCAACGTATCGATCGTCCAAAGGAAGTACTATAGATCCCATCGCCACAGATCCCACGATTATTTTGTAAAAGAGAGAGATTGAACTATAAAATCCTCTCGTTTGTTCTTTTTATCTCTTGTTCACTTTCATTGTAATTCAAGCTTATTCAATGGAAGGAAGCGAAGGAACTTTTGCGACGAACAAACTGGCGACCACAGTGGGAGCCATCTCTTTCACTGATGAAGAGATAGTGGCGCAATGGGACGTTAACTTGATCGGATCCGAAGTAGACACGCTGGTCGTTGAAATCGACCAGCAGAAGTACGAGGAGTTCCTCTCCTCCGGATCAGGTGACTTGGATGAGACACGGCACTATCGTCGCATGTACTCCAATGCCCGAGTGACGGGTAGAAAGGTATCCACCGAGAGACGGGGATCCTTGGAGACTACGGCTATAGAGCCGGAGTTCACACAAGAAATCCTAGCCGAGGATGAGCTTCCGACTGCCGAAGAAGATCTAGGGACTGGACTGACCAGGACCCAACTCCGGAATAGGAACCGGAGAGCGAGGCGTAGAGCCCTCAAAGCCCGCCTTGGACGCGGGCTAACTCTAGAGGACGCGAGGCTATGGTCCCTCGCAAACTGGCTCACGCTACCCGCGGGACCAGTCTCTACCACGTTAAACGCGAAGATACAACTTGCCTTAAAAGTAAGGAAAAGGCAGCGTGTGATTTTCCACGCGAGCCTATTACTGAGCCTAGCGAGAGACGCGAAGCCAGTAAGGGTTGCGCTAGTCGCAGAATACCCAACACTCGCGAGTTACGCGAGTATAAAAATTCTTCAAAGCCAGTGTGTGATTTTCCACGCGAGGCTATTACTGAGCATAGCGAGAGACGCGAAGCCAGTAAGGGTTGCGCTAGTCGCAGAATACCCGACACTCGCGAGTTACGCGAGTATAAAAATCCTTCAAAGCCAGCGTGTGATTCTCCACGCGAGGCTATTACTGAGCCTAGCGAGAGACGCGAAGCTAGTAAGGGTTGCGCTAGTCGCAGAATACCCGACACTCGCGAGTTACGCGAGTATAAAAATCCTTCAAAGCCAGCGTGTGATTTTCCGCGCGAGGCTATTACTGAGCATAGCGAGAGACGCGAAGCCAGTAATACTTGCAATAAATGCAAGACTTCTAATACTCACGAGGAACGCGAGGATGATTGGCAAATAGTTGTCAGTCGTAAAAATCGTGCTAGGCGCGAAGCTATGATCTGCGTTAATCGCAAAGATAAGCCAGCGCGGGGCTATCATTCCAGAAGCTAAACTTCTAAAGACATACCAAGCCAGCGAGAGACGCGAGGCTAGTGTGGATAAGCGCGGAGCTATTCTTCAGGCCCGCAATGTGAAACGCGAGGCTATTCCTAAGCCACGCGAGGATCGGTCCAACCCCAGAGTCAAGGCTGATCAGACAAAGAAGCTTCAGTGGGTTCCCAGGTCTTCTCAAGAGTTGAATGGACCTCTTGACTCTATCACTAAAGGCACTAATCTCAGGGAATATCTCTCTAAGAAGAGAGGCATAGACCAACTTCAGGTTGAGCCTGTCTGTCATTGCCAGCAACTTGTGACGGCGGTATAAGCCGTGATGGACAACTGTAGCTGCAGCAAGAACATGATATCTGTGTTCGACCGATTAAACGAGTCAAACCAGAATCCTGCTAAGAAGACAAGAACCACTTTCCTGAAGCAAGGGAGAGCTGTAACCTCCAACATGGTAGGAAAAGGGAAGAAAATTATAGAGACGGATGATAATTCAGAATCGAGCGATGAAGAACCTCATCGTGTTACTCGACTTAAATCAGGAGCCGTCCCGCCTCAAAATTATAAGAGGCTCGCAGGGGGTTTTTACGATGAGGATAGCGATAATTCAGCTATAGCCTCACCTCGTTCCTCTGCATCGTCTCGACTACAGAAGTCAGCATCTCACATGGCAGATAAATCTGATGATATCAATCAGAGATTTGAAGCTCAAGAAAGAATGATTCGAGAGCAGCAAAAGACGATTGAAGGCCTTAAAGTCATGCTATCGAGATTTGTTGAAGATAATGCGAAAAAGGGCAAGGAAAATCCAAATGAAGAAGAACAGGAGGAGAAAGCCCACTCGATGCATGAGGAAGAAGATAGATTTTCTTTCCATGATCCGCATGAAGAAAAGCTTGAAAAATTACAGAATCAACTCGAAGCTCTGATGCGTAAAAAGGACTTGAAAGAATCAGGGGTCTCAAGACCGTATCCTCCTGAATGGGATACGATACCATACCCACAGAAGTATAAACCACTCAAGTTAGAGCCTTATGACGGGAAGGGATCGCCCAGTCAGCACATCTATTATTTCTTGTCCCAAGCAGGACATCTGTTGGGTAATGACCCAATTATGACAAAAGTATTCGCAAGTACTTTGCGAGGGCCTGCCTTTACTTGGTTCATGCAGTTGCCCCCAGGTACTATTAATACCTGGTTAAATGTTGAGAAATTATTTCTCTCACGTTTCTTTGAGGATGACACCGAGATTACGGTTCATTCCCTCCTTGCAACTAGACAAGGAGAACAAGAAACAGTTAAAGATTTCATAGAAAGGTTCCGGGAGAAGTCCGTACATTGCAAACACGGAATGATCCAGGAAACTCTAGTAGAGACCTGTCGACACAATCTTAGGACCAATGTGCTCCTCAAAATGGGGGTCGTAGAGTCCAAGACGTGGAGGGACCTGCTCAAACAAGGAGAGCAAGCTGAAGATTTGATTCGCCGAGTTGAAGAGTCCCGCGGGTCAAGAAGTGCTGGGGGTAGTAAGTCATATACCCAAAACAACAGCAATAAGAATAAAGGGAAAGCAGCGATGTCGTCAGAAGCTGCTCCTCAGAAAGCCAGTCCTCCGCCAGAGCCGAAGTCTCAAGGTCAGCGAGGATCAAGGCAAATTAGACCGCAGCAAGAAAGGAATTACACTTTCAAAACTGAACAGACACCTGTCCTCTTTCACTTGCTCCAGAAAAAGGGAATACTAAAACTTCCGGAAAACAAGAAGCCAGAAGACGCTGGTAAGACTAAAGATCCCAACTACTGTCTCTATCACCGGAATGTTGGGCACCCTACCCGGGATTGTTTTCCCCTTAAGAACAGAATCCAAGCACTAATAGAAGCTGGGGTTCTGACGCTTAAGGAAGAGCAGAAAAAGGTCACTGCCAATATGGCAACCATAATGGTTGGAACCCACGAGTTCCTCGCAGGAGTGACCCCAATCCCAAAGGGTGAGGCAGTTACAAAAAATCTTGATCCTTACAACAAAGCCCAAGAAGGACTTGTCCCTGTAACGACCCAAAGAGGGGAAGTTATGTGGGTTCACCCCGATTTGATAGAAGACGAGCAGTGGGCAAACACAGGGGTTCACAAGAAAAAGCGGACTAGCAATGCTATCTCCGCGGAAATAAAGGATGAATATATTGCAGGAATACCCACAGACTCTGAAGAGGAGCCCGAAGTCATGGCCACTCATCAAGATGGGGCAGGCCCTTCCGGCACTCGGTCTGGGAAAACATATCTTAGAGACTACACCAGAGTAGATCCGAGGGATATATATGCGGAAGCTACTAATCCTGCAAAGCAAAAAGGTGTTCCTTTCCAGAAGAATCCGCGAAGAGACGAAGGAGTTAAGAATACCTCCTTCCAATTTGATATCATAACTCAGCTGGCAAATATTCCAGCTCGAGTAACGCTATACGAGTTGTTACGATTGTCAAAATCAACTCGTGAGGCGTTAAGGGAAGCTTTGGCAGACTCTGAGTCATTCCTAGCTCAGATTGTCGAGCCGGCTAATGAAGAACAGGATTCTTGCCCCCGCTGTCATCAAGTGAGGAGGCAGGTCCCATAAATAGTTTTCTCTCCAGAAGACATGTAGGTAAGGAATATAAAGCACAACAGGCCTTTATATTTCACCGGATGTGTCGGATCCACAAAAGTGGACCGAATTCAAATCGATCCGGGCTCTGCACTAAGTGTCGTACCCAGAAGGTTGATGCAGCTGCTAGGGATCTCCCTCCATCGTCTGACACCAACCAACACGTCAATATATGGGTTCAACGCCAATAATAGCAGCCCCCTCGGGAAAATTCGACTCCGATGCCAAATTGGAGATCTAAGGACGGAGGTTACATGCTACATTATTGATGCAGATACCTCCTACAATATTCTACTAGGACGACCTTGGATCCATGCTTACATGATCGTCCCGTCGACTCTTCACCAATACATGAAATATTGCAATGAGGAAGGAGAAGTCCGGACACTAATTGCAGATAAACAAGCTTTCAAAGGACTGGAGAATTACTTCATAGACGCTTCACTCTACAAACCAGCTCATGAAATCTCCAATGATGATCCTGGCAAGCCTCAAAACCCTGATGAAAGTGGTAACGAGGCAGACACGGAGTATGAACCTTTTGAAGAGGATGATGGGGGTGATTATGAAATTAACCCCAACCTAGATTTTACTCTTAGTTTTGATAATATAGTGGATGTAATAGAGAGTGAATGGGTTATTAATGAAAATGTAAAGTTAGTCTACGAGCATGCTGTAGCTACTGAGTCTGAACCCTCTTGTACTTCCACTGAAGTGGATGGCCTGTCCGAACTTGAAGTTCTTGCGGCATGTCATTTGCCACTTAGGTCATCCCTCCTCTCCCAATCTAAAATAGCTGAAGAAAAAGGTCACTACTTTGAAGTGCCTCCTCGGAGAGGATCCCAAAAGCCGATTATGTTCGGCAAGGTAATTACGTCACCTCGACAAAGACAAAGTAGTGAAAGTGATGAACAGACATCGCCCCAATTTCATATGTATGAACAAAGATCCCGACAGATGATGGAAAAGATGGGATATAATTTTACCCAGAAGCCGGGATTAAACTTTGGAAAAGGGCGACGGAATCTCATACCCTCGTTTAGACCGAGAGGAAAGAGTCCTGATTATTATCAGAAGACCCGCAGGGGGTTGGGTTATGTATCTACCCCACCTTCTTCACCATTAAAAGATGAAGAGAGTTCTTCGGCCAAAGAAGAAACATCTTCACCCGATCATGATTTGGATGTAAGTACCGGTGCTTGGTTTCAATTTTTGACGGTCAATATGGTTTCATCCGCGCCAGAAAGCGACGAGGAACCAATTGACGTCCAAGATGATGCTTGGGCCAGGCATATGGACACTCTCTGGGATGTCCGCTTTGAACAGCGTGACCCGCCCACAGAAGACAAATTAATACAAGTTAACATGGGAACGGAAGAAAATCTAAAACCCATTTTCATAAGCGACACACTAACTCCTTTAGAAAAGGAGGAACTTATATCTCTTATCAAAGAGTATATAGATGTGTTCGCATGGAGTTATGAAGATATGTCTGGGCTTGACCCTCAAATTGCCGCACACCGGTTAAATATTAAAGAAGATGCTAAGTCTGTCAAACAACAGCAAAGGCATTTTCGACCGGAACTGATGGAGGCAATAGTTGCTGAAGTCAACAAGCTTATACAATCCGGATTCATTCGAGAAGAGCAGCATCCTGACTGGGTGGCTAACATAGTGCCGGTTCGCAAAAAGAATGGCAAAATCTGAATATGCATCGATTTTCGAGATCTGAACGCTGCATGTCCCAAGGATGAGTTTCCACTCCTCATCACGGATGTGATGATTGATAATACTTGCGGTTATGAGAGGATGTCCTTTATGGATGGCTTCTCAGGTTATAACCAAATTAAAATGCACCCGGATGATGAAAAGCATACAGCTTTCAGAACGCCGCTGGGGGTATACTGTTACACGGTGATGCCGTTCGGATTAAAGAACGCAGGTGCCACCTACCAACGCGCAATGAGTGTCATATTCAAGGAACACCTGCGCAGAACAGTGGAGTGCTATGTGGATGACTTAGCAGTCAAAAGCAAAAACAAAGAAGATCATTTTCATTATTTAAGAGTGGTCTTCGATCTTATGCGGAAATATCATCTGAAAATGAATCCTACCAAGTCGTTCATGGGGGTATCCAGCGGGAAATTTCTTGGGTTCATAATCACCTCCTCCTGATCCCGTGGGTAGAGCAATAGTTATCGAACTCTCTATTGCAAAATTCCTCACCATTGTCTGACAACAGACATTTCACTTTCAAACATGTTTCATTCTCAACAAGAGCTTGCCATACCTTGAAGATCTTGAAGACACCGGATTTCTGCTTAAGTGCGAATATCCATATTTTCCTGCTTGCATCATCTATGAAAGTGACAAAATAAGAATTGCCTCCAAGAGGCTTTGCCGAAAAAGGCCCACATACATCTGTATATACCAATTTCAATCTCTCGGTTTTCTTCTCCTTACCATCTTTCATAAAACTAACTCTTTTCTACTTTCCAAAGACACAGTTCTCATAAAAATCAAAATTAGTATCTTTCATATATGTCAACATACCTCTGGATTGCAATACCCTCATGCCGCTTTCGCTCAAGTGAACGAGCCTCTGATGTCATAAGGTAGCCTTCTCATTCTTCACGGTGGCCAAAAAAATAACGTGATCCACCGACCTTGAGAGTAAATATAGAGTTCCTACTCTCTCACCCTTGACCACTATCATTACTCCTTTACTGATCTTCCACTGTTTCCTCTCAAATGAGATTTGATAACCTTCGCCATCCAGCTTACTAACAGATATCAAATTCTTCTTCAAATCTGGTATGTGTCTGACCTCTTGTAAAAGCAACTTTTCACCATTGTGCAATTTTAACTGAATTATTCCTTTACCGACAATCTTTCATTCCTGCCCATTACCAACAGTCACATGCCCAAAATCACCTTGGACATAATTTTCAAACTATTCTCTGCGAGCAGTGCAATGGAACGAAGCCCTTGAATCCACAAACCACAGATCTGACCTCGATTCTGCATGAACAGACAAGCACAAGTCATCATACTCTTTACTTGGATTCACCACATTCGCTCCTTCTTTTTCTTTAATTGGACAATCCTTCTTCATATGACCATCTGTCTTACATTTCTAACACACTAACTTTTTCTTAAATTTTCCCTTAGATTTTGATCTCCCTCTTTGCTTCGACTCTCTGCTTAAAATTCTACCCCTTTCCTTTCTTCTATCATTACCAACCGACAGAGCAGTACTTGTAGAAATTGTGCTCTCACCCATACTCTTTTTCATCAATTCATCATTCATGATTGTACTCACAATATCATAAATTTAAGAGCAGTATTGGAAGAATTGCTGATGGCCATAACAACATTATTCCAACTATCCGGTAACGAACACATAAACATCAAAACTTTAATGTCATCAGCAAAGACAAAATCTAAGGATTCAAGTTGTGCTCATAATGTGTTAAATTCGTTCAAATGATTAACAACTGAACTATCAGAAGGCATCCTCAAGTTGAACAACTTTTTCATTAAAAACAATCTATTTGAAGCAGACGGCTTCTCATAAAATTTAACCAACGCTGACATCAAATCTGAAGTGGTCTTCTCCTTGGGGACGTTGAACACAACCTGTTTTGTCAGGCACAATCAAATCTGCGCCAAAGCCCTCCTGTCCAACAATTCCCACACCTTATCTGTCATCTTTTCTGATTTTTCTCCAAACAGTGGTTGATGTAAATTCTTTTGATATAAATAATCTTCCATCTGCAACTTCCACCATTGAAAATCTGTCCCATCAAATTTTTTAATTTTTCCCTTCCTATCTTCTGCCATAACTCCCACTCAAAATCAACACCGATCTGAGTGAAGTCTGACTTGAACCAGGGCTCTGATACCAATTGTTAGCAAAAGATAGCGGAATAATACTAATGCAACAACCAGCGGAATCAAATAGTTAACCAAAGAGAAAAATAGCAGAGACAAAGAACACGTAGATTTAACGTGGTTCGGCAATATGCCCACGTCTACGGGAACACGATCGAAAAACTTTTACTATATCAAAAGATAACTACAACTTTCTAGTTCTCAACCACAAGAGAAAACACAAAGAAATCATACAAGATTTTGAGATCAAATCCTAACCTCTTATTGCAGTGATTTACCTCTTTGCTTCGACCGCCGAAGATCCAAAGGAATCCGCCACCTTCCTTTGCTTTAGCCTACCGAGAAAGAACCCCTTCGGCCAAAAATAACCAGCAGCAACAACACCCTTATATTCTTTGCTTTCGGCCGAATAACCCTTCAACCAGCCACACAATAATTTCCTGCGGCCTCACAACAGTAGCCGCTATTTTAATTTTTACTTCTTTGATTATTTCTCTCTTTGACAGTGACTACAAATCCAAGGGCAGCGGCAACGAAAGGAAGAGAACCCTTGGCCTTTTTTTCCTTTCCGGCTTCTTGTTTTTCTGGCTCAACAAAAATCCTAGCACCATACCCCATATATATATACCATATCATAACGGGTTTGGACCCGTTTTTGACCCGTTTTGGTATACCGAAACCCGCTGCGGCAATGGGCTCCATTAGCAACAGGATCTCCTATAAAGCTCGGGAGAACTCGATCGTCTAGTCCATCAGGATTTGAAGTTGCACTTGGATGATGGGGTATCTGGATTCATCCCTGATACATTATATTCATTATTTGTGCCAGCTTATCTTTAGAAGAATTCTTATTTTCAGAGCTTATATTCACCATAGGTTGTGACCTCTTCACACAGAAGGCACTAATTATTGATGTTAATTTTGGCCATTTAAGATTACATAGCCAAATTCGAACATCAAGCAAAAATTTGGCTCATAATCAAGTCCTAAGCTAGATTATGTGTGACTTCCAATCTCGGACAATCTACATAGAAGTTATAAAATTATAAAAAGAAAGAACATAGACAAAATGTATACATAGAGATATAACGTGGTTCAACCAATAGGGGATTTGGGGCCTATATCCTTAGAGGAAGGTAACTGTTCTGATATCTGTTCTACAGTGAAATCAAGGTTATAATATCTCAATCTCTTATTTTCTCTTGATTACTGAGTATATAGAGAAGAAGGAGGAAATTCAGAAGATTTAGAGGAGAATCTCTATGCTGTTAAGATCTAGAGTCAGCAGAAAATGTTGATCATAATTATGTCCCTTTTCCTTAGAGAAAAGAGTGTATTTATAGTTATTTAGTGATAAAGTTATAGTTGAAATCCAATATAACATCTAGACTCTATTGCCTGATAGAGGATATTTCCTTATTGATGAACTCAGTTTCTTTTCCTTAAATGGATTCTATTTGGTGTAAAATTTTCAAGTTACATGAGCCTTATAAATTTCGTGAATTCTTACTTAGTGGCCTTCTCTGTATAGTTTGAACCGATTAATACGAACCAATAATAACTAACAGTTGTTCGCCATAAAAATTGTATTCTCTCCCTTTACTGACAATTTTTCAATAAAGAATTACAATCTAACGGTTTCCCGTTTACAGAAGATGAGGAAGATAGCTTTTCCTCTTTGTTTAAGGTTGGGTTTCTAAGTAGCTATGGAGGACGATCCTACTCTCCGTTGATACTCCGTACAATCTCTCTCAGTTGGCTAAAGGAAAAAAAAAAGGCTCTTTACTCTTGATCACAAGGGGTAATTTCTGGGAGAAGACGTCCGTCTCTGTCTGTCTGTCTCTTTCGCTCTTCCGCCTTTTCTAGGGGGCTTGGAGTAACGTCCCGCCATATTTGCTCGACGTTAGCTCCCACTACTCGAGAAGTGCTGCCATATTTGTTAGGCGGTTGTTCCCACGATCAAAGTGACGCCGCTGCATTCGTTTAGCAGTTAGCCCCACGATCCGAGGTGGTAATTCTTCTGTTCGGGTCGGGTGACTTTGGATTAAACCCCTACCCGAAAGCTATGGGCAGTATTGCGAATCTCAACTTTAGATTCGCTAACCTGTTTTGTCGTCACTGGGTCGCGAACCTCAATCTTCAGGTTCGCGGATCTGCTGAGTTGCGGACTTCTAACTTTGAATCCGCGGATCTGCTTTGCTTTCTAGATTTTTTTACCGACAAAACCCCCTCCAAAGTTTCCAAAACTCTCATGATTCCTTAAGGAGTTTTGAAATACTTTGGATATAATATTCTGTATTAGAATCTCTATTGCATTTGCAGAAATATGTGACTCTGTATTAGCGCCACTGCTGCTTCTTGAAGGAAAATATGACTCTGTGTTAGCGCCTCATTTATTGACAATTTTTGGATCATACGACTCTGTGTTGGATATCCGATTTGTATAGCGAAGAAGAAGGCGACTCTGTGTTAGGGTCGCAAACTTTTTGCTTTAGAAAGGACACGTCTCTGTATTAGGGGCGCGAGCCTTCATTTTTGAGTAGAAGACGACTCTGTATTAGGGTCGCCAATTTTCACTTCGGAAGAGACACGTCTCTGTATTGAGGACGTGAGCTTTCACTTGTTGGTGAAGAAAGCGACTCTGTATTAAGGTCGCAAGCTGCAATTTCTGAAGGATCACCACTCTGTATTAGGGGCACGAGCTTTCACTTGTTGGTGAAGAAAGCGACTTTGTATTAGGGTCACAAACTGCAATTTCTGAAGGATCGCGACTCTGTATTAGGGGTGCGAGCTTTCACTTGTTGGTGAAGAAAGCGACTCTGTATTAATACTGGATAAACGGAGAGTATCTGAAAGATGATTCTGATGTTGATTACCAGAGGTAACTGTTAACTTGATAATTTCGAAATGAATCACAATTTTCTAAGTACCCAAAACTACTATGAAAGAAAGAACTTCTTGTTGATAAACTTGATTCGCCAAATGTGTTATTGACTTAGCAAATTTGATGAACAGGAAAATCTTGTTCGCCAGAGGTAATATTTAACTTGGCAATTTCGGAAAAAGGAAAATTTGGTTCGCCAGAGGTAATTTTTAACTTGGCAAATTTGATGAAAGAAAATCTGGTTCGCCAGAGGTAATATTTAACTTGGCAATTTTGAAAAAAGGAAAATTTGGTTCGCCAGAGATAATTTTTAACTTGGCAAATTTGATGAAAGAAAATTTGGTTCGCCAGAGGTAATTTTTAACTTGGTAAATTTGATGAAAGAAAATCTGGTTCGCCAAAGATAATATTTAACTTGGCAATTTTAGAAAAAGGAAAATTTGGCTCGCCAGAGATAATTTTTAACTTGGCAAATTTGATGAAAGGAAAATTTGATTCGCCAGAGGTAATTTTTAACTTGGCAAATTTGATGAAAGGAAAATTTGATTCGCCAGAGGTAATATTTAACTTGGCAAATTTGATAGAAGGAAAATTTGATTCGCCGGAGATAATATTTAACTTGGCAAATAAAAAGAAATCTAGTTCGCAGCTTTAAAGATTTTCAACCCGGAACCATAAGTCTTTATTAATGAACTCCCGATTACAGGCAAATCTTGATTCATGGTTTGTGTCGAACTACCCAGGTCAGATTACAACTGGTGTTCCGCAATTTTTTGCTAAGAATAATATTTCTTTAAGAACTTGCCGTTGATCGGCATCATGATCTTGTCACCGTTCGGCTTTGTTAACTGATATGCGCCGTTGGAGTAGACCGTATCGATGACAAAGGGTCCTTACCACTTCGGCTGGAACTTTCCTCTAGGCTTCTGACTAGTTATGATCGGTCTTCTGACTGACAAGACCAGATCACCTTTCTTAAAAGTTCTTCGCTTAGCCTTTTTGTTAAAGGTTATGGAGATCCGTGCTTGGTATAGTTCGATACTCTGTTGAGCTTCTAAGCGCTTATCATCCAAAGCTTCTAATTCTTGGATCCTTTATTGGTGTCTTTCTTCTCACGTCATTCTAGTTATCAATGCAACTCGTAACGACGGGATTTGGATTTCCAAAGGTAAGATTGCTTCTGACCCATATACCAAAGAGAAGTGCGTGGCATTAGTGGGGGTTCGAATCGTGGTACGATACGCCCACAGGCATTCTCCGAGCTTCTCATCCCAGTCCCTTTGATTGGATGAAACAAACTTTTTAAGAAGTTTTACAATGGTCTTATTGAAGGTTCTGCTAGACCATTAGCTGCAGGGTAATATGGTGATGACGCTATATTCTCGATCCTGTACTTGTTGCAAAATCTAGAATATACTTGGCTCACAAACTGAGGCCCATTATCATGAATGATCCTTCTGGGCACTCCGAAGCGGTAAAGCACGTGGTGTTTGATGAATTTGATAACATCCGATGACTTTACTTCAACCAGGAAAATGGCTTAAGTCCATTTTGAAAAGTAATCTGTTATAGCTAAGATGAACCGGTGTCCTCTTGTTGATGGCGGGGAGATTGGCCCAACAATGTCCATACCCCATTGTTCAAATGGCCATGACATAGCCATTGGGTGAAGATACTCTGGAGTTTGGTGTATAAAGTCTGCATGTATTTGGTAGGCTCTACATTTCTTGGCGTAGTTAACCGCTTCCGCCATCATCTTTGGCCAGTAATAACCTATCCTCCGAATTCTATCCCAGAGTTTCGGTCCCGGCTGGTGTGCCCCGCAGATGCCAGCATGAGCTTCTTCGAGCACCTTTTTAGCTTCGCGATTGGAGAGACAGCGAAGTAAGACTCCGTCGTAAGATTTCCTATACAATGTCTGGAGTTCTGCGTTGTAATAGAACCTGACAGCCCTTCTCTGAATTGTCCTGGTTTCTTTTGGACTTTCGGATAATATACCGTAAAGGACATAGTCTATATAAGGAAAACGTCAATCCCTTGGTTCCAGGCTTGACTCGAAAGCGTGTGCTTCGTCTTCCTGTAGTTTCTTCATTTCTCCTTTGAGCTCATTCTTAGGACGAAATAATTCTTTGCTTCCCACCAGAATTTGCCTTCTAGCATGCTTAGGCAAAGCTAGCGTAGCAGCCAAGAAAGCTAGCGAATCTGCATAACTATTTCGGTTGCGCTTTATGTGGCTGATATAGAAACCGTCGAAATCATTGGCGATCTTGACCACCGCACGATAGTACGGCAGGAGGTCTTCATGTTTGACCTCGTACTCCCCTTTTACTTGATTCACTACAAATTAGGAATCCCCATATGCCTCCAAATATCTGACCCCCAGTTGTTTGGCTATTTTTAAGCAGTTAAGAGAGCGTTATATTCCGCGATATTGTTGGAGCATGAATTTGTTAATGAGTAAGCTCGAAGGATGATGTAGTTGCAGGGAGAGATGAAAACAACTCCTACTCCCGCTGTCATCTTTCCTTCGGATCCCATTCGGGAGACACCATCAAAGAAAAGCTGCCACACACCTTTTGAGACTGTATTTGCCTCCGAAGACTTTCGCGAGTCATCCTTTTCTGGGATCAAGTCCCATTCTTCTAACTCTCCCGGGATTTGCTCGTAAAACTTCGAGGATGCCGGGACTGGATGTTCGGCTAAGAAGTCGGCGACGGCCTGTCCTTTAATATACTTCTGTGGGACAAAACGCATATCATACTGTGATAACAAAATAGCCCAATTAGATAGTCTTGAGTTTAACGATCCAGCCTTAGTCATTAATATTCTCAGAGAGTTAACTCTAGATACAACGTGGATGGTTTGTCCAACCAAATAGTATCGCATCTTCTGTACTGCAAACACTAAGGCTAAACATTCCTTCTCCACTGAATTATACTGGTGTTCTACCCCAACCATCATTCTGCTTAGATAATAAATGGCTTGTTCGTGACCTGACTCATTCTTCTGTGCTAGCAAAGCTCCCAAGGAATGGTCCATGGCCCTTATATATAGCAGGAAAGGTATTCCTGAGATTGGAGCTATAAGTACTGGTGGTTTCATGAGATATTGTTTGACTTCTTCAAAAGCCTTTTGGCATGCGCTATCCCAAACAAATGACACTCCTTTCCTTATTAATATGGTGAAAGGCTGACATTTACCAGACAAATTTGATATAAACCTGCAGATATATACTAGCCTGCCTTGCAACCCCCTTAACACTTTGAGGTTACGGGGAGGTGGCATATCTTAGATAGCCTTGACTTTATCTGGATCGAGTTCAATGTTACAACAAAATCGAGGAATTTTCCACTGGAAACCCCAGGAAAGACTTAGTTGGATTCATCTTGAGCTGGTGCTTCCTCATGAGGTCGAACACTGTCTTCAAATCTTTCAAGTGATCGTCTTTGTTCCTGCTCTTAATCGCTAGATCATCTACATAGCATTCCACTGTCTTCCGGAGGTGCTCTTAGAATATTGTGTTCATGGCGCGTTGATACGTAGCACCTGCGTTCTTCAGGCCAAAGGGCATGACTGTATAGCAGTATACCCCGAGTGGTATTCTGAATGACATATGCTTCTCATCATCAGGGTACATCATTATTTGATTATACCCGAGAATCCATCCATAAACGTCATACGCTCATACCCACAAGTATTATCTATCATAATATCCATGATAGGTAACGGGAATTCGTCTTTAGGGCAAGTTTCATTTAAATCCCTAAAGTCTATGCAAACTCGGATTTTTCCGTTTTTCTTGGTCACGGGAACTATATTGGCGACCCAATCAGGGTGCTGTTCCTCGCGAATAAAGCCTGATTCAATCAGCTTCCTGATTTCAGCTTCTATAGCTTCCATGATTTCTGGGCGGAATCTTCGTTGCTGTTGTTTCACTGGTTTAGCCTCTGGCCGGATGTTTAATTTGTGAACCACCACGCTTGGATCTAATCCAGGCATTTCCTCATAACTCCAAGCAAAAATATCAATGTATTCGCGAGTGAGGGATATCAACTCCTCCCTTTCTTCCGAGGATAGGCTCTCACTTATGAATATGGGTTTAGGATTCTTTTCATCTCCCATATTAATTTGGATCACTTTGTCTTCAGTTGGAGGATCGCGTTGTTCAAAATGAATCTCCCACTTCATATTAAGATGCTTGGCCTAGAGATCATCTCTTTCTGGCGAACTTTCTTCGTCTTCTTGGATCTCGAAAGCCATGTTCACGGACACTTCGCGGAAAATCATACCAATACTGATATCTGAGTCCCAGCATGGTGATTCTGACGAATGATCGTACTGTCGTTCTTCGGTTTTTTCATCTAAGGAACTTTTAGGAGTGGTGACGTATTCCAACCCCCTGCCAGTTTTCTGGTAATAATCTGGCATTTTTCCTTCTAGGACATAGGATTGAACGATTGTCCTTCTTCCTTTTTCGGAGTACAACCCCCTGCCTTCGGCTAGATTGTATCCCATTTTCCTCATTAATCTACTAGACTTTTCATTGTAATGGAAGAACTCAGGTTTTTCCTATTCATCCTCAGAATCTAAGCCTTTCTTTTTGCTCTTATGACTTGCTCTTCCAAATACTATGGCTTTTCGGGCTCCGTTTTTGGGAGGGACCTCAAAAATGACCTGGTTAGCACTTTCAACGTCATCACTTAATTCGTGTAAGGATGATCGGATAGGTGCTTGGAAGGAAGTCAGAGAATATATCTCATTTACACAGTCGCTGAATGCATCTGTGCTAGTGCTTGAGGGCTCAGAATCAACACCAGAAGAATAAGTAAATTCCAGATTTTCATTTATCACCCATTCACCATCAGAGTGAACGGCGTTATTTACATCAAGGCCTTCGAGGCTTATTATAATGGGCTTACCGTCCCAGATTATATCCTCGGATTCCGAGTCTTCGGATCCTGATTCTGTATCAGCCTATTCGCCGCTATCAGAGTCATCTGGAATGGACTGATCTGTAACACTGAACGCATCTTGATACAGCAACGCGTCAGTAAAGTAATTTTCAACTCCTTTGAAGGGTTGTTTTTACGCAACGAGCGTCTTCACGTTTTGTCGACATACTTCATGCATTGGTGTAACGTAGAGGGCACAATGAGATTGCTATGGATCCAAGGTCTCCCCAGTAGCAGATTGTATGACGTGTCTGCATCTATCACGTAGTACGTGACTTCCGTCTTCATATCGCCGATTTGACACTTGAGCTTAATTTTTCCCAATGGTCTACTGCCGTTAGCATTGAATCCGAAAATAGTGGTGTTGGTTGCCGCTAATCTATTCATCGGCACTCCAAGATATCGTAGCATTCTTCGTGGCATGATGCTCAAGGCTGAGCCTGGATCAACTTAAATGCGGTCAACCTCCGTAGATCATATGTATCCCTTGTAATATAAAGAGCGGTGATGCTTGTTGCTCCTGACTTGCATATCTTCTAGAGTGAAAGCAATGTAGGGGACGGTCTTACCTGAGACTTGGTGACAGGTTGCGCAAAGAGATTTTCTTTCCTCACTCACCTCTGGTATTTGTGCCAGGAATGCTTCTGAATCTTGCAGAGCTTCTCTTAAAGCTTCTCTAGTAGATTTAGAGAGTTTCAGGAGCTCGTACAAGGTTATCCTTGCAGGAATATTGGCCAACTGCTTTAAAATATCGAACTGAAATGGCTTCCGCGAATCCTCCGCGGGCTCTTTTCCTTTTTTTTTAAATTTTATCAAACTTCAGCTCCTTTTGTTTAACTTTTTCTGGAGGTGGTCGAGAATCTGTTGTCTGGCCGTAGTTCTTCAAGTAATCTTTTCCTGAATGGGTCCCCGCGGGAGGAGGATCTGCATCGGCTACTAAAGAATTTCCGATTTTTTCTTCCGAATCAGTCAAAACAGGAATAATCCCGTCATCTTCGGGTATTATGGAAACGACATTAGAGGTAAAGATTTTCCCCTTTTGTCTCTTTCCAGATGAACTGGAACTCCATTGCTCATCCCTTAGGAGGTCTGGATGTACCCACAGTATCTCCCCCTATCAGTTTCAAAGGGGAACAATCCTTTCTTTTGGTATTGGTGCGAGTCAAAATTTACGACCTGCATCGTGCCTTTAGGGATGGGCTGCACTCCGTCTTGAACTGTTGACTCTATCCAATCGGGTGCTTTGCTGAACTTGACAGTCACCATATTCGCGGTCACGTTCTTCTGATGCTCTTGGAGCTTGATAACATTAGCATCTACTAAGACTTGAATTTTATCCTTGAGGATGTAGCAGTTTTTGGTGGTGTGATTAACGATCCTATGGTAAACACAATAGTTAAGATCGTTAACTTTCCCTGCTTCTTCTGGACGTTTGGACTCCGGCAGCTTCAACATCTTCTTACTCATAAGGAGGTTGAAGATAGTCTTTGCATGCTCGTCTTTAAAGAAGTATTGCTTTTGCGACATTCGTGTCTGAGGAGGGAGCTTTGGGGAAGTCTTCACGGGTTGCAGCGTATCAGTGACCATCGCCTCCTTTTCCTTATATCCTCGGGATCGGGACTTATAGTTGTTATCGCCACTTCGCTTTGGTTTCTCCTCGCCTCCTTCTTCTTCAAGTCTTTGGGCAATATCTTCTGCTTCTTCAGCTTGCAGGGCGAGATCCTTCCAGGTTGAGGACTTCACTGCTCCCATTCTGGCTAGAACCTTAGTCGATAAATTATGTCGATAGGTTTCTACCAGGGTCTTTTCTGGCATCCCATGCGGACATCTGAGAGAATCATTTTGGAACCTTTTGATGAAGTTCCGGGCTGACTCTCTTTTCTTTTGTTTAGTAGCTAGAAGCGCCAGCATTGATACCTCCATATCATCTTCATAGAACCTGGTGAGAAAGGCTTTCTCCATGTCACTCCATGAATTTATGGTTCCCGGTTCTAGTCTCCGGAACTATTCAAAAGCTAGTCCCGTTAAGATACTAACGAATATTCTCGTAATAATAGGGTCATTTCCGGCTAAATGTCCAATCTGCGATTTAAAATAGTAGAGATGCTGATTCGGCGACCTTTACCATCGAAAGATTTGAACTTCAACGGTTTGTAACTTTCTGGGAACGGTACACTTTCCCATTCCATGGGATACGGTCCCAGCTCTTGTAGGTCGCCTTTATGCATGAGGGCGTTTAGCTGGTTTTGGAAGCTCTCCACCCAAACAGCCTCGGTCTTTCCTTCTTGATGCATGGAACGGTTGCCGTTATCGTCATGATGTTCTTCTTTTTCATTATTATGAGGACCTTCTTCTTCTGTCTTCTTTCCTGTATCCTTTAGCCTGGCTTTCTCCAATTCCATCAGGACATGCAGCATATCTTTAAGCTCGCTGAGAGCATTCTGCTGTTGCTGGATATACTTATCTTGTTCATCCATTCTCCGTATGAACTCTTCTGAGATGTTATTTTGAGTCATATATGCAGAGGCGGAGTCTTCTAGGAATGAGTCGGACGTCTGCGATTCAGGCTTAACAGATTTGGCTATATCTTCTTCATCAGAAGATATTTCCGCCATCTATCTATAATTCATGGGGACTGCCGTCCCACTTCTGAGTCGAGTGTTTCGAAAAACTCCTCGTTCTTCACTGAACTGATCCTTGGAAATCGTAGGAAGCTTTAGGTCGGAAGCTTCTCCTTCGGAGACTTTCTTCACCTTCTTCTTCTTTTCTCCGGAACTTGTCATATTAGATGACACTGCAGGATATTCTGGCTCGGGAAATTCAAGCCCGTTTCGTCGCCTCCTCTTCGCCAGTCGGGATGAAGATGTCGTTGGAGTCGACAACCGACGAAATACCGAAGATCTGGCATGGGCTGAACAATGACAGTGAGATAATACTGCATTAATCAGTCGTTCACAGTGACAGTGAGATACATAGGATTCTTCCCTTTTTTTGTTCAGGAGTTCCCTAAGATCTCTTGCACTGGGATTCTTTGTGACGTCATCATTTGTGGAAATGGCTTCGCGAACAACATAGTTGCAGCCTTGCAGATAGGTCCGCGAATTTGAGGTTCGTAGGTTCCGCGAACTTCGTTGATCATGTGATCAGACATTCCCCCCGGAATTTTGATGGGCTTACTTCGCTTCCTGTAGGGAACGTGAGTAAATCCTTCCGTGCCTCGACCAACCTCCCCTTTTGGCTTCCATATTTGTGTGGTAAGCTTTTACTGGGATGGGTTGGCGGTTTCCTTTTGTTGCGAGTTCTTGCTGAGGGCGCGAGCTCTGCTTCTCCTCAGGTTTATTCTCGTTGTACGAGTGAGAGGAACCTCCCTCTCCGCATGACAGCTTCGCGGAGCGGGTAGTGGTCGTTTTCCTTTGTTGAGGCGAGGACTTTGGCCCACTTTGCTTGAGAGATCCAGAGTCTTTGCCGAAACTGGCATAGAGCCCAATGTTAGGGAAGAGGATTTCGGACTAACTTGGTCCGTTGATTCCCTTAACCGAGCTATTGTCGTCTCCTTGGGGATTGACCCCTTGGAAATTTTATGATATCCCTTCAGGGAAGTAGGGCTCTTGGAGCCTGAAGAAAGAAATTCTTCATACATTTCCTGGTCGACGTAAATGGTGAGCAAGTTGACCATACTACCAACTGGAATATTATCGGATTGAGCTACCACCAGGTCACCGGAGGTGATGGTAGTCCTCAGCGGAGTCGCCAATCTTCTGTTCACCATAAAAATTATATTCTCTCTCTTTACTGACAATCTTTTAATAAAGGATTATAATCTAACGGTTTCCCGTTTACAGAAGATGAGGAAGATAGCTTTTCCTCTTTATTTAAGGCTGCGTTTCTAGGTAGTTATGGAGGACGATCCTGCTCTCCGTTGACACTCCGTACAATCTCTCTCAGTTGGCTAAAGGAAGAAAAAAAAGGCTATTTACTCTTGATCACAAGGGGTAATTTCTGGGAGAAGACGCCCGTCTCTGTCTGTCTGTCTCTTTCGCTCTCCCGCCTTTTATAGGGGCTTGTAGTAACGTCCCGCCATATTTGCTCGACTGTTAGCTTCCACTACTCGAGAAGTGCTGCCATAATCGTCAGGTGGTTGTTCCCACGATCGAAGTGACGCCGCTGAATTCGTTTGGCAGTCAGCCCCACAATCCGAGGTGGTAATTCTTCTGTTCGGGTCGGGTGACTTTGTATTAAATCTCTACCCGAAAGCTATGGGCAGTGTCGCGAATCTCAACTTTAGATTCGCTAACCTGTTCTGTCGTCACTGGGTCGCGAACCTCAATCTTCAGGTTCGCGGATCTGCTGAGTTGCGGACTTCTAACTTTGAATCCGCGGATCTGCTTTACTTTCCAGAATTTTTCGCCAACAACAGTCAACAAATATAAATACACTCTACTTTAAGGAGATGAGAGATTTTCTACTCTAAAATCTCAGATCCAACTTATATTTTCTATGATCGAGTCCACTCGCTTCTTTTGAATTTCAAAGCTTTAAAATTTAAACATATTTTGTATTCTAAAGCTTATAAAAATCACGATTGTAGATGATAGGTACGGAACAGGTAGCCTTGGAAGTCTATTTCTAAATTAATAATTAAAATATTGGGAAGCTTACATGCAATTATTTATAAATAATAATAGTTTAGTTTTTATTCAAGTTTGCATTCTTGAAAGGTGAGCCACAAGCTATAAAATTCTGTTCTCTCAAAACGACACAATTTCTTGTTTAATATAAACAATAATTTGACAGTGTTAAAGTTGCTTAATTTTTTAATTTTGCGCAAGAATTTGGATCCAATTTATGAACACATTACAAACTATACATATATAGTCACATAAAGTAAAGCAATATGTGCATACATCACATCATATGATGCACAGCTATACGTGAACATACTGTCACTATACAAAACCCTTGCCCCGGGTAGTTATAAATTAATTGGGAACGGGTAGTTATAAATTAATTGGGAAGGGGAATTCTATTGAGCATACGACTTTGCTCAGTGCGCCCACCTTCCAAAGTTTAAAAAAAAAAACTACATACTTGCCATTACTTTTTGTAATCATATTTTTTTCCTGGCGGTGGTTAATCCCCGAACGATATTAAGTTCATTTGGAACTAATTTCCGAACGGTGTGAAAATCCGAGAACTAATACCTAACCAAAAAAGGTGGGCTCACCAAACAAAGTGGTGTGCTCAAGTATAATTTCCCACTGGGAAACCCTTCAGTTTTGGCCAACTAACTCATTTAATACTTGAAATGTCCAAGTGCCAATTGTTTAAATAAGTAGGTTACCTTCTTACACTACATGGGGAAAAAAAAATAAAAATAAGTATATTCATTTTACATTATTATTAAATGGAAAATTTGATTTAGCCTCCTTGGACTTGGACTAAATCGCTCCTCAGGAAGTTTCCAAAAAAATATTGAGAAAATCCTTCCTACCCATTTAACTTGTATTTATTCTAATATATAAAAAAGTATGCATACATATACTATCAATTAATTTATTCTAAAGATGATCCTATTGATATATTTTAAATAATAAGGTCGAGTAATTTGGTATTTTGTATTTTTTTGGGATATTTACAGGTTTGTCCCTTAATCTTTATAAATTATAATTTAGTCCCCAAATCTTCATATTTAGGATTTAGTTCCCAAATCCTCTAAATTACTACAATTTAGTCCCTCTGTTAGTTTTTCCGTCCAAATAAACGACAGAATTTAATTTTTACTTTTTTTAAATAATAAAACGACTTAAATACCGCTATGAAGAAAAATGGGGAAAAATAGAGAGATAGAAGAGAAGAAGAAGGAGGGAAGCCAATGAACCCAATGAGGAAAAGCAAAAGAGAGGAAAAAGAGAGAAGGAGAAGAGGAGGAAAAGGGAAGGAGAAGAGAGGAGGAAGAATGAAGAAAAGAAGAAGAGAGGAGGAAGAGGGAAAGAGAAGAGAAGAGGAAGAAGGAAGAATAAATTGAGAAGGGGTAAAATGGAAAAATCAGGTCAAAAAATAAACTGGGCTAACGGAAGTTAGGGAGGGGACTAAATTGTAGTAACTTAGAAAATTTGGGGGACTAACTTCTAAATATGAAGAATGGGGGGCTAAATTATAATTTATAAAGATGTAAGGGACAAGTCTGTAAATACCCCTTTTTTATGGCATAAAAAAACTAATGTGTAAATGGATATTCCAGTTAGCCTTTTAATGGCATATTTCTACTTTATAAAAATTAAAAAGTATAATTAAAAAAAAACTAATAGAAATAAATGAATATTTTGGTTATATTTTAATGTTATTTTCTTTATAAGTGTTCTGTAAAAAAAGAAAATGTCAAAATAACATATTATTCGACCTCATCGGAAGAGCATATTCTTGAACAATCTAAAACTATGTACGTATGGTTTTCTAAATATTTTTTGAGACTTAGGACAGCGTAGCACATAAGTTTTTTGGAGGAGAAATTTTTCCAAATAGGTGGTGACTAAACCAAAAATTTTCATTATTAAAATGAATTGAAAAATCCAACATGTATGTTTACAAATTTAAAATGCAGTCTTAATCGAATTCGAACGGGCTCTGAGTAAGATCTCAGATGACCGAGTCAGATAGCATGGAAGGAGTCTCTGTTGACTAAGAAGAACCCAAATTAATCAGCAAATAATCAAAGAAGCCTGACAATTTTATTTTATGAATGTTGAATCAGTAAAAAGTCTCAGTGGTCCCATGAATGAGAGAGAAATCAATCAGATTAAGATCTTGAAACTCATCCTCACCATATTTTATATGACAAAGCCCTGTCAATGCAAGTAGAATATGAATCTTATCCGGGGAATTCTATTTGAGCACACCACTTTGCTGAGTGAGCCCACCTCTTAACGCTGCTCTTGCGTGTGTGACCATATTTTTCCACCTGGTTGGAGAGTTATCCTCAAACGATGTTAAACTCGTTTGGGCAACGGTGTGAAGACCGTTCGGGAGCTAATCCTTAACGGAGAAAAAAGTGGGCTCACTGAGCAAAGTGGTGTGCTCAGATAGAATTTCCCCTGCGGTACTGGAAGAGATTGAAACCTTCCTATTAGCACTCAATTAAGTGCATACCAAAATCAACCTTTACCTACACAAATAAGTGGTTGTGATTATAGTATTTAACAACACATCCTCATTTGCATTGACAAACTTGATCACCAGAAAAAAGAAATGTGCAATTGGTTAATTGTTTTTAGGGGTTTTTTACATATCTGTCCCTTAAAATCTTTAAAAATTAGAATTTAGTCCCCCCAATCCTCATATTTATAATTTAGTCCCAAAATCCTTTAAGTTACCTTAATTTAGCCTGAATTTCCCATTATAACCCTGAGTTACTTCACTTTAGTCCTTCCTTCCATCTTCCTCCTCTCTTCCTCTTCTTATTGGGTTCTCCTCTTCATTCTTCTCCTCTCTCTCTCTTCCCTCTTCTTATTGGGTTCCCCTGAGTTACTCCACTTTAGAAATTAATTAGGAGGAAAACAAGAGAGAGGAACCCAATATGAAGAGGAAGAGATGAGAAAGAGGAAAGAAGGACAAAAGTGAAATAACTTAAGAGTATAACGGGAAATTCGGACCAAAAATATGGCTAGGGGACTAAATTGAGCTAACTTAAAGGATTTGAGAAAGTAAATTATAAATATGAAGATTTGGGAGACTAAATTCTAATTTTTAAAGATGTAAGGGACGGAAATGTAAAAACCCCTTGTTTTTATTATTATGGGGTATTTACTGGTTTGTCCCTCAAATCTTTATATTTTATGATTTTGCCCTCCAAATCTTCATATTTAGAATTTTGCCCCCCAAATCTCATAAGTTACAACAATTTTGCCCCCCTCTCTAACACAGTTAAATATTTGACCATTTTACCCCTCTTTTCCTCTTCTATTTTCCTCCTCTCTTCTTCTTCTCTCTTCCTCCTCTCTTCTCCTTTTCTTCATTATTTCTCCTCTCTTCTTTCTCCTCTTTTCTTTCAGTATTTAACTGTGTTAGGGAAGAGCGGAGAAGAGAGGAGGAAGAGAGGAGAAATAATGAAGAAAGGAGAAGAGAGGAGGAAGAGAGAAGAAGAAGAGATGAGGAAAATAAAAGAGGAAAAGAGAGGTAAAATGGTCAAATATTTAACTGTGTTAGGAAAAGTTAGAGAGGGGGGCAAAATTGTTGTAACTTATGAGATTTGGGGGGCAAAATTCTAAATATGAAGATTTAGGGGGTAAAATCATAATATATAAAGATTTGAGGGACAAACCAGTAAATACCCCTATTATTATTAGGATACAATTCAATAGCTTGCATAGAACTTAGAATGCTTCAGAATAAATCATACATTAATCACACTAACAACTAAATAATGAGACAAGCTCAAGATACATCAATGCTATAAGAAAAAGGTAATGAAGCTAAAAAAAAAAATAAAACTCATAATAAACAATCTATTTTTCTCGATGGCGACACATTTTTTCAGTAAAAATTTGATGATCAATAGAAAAAAAACACCAACCAAATCGAAATTTGTTCGTATGGAGAGAGATCCGAGGAGGATTCACAATATACAAGAGTACAAAACCTGAAGCCTGGAATCTAACAAAACCAACCTGAACAAAAGCACGAGAACAAAAATATATAATAGCAGAAGATACCACAATACTTCTGCAACTTATATCGAAAGACCCACTGAATTAGGATTTTTCCTATTGGACTGGGTCGAGTCATCCATCAACGCTTTGTCCATCTGTTACTTTTGCAAACAGTTGTATTCATCCTAAGCGATAACAGGAACCAAATTTACACTAGGCATATCATAAGTCATAACAGTTTGAGAGAGACAATGACAACAACAACAACAAAGTCTTTTATTTCAAGTATTAGGAATAGGTTACATAAACTAAAAGAGAATCATGCCGGATCGATCACATGAAAGATCCTTCAATGCTCATTTCTATCGAGTAATATATCTTCATTTAAACCTCTAACATCTAACCTCCATCTGCGTGTTTTTGGGTCATCCCTCCACTGTTTTAATTTATCATATATTGATAAGTTCTACTCATCGAACTAGTGTACCTATTAGACTATATAGCACATGGCCAAACCAACGATTTTCCTTTACCTTTATGCTATCTTAACATGAATATGCTAATGTCTCACTTTATCTTTCTTAGTGTTATCGTAAATCTAACGAAACATCCGTATCTCTGCTATACCTATCTTTTGTGAATAATGTCTCTTTATAACTCAACGTTTCGTGCCATTTAACAAAACTAACATAGTAGGGATCCCTGACGAATATTATCACCTGTGTTACATATTTCATCATATTATTAATAAGGGGTATTTACTGGTTTGTCCCTCAAATCTTTATATATTATGATTTTGCCCCCCAAATCTTCATATTTAGATTTTGCCCCCCAAATCTCATAAGTTACAACAATTTAGTCCCTCTCTCTAACACAGTTAAATATTTGACCATTTTACCCATCTTTTCCTCTTTTATTTTCCTCATCTCTTCTTCTTCTCTCTTCCTCATCTCTTCTCCTTTTCTTCATTATTTCTCCTCTCTTCTTTCAGTATTTAACTGTGTTAGAGAAGAGAGGAGAAGAGAGGAAGAAGAGAGAAGAAATAAGAGAGGAGAAATAATGAAGAAAATGAGAAGAGAGGAGGAAGAGAGAAGAAGAAGAGAGGAGGAAAATAGAAGAGAAAAAGAGGGGTAAAATGGTCAAATATTTAACTGTGTTAGAGAGGGCGACTAAATTGTTATAACTTATGAGATTTGGGGGACAAAATCCTAAATATAAAGATTTGGGGGGCAAAATCATAATATATAAAGATTTGAAGGACAAACCAGTAAATACCCCTATTAATAATGTTGCTTTCTAAATATAGCAGGAGCAGCAAGTACAGGTACTAGCTCATCAAGGAGAGCAATGAAGGAGGGATCCCCGACGAAGACTGGACTTGTTAGCTCTTATGGCACAAGAGGATGACCGCATTGCCAACGATATCTAGGGGGACGCTTCAGGGGAAGGGGTAGAGGAACAGGGAGGGCCTTGAATTGATCTAGCACGCTTGGAGGAGAGAGAGAGAGTGGGAACAAACATATATTTGATGTAATAGCACTATAATACCTATTTTTGACCTCGAGTACTAGAGGTCTATATGTAGTTACTATGCACTAACAATGTAATAACATGTTTCATTAAATTCTAATTAACGAAATGCGAGGGGATATGTACCCACTGTCCTTACTAAAAAACAAAGCTAACCTAGTAGAACATATTGAAAGAGACAAATAACAATAATATTAATTAGAAGAGCCAAGATGTTGAAAGATGAGGCAATTATGTCCTCGGCTCCTCTTTGTCAACCTTTCAAGACAAAAGTGCGTACACTTAACGCGAATGTTCCCTGATGGAAGACTTTTCTTAAGATATATTTCCAATCAAATGAAATATACGCATAGAGACGGTAGAAAAGATAAAAATCCAGCCAAGTTATCAACATCGATTGATTCTGAGAAATAATCTTATGCTGAATCACAATCATGATCATAGCTCCCATTATTGAAGCATTACGTCGTACTTCTTTAAATCTTCTCTCATCCTTCAAGTGTCAGTGTCTAAGTGATCAGAGATGCACATTTCAAAAAATTAAACATTATGTGACAAGCTCTAGAATTGTGCACTAACTAAAAGCCGCAAGTATATCTAGAAAAATAAGAACTGAAAATATTTTGATGGCAGAATTCTCCATTTTTTTTCCCAGAAATAATATCAATACTGAAATCTGGGCTAATATGCATGTTGGCACCATATTTATAAAAATGCTAAAATTGAAATTTAAAATTCTATAAAATTTGATTAAAAAGGATCCTTTTTCTTTTACGATTCGCCACAAAATCAACCCATCTGTCCAATATTTTTTGATAGATTGATCTCCTGTCAATAATAACAATGATGAGATCTTACCATGGTGATAGGTTTTAAGCATGCGAAACGACCTTGTGAACAAACCAGCCCCTCAAGTTGAAAGTAAAAATGGTTCCATGTTACATCTTACTTAAAAAATTTAACGAAAGTAAGAATTAAGGACTCATAACAAATGAGAAATTTTGAGGGACTTGCATCAAAATGTATCTAGTTTCAGGCACTTATATTGGGAAGAAAAACATACAGCGAACCAAATTCCTCGCAAAGACATTATAATTATCAAACATACTTGAAACTTATGCGTATAGATAACGAACGTAATGTTTTACATTATGGAACCTTGTCATTCAGATAGCAATGCAAACTACGTCTCCTTAATCATATGTAACACCAATTCATGCTGTTTTGGGGAAAACCGGGAATTATTCCATTGCTATTGAGAATCGAAAAAAAATTATAGATTATAAAAAAATTCATTTTTTATTACAATGAAAAGATTCAAAACGAAATAAAAACAAACAGAGAGGACTTATAAAACATGTCGCTCTCTTTTTTATCAAAATATCGTGGGATCGAGGCAGTTATGAGATTGGTTTTTTCCTCATTGACGATCCGACCTATATAATTGGAGGTGGTGGAGATTTCTTGAGCTCGTTCTTCTCTTTCGATCTTGAGGAAGTTTCGAACTCTTGCGTGGGAGAGAGATATGGCCAGAGACCTTTTTCTCTGCCGGTCCCAAAACTTCAGGGCCCAATTTATTGTGCAGAGAGAGATAGAGAGAGATTTTTTTTTTTTTTGCTGTTCGGGCACTCACTTCTTCTAAGCCTCGCGCCCGGGAGGCTCCTAGCCTTGCGGAAGTCGAGGTTAATTTAATAATTATTTTTTTGTTTAGTTTCGGCCATATTCTTCTTAGCCTCATGCCCGCGAGGCTTCCAGCCTCGCAGGAGCATGAGGCTCTCTGTTTTTTTTTAAATTCTGGTTCTTGGCATCTTTTTCTTCTGAGCCTCGTGCCCGCAAGACTCCCAACCTCGCAGGAGCGCGAGCACAAGACTCTTTTATTATTTTTTATTATATATTTCTTTATTTATTTATTCTTTTATTCTCCTACAAGACCTCCTCCAAAGAGGTACATTGTCGTGCATATATGGGGTTTGGCGAAGGTGCTTAATTGCACATGCCCAGATGATTGGGTCAGGATCATCGGTTTCGGTAGAGACGCTTAATTGTACATGCTTGAATGCCTTGTCTGGATGACAGACAGAGCCGGGGATCAATTAGAATCACAAAAGAAACTATTTATTGTAGTGTGTAATGATTCAAATCTTACTGTCAGATGTAAGAGGTTAACTTGACAAATTTGATTGTATTGAAGTGAAATGGGTGAGATGGTTCAAATCTCGCTATCAGAAATAAGAGTTTAACATAACGAGTCCACGAAATTTTTAGCAAATCTCTGCCTATCAACAGACTTGGCATGCCTTTACCAATCACCGTTTGCGCTAGGCTAGCTATGTTATTCCCCTCCGTATGTAAGTTGTCGAGAGTTTGATTTGGACTTGAATATCAAACGTTCTTTCTATTCTTCGCCTTTTCGGCATTGGGTTATTTATAATCCTAGTATGATAAGACTGATCGAGAATTTTAGCTTCCTCTTACCCCTTACTCTAAGGGCGCTAGGCGTTCACATATTATTCCTTATCATAATAGGTTGGCGAGGAGTTTAATTGCCTCTCCCTTTTACTTTTAAAGTATTGGGTTGCTCATACTTTTTACTTCAGCATGATGGGTGGGAAAGAAACTTGTTCTCTTCCATTTGCTTTTGAAGCATTGGGCGGTTCTTGTCTTTTACCTTAGTATGAGGAGTTGTCGAGGATTTGAATTCATCTCCCCTTTACTTTTGAAGCATTGGGTTATGAGTATCCTTATAGGATAATATTATGACAAATTTATCATGGAATTTTTAGCAAACTCCCAGTTATAAACGGATTTGATGTGCCTTTTACCAATCGCCGTTTGCATTGACTAACCATACTATTTTCCTCATCATGATGAGTTGTCGACGGTTTTTTTTTGTTTTAAATGTCAAACGTTCCCTCTCCCCTTTGTCTTAGTGGTTTATAGGTTTATTGCTACCCCCAGTATAATAGGATTGGTGAGAAATTTTCAATTTTCCTTCCCGTTGCTTTTGATAGTATTTGATTGATTCATTAGCCTTCCCTTTCATTTTTTTAAGGTGGCTAGATATAATATTTCTTCAAGAACTTACTGTTGATAGGCATCATCATCCTGTCGTCGTCTTGATTGATCAGACGATAGGTTTCGTTTGAGTAGACGGTTTCCACTACAAAAAGTTATTCCCACTTGGATTCGAATTTTTCTTTGACAGTTAAGACTAAGTCTCCTTCTTTGATCATCATTTTTTTGACAGTTAAGACTAAGTCTCCTTCTTTGAAAGTTTTTGTTTAACTTTATTATTAAATGCTCTTGAGATACGCGCTTGGTATAACTCGATTTGTTATTGTGCATTCATGATGCAAGCTTAGCCCTATACCGCAAGCTTAGCCTTCGGTTTTAAGCTAGCATAGCCTCACAACTGGACTAGTATATCTTCGCGTTATATGCGAGGTTAGAATTGTGTGTTGGTTTAGCCTCATACACCGAGTTAGATTCATGTGTTGACTTAGTCTTGCACACTGATTTAGATTCGCATTTAGTTACGAGTATAACTCTGCACTCCACACAAGTATAGTATTATACTTGAGTTACTTTACACAAGCTTAGCCTCGTATTTTGATCTCTTTACGTGGGTTTAACTGCAAGGTTTACTAGATGCGGGTCCCACTCCCTGTGTGGGCCTTATTTGATTGGTTACGATCAGCATTCAATTTGATCACATTCTCCTTCATCAAATATTATGCAAGACTGCTGGTTGGCCTAACACCTTAAGTCTCTGACGCAGACCTTGATCGTCCGTTTCTTGAAGTTTATGCGGGGCTGAGAGTTAGTTTCACACTCTGAACTTCTTACGTTAGGCTAAGAGTTAGTTTCACATTTTGGCCGTGAGTATAGCCTCGTGTTTAGATTACTTTACGCTAGTTTAATATCGCATTGTATGCGGAGCTCGTTTTGCATTGCACACAATATTTATTGGTGTTGGTCACACCCTTTGTGTGGGCCTCATTTAAATGGTCATTGTAATTTAATTGACCGCCTTCTTCTTCTTTGAAGTTTACGCGAGGCTGGGAGTTAGCTTCGCATTTTGGACTTCTTCGCACTTTGGATCTGCCTCGCGCGCTGTGTCTGTCACACGCTGGCTTATTTTTGCATATTGAGAGTTTTATACTTGGCTGCAACTTTACATTGTATCTTGCATCTCTTGCAATAATGAAATCATGCGGTTTGTCAGATGGCCTTGCGTATGTGTTATCCTCGTATTTCAACTATTTTATGTGGGGTTGCAAATTTGCCTCGCGTTTTGAAGCTTTTACATTTTTATTGGCTTTGCTTTACCTAGTCTTGCATTGTTTGCAGGTATTAGCCTCGCGTTCTTTACGCTGGCTTCATACATATCCTTATTTGGCTGGATGTGGGTCTCACCCCTGCATGGGACTTGTTTGGCTGTCCATGAAGTTCGTAATGTGCTAATAGATTACTTTCTACTTTGTAATAGACTATGTGGGCTGAACCCTAGTCTCGCATTTTTGTTCACTTTTGTACTCTGGATGAGTTTTATGCACTGCCTTAGACTTGCGCACTAGTATAATCATGCATGCTAGTTTAGTCTCAAATTAGTCTCGCGTCTAGATGACTTTACATTGGTTTAGTCTCAAATTAGCCTCGCATCTGGATGACTTTACACTAGTTTAGTCTCAAGTTATTTTCATGTTTTAGATGATTTTACGCTGGCATAGTCTCGAGTTAGCTTCATGCCTTAGATAATTTCACGCTGGCTTAGCCTTACGTTGTACGTGGGCATAACCTCGCGTTCTTTTTTTAGGCTATTTGATTTCATATTCTTACCCCAGTATGATAGGATTGGCGAGAGTTTTACTCTTTTCCCGTTGCCTTTGTGGCAATGGGCAACAAAAATTCGTACTTTTTTTTTTTGCTTTTTTTCTTTTTTTATTTATGGCAGTTATTTTGCCATCAAATTTTGCGGATTTTATTTGCAAATACTTTCTTCTGTTCAAGTCTCAACTAGATCACATTTGTATCGATGAGTGCCTGTATTTTATCTTTCAGATCGTAACAATTCTTAGTTGGGTTCCTAATATTTTGATGATAGAGGTAATACTTGGGGTCATTTATTTTTTCAACCTCCTCTGAGTTCTGATTTCAGGTAATCTGAGCATCCTCTTTTTATTCAGTAGGTGAAAGAATGTGACTGTTTGCTTATATTTAAAATCGTATACTCATTGCGACCTAGATGAATCTCGATTATTATGTTTTTTTTTGTTTGCAGCAAGACTGGTAATCATTGCTTCCTTTCCCTTAGGATGGGATGATTATAGCCGTGGTTGATTCATGGTCATCCTCCTCTGGACATAATATTCATTAATATATTGGATTATATCCTCTGCTTGCTGCCCTTTTTTACTAGAACCTTAAGATTTTAGACTCTAATGCTCCCATTTTGACCAATATCTTGGTCTGGAGATTGCGTACCAATGTTTCCTACGACATATCATGCAGGCATCGCACTGACATTTTGCATAAACGCTCAACAAAGTTTTTAACAGTCTCGTCTTCTTTTTGCTTGTTTGCTAAAAGAGAGTGGATTGATACTTCGGTGCCGTTCTCAAAGAAGCGGGTTAGGAACTCCCTCTCCACGTCAGACTAGGCATTGATGGCTCTGGGGGGCAGCTGCATAAACCAAGTGAATGCTGACCCAAGTAGGGTACTTGTGAAAATCTTTGTCATCACTGGGTCATTGCCCATGAGATGGCCGGTCTGTAAAAGAAAATAGTATATATATTGGTTCGAGATCCCTTCCCATTATATGACTCTAACTTAAGAGGCTTGTATTTTGCCGGAAATGATGCGGAGTCTCACTCTATTGGGTAGAGTCTCGTAATCCTGCCTCCTGCAATCCTTTCTGGTGTACTAATGCTTCGATTTGACTTTGAAGCTTCTCTAATTTTCCGACATGAGGATCAACAAAATATTCTTCCTCACTGTCTTTTCTCTCAGCATCTGGGTTAAATCTAGTCTCATCCTTCTTGGTTTTATTAGAAGAGGAAGAACTCTCTGCTCCGTCTTCTATATTCTTTTGAGTGTTTTCCAAGCCTTTCGTAATCATTGCTTTAAGGTCTTCGTTGCTCTTTTACTGCTCTTGGATGAGGCGTTCTTGCACCACAATCTTTTAACTTATCTCGGCCAACCGTTCGACCATATGAACTGTCCTTCTCCCGAAACAAGAGGAAACGTTCGATTGCAGCATTGCTATGGTCGAATGCTCGCTAAACTCTTCATATTTCTCATTAGAACCCCCTGCCAATCTTTCATAACCACAAGAAGCCATCACACCTGACTTGAGCATGTGTGATGATAGGTCTTCTCTGCTTCCGTATCAGAGGCATACTCCTTGACGACTGATTTCTTGCCCTTATTCATTATATTCGACGTGAAAGCTAGCAAGTCTTGTGAGTCAGAGTTTTATTGTTGCAGCCGTATTCTTTCTGGAATATTGGATTTCAGTGCTGATAACTGGTTAAATACATATGGTTTTGGGGCTTGACTGTTGGTTAAATCCACTATTTTGTACATTCAGCTAAGCGTTTTCTCAATTATGATATATAAAATACATCATAAACGATTTTTGTCTTTGGAAGGAATGATAATTGGTAAACATCTAATGATAATCGATAGTCAAGATTTCCAATTTATTCTCGAAATTTTATTTGGATGAAGAAATTCAAAAGAAAGATAGAGTTTAATTAGGAATACATGTTACCAATTTGGAATTTCATGCCATTCTGATTAAGTAATGGATAAAATACAAGTGATAATTATTTTTGTACAGTTTATTCCCAAGGTCCTTTTATATGTTGTAATGGACTTTAGAAGTGAAAATAAATAAGAACTATTACAATACTGAAGTAACAAGACTATAAATAGTAGGGATATAAGATAAAAATGAATTCATGACTGCAGAATTCAATCACACACAATGATTTTATTAAGCGATTGCAATTGTTGGCGCTAGAGAATATATCTCTACAATTACCTTACCGACTCAATAAGACTTGTGAGATATAAAATGTTCAAAACATGAAACATTTAGGTTAAAGTTCTGATGAGAAATATAAAATGTCATATGGGAACGGTCAATAAAACTAATAGAGTAAGACAATCATCTGGAAAGATAAAACAAAACTTGAGTAATAAGATACAATATCATGTTTTAGCGTGATGAAATTTGTCTTCTTTTAATATAGTTCATCATTAATTTCTTACTTAACTGACTAATTTTATAAAATCTTGAGCCTTCTAAAACCTCCTTATATCCTTTATACCTACATTCACTCAGCTTGTTTCTTATCTCCTAGTCTATTTGCGTAGTTAACCACGCCAAGCCTACTAATGTGGATTATTGTAATTCATCAATATTTGTCTCTCCAATATTCAAAAAAAAAATACAAGCATGACATTATTTTTCCTTTTCTTTGGAAAACTTAAGGGCAAGTTTCAAATTTAATCACTCTTTCATTTTATGTCAACATACATCATAATTCCTGTCTTGAAGCATCATTATATGCTTTCATTTCTCCAAAATTATCTGGAATTGATGTATTGGTACTGTTGTTAGCCTCCGTTTTAATTCATCAAATGATTTATTACATCTATCCAGACATATTTCACTCCTTTTCTGGTATGTTTATTCAAATTGATACCGTCTTACAAAATCCTATACAAATATTCAATAATACCAAGCCATCCTAAAAATTTCAAATCTTCGATATTGGTTTTGACATATGGCAATCTATCACGGCTCAATCTCCTTAGGGTCGGCTGATACACCATCACCAGAAACTGTATGACCAGGAAAACAAATTTATCTAACCAAATTTCATATTTGTTCAATTTTTTCATATAACTTCTGCTATCTAAAAGTCTGTAAAACCATCTTCAAATCTTAGCATGCTCTTCTTTATTCTTGAAATAGATTAATATGTCACCAATAAACATTGCTACAAATTTATCTAGATACTGAGCAAAAAATTAATTTATCAAATTATTAAATACTAATGGAGCATTAGTCACTCCAAACGGCATCACTAAATATTCATAATAACTATGTTTGGTTCTAAATGCAATTTTTAAAATATCTTCTATTCGAACTCTTACTCGATGGAATCCAAAACGAAGATTTATCCTGGAGAATACCCTTGCTCCTCCCAATTGATCAAACAGATCAGTTATTCTTGGTAATGGATATTTATTCTTAACCATTACTACATTCAGATTCCTATAATCTACACACAATCTTTGACTCCATCCTTCTTTCCTACTAATAATACTGGAGCTCTCCAAAGTAAAATACTAAGTCTTACAAAACCTAACTTCAATAGCTCTTCTACTTGTCTCTTAACTTCTAATTTTGTAATCCCAATTTGATAAGGTAGCTTACAAACTAGTTCAACTCTAAGGATAATATCAATTGTGAATTATATTGCCTTTACTAGTGGTAATCTAGATATCTTTTCAGGAAATATATCTAAGGACTTGGATACTACTGGAATCATTATTTCTCCCACTCCCATGGCTTTTAGAACTCCTCTCTTTGGGAATACCTTAGAGTCATTCGATTTCAAAGATTAGATTCTACCAACAAATTCAAATTCTAGGCAATTAAAACTTTAAATATTACTTTCCTTGTCCTATAACCTATTATTACATGAAAGGTGCTCAACCAATGCATGCCTAAGATAACATTATATCCTTCTCCAGTAATAAGTAATAAGTTGACATAAAATTCTCTACCATTAATGACTTAAGGGATAGAATCTACACTCCTTATTGGTCATTATGATGCTAACGTTCCCAGTCCTAATGTCCATCCCATATGTAAGATAGTAAAATCAGTGGAATTGTGGGAAATAACGTGCTGGAGATAAAACAGTTTAAACTCTGGAATTGAATAAATCAGTTGCCAACATATCGCCAACTAGAATCATACCTGCTACGACCTCTCATGTTGTCTGAACTTCCTCCGCATTTATCAGCATAACTTACCCTTGCCTCCGTCCTCTTCCTTCTTGGGCGCTGGTATAGACTTGTTGTTGAGTTTTCAAAGGCCCTTTCTGATCTGGACCTGAAATCCTCTGGGTTAATATTGTTGTTAGACTGGCCTTTGGCTGAAATGGGATCTTGGATTCCACTGATTGTGGAGTCTTTGGACAATTACTTATTCAATGAGTGGTGGATCCACATGTCAGACACAAACCTTTGGGCTCTTCTACACTCTTTCCGGGTATGTCCAAGCCTATGATAATAGGTACAGATTACTGGATCTCGTTTTGGCATCATCTACTTTTTTGCTTATGAACTATCAAATCTCCCTCCTTGCCCATATGACCTTTTAAAATGCCACTGATATTTTACTCTTCACCCTTAGGAGGTTCAACATTCTGGTTCTCTCTTGTTCGTGGTACTGCAATATCCTTTCTAATATCATTGTTGTGATTTGTTGCGTCTGTGCTACCCTTTGTACTAAATTCCTAAGCTCAGACACTTCGTCCGTTGAATTTAGGCTCGCACTAACAGAAGGTTGGATCGTCATTGTTCTATGACAGACCAAAGAAAATCAAACTAATGGAGTTTTTAAATAATATTCCAAACAAATGGGAAACAATAGAATATGCACGATATTAGATCTGATGGATATCAAGGAATAAGGAAGAAGTGTCAAGAGTGTATCTCAGACATGTTCTTATGTGGCAGTAGTCATATAGTCTTCCATCTAAATCTAGGCTCTGATACCACTCTGTAACGCCCCCGTTTTTCAGCTGCTTTTCAAAACAGAGGACGCTACTTAATACTTGCACTAGACAACCTAACAGTCACAGAATTTTGGAATAAGTATAACTACTGCCACAATCAGATGAATAAATAACACGTCTGAAACTGGAAAGATTTTATTTGTATAAAGAGTTAAGTACATAAGATAGCACACTGCTCTGAATATGAGCACAAAAGAGGAAAGTAGTGTCCAGGCAAAAATAAATATAAACAACTATATATAAAGGGTCTTTAGAAGGTGCTTCACTTAGCTACTGTCGCTCGGTCTGGTCAATGAAATGCGGGTCTTTATGTTCGCAGCAGAAATTTGCTTTCCTTCCATTGAATTCAACTTAGATTACAACGAAATTGAACAAGAAAAGAATAAACGAGAGAATTTATAATTATCGCTCTCTTTTACAATGAATTGTGGGATCTATGTGGTGATGGGATCTAACTAGTAGTTCTTTTAGACGATCTGACAACGATGGTCTTCTTGCTCTAGATGAAGAAGATGCCGGTTGATTTTAGATAATCTTCTCTGGTCTTGATTCGTTCAAAGCTCTCATGCGTAACTTGAATTTCACAAAAACTTCCAAAAAATCCCCCAAGGCTTCCTCAAGAGGGTATTTATAGTTTTAGGTCCATGTGAGAGTTTCTATCTAAATAGAATTTGTATTCATCAAGGATTCTAATCAAATATCTTAGTTTTGATTTAAATCTTTTGATTTAGAGTTCTGATTGAACTTAATTTGGGTATTGGATAAGTCCAAATCTTAATTTCAATTAATCTATGATTCTGGTTATCTGCTCACACGGAGTTAACGCGGAGCTAGGAAAGCAGAACGCGGAGCTATTGATTAGCTCCGCATTTTACTCATACGCGGCGCTAAGATAGCCTGACGCGGAGCTAACTTAATAGCTCCGCATTCTGTTGTGGAAATCCCATTTTACTTGGAAATTTTCACTGCCAACACTTTAGTTGGAATTGACTCTCCTTCTTCGCTTTCTAAACATGGGTTCAAAATCCAGGGGATTAAATCTAGCAAGTAACACAAGAAAAAAATATATGTACTATCATAGTATTTAAGATAAAGTATGCAATTAAATCGTGATAGTGTTAAACATGTCACGTGATTAATAAAAAATAGAATAAGTAAGATCATGCATATTATTTGCAATAGCAAATAAATATCTTGTAAAGATGTCAAGCCTGGGTTAAGTCCTTATTAGCATTTGAAACCAAATGATGGAGAAAATAGCGTGTAGTTTTTTATATTGTACAAGTGCTAGTGCATACCTGGGACCCGGCCTCAAACCCATGGCGCTGAACTATGACACACCGCTAGGTGTTCAAGTCAAATCTCGTACTGTGGAACAGTAATAGACACCACTGATGAGTGTCATATATTGCATATTTATAGCCCTCATATTATCTATTTTTGTATTTAAATAATTGATACTCGGATATATTTAGTATATTTTTATAGGTAACGAAGAATTTGCAAGGAAGAGAGGAAAATAAAGCAAATTTGTCAAGAATATGAGCAAAAAAAAGTTAAATCATGATGAAGACAGAAACTCGAGTGTAGCAGTAGCAGATTCAAGAGCATATTAGCCTAAAATAAAGCTTAAACTGAAAACTTTTATGTAGGAGAAAGTTATAGAGTTCGGAATTATCTTCAAAATAAGTTCAAGAACAAATTAATCCGAGTTCGGATGTAAAAGTTATAGCCATTTTACTGAAACACTATAGAGTGGCAAATCCGATCCAGTGGGCTACGGGTCTGCTAAACTTAATTTCGGGTTTTGAACTCAAAAATTAGTATTTTATGTCATCTAATATCAACCATTGGTTTCCAATACATATAGATTGGATTAAAATTATATATTCTTAGATTAGTTTGTTTTGGATTAGGATTATATCTTTCGTATTGAATTTGAGTAGGAGCATGATTGTATTTGGGTTATAAATACCACATGAATCCTTACAATTAAGGAGAGCTTTTTAGATGTAATTTTAGAAGTACTTTTGATTAATAAATATTAGGATTTTGCCGAAGGGATGACGGTCGCCATACCGAGCTCCAGAGGTAATTTCATTACTTTCTAATATATATTTATTTGCTTTGTAGTATAGATTTATCTTACTTTCTAGTAAAAACTTATTTGCTCTGTAGTATAGATTTATCTTGCTTTCAAGAAAAATAGGATTTTTAATTGCTTTCATAAATAAAAATAGGATCTTGTTAATTAGAACCATGAGTAGCTAAATTAGTTTAGCTCTAGGATTTAGATGAAACTAGGAATCAACCATGTAATTGCTTATTATTGTTTTCTTTCTAAAATAAAATAATAAAGACATGATTTTTTCATGAAAAGATTAAAATACAATAATTCGTAGATTAATACTTTGATAGGTTATACTTGACTTAAATTTTTTGATAACCTATACTTAGAATTTGGGGTCGCTGATTTTCATCTTTTTCATAGAGTTATCTAATGATTTAGTTTGTTTTTATGCAAAGTAGTATCTGTGATGAGTTCTACTTGCACACCACTTGATAGCTCACGCTTAGGACATTTTAAAAAAAGATTAAAACTAAAAGATCAATTTTTATGATAGAAGGAAGATAATAGAAATAATACATAATTGTGAACTAGTGGAATTTATATTTAGGCTAATTAGAATAACTCAAATTCAATTTAGAATTCTTTATTGGTCCATTAGAATAATTCTATTAGCGAGAACGCAAAAACACTTTAGATCCCTGTGGGAATGACATGTTAGTGCTACAACAGACACTGTACGTTTGCAGTAGATATTTCACATCAACCACCCTATGGTAACTAATGTATTAGACAATGGTCCAATACTACCAGTGCTGATATAGTAAAAGTTCTCAGTATCTCAATCAAGAAGTTGGCCAACAAAATCCTTGTACAATACAGTTCTTATCTATTATGTAGTTTTCTCTGATCCCCATGTCAATGATACACAATATACATGAATTAGTGGAAACACGTGGCTTGTCAAGTCAAATTGTGTACATATCCTTATCATGAGAAACAAGAATTCAAGAATCAAGATTCAAGATCATATACACACGTATCACAAAGATACTTCATGTCATGTAATCAGGATACAAGAAACGTGTTCTCATATTCCCATGAATGATCATACTTATCGTGCATCAAGTATTCAATTAATTCATGTAAACATGTCATATATTGGTTTCGAGTATATATATATATATATATATATATATATATATATATATATATATACCATGAATTACGTGTCATATATCACATAAACTGTATTATTCATACAAGACAATTATCACATGCCACGTATCATGTTATTCATCATATAGTTTCTCTCATCCCGGGTTCATACATTATGCATATGATAATTTTATTTTATATTTATTTGTTGATTTTTCCTTTCTTTTCTTTAATTGTTTCAATTCATGTTAACATGTTTACGTCTCCACGATACACATAACATGTAATATCATAGCACCTAATTTGTAATATCAAAACACATGACTTGTAGAATGATAGATATCTGCGTCATCTTAATAATATTAGTGTACAAATATATCACAATATATTTTGTCAAAATTAATTCAATAGTCTGGTTCAGTTCTCTATACCAAATAATAATCCAATTTGTGAACCAAGTATATCATTTAATAATACTGTATATTTATCTATTAAGTGCATTGCATATTCATTTATTAATATCCACTGCATTTTATTTATAAGGCTCACTGCACATTTATTATTTATGTCTATTGTATTTTATTATTTAGGCCTACTGCATTATTATTAATAAGGCCTACTGTATTTTACTTTTTCTTTCTCTTTTTTCCCATCCTTCCCAAGTCCGCTGCACTATATTTTTTTTTCTGTACAGGGCTGGGCCAGTCCTAGTTTCTCTTTTTATTTTTACTTTTATTATTTTTTTTCTTTCTTTCGCCTATTAAGTTTCTCTCTCTGTTTTTTTTTTCTTTTTTAAAGGTTAGGCTGGGCCAAGCCCACTAAAACTCATTTTTCACCATTTTTCTTTTCTCTTCCTTTTTTTCCTTCTCGGCCCAATCCACCAAAACCTCACTAGTCACCTCTCTTTTTTTTTTTTTTTTTAATCTCTTCTCTTCTTCTTCCTTTTCCTTTTCTTCTTCTCTCTTTTTTTTCTTTCCTTCTTCTTCCTCTTCTTCGTCTTATTCTTGTCTCTTTATTTTATTTTATTTTATTTTATTTTTACCTATTTACATAAATTAATATAAGAAAACATAATTATGAATATGAACACCCTCCTATCAAAAATAAAATTTTTAATCCGAACCCAAACTTTATTTAACAAAATAGCCAACATTTAATCATTTCTAAAATCAACATAAAAAATTATATAATTAAAAAGAAATAGCCAATTTGATATGTACTAGAAAAAGAGAAATATATTACTTACATCGGGTTTCTTTTAATCTTCTCTGATTTCTTGAATCCCGTTCTCTTTCCCTTCCTCCTCCTTTTCTTTTTTATTTCCTTTCTTATTTTTTTTTTTCCTTTTTCCTGTTCTGTTGATGCAGGAGAGAGAGAGAGAGTGGATGGGAAGAGAGCAGAGAGTGAGGGAGTGTGTGGATTCTCTCTCTTTTTTTTTTTTTTCTTTTTTTTTTCCTCTCCTCTCCGCTTTGCCTCTGATTGGCCTCTCAAGGAGGTCACTGTATTTTCATCAAACTCTTATCCTTTTTCATGTATAAATAATTTAATTTAATTAATTAATTAATTTAATAATTTAATAATTTCGGATTTTGTATAATATTCTCTTAATACTATCAAATTAATGTAGAGTATAGTGCTCAACGAGAGCAATGTTACAAGATTATCCATTTGTTGTTTCGATATTCATAATAAATGAACTGAAATTCTGATGTGATTAGAAAAATAATTTTAATATCATTAAATTAGCAATTTTGGGAGTATTTTTTGGCCTAGTAGAAGAAATTTTTAAAAATTCTAAATATTAGAAAACTAATTATCGTGAAAATCGAATGTCATTTTGAGTTATAGATTTTAAATTATGCTTTATTTTGGTGTCATTTGACATAATCAGACTCAAAATAAAAATACAATTAGGTAGAATTTTAGAATATTACTTGAAAGCGCGAGGCTCATTAATTTTTTTGTTCAGTTTCGGCCATCTTCTTCTGAGGCCGCGAGGCTCTCTCTCTTTGTTTTTTTTTTTTTGAATTCTGGTTCTTGGCTTTTTTTTCTTCCGAGTCTCGTGCCCGTGAGGCTCCCAGCCTCCGGGAGTGCGAGGCTCTTTTATTATTTTTTTATTATATATTATTTATTTATTTATTCTTTTATCCTCCTACACTACAGATAATTACGATAAGCATTAATCATAGACTCATGGTTCGCCTCCATTTGCATGGATAAATATTATAACTATCTGTATGCATAACCTTATCATAAACTCAAACCTATCTAATATTAAGTGAATACATAAAGTTAAGCTCATGCATATTTTTATCTACTGCAAACTAGGATGGTAAATAGAGCTGCTAAGTGGGCCAGGCGGCCCGTTAGGCACGCCCGGCCCGGCACGTGCCGGGCACGTGCCCGGCATGGTCCGGCACCTCGGCTCAGGCCGTGCCGAGCCTAGGGCGGCCGTGCCATCGGCACGGCGAGGTCCGACCGTACCGAGCCGTGCCGTGCCTGACACGTGCCAGGCACGGTCCGGCACGTTTATTTATTATTATTTTTTAAAGAACCGTTAGGGGATCTTGGGGGGTTTTGCAAATTTTTTTTTTTTTTGCAAAGAGCCCTCAATGGCTATTTTTATAGCCGTTGGGGAATTTCTTGCAATTTTAATCTGCAGATTCTTCCCCTCAACGGTCAAAATAGCCGTTGGAGGGTTTTCGTAATTTTTTTTGCAAATTAAAACATTTCTTTCTCTATAAATATCTCATTATCTTCTCTATTTCCATTTTTAATACTTATACAACAAAATTCATTCTCTCAAAACTCTTCTCAAATCTCAAATTCTCAACTCTTTCTAGCAAGTTTCAATCAAGTGATCAAGAAGTGTTAAGCAAGTAAGTCTCACAGTCAAGATTCAAGCAAGTTTTCTCTCTGAAGCAAGCTTTTCTTCGCTTTTTCAGCTTCCAGCTTCATCTCTCTACCTAGATATTTCTTCTATATCTCCCAAATAGTTCACCAGTCAACATGTATTTAGCGCAGGTGGTAGAGTGCTCACGGAGTTGAGAAGTTCAATGGCGCCGGACACATTAGAGATGTGTGTCTGCTTGAAGGATTGGTACGATGTAAAAGATAGGGAATAAGGATTGGCTAATGAAATATTAGTAGAGATCTTACCAGAAGAACATGAATCATGATTAAAAGTATCTACATTTATTCGGATTTTCATGTATTTTCTAATTTTTTTTTGTAATTTTTAACACTTAAATCTCTTAGAAAAAATACTAAGAACAAGTTGAGAGTGACGGCCAGGGTTCTCTCTCCTCTCTTCAGGTTTTTTATAACTTTTAAAGAGATTTATAGAGCAATTATATCAATGTAATTAGATTAAATATAATAAAAAAAATTTACTGTTATTACTTCTTATTAAATCCAATTAAATGAAGTTAAGTAGTCTCATAAATTTACTTAATAAATTTTTTTTTTAATAAAACGGACCGGCACGGGCACGGCACGGGCCTGACGTGCCGTGCAGGCGGGCCACGCCCGGACAGGCTTGCCATGCCGGAGGCACGGCATGTCCCGAAACCGGCACAACACGTCCCAGTTTCGGGACATGCCGTGCCCGGAACGGCACGCCCACTAGACAAGCCTATACGAAGAGCCAATAAATTGCACAGGATGTTGAAAGATGAGAAAATTATGTCCTTACCTTCTCTTTATCAACCTTTCAGGCTCAAAGTGCGTACAGTGTATGCAAATGTTCCCTAATGGAAGATTTTTCGTTCCCTAATGGAAGACTTTTCTTAAGACATAATTCCAATCAAACTAAATATACGCATAGAGACAATAGAAAAGATAAAAATCCAGCCAAGATATCAACATCGACTGATTCTGAGAAATAATCTTATGCTAAATTACAATCAAAACCATAGCTCCCATTATTACGTCGTACTTCTTTGGATCTTCTCTCATCCTTCAAATATCAGTGTCCCAGCGATCAGGGATGTACGTTTGAAAAAATTACATTATGTAACAAGCTCTAGAATTGTGCACTAACTAAAAGCTGCAAGTATATCTAGAAAAATAAGAACTGAAAATTTTTTGATTGTAGAATTCTCTATTTTTTTTGTCTCAGAAATAATATCAGTACTGAAACCTGAGCCAATATGCATGTTGGCACCATATTCATAAAAATGCTAAAATTGAAACTTAAAATTCTATAAATTTAATTAAAAATGAACCTTTTTCTTTTACGATTCGTCACAAAATCAACCCATCTGTCCAATCAAAAAATATATTTTTTTTGATAGATTGATCTCCTAATAACAATGATGAGATCTTACCATGGTGATAGGTTTTAAGCATGCGAAACATATATAAAATATAGGTAATTTTGATTTTAAACGACCTTGTGAACAAACTAGCCCCTCAAGTTGAAAGTGAAAATGGTTCCATGTTACGATCTTACTTAAAAAATTTAACGAAATTAAGAATTAGACTCATAACAAATGAGAAATTTTGAGGGACTCGTATCAAAATATATCTAGTTTCAGGCACTTAAATTGGAAAGAAAAGTATACAGCAAACCAAATTCCTTGCAAAGACATTATAATTATCAAACATACTTGAAACCTATGCATATGGATAACGAAAGTAATGTTTTACATTATGGAATCTTGTCATTCAGATAGCAAACTGCTTCCCATTAATCATATGTAACACCAATTCATACAGATAATTAAGGTAAGCATTAATCATAGACTCATAGTTAGCCTCCATTTGCATGGATAAATATTAAAACTACCTGTATGCATAACCTTATCATAAACTCAAACCTATCTAATATTAAGTGAATATACATATTTTACATAAAGTTAAGCTCATGCATAGTTTTGTCTATATCAAACTAGAATGGTAATGGATGCGGCCACGGATCAATTTTTGGCTCACCTTATATAAATTTTTAAATTGAAAATGAAAATTCTATTTTTCTAATTCAAAATTTTGTATAGGACGGACCAAAGTTTGACTCAAGAATAGGGGTGAGTATCAGTCGGTTCGGTTCGATTTTAGGTGAAAAAATCCCTACCAAAATAATAGAACCGAAACCGAAACCGAACGAACTCCTAAGAAAACCGAAGCCGAAACCTAATTTTCGGTTCGGTTCGGTCAGTTTTCAATTATTTGGGTTTGAAACTAAATATGTGATAAATGCGTGTATTTTATAGAAAAAATAATAATTTTATTTTCTATTTTTTCTTTTTCTATCTATTAAAATAACAATCACATGTTTTTCATCAAAAATTTAAAAAAAAAAAACACACTAAAAATAAATCAATGAAAAAGAATAAACTACAATTGTAAAAATTCGATTTTTTTGGTCGGTTTCGGTTGGAGCTAAAACTACCGAAACCCGATTTGAAATTCATAATTATTTCGGTTTTTAAACCGAGCCGAAAACCGAACCGATACATTCAGTTTGGTTCGGTTTTGTGGTTCAGTTCGGTTTTTTCGGATTTCTGCTCAGCCCTACTCATGGACACGTTTAGTACCATCGCTACTACAGACGAGAGGTGCATATTAATATTTAAACATGATTTTAATTGCCTATACACATAAATTACAGATCTACTAAAATAAAATTTTACAAATTACTATATCTGTCATTGTAATAAACTTGTTGCAGCAAAGAAGAACCTGGCAGGTCACTGGATGTGTTCACCAGTTAGGTTCAAGAAAGGTGGATTGAGATGCAGCCAAGTTGTTTGGTCCCTGGTTCATGTCATACAGCAATTTTACATATAGAGTTTCTTTGGCAAGTCACTGAATGCGTTCACTAGAAGCGATCAAAACTTAGCTTTGAAGAGTGGTTAACGGTTAGACACTGCATACAAGGGAAAGAGAAGCTTAACAGGAAAAATTTATAAGAGGAATAACGTCTTGTTTGTTAATATATTATCATCTTAAAATAGTATTGGGAATTAATCATGGGAATGCATGTAAAACTACTAATTAACTATTATTTGTTACGGAATAATCAATGTGATACTTTGCTGCACTGTAAATTCTTTTGGAATTAGATCTTTTTGGTTTTAGTGGATATTATTAGAGACGGTCAAGCTAAAATAAAATGAGAGTTTTTATTGTGTCCTTAGGTATGAAATCGGACATCTATTTCTAGAGCTGGAAACCTCCTTTCTTTTGGTGAAGATAATAAATTAAAACATAAAAAAATCGGTCAACCAAGAAACATGAGCTTAGCTCAGTGATACTTTAAACATTTATACACTATTTTTAATGGGGTTAATTCTAGTTAGTTAAAGGATTAACACTTGTGAATTTGCAAAAGAAGCTTGGGAATGTAGAAAACTGCTCATAAGAGAACTAATATTGTAAAAGTGTCTAAACTTCATAAATCCACAACTGATTTTGAGAATCTTGTTATGTCTGATGATGAATTCTTTCGTGATTTTTTTTTTTTTTTTTTTTGCTAAGCATAATGATATTGTTAACTCTTTATTTAATCTTGGTAAAAAGATGACAAATTCAAAGATTATTAGAAAAATATTCAGATCTTTTAAATTCTAACTAAAAGTGAACGAGTGATCCACTTCAGCTACGCCATTTTCCCATTCAACAAATTAACATCAAATATCAGGTCAAATTTATGCGAAACGTAAACAAATCGATCACCGGTTAAGTGAGTTTCAAACAAACTCTTAATTAAAATCATAATAATTTCTCTAAGTGATGATTTCCAACTTTAGATTAATTTGTTTTTCTTTTCCTCCATTCTTTAGTTTCCTCAAAGCGATTTATAAGTTAAAGAGCTGATAAGAAATATATAAATATATTTAAAGAACTCATGCCCGTGGAAGAGTTGGCTACAGAAATAGTAATAGACGTGTCTACGGATCAAATTTTGATCCATTTTATATAAAATTTTAAATTAGTAAAATGAAATGTTTATTTTTAATTCAAAATTTTATATGAGACGGACCAAAATTTGACCTGTAGACACGACCATTACCATTCCTGCCTACGAGAGTGAGGCCTCCTCACCGGTTCTGTTCTCTGCCAAGCAAGCCGGGGGAGAATTAAAAAAAAAAAAAAAAAAACTTTGTTTTTCCAAATATCCAGTTAGGAGGGCTGAGCCTTATTTACATGGGGTGTGCCTTTAGAACTTACAACCAAGGAGATGAGGTCGCATTTTCACTTGCTTGCTGCTATGTGGGCAATGTTGGAATAGAGGAGTGGGCCTAGTTTTAGGTTAGATGGTCGGACCAAGAAAATATGTTTTCTTTAATTGGGCCCAGACGAGAGTCCATCCTCACCCACCATAGCGCTATTGATGTTAACCTAAACAGGATCTAATCCCCCCCTACACGAGTCGAGTCGGGTCGGGTCGGGTCGGATGCCTTGACAGGCGAGCCGACCAGACAGTCGCAATCTTTCCTCCTCAAAGAACATCCAACGTCAGTGTTGACAGGGAAGCGGACCGTACGTTTATTCATCTTTCGAGTTAATAAAAAAAAAAAAAAAAAAACTGAACAAAACACAAGTGAAGTGTGGCAGCAAAAGACACGACGTAACAGAGTTAGGCTCCCCCTTTCCATCATTACCTTCTTCCTCTCTTTCTCGAGTTCCGCGCTACAACATCAACAACTGTCATTCTCAGGCCAAGCTCAAAAAAGAGAGTAAAGTTTCTCTAAACACGACTCCAAGCTAACCGAAATTTACCAGAGTTGCCATCAAGCCTTGCTGTTGCAAACTATAATTACTCCATTTTGCTTGTTTTTGGGAGATTTATTTATTATTATTTTTAAAGCACAAAGTTGGTCAAATTCAAAAGAGGAGAGGGGAGAAGCTTTTGTTTGCATGAGAGGCACATGACATGATGGTCGCCGGTTTTTGAGGGAAAGAGATAGGAGGGGAATATTCAAGAGTTACTCTTTTTCTTTCTTTTTTTTTTTTTTTTTTTTTAGATTTTTACATGTCTGTCTCTTAATAAAAAATTTAGAATTTATTTCTCTAAATCTTCATATGTATAATTTAGTTCTCAAATTTTTTAATTACCTTACTCTAGACCACAGCCATAGTTTTGGTACGAATTTTCCTTTATATCTCTGATTTATTTCACTTTAGTCCTTTATTTACTCTTCTTTCTCTCTTCCTCTTCTTATTAAGTTTCCTTTTCCATTTTCCTCTTCTTTCTTTTCCCTCCCAGTTAATCTCTAAAGTGAAGTAATTCAGGAGAACCCAATAAAAAGATGGAATAGAGAGAGGAAAAGAATGGAGAAGAGGAAGAGAGGAGGAAGAGGGAAGAGAGAAGTAAAGTGAAGTAACTCAGGGATATAACCAAAAATTCAGACCAAAAATATAGTTGGAACTAAAGTGAGATAAATTAAAGGATTTAAGGACTAAATCATAAATATGAAGATGTGAGGGATTAAATTCTAAGTTTTAAAAATTTAAAGGACAGATATATATAACCCCCCGCCGTTTCTAGAAATTAGAGAGGGGAGAAGTGTCAACATGATGGGGAGTCACAATTGTTTCTGGATATTTCATTTCCATAGTTTTTCACATGTTAATACATATTATTTTGCAACATTTTCATATTGAGTCGTCTTTACTAGGAGTCGAACTTGAAACCTCTTGTAAATTGGAAAGGAGTAATACTACTTTAACTAAAACTCATTGGCTTCCATTAATTTCCATAGTTGAAGTTGTTTAACAAAAGTAATTGCTTGTAAAGGGGAAAAAAACATCTTTTTATCCCTTGAAATCTGTCTGCAAATTTGAATTGAGGCACCTTAAATATTATTAAAATATCGATATTTTTCTAAATTAATATATTTGATAAATCCTCTAATTTATTAGTATATCTCAGGATATCTTCCTAAATTAACCAGGTTGAGATGTAATGACACTTGCATTGCTTGCTGGCACCGGTGTGCCTCTATCGCAGGCACAGCCCTTACTCTGTCCCCTACATGCCAACTCCACCACCTCACTGTTGCCGGCTGCAACTTCTAGGCCTATGGTGGGTCCTGCTCCGCCGTCACCACCATCTTCAAGCATCACCTTTGCCATATCTGTCTTGTGCTTCAGTGACTCCTCCTGCTGCTCCGTCTCCGAAATCTAGTGTGTCATCTTCAACTTCTACTCCGTCGTCACCGTCATGTTTAAATGTGCGACCTTTGTCATCACTATCTCATCTTCTGATGACTCTGTCTATTACTTCGTCGCCACCTCCTGTGATAGAGATCATGTCTGCTGCTCTGTCACCAAAATCTAGTATGGATTTCTGCTCTGTCGTTATAGTATGTTTAAAGGTGCAGCCTTTGTCATATCTGTCTCCTCTTTTGATGACTCTATCTATTATTTTGTCGCCGCCTCCTGTGCCAGAAAGCCTATTTGCTGCTCTGTTGCCGAAATCTAGTGTGCCATTTTTGGCTCCTGCTCCGTCGCTACTGTCATCTTCAATGATGCAGCCTTCATCATCTCTGTCTTCTCCTTCAGTGACTCTGTCTATTACTTCGTCGCTGTGTTCTGTGTAAGAGATCCTATCTACTGCTCATCCACCTAATCGTCATCATGATCGTCTTCAAACTCAAGTTGTCGTCTTCCATCTAGAGTTTGTGGAATATTAGAATATCGATATTTTCCTAAATTAGTATATTTGATAAATCATCTACTTTATTAGTATATCTCAGGATATCTTCCAAAATTAGTATATTTATCATATATCTCTAATTAGCCTGATTATGCTGATTTAGGATTATATGCAATTAGTATCAAATTATATATTCTCTTATTTTTACTTTTTAAATTCGCCTCTTTAATTTATAAAAAGATGGTCATTGTAACGTTTTATACACACACATCATAATATAAAGTTATTGTTCATTCTCTCTCTCAATTCATAGCTTTAACATGGTATTAACCCAAGTTCAATTCCTACCGGGCGCACATTTAATTGTGAATTTAAAAAAATATATACCGCTGCATAAAACCAGGGTTTCAATCCAAAAATGGGCCTTCAAACCCTTGGGGCGTGTTAAAATACAAAATAATTTCTCTCAATTCTCACCACAACTTCAGAGTTACTTTCAACAAATATAATTTCTGTATTTTATTGATGAGTTAATAACGAGAAATGTGTGTCAATGATTGACATAACAGTTCGAGCATAACACACACACACACACACACACACACACATATATATATGAGTAAACGTGAAATTCACTAGCGGTGAAGAGAGTTCCTTCACCATCGTTTAGGTGGCCAAATACAATTATTACACGTGGCACCACTCAAAAAACGGTTAAGGAAAACTTTTATTTGTTATTTTAAGTGGCGCCACGTGTAATAATTGTATTAGGCCACTTAAGTAGCGGTGAAAGGAGTCCCTTCACCGCTAGTGAATTTCCCGTTATATATATATATTATTATATATATATAAATTATTTTATATAATTTTATATTTTTTTAATTAAATAAATAAGAAATTATATAACCTACGTTATGTGTTACGTTATATGTGACATAACCTAACAGAGACAAAGCATTACGTTATTGTCATCGCAATTTTAAACATTGGATCAGAGTTAAATAAAATATAATATTTTACCTAGTTCTTGAACTTCAAGAACTCTTCCAACCAAAAATGAGAGAAAGAAAAAAGAGAAAGTAGAGTTGCTATATGGGATCCACATCATGTAGTGGAAGTAACTTTCAATTCTCTTCTTGGTCAAACAAACACATGAAGTAGTGGAAGTATAACCGTACTTCCACTAGTTCCACTATACTTCCATGCAAACAAACACACCCTAAGAAACTAAGTCTCCTGTCAAATTCTCTTGAATCGAATATTTCGGAATCATGTATATGTTCCTACGTAGAGCCCATGTCAGATACCTTTCATGATTTTTATGGGAGTTTCCAAAGCAGCACACCATTTTTCCTAGTGAGCCCACTTTATAACTGTCCGGGTTTTGCGCTCGAACAAAAACAACAAAGAAAAGTGAGCTCACTAGGAAAATTGGTGTGCTCCTTTGGAAACTCCCATTTTTATTGATGGAAAGATAAAACGGCCTAAGAGCTCATCTTTCAACCGAGTGTTTCTACACCAATATCATGCTAGAAAGAGGCAAACTACACTAGATCCAACAAACACCTTCAAAAATATCATAACTAACTTTAAAGAAACTAAAACTCATTTTCAGAAGTAAGAAAGTGCATAAAGTCTCTAAAGACGCATCTCTAAGATATTATCACGGTGATATTACGAATTACTATGCACCTAGCTAATTCATTCAGCAAGTAAGGTTGTACAAACTTCATTTCATTTACTAGACAAGAAAATTTTTACTAGGGTGAGCAAATTTCCGAAAAAAATTATTCTTCATTATGATTGGGATTAAAATGAGGTAATTTAAAAGATTTGAAGGATTAAATTATAAATATAAAAATTTGGAAGACTAAATTCTGATTTTTAAAGATTTAAGAGACAAATACGATAAAAAAAAAAACTCCTAAAATAAAATAGCCGATAATAACTTCTGACATGGCAAAAGCTCTCCCCCATTCTCAGAATTTAATGCAATATCTTATAATTATGATCATGACCAATTAAGGTCCTATAAGGAAATTCCTATACTTTTCTGCCTTGATTCTAAAGATAAAATGAACCCTTAACAAACATCAAAACACATGGTTGTATTTGTACACCTCTGTGCTTCCGTCCCAATCACCATCTCAATCTAAATCCATCCTTAAACAAACCTTCAAAATTACATTTAATGATGAATACGGCCTCCCCACACTACAGTGGCGTAATTGTAATTACTTTCCCAACTAGTGGGCCTTTCCCTAACCAAACTTTCCCTGCTCTCCCTCTCTCTCTCTCTCTCTGTACCCCCCTCGTTTCCGTTACTGGATTTATTTTAGCTTTCAGACAGCACAGAGAGAAAGAGAGAGAGGAGAGAGAGGGTTTCAATGGTTTTGGTATCTGAATCGTTCAACAAGATCTCCTCTTCTTCTCCTCGATTCTGCAACTCTTCTTCAATCAGCAGGAGGTGAGCAAATCAACATCTGTTTGCTCTGTTCAATTTGTTTTTTTTTTTTTGGCATTTTTTTTTGGTTAAGATTTCAGTGTTTAGTGGGTATTGGATGAATGTGGCAAAAAATTGATAAAGATCGAATTTTTATTGGTTTTTAGCTTTTACTGTAAGTATCAAAGAGCCCCATTTGCTTTTTCAGGATTTTTTCGGATGTTGCTGGGGATATAACAGTTTATGTGGATGGCCAATCATTTCTCTTGCACAAGGTATAATTTTTTGTTTTTTTTTATTAATTTGGTTTTTTCTTCCTTATTATTAGAATATCTCACTAACTTAGAATGACTTTCTAAATTAGTATATTTTACAAATCTCTAATTTATTAGTATATCTCGTTATATCTTTCTAAATTAGTTATTTGTCAAATACCTCTAATTAGACTGATTATACTGATTTAGTATTATATGCAATTAGGATTAAATTATATATTCTCTTGTTTTTAACTTTTATATTCGCCTCCTTAGTCGGGAAAAGTATGCTTATTGTAACGTTTTATATATATCTCAGAATACAAAAATATTTTCTAACTCTCTCGGTCTATAGTTTTATCATAGTATCAGAACAACCCAGATTCAATTCCTGCTAGGCGCGCATTTATTTGCGGGTTTTAAAAAAAATAATAATACCGCTGCACAAAATCCAGGTTTTTGTCCAAAATGGACCTTCAACCTGTGGGGACGTGTTAAAATATAAAATAATTTCTTTTGACTCTCACTATAATTTTAGAGTTTTGGTATAATGGAAGAGTCTTTCAACACTTCTGTAATGTGAATACTCTGTGCATGTTTCCATGTTAATCTTGTATGGCCTGTGTGATGCGAATCCTGCGGTTTAGTCGTAATAATAATAATAATAGATTGAATTAAGTTGATCCTTTTCAAGAAGATTGATTTTTGGGATTACGATGGATTTGACTTAGAAAAGTACTAAACTTGGATCTTTAATTCTAGTTTTTTGGAGAGTCCATGGAGCTAAATGTTATGCTACTGATTTTATATATTGAAAAACTAAATATTTTCTTGCATAAAGGTTATGACAAATATAACGTTGCATTCATCTGTCTCTTGAGGATTTAGTCTTACTTAGGGATTAGAGATGATAATGGATGCCTCCACGGGCCAATTTTTTGTCATTTCTGTACAAAATTTTGAATTAGAAAAATGAAATTTTCATTTTTTTAATTCAAAATTTTGTATATATTATTGCCATTGTGAGCCATGGGCTATGTAAATTGGAACATCAGGATCGGGCTATTAAGGGGGATGTTTCTCGAAGGAGCATTATGTACTTCTTCTGTCTTACACCTAAACAAAAGTTCAACCAATTGGATCGTCGCAGGATAGGTATCAAGGCCCAAGTGTATCACTGCATTTGTAATGTGCAAGTTGCATGCACTTTGAGGCATTGAATATCAGTTACTGGTTGGGAAACACTGAGATCAAAGCATCATACATGGCTTTTTCTTTTGTTTTTTTGCGGTGCCACTGCAATATGTCAAGTGGATGCAGAGTGGGATATCATCCGTGAGATGTGGGTTTTCGTATCACATCTGATATGGGGGAAATATGAGTTATTGCTATTACACAAGGTTCTTGAAACCTGATCATTTTTATTGTGCATGTTATTAATTCTATTTGGATTTTTTTTTTTCATTTAACAGTATATACTCTATGAATGTCAATTTTGCATTCTAGTCCTAGTAATAGATTGAACTGAGTTAATCCTTTTGAAGAAGATCAAATTTTTTGAAATTGGGATGGATGTAAATCCAAAAATATATGATTTGGATCTTATTACCATATCGAGTCTTGGACTATATAACTCAGAGCCATTGTGTTGTTAAAGAATTTTTTTTTGGGGTTTTCCTAAGGTGCATTGGGTACTTTTATCATACATTGCAGTGATGTGAGCACGAAACTAATTGGATTGCTGCAGGAAATGGGATCTTGAAATTTGCATTATTGCATTTGTAATGTGCAAGTTGCTTTGCTGATTGTCGCATACTATTGGAAATCACTAGGATCAGGAATCACACTAGTCTTTTTTGCGATGCCACTGCAGGATGCCAAATGGACACGACATTGTTAGCAAAAATATATGAATAATATACCAATGCAACAACCAGCGGAATATAGTAGTTAACCGAAGAGAAAAATAACAGAGATAATGAACATGCAGATTTAACGTGGTTCGGCAATGTGCCTACATCCACGGGGATACAATCGAAAGGTTCCACTATATCAAAAGAGATTACAGCTCTATAGTTCTCAACCACAAGAGAGGAATTACAAAGAAATCACACAAGAGTAATCAAACCCTAATTTCTTCTTACAGGCGCTGTCAAAAATCCCCTTTGCTTCAGCCACCGAAACACCAAAGGAAGCACCCGAACCCTTACTTTCTTTTTCTTTGGCCAAAACAAACCAGCAGCCACCTCTCTTCTATTTGCTTTAGCCGCCACCAAATTATTTCTTTTACATGACAGCCACCAAATTATTTCCTTCTTTTGTTCGGCCTCAACTAGAGAAAGCAACAGCAGCAGCTGCCACAACAAAAGAACACCACGGCCACCACATACCCTAGCCGAACACCCCTTTATATATATATATATATATATATATATATATATATATATATATATATATATATATATATATATATATATATATTATATCATAACCGAACCCGCTGCGGCAATAGGGCTCCAATAGCAACAATCTCCTACTTGGAGACCTATTGCAAAAATTGTAATATCTATACATGATAATTCTAGCGTCCAAAGTTTTTACCCGATCGTTTAAGTCCCAATTTTAGCATTCAACGCAAATGCACCAAATTTGAGTAATAGCTCAAAATTTTCCAATCAACCGGCTTTATCAACATATCTCCAGGATTCTTACTGTTCTTAATCTTCTCCAATTTCAATTGGCCATCATCTAAAAAGGATCTAATGAAGTGATATCTCAAGTGAATATGTTTAATCTGTGAATAATACACCGAGTTAGCAAGATGAATTGGATTCTGACTGTCATTGAACAATCTGCAATCCAGTCCATCAAAACCCAATTCACTCATCAATCGCTGCACCCAAATAAATTCCTTACTTGTTTCTGCAGCTGCTACATACTCGGTTTCTGTTGAAGATAAACTAACAATTAATTGTAATTTTGAAATCCAGCTTACCGCTGTCTCTACTACAGTAAAGACATAATATGTGGTGCTCCTGCCATTATCTCTATCACCCGCATGATCTGAATTCACAAAACCTTACACATCAATGTTATCACCCCAAAACATAAACAATATTTTGAAGTACCTTTCAAATACCTGAAAATTCACTTCACTGCTTGCCAATATTCTTTCCTACGGTTATTCATGAATTTACTCACTACTTCCACTGCATGTGCAATATCTAGTCTTGTACTCACTATTTCATACATGAAACTTCCAACGGCCAATGAATAAGGCATATTTTTCATGTGTCTCATCTCCTCATCTGTCTTAACATTTTATTCATTTGACAGTTTAAACTGAACACTAAGAACTGTAGTTATCGGTTTTGCATTCTCCATGTGGAATCTCTCCACCTTCTTGATGTACCCCTCTTGAGATAACCACAATTTCTTAATTTTCTTATTTCGGGTAATTTACATTCTAAGAAATTATTTCGCCTCACCCATGTCCTTCATAGAGAATCTCCCTGCCAACTTTCTTTTCAGATTATTGATTTTCTTCATGCATGAACCTACACAACTATATCATCTACATACAAAGTTAGTATAATAAAGTTACCGTCCTTAAACTTCTGTAGATATACATAATGATCTGAATTGCATCTTACAAAATCCGAATCTAACATAAACTTGTCGAACTTCAGATACCATTGTCTCGGTACCTGTTTCAACCCATACAAGCTCATTTTCAGTCGACATACCCAATTCTCCTTTCCTTTAATTTTATATCTCTCCGGCTGTTTCATATATATTTCCTCCTCCAAATCACCATGAAGAAAAGCAGTTTTCATATTGAGCTGCTCTAAATACAATCTTTTCACAGCCACAATATTCAATATTGTTCTGATAGAAATCATCTTAACAACTAGTGCAAATATCTCATTGAAATCAATACCTTTTCTCTGACCGTATCACTTCTCCACAAGTCTAACTTTGTATCTTTGTATCCTTGCCTCATGTTTCACCCTATATACCCACTTATTATGCAATACTTTCATCTTTGCTGGTTGCTCTACCAATTTCCATGTGTGATTCTCCTCCAATGAAAACATCTCATCATGCATGGCTTGCTCCCACTTAAGACGAAACTTATCCTGTATAGCCTTTTGGTAACTCTCTGGTTCACCTGCATCAGTATACAAAATATGATATAAAGGAAGATAGTTTTTGAGTTGGCTTCCTTATCTTAGTGTTCTTTCTGAAATTGGGAACACTCTCTGATGAAAAACTGGAACCATCTATTTCAGTCAGTGGCTCTCTCTCCTGTTCGGTCTCATCTGAAACTTGTATATTCTCAGGTGTAGCAATTTCTTCTCCTTCAGATGTAGCTATTTTTTTCTTTCATTCATGGAATCCATCCCATCATGTGGCTCATCCAGCTCTAAGTACTCTTTTTCAATTATTTTCTTACTCTTACTTTCCATTCGGTCTTTATACATACAGCCCTCATTGAATACTACATCTCTGCTACGAATCACCTTGTTATGCTCATAATCCCAGAAGCGATAACCATATTCGTTGCCACCGTATCCAATGAATGTACACTTTTGAGATTTAGAATCAAGATTCTTTCTCATCTCATGATCCACATGCGCATATGCTATGCAACAAATACTTTTAAGAATGAATAATTCACAGTCTTATCGGACTTCACCTCCTCTGGAATTCCTCCATCTAAAACACTAGCTGTACTTCTATTGATCAAATAGACTGTCGTATCTACAGCAGCTCTCCAAAGTTGCAAAAATAAATTTGCATGTAGTCTCATACTCCGAGCTCACTCCAAAATGGTTCTATTCATCCTCTCAGCCACACCATTCTGCTGTGGTGTTCTCAGTACAGTTTTCACTCTTCTGATCCCGTGGGTAGAGCAATAGTCATCGAATTTCTTATTGCAAAATTCCCCACTATTATCTGATAACAGACATTTCATTTTTAAACCTGTTTCATTCTCAACAAGAGCTTTCCATACCTTGAAAATCTTGAAGACATCGGATTTCTGCTTAAGTGTAAACGCCTATGTTTTCCTGCTTGTATCATTTATGAAAGTAACAAAATAAGAATTACCTCTAACAAATTTCGCCGAAGAAGACCCCCATATATCTGTATGCACCAACTCCAATCTCTCGGTTTTCTTCTCCTTACCATCCTTCATAAAACTAACTCTTTTCTGCTTTCCAAACACACAGTTCTCACATAAATCAAAGTTAGTATTTTTCATATCTGTCAACATGCATCTGGATTGCAACACCCTCATGTCGCTCTCGTTCAAGTGACCAAGTCTCTGATGCCATAAGCTAGCCTTCTCATTCTTCATGGTGGCCAAATAAACAACGTGATCCACCGAGCTTGAGAGTAAATATAGTGTTCCCACTCTCTCACCCCTAATCACTACCATTGCTCATTTGCTAATCTTTCACTGTTTCTTTCTCAAATGAGATTTGATAACCATCGTCATCCAGCTTGCTAACAGATATCAAATTCTTCTTCAAATCTGGTATGTGCATGACCTCTTGTAAAAGCAGTTTCCACTATTGTGCAACTTCAACTGAATTGTCTCCTTACCGACAATCTTGTATTGCTGCCCATTACCAACAGTCACATGTCCAAATTCACCTTGAACATAATTATCAAACCATTCTCTGCGAGCAATGCAATGGAACGAAACCCCTGAATCTATAAACCACAAGTCTGACCTTGTTTCTATATGAGCAGACAAGCACACATTATCATACTCTTTACTTGGATTCACCACATTTCTATCTTTCCATTCCTATCTTCCGTCATAACTCGCACTCAAAATCAATACCGATCTGAGCGAAATCTGACCCAAATCAGGGCTCTGATACCAATTGTTAGCAAAAATATAAGAATAATATACCAATGCAACAATCAGCGAAATATAGTAGTTAACCGAAGAGAAAAATAGCAGAGATAGTGAATATGCAGATTTAACGTAGTTTGATAATATGCCTACATCCACGGGGATACGATCAAAAGTTTTCACTATATCAAAAGAGATTACAGCTCTCTAGTTCTCAACCACAGGAAAGGAATTACAAAGAAATCATATAAGAATTTAGATCAAACCCTAATCTCTTATTACAATCACTGCCAAAAATCCCCTTTGCTTCAACCACTGAAACACCAAAGGAAGCACCCGAACCCTTCCTTTCTTTTTCTTCGGCCAAAACAAACAAGCAGCCACCTCTCTTCTATTTGCTTCAGCCGCCACCAAATTATTTCTTTTACATGACAACCACCAAATTATTTCCTTCTTTTGTTCGGCCGCAACTAGAGAAAGCAACAGCAGCAGCCGCCACAAGAAAAGAACACCACAGTCACCACATACCCTAGCCGAACACCCCCTTATATATATATATATATATATCATAACCGAACCCGTTGTGGCAATAGGGCTCCAACAGCAATAGACATGGCATCATCCATGAGATGTGGGTTTGTGTTCACATCTGATAGGAATAAGTATCTATACTATAAACATAAATGAAGAGCACAAATAAGCTAATTTCAAAGTTCGGTATCCTACTGGTCATGGTAAGAGAAGACAAATCGAGTACGAGCTCCATAGAAGAGAACGTCAAAGGAATAAGAGCGACTTATGCCAGACCATATTTGTTATGCAATGCATACTGTTAATTGTATGATAACATTTATGTATATAATTCCAACATGTATTGAAGAATGAAGAAATGAAATGAAACCTCAACAAGTTAGAGCTACTCCGGGGCAGCAAGGAAATTGCTAGCCATCTTCACCAGCAACTCTACAGGCTCCAACATAGAGCTAATTCATGGTATATCTATGAACCCTAGTCTACAGTACTAAAGTCTTCTATAGTCTTTTATGGTTGAATTTAGCATGTACTTGCAATTGCCTTGTCATTCCATGCTAGTGCAATCATTGCAGATTCCAATGTTAGTTCCATCCATATAAACACAACTATCAATATAGCCCTCATGCACTTCTAGATGTGGGAGTGAGGAGGAGTTAAGCTTGAACTTGCTCTTAACTCCTTCAAATTAAGGCGATTTAAGATCAGTATTTATAACTGCAGCAATGTAAGCTGTGGCTTTGACATTTTATACAGGTTTTAGCTTTAGAACATTTTTCTTTTGTTTCTAAAAAAGATGCAGTTTGGTTATTGTAGAGCTTAACAGTTGCGGATAAGAGCATCTTAAAGCTAGAGATCTATTGTTGGGTACAACAGCTTCTTAAAGATGGTTCTTGCGGATCAAGTTGTTTTGTAGGTGCATATAAATAAGGAAGAGCAGTTTTGTGAATCCTATGCATATTCTTTATACAATATGTTCATTTAGGCAAGTCTTAGCAATCTAAATTTAAAGATTACTTTCATAATACTCTCACTTTTTGCTTAAAGCATTCTACGTTTACTTACTGAGCAATTAGTGGTTTTTTTAAAAATTTTTTTTACAATAAAGGCTGTTTGGTTAATTATCCTAGTAAAATCCCCTTATTGACATCACTGGGAATTGAACTTGGTTTGGGAGCATAGGGTGTTACCATCTGGGCTAACCCTCTTTCATAAGCAATTTGCATGGTTGGCAACTACACGAAGATAAATCTTATTAGTGTAACTTATTACACTGTATGTACCATTGATTCTCTGATATATTATACTCTTTATAGTAAGGTTTTAAATACCATCTGATACTAATATATATCCAATGATTCTCTGATGCATGATATATTACACTCTTTATAGTTAGGTTTCAAATACCATCTGATATGTGTGTATATGTGTGTGTGATATAGAGAGTAATGGAAATGAGCCGTCGCCTCATGCAAATTACCTGAGCTGCAGTTCATTTTTACTATCTCTAGTTATTTATTTAAAAAGATTTCTCTTGGATTATAATCTCGGCCTCTAGGGTCCACTCATACCCAAATTCTTTGGTTTTAGTTTTGATTTGGTTTTCCATCAAGGATATATAAAGTGAATATAAGATTTTGTATCCACTTGATGAAGGGGTAAATAAACTTCAAAATTCATAGAATTTGATGCTAATGAAGCTAAGGATATAGAGATCATGATCCTAAAATTTTTTTTAAAAAATAATGGGACCATTATTTTTTCGCCGCTGACTCACGTAATTTACATGAGCTGCCGGTATGTGTGTGTGTCTATATATATATATATATATATACACACACACACACACACACATATGTGTGTGTATATGTATATATCTGTGTATATATATACATATATATACACACACATATATACACATATATGTATATGCTTGCGGGTGTGTGTGTACACACACACACATGTATAGGCTTATTAAATCGGAGATATTGATATTGTATCGGATTATTGAGATACCCAATATGTGATATTCTGACATCAGTTCGATTTGCTGATATTACCAACTCTAATACTGTAATTCATCGCCCAAAATAAATGATGGTTTTGATATTTTAAACCTTGTTTTATACCCACGATTTGAAGCCAAGAAAAATAGTCACAATCATGAAAGACACTTTGTGATGGACAATTCATTGCTTCTTATCCAAACTCATGCTACCTGAATATTATCAGTTGCCAGTAGGAGAAATCAACTAGCTTGCTTTCAGGTCGACATTATTTGGTGTACATAAAAAATTTAAGTTATCTTGATAAAAAAAAGATTAAAACTGATAGAAGCCGAAATATATTATAAATTTTCTCACTAGTTTCTTTGCAAGTAGAGCCATCATCTAACTTGAAAGACATAAATCTTATCTCCAATTGTGTAGAAACTGAATCCTTTGATTGTGTCAGTCCCATTCTTATCTGATCTTCTCTGTCTTTGTTTTTTTCAGAACTTACCGATTATCATTTTCAACAATTTCAACAGTCATTGTATTCACCATTATCCCCTGCATAAATGTGCCAAGTATGCCTGCAATGTATATTGTACAGCTATTTTGCATGGACGCAGCACGACCTACATGTGCACACACCGACATGCAAATTCTAGAAAAACACAGGGCAAACTTGTCCCGACCCGGACACAACTTCATCATAGGAGCGTTTGGGCTATTTTGTTGTTCAGTGAAGTCCTTTGCTTTCAAAACCTTAGTTTCATATATTGGTTTATGCTTTTAAGGAAGCTATACTTGGCTTCATTTGGTAGCCTGCAATCTTCGTTCAATGTTATGCGCTGTTATGTTAGTAAGAGTATACATCTCAATGGTTTCACATCACTTCTATCATCAGCTTGTTGTCATCTTCCAACCTTTTTGCCTCAAGATTGGATCAGCTAAAGAGAATGCTTAAGGTCAAGAAATTTCTACTGACTGACTGCCAACCCGATGACAATTGTCTCTAGCCATGCTAAATTCCAGGCTGAAGTAAATAAGAAAATGTGCTTCTTGGCAAAATCTTGAGAGCTAGTCAGAATGAAGTCAATCTTCTTGTTTGGACTTGCACTTCAAACTTATGGAAGTGAGGAAAAGCAGTTTATTGTAGATCAGTGAAGAGTGTTGGTCCAAGTTTCCCAACGTGTATGGATTTTTGTTTAATGACTCTAATGCAGATACGATCACTTAAAGGACAAAGATAGACAATAGCCATCCCGTAGTCATAGCTGTAGTCAGGTTTATAGCATATGCAAGTCTCACGAGAAGGATGAGGCATCGGGTGATCCTTTCGGTGCTTCTGGTACTGTCTTTAAGATCACCAAAATTTGATCATAGTTTGTCATGGGCATTCTATTGGTCTTAAACATGAGTTCAGTCACATTGTTTTCTGAAATTTGCTCATCTGTTCTCCATCGGCACATGCACATTCTTTCACTAAAATTGTGCACTGAATATTCATATATTTGTTTGTGAAATTTGGTTATCTCTGTTAGTAGCACATCTTGAATAACTGAATATTTGATCTTATGTTTGGGACAGTTTCCTTTGGTTTCCTATTGTGGGAAAGTCCGCAAACTAGTAGTAGAGTCCAGGGATCCCGACCTCTCCAGATTGGAACTTCAAAATGTACCTGGCGGTTCCCAGACGTTTGAACTTGCTGCCAAATTCTGTTACGGCACAAACTTTGAAATCACCCCTGCCAACGTGGCTCATCTCCGATGCATCGCTGAATATCTAGAAATGACGGATGACTACAGGGAAGTAAACCTCATTTCTAGAACAGAAACCTACTTGAATGAAGTGGTGGTGCAAAGCCTCGAGAAGTCTCTGGAGGTCCTCTGTGCTTGTGAAGGTCTGCTTCCCATTGCAGAGGACGTTTACATTACAAATAGATGCATAGATGCTATTGCCGTCAATGCCAGCAAAGAACAGTTGGTCTCTGGTTTAGCCCGCTTAGAGTGCAATGGGAACTCTACAAAGTTGAAGACGGATTGCCAGGATTGGTGGGTTGAAGACCTTTCGGTACTAAGGATAGATTTCTATCATCAAGTGATTGCTGCAATGAGGAGAACCGGAGTGAGATCAGATAGCATCACCACATCGCTTATACACTATGCTCATACCTCGCTCAAGGGGATTGAGAGACGGCAGGCTTGGGATGCTGGTGTGACTTTCGGAGAAGAGCAGAGAACTGTAGTGGAATCGCTTGTAAGTCTCATAGCAACCGAGAAGTTTATGTCCGTTCCCCTGTCCTTCTTGTTTGGTATGCTAAGGATGGCGATTGAGGTGGATGCTTCTCTGAGTTGCAAGCTTGAGCTCGAAAGGCGGATTGGTTTTCAATTGGAAATGGCATCACTCGATGATCTTCTCATTCCCTCGTTACAGTCGAGCGAGTCAGTGTTTGATATTGATACTGTTCACCGGATATTGGTGAATTTCTTGCAGAGGATTGAAGAGGAGGACTCCGAAGAATCATCGCAGTGCGGATATGAGTCTGATGGTCTCAAGTCGCCTAGTCACAGTTCAATTCTGAAAGTTGGGAGGTTAATCGATGGTTACCTTGCAGAAATTGCACCAGATCCTTGTCTGAAGCTTCAGAGGTTCATGGCAATTATCGAACTGTTGCCAGATTATGCACGAGTAATTGAGGATGGTCTCTACCGAGCCATCGATATATATTTGAAGGTAAAAGTCTCAAATTCTTTGTATTTTCCTTTTCCTTTTTCCTCTACTGAAAATTCGAAGTATATACAAATGTTGACAGGCACATCCATCACTGACGGAGTCCGAGTGCAAGAGACTGTGCAAGCTCATCGACTGCCAGAAGCTCTCCCAAGAAGCTGCCAACCACGCAGCACAGAACGACCGTCTCCCTGCCCAGATGGTCGTCCGTGTTCTCTACTTTGAGCAGCTTCGCCTCAAGTCTGCCGTCTCCGGCACCTTCGCTGACGGCTCCTTCTCTCACAGAATGATCAGCGGCAGTGCAGTCCCAAGCGCAGCCGCCTCCCCCAGAGACAATTACGCTTCTTTAAGGCGGGAGAACAGGGAGCTGAAGCTCGAGATATCCAGAATGAGGGTTAGGCTCAGTGAGCTGGAGAAGGAACAAGCGTTCATGAAGCAAGGCATGAGAGATGGCAAGCCGATAGAGCACGGGAAAGCATTTTTCTCTTCTCTTTCGAGGGGGATTGGCCGTATCGGGATCTTTGGACCTGGCGCTGCAAAGCAGCACAAGTCATCGATGAGGAAGTCGCAGGGTTCGGATGCAAAGAGTAACCGGAGAAGGCAGAGACGATCGCCGTCATAGAAGTTGGTATGAGCCTAAGATTTAGACAGAAGTTAATTACATGCTGAGAGTGCACTCAGCATTGGTAGAAGGTTGGCCAACATTAAGAGAGGGTTTTGTTTGCTGTATGCTTGTATACAGAGTAAATGGGAGGGAAGTTTTGGAATTTGGATGAGAGATCGCATACAGCATGCGTAAGAGTATTTGATTACATATCAAACTGAAGTTATTATTAGTTATTTTTGTTGTGACTTTAATGTTTATTTGTGCAGTTGGAACACAGTTCTTGCAATGCTAATGCATAGAATAGAAGTTAAGTGATGTTCTTGTTTGTCCAAAAATTATAGATTTCCTTTCATTGTAAAATTATTTGATTATAAGGAGAAAATTGAGATTTACAAAAATTTGAGGAATTACAAGAATGAGAATATTAATTGATTTCCTTTTTGATGTAGGTTCGGGTGGCGGTGGCGCCTTGCTGATGCACTCCGTTGACTGTCTGACTGGGAAAGGGATGACTCCGCTCTGCTCTTCAATTTCACGAGCTCCCTCCAAATCGTCCCCAAAAATCCCTTCTCTGAACTCAACTCCTATCTTTTATGGACCGAGCAAACTCAAAATTCGGCTCCAATTCTCCCTGAAAAATCGGATCACGGGATCTCCAGAACTAGACCGATCTGCGGGTAAAAAAAAAAAAAAAAAAAAACCAAAAAAATCAACTGGTGGTGCCCCCACGGGTGCGCACCCGTGGGGGCTCCCGCGGGATGGCACCCACGGGGGCTCTCGCAGGATGGCACCCGCAGGAGTTCCCGCGTCCCGCGGGTTGACACTTGCAGGAACTCCCGCGGGAGTCTCTCCCGCGGGTTGACACTTGCGGGAACTCCCGCGGGAGTCTCTCCCGCGGGTTTTTCATCCTTTTCTTTTATGTCTACATAACTCCTCCAAAGTTTTCGAAGTTCTGTATTGAGTTGTTGTACTAAATTTCGAAACACTTTGGATTCTTTAATTTTGACTATAAGACATTTTAAAGGATTTGGTAGACAGAAATAATTAACATATTTTGTGGAATATAAGCGGAGATATGACGTTAACATGTTTATTCAATTATTCAATAACAAACAGATGTATGATTTTAACGTGCTTATTAAATGACAAGTAGAGGTATGATGTTAACGTACTCATTGGATGACAAGCAGAGGTATGATGTTAACATGCTTATTTGAGGTCAAGCAGAGATATCATGTTAACGTGCTCATTAGAATTCTAACCGTTCAGTGACATCTAGTATGAGGAAAAGACTGAGGTGACATTAAACATGTCTCAAAAACTCAACATATTCAGAAGATCTGGTCATGATAGGAATGAGTTAACTAAATAGAGATGACAGTTAACGGATTTAGCCTTGGAATTTGACTATCAGAGGTAACTATTAACTTAATAGGGAGATAATCTGGTCATGATCGGATTTTGTCTCATTTGATTTTGAATTATGACATCAGAGGTATGATTTTAACTTGACAAGGATTTGATATCATAGAGAAAATCGACTCGATTTTATATTCTGATATCAGAGGTATGATTTTAACATGACAAATATTTTAGAGACTTACTGGCTCTGTCAGAGAAAATTAATAAGGAAAGTTTTACTATCTGAGGTGAAATCATAACTTGACAGGGGATCGATCTGATTAGGATTTTTAGCAAACCCCCAGTTATCAACAGATTTGATTAGTCTTTACCAACTACCGTTTGAGTTGGGCTAGCCATACTATTCCCCTCAGTATGGTGAGTTGTCGAGAATTTCATTTGGGCTTAAATACCAAACTTTTCCTCTTCCCTTTGCCTTAAGACAATGATGTATCCTTATATTCGGATAAGGATATTGTTGTGACATATTTATCATATGATTTTTAGCAAACCCCCAGCTATCAACGGTTTTGATTTACCTTTACCAACTACCGTTTGAGATAGGCTAGCCATACTATTCCCCTCAGCATGGTGAGTTGTCGAGAATTTCGTTTGGGCTTAAATGCTAAACTTTTCCTCTTCCCTTTACTTTAGCAGTTTTGGGCAACTCATGCTTTTACCCCAGCATGATGGGTTGGCGAAAAATTTGTTTGGACATACATACCAAACTTCCCTCTATTCTTAGTCACAGAGACGTAGTTTTTTTTTTTTTTTTTTGTGGTCTAGATGCACCCTCACAACCCCCTGCGTCCCTACTGCGAAAGAGACTAACACTTTCTTATGCAGATTATGAGGGTCTAAATTAACCGCCATGAGCTCATCTTTGGAATAGTTGTGAGCCCAAGTGGTACTTTTAGACCACCCACATTAAATATGTCCGAGTTAGCTCTCACTCTTTTTTTGTTCAGCTTTGAGCTGGACTGTTCCAGCGTCAATCAACGCTTGAATTTTTTCTTTTAGAATAAAACAATTCTTTGTAGGGTGACCTACAATCCGGTGGTACAGACAGTAATTCGGATCGTTAGTCTTCCCGACCTCTTCATGCCTCTTGCTCTCCGGCAACTTGAGCATTTTGCGCTTGCTGAGCAGATTGAACATAGTAGCAGTATGCTCATCCTTAAACGAATATTGCTTTTGAAGCCAGGGTGATTTTACTGTGTTGCTTAAAATTGGCCATGCTTTCTGTTTCGGTGTGTTTTCTACTGCTATTACCATTATGTCTTTCCCTTTGGAACGGAAAAAATGGAATGGAGGTTCATTTGCACTGCTTCCAATTACAGACTGCTGCTTTTCGAGGCGTCGAATTATATCTTCGGCCTGTTCACCTTGCTTAAGCAGATCTTTCCATAATTTGGATTCGATCGAGTCCATTTTATCTAGAACGTCGGTCAACAAATTGTGTCTACAAGTTTCCACAAGAGTGTCCTGCGTCATATCATGTGGGCATCGAACAGAAAGTTCTTGGAACCGCTCGATATAAGTTTTGACTGTCTCGCCTTCCTCTTGCTTTGCTGCTAGCTAGGATAGTATAGAGACTTCAGTATCATCTTCAAAGAATCGGGGTAAGAACCATGTTCTACATCAGCCCATGATTTAATTGTTCCCTGGGGTAGCTGCATGAACTAGGTAAATGCAGGCCCCCGTAAAGTGCTCCCAAATATTTTAGTTAGAGTCAGATCATTCCCCATCAGGTGTCACGTCTGTGACAGAAAGTAGAAGATGTGTTGTTGCAGCGAACCTTTACCGTCGAATGACTGAAGGTTCAACGGTTTATATTTTGCAGGATAAAGTACGGTTTCCCATTCTATGGGATAGGGACGTATTACTCCAACCTCTTGCAATTTTTTGCGATGAAGAAGAGTTTGTAGTTGGTTCTTCATCTTCTCTATTTTCTCTACATGAGGGTTGATCATAACCTTCACTTTCTCTCCCTCTCTTGAATGAGGAGGTATTTCTTCTTTCTCGTCGTTACTATCTTCATTTATTTGGACAGGTCGTTTTTCTTCCTGCTGATCAGAAATGGACGACGAGGATTGGCTCTTTCTAGTTTGAGCTAATAACTCAATTAAAAGTTGTCTTCTATTGTCTTCTCTTGCTGTTCGAGACGTTTTTCTTATCTCTCAAGTCTTCCAGAGACTTCTTCTAGACGCATGCTCTCTGACTCGATAGAAACTCCTTTTAATCCTGGAGTGATTTCATTATCTGAAGGGTTGTTTCCGACCACCTTTTTGCCTTTATTAACCATATGCGATGAGGCAGCAGGCAGATTGGTTTCAGAGCACACCTTTTTCGCCGTTCGTATTCTTTTGGGTTTGGTGATCCGCTCAAAAACTAACCGTTTTGAGTTACATTTGCAGCTTGATAGAACAGTTGAGATCAACTATTTGCATTGACAGTAAGAAATATTTTGTGAGGAGTTCTTGTTCCAATTGAGATACTCTCCCAAATCTTGAGGTACCTTCTCATCTCTATTTGCATCTTGACGTCTCTTGCGTCACAAATTTGGTTCATAATACTGGAGAGTTTGCAATATTTCAGGGCTAGGCTCTTTTCCAACATCAGATTGTTCTCCAACCCTTCTGCGGATTCTTCTGGAGTGTACACTGGCCTGAGTAGTTGTGTAGGCTTCGCGCGCCTCTGATAGAGATATTAAAACACTTGGTGTGTGTTGCATGCTCACCACAGGCGTGCTCGAAGAGACATTAGAGTTGTATTCATTGAGAGTAATCCATCATTGCTTTCGCGAAGTGTAATCTACGGGGTGCCACCCACGGTTGCATCTGCGGGAAGCAACCCGCGGTTGCAAAGGCGGGTTTGCACCCGCGGGAAGCAACGCGTGGTGCAATCCGCAGTTGCACCCGTGGTTGCAACCCGGTGTTGCACCCACGGGTTTGCACCCGCGGTTGCAAGCCGCGGGTGGGAACCCGCGGTTGCAAGCCACGGGTTGGCACCCGTGGGGTTGCTTCCGCGGGATACAACCCGTGGCTGCATCAGCGGGTTTGCTTCGAAATTTTTTATTGTCCCAGAGCTTTCTGCAACTTTTCCTGTATGGTTGAGGCGTACTCGTTGATTAGGATTTGGTTTGACTTTTGGCTTGACTTTGGAACGGGTGATAATGCCGTGTACTTGATAGACGATGACGTCCTGTCAGTTTCAACGGGCAATGACGCCTCGTAGATATTGAAGGGCGATAACGCCTTTTCAGTTTTGGTGGGCGATAACGCCTCACCTTGTTTAATCGCCACCCGGCGATAACGCCTGGGCTCCGAATCCAAGGATGACAGAAACTCCTCGTATTTTTGTTGGTCAACCTCCACGACCAGCTTCTCAACTATTGAGCAATCCACATCCGGTCAGATTGCGCCACCAAATTCTCTGTGGTGAACAGAGAGGCTCCCACTGTGGTCGCAGTTCTTGTTTGCCCAAAAATTGTAGATTTCCTTTCATTGTAAAATTATTTGATTACAACGTGAAATTGAGATTTATAAAATTTTGAGAAATTACAAAAACGGGAATATTAATTAATTCTCTTTTTTATGTAGGTTCGGGTGGCGGTGGAGCCTCGCTGATGCACTCTGTCGACTGTCTGACTGGAAAGGGGATGGCTCCGCTCTGCTCCTCAATTTCACGAGCTCGCTCCAAATCGTTTCCAAAAGTCCTTTCTCTGGACTCAATTCCTGTCTTTTATAGACCGAGCAAGCTCAAAATCTGGCTCCAATTCTGTCTGAAAAATCGGATCACGGGATCTCCCGAACTGGACCGATCTACGAGTAAAACAAAAAAAATACCAAAAAAATCAACTGGGGATGCCCCCGCGGGTGCGCACCTGCAGGGGCTCCTGTGCGATGGCACCCGCGGGAGTGTCCTGCAGGATGGCAATCGCGGGGGCTCCCTCGGGATGGCACCCGCAGGAGTTTCCCATGGGTTGGCAACCGCGGGAACTGCCATAGGTGCTCCCGCGGGAGAATTCCCGCGGATGCACTCGTGGGAGTCTCTCCCGCGGGTTTTCCACCTATTTGGGTGTCGACCTTTTTTTTTTTTTTTTTGGTGTCTACAATTCGAACTATGAGGATAGAGTTATTCTGCAATTGAGTTGTTCAGACAACTTTGTCGGGAGTGTAAAGGGTGAAGCGCTCTTATTGAGAGTGCGGGAATGAAGCCCCCAATCCAAAATATTTTTTTTATATTACAATAATATGAATTTAACAATTTATAATTATCAACTTTATAGGTTAATACATGACCAAGTCATAACGTAATTGAAAAGGAGAGTTAAAAAAATACGAGATCAAAAATTCAAAAACAGATTTTAATCTTGACTTTTGGGACTTGAATGGCCTCTCCCTCTTCCCCGCTCCTTTCCCTCCGTCGCCTCCTCCTCTCCTCCACCTCCTTCCTTCCCACTCCTCCCTCTCCACTGCCTTCTCCCTCTAATTGCCGCCTCCTCCCCCTTGTCGTCTCCTCCCCCTCCTCCTTTGCCTCCTTCCTCCCCCATCCTCTCCCTCTATTGTTTCTTCTTTCTCATGTGAATATGTACTTAGTGGAAAAAAGATATGAGAGAAAGGAGGGTATGGATGGAAAAAAAGTAGTGGACTAAGTAAAAATATTAGATTTCAAAAGTGAGGGTGGGCTAAGTAAGCAAACTAGAGTGCTCAAATAGAATATTCCAATGCATTTATACATGACGTCCTATATAAAATTACATAAATACTCTTTTTGGAACTTTACTATGCCACAGGGGCTACTTCCCTTGCACATGCAACCCCTTCAGTCTGTGTTGCACGTTGAGGGAAGGTTGGTTGGAGCTTCTCCGTGGCTTTTGGACTTCTGACCCTTTCGGCAGTGCTCAATAGTATTCGCCAAACTTCTCGCATGAAAAGTCCACCACTCTCTGCACGTGTATCCTCTGCACGTGTATTGCAAGCTCCAAAAGCCTAATATTTTTAAGAATATAATAGAATTTTTGGTGATTATTATTCGTTAGTGTATAAAACAATAACCTTAAATTCTTAATACAACTTTAAAGTTTTAGTTCAGTGAAAGGAGTTTTAAAATAACATCAGGATAATTCAAGTTCAAATTTTTTGAAATCACTGTGGAGTTTATAAAATAATTGAATATTGCTAAATAAAACCCAGACTTTGATTCATCCTTTTGATTTCGACCTAGAAAGGAAATTGATGATTAGATTTAATTGTTTAGTAAAACTATTTTATGAAGCTTCAAATCAAATTTTGTTTAATTTCTTCTAGCCTATTTGATACTGCACTGAATAATTATGATTAAAAGAACTAGTGTTTACATCATCATAATTTCTGTGTAAAATTCTAAATGCACCAGCTTAAGTTTTAAGACCCTGTTTTATTAAGTACATCTGCTATGAATTCAAAAAATATATAGATTATGAATTCAAAAAATATATAGATTTTTCTAAGTGCACCCCTTTATTGTACACTGAAGTTTGAACTTTCTTTTCTATTGCCATGAAATGAATTACAACAAATAAAAAAAGAACAGTTACAATTTTTTATCTGGATTATAGGGTAGGAAAAGAGATAACTCTATTTTCGTTTTGTTTTGTAGGCTCAAGGGCAGCGGTGGAAGATCGTTGTGGTCTTCCATTAACGATCCGAATGCTGATTAACTTATATAGAAACAAGCTCAGTCAGAGAAGGAAGCAGGAACGTCTCTGTTTTCTAGTTCTCTCTATCTCCTTTTTTTTTCCTTATTGTTCTCTGTTGCTAGAGATGACTTTTTGTAACCCCATAGCATATAATCGTTCTCTCCCTCCCTCCATAATTAGAGTATCATATTGTGGGAAGTTGCAACAGATTCTTGGGAATTGTTATAACAGGCTCCACATGTGAAGCGGAGTTCGGAGTGCAGAAGGAGCACGCAGCACACACAACCCTGAGCATGAGTGCACCTGGCCACGCACGCGCTCAGGGCATGAGTGCATCTGGGCACGCACGCGCTCAGGGGCACCTGCATGCGCAACCCCAAGCACGCAGCTCAAGGCACACGCTCTTGGGTGAGCGCCCATGCGCATCTGAGCATGCTCTGCCCTAGGCGTGCGCTGCCCTGGGATGCGCGCACCAAGGCGCGCTGCTTCGTGGCATGCGTCAGTTTGAACGCGCAGGTATGGTTAGTTTAGCCTCCACGCCACTTTTTTTGTTGGACTATTTTCATCATCTACATTAAATCTTCTGGGAGACGCACGCTCCTGGGCATGTGCCAGGGAGGCACATGCTCCTAAGCACTCTCTCTTGGATGCGCAATCCTGTGCGTGCACCTAGGATGCACTCATCTGAGTGGCATGTTGTCGATGCACACTCCTCAACGTGCGGCCTTAGGTGCGGTCTTCTGAACGCAGGCTTCTAGTGCTCTTATTTCAGTTG